>CM060890.1:47008764-48208764 GCA_030762935.1 Hymenopus coronatus | reverse complement strand
ACCGGGGAACCACGAGGAAATCTAGGTCAAGAATCACGTGAAAGACGCATTCACCAATTACAATTAATCACGTCACGGCAGAAGCGCAACCCAAGCCACTTTCGGAGCCAAAAATGAGCCAATAAGATTACGAGCTGAGGATTCTGCACTTGGGTAGAATTTGTTATAAATATAGAGTATTCGCCGCAATTTTCAGGCAGTTGAGATGTAACTCCAAAGGGAAACCTACGACGCCAAAGTATGCGCGAATTAGTCGAGTTATTATAGTGATAGGCAGTTGGAATGTAACTACACGTACACTCTGTGATGCCCGAAACAAGAATCCTCGTAAATATAGTAAAATTATTACAGTGATTCATACAGTTGAAATAAATATCACGTGTAAGAAAGCCACGGCGAAAATTTAAAGTGTCTACAATAATTTTGCACGTAACCGTTGCACTCGTCGCCGCGTAAAGTTTAGTTACCTCTATGAATGTTACGCTCTTGTTCGACGGAAAATATCGAAACTCAACCGCGCCAGGAACATTCTCGGGAACGCTTGAAAAAGTGAAATAAACCTTGATTGAACGAAAAGTACCGACGTTATTTAAGTAAATTCCCGTACCACTCCCTAGAGATCACCATAGCTAAATACCAAAGCTAGATATAAATAGGTCTCAATTGCTGGTCGCTGAGGCCACCAATAGCCGAGGAGCATCGTGAATCGACTTTAGCAGCTGCAACGCCGGAGAGAGGACCAGTCGTCGCTGCGCAGCTCAGCCCCTCCAGGTACATCCACCAGCTCCATACGCCCACAACCTTTTTTCTAAAAATTCTTTTTGAATACAGGTGACCATAAAAATGTATTTCCGGTGAAATCTCGATACCGAACTTTTGGGTGGAATGCAATACATTCTCTATACATTTTGTGCATAGTACGTGTAGAGAAAGTAAAAATTAATTCACAATGACCTAATAGTTGGTTAAAGCACTAAAGATATTGTAGTTCGCCTTGGGGTATGTCATCTCAAAATTATTTGAGATCTTCAAGTAGTATACCGGTCAAAACGCGAGTCAGTCGGGGAATTTGGTGCCCTGTCGATATGTTGACATGGTAGATCAATGATTAGAGTAACTGGACGGAGACAGGTGATCCGTTGTTCAAATTCCGGTAATGACATTTTATTTTTCAGTCTGCCTACGTTCACAAATCCTGCCCTATTCACCTATCCTACATTTTACAAAGATGTAATGCATTAAACCAAAAAAAAAAAAAAAAAAAAAATCATTAAATTTATATTATTCATTTCAATATTATCTCTTGGTGGTTTACCACCATTTCTAGGATTTTTACCAAAATGAATTGCAATTCAATTTTTAGCCCAAAACTTTATGGTCTTTTTATGGAAGAAATAATTAATACGAAATATAGCTCACAATTTGCTTTCCACGGGAGTCAAGAAGAAGAATTAATATTTAAGTTTAATGTGCAGGGTTTGTAGTCTTGAAGAAAGTTAGGAGATACTGAGAGACAACAGATAATATAACGTTTTGAGAATAGAAAGTATTTAATTTGTAGAAATCAGTAAAGAAACTTTGGAGGATGGAAAAGCATGTTGGAAGCTGTGATAAGCAAGGATGTGATATGTGCATGAATGAGAGTAGGGGCATTAGACCCTAAAGCAGCTTGAGAGTCCACATGGATAGAGAAACATGTATGGCAGGGGCGTATTTTTGCGTTAGATAGGCTAGGTGCGAAGTTTGTAAATTTCTGAAGAAAGGATTTTTATTCAATTTATAGTAGCGAATACTTTATTCGAGATCTGTTGGCTGTTTGCATTCTAGTTTATAATGGTTACAGCATAAAATGGATTCCTTGTGATAAAACTGACTGACCGATATGATGTGAATGTCATATACGTGAGCAAGACGTGAAGGGGAAGTCAGTACAATAAACTCCTGAGCTCTTCTCTCGTCATGCAAGCATAGCCGATGAGTCTCGTAGACAGTCGAAGTGTTCCGAATATAGATAGCCTAGTAATTTTTGTTCATATAGATAGGGATACTTAATTTGATTAATGGACAAAAAATTAGAAGTTATCCATTTCAGAAATAGACAGAGGTTATTTTTCATTGTTAATTTAAAAGCTATTTAGTGAGTAATTACAATTGATATATTATTATCATAATATTACTATATTATAAACTGTAAGTCTTAAATGTAATTGAAAACGTTTGCATTCTCATGTGTAGATCATTTTCATTAAAACCACAAGAAAACGTAAACATAATTTGCAAATTAACAGAAAAATAAACTAGCCCATACCTTGATAACAGTATACGGCTCTGAAGTATAGTCCCAAAATGTAAAAAATGTCAGGGTATATATATATGTATATATCGTTTTTGTAGCTTAACGTCCTTTAACCTGTTTTGACATATCGGACGATGAATGAAATGGGCGCAATTATGCTCAAATGATCTATATACTCTTTGAGATTAAAACATTGAAATAAATATTCTACTTTATCCTACTCCATATGCAGAGGTATACAAGAAGTTAGTGGTATGAATGCTAAGACTTCAACAGCAATTTCCTGAGATTAAGCTGAAACATAAGTTCTTATATAAATTTCCTCTATAGAGCATCACTGCATAAATAAATAATAAAATTGATCAAATGTTTGGTTCTGAATGTCACTTACTCCGTCTATCCTATACTTCTGTTATTAGAAGAGCAAGATAAGAGTTATTCGTAGCTTTAGATTTTGTACTAAAATAAGTTGTTTAGCCACAAAATAACAATAAAGAATGGGATTCCAGTGTCTCTACTGGAATAAAGTGATGGCCATGTGCTTAGCAACTAAGCCACAAATTGGGCGGTGAGTGTAGAGCAGAAGGCCAGGAATGTTGACAGTAATGTCGTACCTCGACACCTTGTACAACAGGTGGTTCTGCCAGTGCATCGGATGCGTTAAATGCAATCAGAACTATAGCTTCTTTATAAATAAAAAATAGCTAGTTATGCTTCTTGCTTATGACAAAGCGCAATACTCTGCATTATAATTTCTGGGAACTTTTGAAGAGTAAGGTGTACCATGACGAGATTGTTATCATTGATGATCTTCGCACACGCGTGTATGAAGCGGCCATAGCGATTAGCAGAACGCAGAAGCTCTTAAGAAAGGTAGGGCATTATTGGCTAAGACGATGTAATGCCTGCTTAGATTCTAATGGAGCACACTTTCGGCATCTACTATAAATGAACTTATATTGCTGATGCTGCAGTTATTCACCATTAATAAATGTCCTGTTTAGTAAAGATGTGGTTTTGACTTAATTATTCCACTATACATCTAAATTAGGTATTTATATAATTTAATTTGAATTTTCTTTGTCTTTGATCATCAGGCTCTAAATCGTATACCAAGCTTTTTGGAATCTTTAAGTTCAGGTCTCGTAAATACGATAGGATAGCTTGAAAGAAACTGTCTCACACCTGTAGCAGTAGGCAATAATGAACACACAGGCACGTGGCGAACCGGATTTCAAACACAAACCAAAAGAAAACATTGGCCTGACCGAAAACCAAAACTTGGCTCTTAAGTCCTCAATAATGTTCAGTTATCTCTATTAAAGTTCATGGTAGATGTAGTTGTTATTGGACATTATTATTAGTCATATTTGTTTCTCACAGGACGCGAAATCTCTATACTCATGCTCCTAACACACTATGTAACAAATCAAATGGTGAAGGTAAGCGTTCCTCTTAAGTTCTGGCAGCAGGTTAGCACCCCCATTAGAATTAAGTGCATTATATATTCGCAAGCAAGTATGAATTAGTCACTAGCGCGTTTTCTGTTCAGCCTTTAAGCTTTTACAAGACGTCGACCATCAACTATAATTGGACCATTACAAATATCTGGCTGTTTAATTTGTGGTTACTTCGCAGGAATACAAGGCAACTAATCTCGCACTTTTCTTTCCCAGAACCCATGTATCATTAACTGACATGCAGTATCCTCCATCTAATGTATTTACTAATAACACTCCGGTAGCTCGTGGTAGAGGTGCAAAGGATGCATGCTGTTAACGGCATTTGCACAAGAAGTGTTGTTGCTGCTGATGAAAGTGTTTTGGCTTTGTACAGTCCAGTGCACAGGGACGTGCCGATATGAGAAACAGCTGTTAGGTTGATAGGCGAATGGCACAATTTGTTTGCTACGCCTCCAGTTCAAACCCCTGTCAAGGGATGATTGGTAACATGCGCTTGCCCTTTGTGTCGAGATGGCGGAGGCGATCCATCCAAAGACTTTGAGATGCAGTGAAACATATGATTTAGAGTATGTCTTATCTTAATTTGATTATATTACCGGTGGTTGTTGAGGAAAAGAGGAAAAACCAATTGTCAATCTTTTTCGAATAAAGTAAATGATAACGTTTACGTATTTTTCGGAGGAAGGGAATGAGAGATGAAGCAAATGTATCTATTTTATTATATTTTTATTAACTTGAACTCTACATAACAAATATTTATTTAGAATCATGCTATTTCATTACAAAGAAAAGTTATTGTAAATTAAAGCTCAATAAAAACAAAATATACTGAGTTTACAGAAGCATTTCTGAAGCATGTTTTAATTAAGTAGACATACATAAGGAAGAAAACACAAAGACGATCATAGAACTAAGGTATGCTAATTTTCTAGTAATTAATCCAGAGCCTCCGTTCCTTATAGCAGCATCTATTCTGCCAGGTGGTGGTGTTGGGATATTGTTTCACTCGGGTTAAAATGTTTTCTTACTCCTCCCTTTGCACTACTTACCTTGGCCATGCCCTGTTCATCGGTCATTGCTTGTCGGGCTTGAATGAGCCGATCCCGGTGGCCGCGCTCGCTAAAGTGAATCGCTTTGGCGCTTCGTGGTGCACAGGATCGTGGGTTCGAGTCCCGCCTTGGGCATAGGTGTTTCTGTGTTTGTAAATGTGTCTATGTTTGTGTATGTATATGTAAAAGAAAGTATGTTGATAATAATAAGGTCTACTAAGGAAATATAGGAAACTGGAAAAAATGGAGAAAAAAAAGGAATACAGCGCCGGAATCCTGGCAAGCCTCCGGAACTGTATTTTATTAAAAAAAAAAATAATAAAAACCAATAGTTTACTGGCAAACCCAGGACTGGTGTGGAACACAAATGTGGAAAGGTTCCGCCAACATTAAATAAACACACCAAAAAGCATTAAAACCATCGGCACATTTCCATGCACCAGACACACAGCAATTTGGCTTTCTTTTACATAGCATGTTTCCATACGAAGGCAATATTGGAAAAGCAAATTTCCGTAATCATAGGTTAGCAAAAAAGCGCAGAAATTTACGAGCTGAATGCTGTCTAAGAAAGCGAAATGTGTGTGCTGCTAACTGGCGCAAAGGAGACCATGTCTATATATGGAAGATATATTTCTTCTCTATAAGTAAATAAAGTTTACATGTAAATAAATAGCAGAGGATGGATGGATCACGTGTCATCTAGAACGCATTTCAGGAATTTGCAACAAATAACTCTAGCATGTATTCACCTGTCTAGAATGAAAGCCCTTTACAGCCTCCGATTTACATGCCATCAGAAGGAATGAATCGATTTATTCTGGAACATCATTTAGGTTTCATAACCTGTGCAGCACAAGAATCTCCTTCCGGCGTTTTTGCCCTGTTTAATGCGCAATGTGAGAAGCAACATGAATATATTCAGTTTAAATTTAACAGGATCCTAATTATGCCCGCCTGCCTAAAGACATTTTTCATTGCGTGAATTTCATCAATACACGTCAAATATTGTCTTCAATTCGTTGAGCGTATGGAATTACATCGTAAATCTTATCTTTGAACATTTCCTACTTATAAACTTGAGTCGTTTAATAGAGAAACTCTCGCGTATTAATATGCGACTTCACTTTCAGTATAATTCTTTAGTTTTAATAAAATAAATACATTTTAAATTTTAGTTACTTAAATGCTGTGTTTTATTTCTAAACAAAAAAATGTTGATCCACATTTTATTTCGCTCCTTTGAAGTTCTTTTCAAAAAGATTAGTTTACAAGTTATAAAAATGCTTTGCTAGTAACAAAATATCAATAACTCAGCATGTTTTATGCTTTCTCTGGCACCTATGTGCATACAATCGACATAGTAGCCAGAGAAGGTATTGATTGCACCTAAAAATTCGATATCGAGATTTCACCGGAAATATATGTACCGAGGTTCCCCAAAGATGCATTTTTTTTTTTTTTTTTTTTTTTTTAGAAAAATGTCCATGTGTGTATGTATTAGTACGTTTGTGTGTTTGTGGATGATGTGCTCATATATTTCAAGGATACTACACGAAGGTTTTCAGAAAAATCCCCGCCACAGCAAACTACCCTTTACATGGATTCTTTTAAAAATATTTTTCTAAAAATTGCTGTAACTGTTTTGATTAAAATATCGTATATTAAAGATATTTAAATCACAAATAAAATATTAATTTTGAATTTTTTGGGATTTGCCTATGAAGAGCTCTTTTTTCCGGATGAGCCTTGCAGAATTTTGCATAACGGTTAAACCGTAAAAGATAAACAAAGACTTAATTGCTCAAAAAATGTACACCTCGTTAGAACACACAATTTAAGCCGTATACGTTTTTAGTGTAGAGTTGACCGTTTTGAGACATTTTCCTTATTATTGGTTTCAGTTTTGAACTACCTTACTATTCTCAAACGGACCATGCAAAGCGAAAGAATCTCAATTGCTTCACATAACGACCAGTTTTTAAAAGATGATTTAGATTAACACAATGTATTCCCTTATTTCTCTTCTACTTGTAATGAAGTAACTAATTAAACCAATTCTACTATGTTTATCTTGCTTAGCATTATGTAGGTAAGAGAATAATCTTTTGCGCGAACAGCTAGAGAAAGTCATGTGAATGGAACAAATCAGATTTTTACATTGCAGATTTAAAATGTATCGAAATTATTTTAGCAGTATGTGCAATTATGCTTTTAAAATGATTTCAAGTAAAATATTTGTTTGTTTTTATCCCTGTTTTATCCCTGTACTTAGAAAAGGATTAGATAAATTGTTGTTTGTAATTTTCTTTTCATTTTTCAACATAACCTTCTTTTAGCTGGATACACTTTTCCCAGCGTTTCCCCATGTGCTATAAGCCATGATTTCAGAAGATCCTCAAAATAGGCATTTGTTTGGGAGATAACCTCTTCAATACATATGAATCTTTTTCCGCCGAGCCATTTTCTCAAGTTTGTAAATAAAAAACTGGTCACTGGGGTCTAAATCTGATGAATGCAGTGGATGTTACAGACATTCAAACCTTAATTCTGCTACTTTCGCCCTTGAAACTGCGCAGGGGAGCACCCTTGCATTGTGTTGATGGAGGAGAATCCTTGTCTTTGCCAAATAAGGGTGTTTTTTCTTGATGTACTCCCCATTTATCGTTTTTCCTTTCTGCAAGTAATCAAAATATCCCAAAAACCCAAGGTCATCACCTTCACTGCAGATTCCACCACCTTTTCCGTTTTTGGAGTCAGTTAGCCTTTAAAAACCCACTGTTTCGACTGTCTCTGGAGTGTAGTAGTTTATGCATGTTTCATCCACAGTTATGTATCGACGCAGAAACCCGTCAGAATTGCGACGTAAAAGTTCCAAACCAGCTTCCGAAGAAATAACAAGATCTTTATTGAGAGCAAACGTGGCACGCACTTTCCGAGACCTTTTTCAGGATTAGTTTTTGGTGCAAAATTGAGAACATTGTACCTTGTGATACGTCAGTGGCTTCTGCTATTTCGTGAACTTTGATTCGTGATGACTCAAAATCACATCCTGGATTTTGTCAATCATTTCGGAAAAAGTCAGTTCGGCTCTACCTCCGGAACTATGTTCACAATTTGTGGATGTATGACACGTTTGAATTCATTTATCCAATTGTAAATTATTGCAAACGCAGGAACAAATGTGTCACAACTTTCATCCAACTCAGCTTTTATCTCTTTAGATATTAAGTCTTTTAAATAGAAGTGATTAATCATCGCACGAAACTTACTTTTTCGTTTTTCTAGATAAGCACAAGATTGCTAATTCAATCGCCTATGGCAAAGAAACCACGTGATTGATATAGCTGAAACGTTAACTTTTATAGTAAGAAACGACGGCTATCAAATACAAACTTTTTTCGATGCTATGATTGGATTTTCTGTGGACGCCCTTCGTAGCATGCAGTAGATAGAAAAATGGCTTTTCGTAAGGTTAATTTGTTGCAGTATAGCTATAGAAAGCTATCACGTCAGATCTTTTTGTGTTTCTGTTTTTACTCGGAGCTTTCCCGCTTTAACTTCAAATCTTGCGATAAACTATCCACTGCCTCGCACAATTGTATCAATCCAATAGCTATTCTTCTTCGATGGTCTTCAGTAAGATTCCCCTCTTCGCTGGTGTTAACACATCTGCTAGAAGAAAAGATACTACGGGGTCCTTTTTTGTAATACTTGCTGATTCTACCGCTTCTAACAATTGTTGCGTTGGATAGGTAGAGTCAGACTGAGAAATTCAGTAATATAGCCACAGATCTCCCGGTCTCTAGCCGGTTGCTCTTCCACTGAGCTAACATGGCAACATTCCGGCATAGCATTGAATAATTTTATGGTAGCTCAGTGGTAGAGCAACCGGCTAGAGACTGGGAGATCCGTGGTTCAAATTCCGGCTGAGGTATTGAATTATTCAGTCTGACTACCTATCCACTCCTGTGCTACACACGGTTTGTGTGAAAAAATAATTGAACCAATACTAATTGACCATAATAGTTGGCTATACTATGAATCCTGGAACTTAGAGTACTTACAACATTGTAAGTCGACATTAGGGTTTTTCATCTCAAAATAATTTGAGATCACCTTGAGGTTTACCGGGAAACATGCGAGTCAGTTGAAAAACTCAATGCTATGCTGGCATGTTGCCACGGTAGCTCAATGGCAGAGCAACCGGCTAGAGATCGGGAGATCCGTGGTTCAAATCCTGGCTATGGCATTAAATTTTTCAGTCTGACTCTAAATATCCCACTCCTGTCCTACAAACGGAAAAAACAATTAAATCAACACTTGTTACGTTGCTAGTTTCTTACATTTTTATACCACTTATTACTTTCTTTCACATACTATGCAAGTAAATACTACGTAGAAAGAGTAGATATTGTATTCCCTCCAAAAAGTTGATAGGTATTTCACCGGAAATACGTGTTTTGAGGTCCCCTGATACCCATACAATGAATTTTTGGAAAACAAGTCGGTTTCAGTGTGAGGACACAATAAATACGACAATTCAAAAACGAAAAGTCGATTACTGAATATTTTCAGTAAAATACCCCCATCTCAATTACCCTTTACATAGAACATGTTTCGAAAATGTAGTATTTGAATAAAATATTATTACCTGCGGTGAGACAAGTTACATTTCTGTAACAGTTGGCAGACCAGAATCTTATTGTGAAATAGAAGCCATAGAATTTCATAAATATGAAGCCCACAGAGAAAGGATTCCACTTGTTACTCAAGTATGTACTTAAGTATGTTATACAGGAGTTTCACAACTGTCTTATTGGTTTTCTGAAATTGAACATGTACATAAAAATATCAACTTATTACCACTAGTCTGCATATTACGTGTTTGCACCTGAACACCTTGGCAAAACATTCCACCAAGGCAATAAATTAATCTAGTTCATAGGTACACTTTCTGCTCCCATTAGTGGAGTTCAATGTGCTACATAACCTCGAATTTCGAAACAAAAGTTTATTTATAAAAAAAGGAATACCAAAACAATTAACGGAGGCTGTGTTCGGGGTTCTTGGAACGGGTAATCACTCTGTGTGAATCAGTGAAGTACCTCAAGTACTATAACAACATTGTTAATAATAAGTGAGCTGCTCTGCTTTCTAATGCAGGAATATTTTACAAGTAACGAAGAGTGGAAATAAAATTGAAATTACCTATTTTTATTTTCTCTACACGTACTATGTATAAAGAACATGATATGATGCACCCAAAAATGTTATTCCTAGATTTCACCGAAAAAATAAATGTTTTAGCACCCGCTGAATGCAAAAAAGCATTTTTAGAAAAATGTCTACGTGTGTGTGTGTGTGTGTGTGTGTGCAGCATAGCTTAAAAATGGAAAGTCCATTAAATACCAAACTTGGTATTTAAGCCTATAATAATTAGAATAAATAATTCAAATCTTAACTTCTATATCCTTAATTGTACTAAGAATTTACTTTATTGTAATAATATTAACTAATTTCCTATAAGAAAAAATTATTGAAGACCGTGAAAAAAAAATTCTACTTTCGAATGTGGATTTGATCCAATAAGATCCTCACGTCTACCCTTCTCTTTACGATTCCAAGTCTTCCAAGCATGCGACACGGAGATTTTTAAGAAAATCCCCCAACGGAAAATTACGCTTTACCTGGAAAAATCTTCGAAAATGTTGATTTTTCTCAAAAATGACTAACGATTTTGATATCTACATGGCAAATAAAACGTATATCTTGAATTTTCTGGGAATAGCCTCTGAAGACCTCTTTATTCTGGATGATTCTTATTGAATTTTATATGCTGGAAATCGAACCCAGCACCTCCAGTTGAGAGTCAGTGTCATATGTTAACATGTACATCACAACGGAAGAAATTTCTCGGTACACTGGAAATTGAACCCAGCAACTCCAGTTCAGAGGCTGTCATGTAGTATTACTACAACCACCACTACATTATTATTATTATTATTATTATTATTATTATTATTATTATTATTATTATTATTATTATTAGGGCCTATAACTTGAAACAGCCTAGCTCTTTAATCACAATGTTTTCGAATTATCTCGTTGGGTAACCTTAGCTGGTAAACTGAAAGAGACACACAAAAACTTATTACATAAAAATGTTATTATGTCCAAAATAATGTCTAGTGTTTTCTTTTTTTTATATGTTGAAATTATATATATATATATATTAATATATATAATAAAAAATTATAAAAAAAGAAAATACTGTACATCTCTTAAATCATCACTATTTAAAACAATTCTTTAGTGTATGTAGGCACATCTGAGATACCCATTATAATTGGTTTGATTTTTATCAATATTTTTTCACTTCTAAAAGTGGTCGCTATTCAGCTGTTTCTAGCCTGGCGTCTTGGAAAGCGTATGCAATTTTAGGGCAGGGATATAACGAATCAATTCCGAATACCGATTCGGTTTCACTACCGTCCTTGCAACTAGAACAACATGTTAGAACTACTTCTGCAACATTTCATCAAGATAAGCAGGTATAAAAATATAAGATTTCGAGAGATAGTCCATAGAAGGTATATACAAATAAATGATAAGGGTACTTCATGTTGTAAAGGAGAAAAGAAACTGCGATGTTGTGTAGTTGTAGGTTTTGGGAATTAGCTTTAGCATTGAATTCACTCCGCGTGACAGTTAAATGGCTTGCCTGCTCTGTAGGTCTGATTTTAGTTCCGTATTCGGTCATATGTTGGTTGTTGTAAATAGCACAGACTAAACTCCATATGCTGATGTATGTGGAATACTGTTAATAATTTCCAGACGGTGACTACGGACTTTTTACTTTCTCTACAATAGGTATAGAGACGGTATTGTAATGCACCCAAAAATTCGAAACAGAGATTTCACCGGAAATACATGTTTTGGGTCCCCCTGAATCCAAAAAAGCCTTCCTGGAAAAATGACCATGGTGTTTAAGTTTAGTATCTTCCAAGGATGAGGCACGAAGATTTACAAGAAAATCCCCCCACCACCAGCTACCCTTTAAATGGAACTTTATTCGAAAATATTGATTTTCTCAAAAATGGCTCTAACGATTTTGATTAAAATATCGTAAATTAAAGATATTTACCTGACATATAACGTGCATTGAATAATCTGGGGATAGCCTCTGAAGAATACTTTATGCTGAATGAATTTTACGGAATTTTGCATAACTGCTAAACCGTAAGAGATAGACAAAAACTTACCATACAAAAAATGTAGAGCACATTTAAGGACACAATTTACGTTATATAATTTTTTTTTCGTGAAGTTGATTGTTTTTGAGACATTCCTTGTTTTTGGTTTCAGCTTTAAAACTTTTCTCATACAGGAATTTGTCGACAAACAAAGGAACTTCATTCACATAGCAACCAGCTTTTGACTATCACTTTAAGCTATGGTACTTGCCTATTTCGCTTCTACTTACAAGAAAGCAAAGAATAGGACTATTTCTACCAATTTTTTCTCGATTAACATTAAGTACATAAAAGCATCAGCTTTTTAACAATAATTTGTTTCAGAGGTGTAGAGAAAGTCATGTGAAAGGAACACATCAGATTTTTATAGCGTTTATATTCCGCTTTTAGCATCTACAAGCGGCGCTGGAGTGGGTTTTCTCCGGCTACTCCGGTTTCCCCCGCCATCGCATTCCACCGGTGCTCCATCATCATGTATCATCAGTGTCACCACCTGCGGTGTCATAAGTAGTTAAAGTGGGCGTTAAACACTACCAAAAAAAAAAGTATCTACATATAGCACCGCAGGCGATCCCCTTTCTTGGTATATAGGAATCCGGATAAAAGAAGACAGCTACTAATTTGTTTAAAAACTGTGAAATGTTTGACTCTCTTTCAGTTTTGCTGTTAGCATCCCTCTTGATGAAGATTCTCTTTTCAGTAATTTCACACAACACAAGTAAATACAATGAAATATACACCTACAGATTCAATCTTTCCTGGATCACAACACAATGATACAGTGCCATATTTAAGAGTTTTTGTGGCTTTTAGTACATCCTCAACTTTGTCTATTTTTTATATCCAGAAGTACAGAAAAATTGTATTACATTTTAACAAGATGAGATTATATCTATTGTGTTTTTCTATCCTATGACGGTAACAAATATTTTAAAATTATACTAACAATGACATATATAGAGTATATTATAAACCTTATCAAGTGGACTATATTAGTTATTTTATAATTCTGACGTAATATAGTCTTATATTATTTTATTTACAATTTTTTACCGTTTCTGTCTCGCAGGTTTGAATATTATAAACAAACGTTTTGCAAACCAACAAGCATACATTTCTTGGCCGTTCTTTTTATAAGCCATAATAATAATAATAATAATAATAATAATAATTATTATTATTATTATTATTATTATTATTATTTGTAGCTTAATGTCATTTATCCTGAAAACGATAAATGAAAAATGTGGAATGATACTCAAATAGTCTCCGGGTTCATGACCTTACAATTACTCGACATTTGTCGGGTTAAGGGAAATCCTCGGGGGAAAAAATATCCCAGTAACTCACCCTAAGCGAGATTCGAACTCGCTACCTGTTAAATGAGAGGCAAACTTGCTACCCCCAACAACCCAGGCGGGAAAACTATATTTTACATTTTACCACTGCGTGTGTTGCTTACAATTATATGTGCCAATTATTATAGCATCATTGAGCTGCAACACTTGTATGAAACTTACAATTCAGAATTGCATCACATCTAACGTTATCTTGTTGATGATAACTTCGCAGGTTAATTTCCTTCTGACATACGTACATTTCCTTTATTTTCATTAAAATCTGTTTTTGGTGCATTTCATTATAATGGAAAATATTATGTGTATCTAATAAAAGTATATACAGGGTGTCTCAAAACGACACCAAACGAAGATGTGGATCTTGTTGGTCATACATTACGTGATACCTGAATATAATTTTCAGCTCTAAATTCGGCACATAAAAGCTACCATAAATTCAACATAGATTAGGCAGTCGTACATAACCAAATGGCACGTGCCTGGCCCACTCCAAGAGAGATGCCGGTTAGAAGCGAAGGTCTCAGTCGCGTGGTGTACGGGTGGTTTGATAGACACGCCGGCGCGGCACAGGTCAGCTTAGCAATGGAAAAAGTAGCATATGGGTTTTGTTATTGTTATGTATAACACGTTCTGAGGTTGTTTACCCGGCGTATGACAACCGTTGTACCTGCGCTGCCTAATCCCAAATGTGTGCGATTTTTAACACATATAAAACTTTAAATAAAACAGTTTGAAAGTTGCAACATCAAGTTTCGGTCAAATCAAGGTGTAAGCTAATCGACTGCTATCGCAGTTGGTGTGTAGAAAGATAAACATGGCTGTAAACGCATGCGTGGTCCATCCTTTCAATTCTTGAATAACATATATTTACAAACAGGTGTTGTTGTATAAAAGCTATCTAATAGAAAATAACAAAACAGCGAGGTTTTAAAACTATAATGTAGAATTTTTACATGTCAAATTGTGTAGAACTTCAGTTATTTTCTTGGAGACAAGTAGTTTCTAGAAGTTATCTTCTGTTTCGACTTTGTTTTCAAGGGAGGGTTTGAATCTCCAGTCCATTTCAAATTATAAATTTCTATAGACGTTAAGAGACAAACTGCACATTAGTTATTCCATTCTGAAAATGTTCTAAATGTTCCAAAAATAGATAATGGTGTGTAAAAAATAGCTTTGTTTAATTGCTTCTAGACCTCACTGATTATAATTTCTGGGTGAGGCTGCATAGAAGCTATACTTTACAGAAAGCAGAGAAATAAATGTAAAACTTTAGTTATGATTCTGTTGTATTCTTAAACTAAATCAGCGGAAAAATCTTATTCTTTTGCATCAATTCCTGTCACATGTTTCACGCTTTGCCACTTTTATGACTTTCACTTTATTCTGTTCTCAATTCTTATTTACCTAATCAACGCTTCTCTGTTTTCACCTAGGATTTAATTAACGTCAAAATGAATTGCAGTTCTCTTCTTTCCGACCTGCTTACAAAATCAGACACCTAAGGCGCCTAAAGCCTTAATTTTTAACCTAATTTAACAGTGGATGTCCAAGTTACGTTTAAAACTCCAAATACGGCTTCGAAACCTCGACGCATGATTTATTATTCATTTCGAAGCGAACTTGTTACAACATAATAGCTTATTTCACTCTACGGGATACCCAAGAGACAGCAGGGCTATTTTTAACAGTCAACTCAACATTAAAACCTGTCAGCACTTCTCAAAGATCGCCAAAATTCATTAAAACAAGACCCAAATGAAACTAGAGCAACTAGTATCTAGCAAATAAAAAATATAAGCTAATTAGCTTATAAATTTGGAAATATTTTAGTATATTTTCTGGCATCTTCAGCGTTTTCTTGTAACTCAGGTCTTAGTTTTAAAGAAACAAGATAAAAAGAGGCGTTACGTTATGAAATGTGTATTAAAAAAATCTAGGATACAAAATCGATTAGGCATTCTATATACAATCAGCTTTCCATAATATAGAACTTGTTTCTACTTCAAAACTGTATTATCATGAATTAATAACATTATCCGAAAGACAAACAAATATACCTACTATTCATATCAGGTATATCTAACGTATCTTCCAATAGACTAACTTAAGATGCAGGCTATCTACTTTTATTTTATGATAAGTTTGTTTTGTGGAGGCTTTGTATTCAACCAAAAATTCTCATCGAAGTTTCACCAGAAGCATATCATATATAGCAAGTTTTCCCACAAGCATCTCTTTCTGTCTGTGAATATAATGATGGGATCACAAAAAGTTGTCTAAATAAAAAATGTCATACTTGAATAATAAATATTTTAAGCATGCAAAACGAAAACTTTCCAAATGTTTCCCCACATCAATTACAAATTTGTAAAGAATTGCTCTAAAGTTGCTGTAAGAAATTGTTTTTAAAAATATGATGGTTTGATATATTAATGAATAGAGTTGATTTAAGGCATGATATAATACAAATATAACTTTTCTCTGGCTATTCAATCAGTTATTCTTAAAACAGCATATTCTTCTATCTACTAAACGTTAATCCAGACCGACCTTGCCAGCATTCCTTTTCTACACATTTCCTGGTACCAGGTACGTCAACAAAATATTCTTGTTTTTAATTTTTGATATTTCGTCAAGTGAGGAACATATTTCTCTTCTGTTTTCAGATAATTGTTTTGAAATCTTGGGAGAAACTTTCATTATGGTTTTCATCACGACTGAAAAAATCTGATGTATACCATTCAAATGTCTTTCTCTACATATCTGCAACAAATTATCCTTAAATTCTAATCAGAAAACATTAGCAGAAATAGTCTAATTACTTGCTTCCTTGTAAGTAGAAGCGCAATAAGAGAGTACCATAGGTTAAAGTGATAGTCAAAAGCTGGTTGCTATGTCACTGAAGTTCCTTTGTTTGTATGGACAACAATTGACAAATTCATGTATGAGAAAAATATAAGTTTTTCAAAGCAGAAAAAAAAAAGGAATATCTCAAAAACGGTAAACTCCGCGAAAAAAATGTGTACAACATAAATTGTGTGTTTTAACGTCTTCATTTCTCGTGTAGTAAGTTTTATCCATCTCTTACGGTTTAGCAGTTATTCAAAATTCCGTAAAATTCATCCAGAATAAAGCACTCTTCAGAGGATATTCCCAGAAAATTCAAGATATATATTTTATTTGTTTTAATATACGAAATTTTAATCAAAATCGTTAGAGCCATTTTTGAGAAAATCAAAATCTTTGAAAAAAATTCCATGTAAGAGGTAGTTGGGGGTGGGGGATTTTTCTCAAAATCTTCGTGTCGCAGCCCTGGAAGATACTAAACTTAAATACCAAGTTTGGTATTTTACGGACTTTTCGTTTTTGAGTTATCGTGATCACAGACACACGGATCTTTTTCTGAAAATGTTTTTTTATACAAATGGGACCCTAAAACATATATTTCCGGTGAAATCTCGGTATCGAATTTTTGGGTGGAGTGCAATACCTTCTCTATACACTATGTACATAGTGCGTATAGAGAAAGTAAAAATTAAAACTGCTTCATTTTATTTGGAAACAAAATCAGTGGTACAAACACAACAGTATCGTAATGAAATGAAGTGTCAAGAAGCACCATCTCAAAAGACAATACTACCTATTAAATAAAACTTTAATGAACAAGGAACTATTCTTAGCCTCAACAAAGGAAATTCAGGTAGACCGAGATCGGTGAGGACGTTTGAAAATATTGCAGCTGTATAGTGTATCAATTAGAATAAAAAAAAAAAAAAAAAAAAAGAGGAAGAGACTGTATCCGACGTCCATCAGAAGAATTTAGAAATTTCAGTTGTTCCTGTACGAGAAGCAGTCACTATAAATGCAATAAAACCGCGAACGTGTTGAAATGTGCAATAACTTTAAACCAAATAATGGAAGATGATGAATGCTGTGCAATGCTTGGTTTAGAGATGAAATTCATTTCCATCTTAATGGACTAGTGAATTGCCAGAATGTTTGTTTTAGGCGTTCAAATCCACCAATAGATGAAATCGAACAGCCCCTTCACTATCTTAAATGTACTGCGTGGTGTACTCTAAGTTCTAAAGGCATTAAAAACTATTCCCGCATCTTTCTTTTGTAAATCTGTACCAATCAATCTAGAATAGTTTGAAACCTATGCATGTTTGATATCAGATTTCATATTGGCTCACTCTGTAGATATATGATATGAATATGGAAACACAATGTTAGGCTTAAACGACAGTTTAATCTTTAGAGAACTGGTCTTATGTGATGGTTTTGAAATTTTGTTTTCTTTGCCTGATCATATGTGTATCTTTACCTATTCTGCTACAAATTATTCTTTAAAAAAGAATATGTTCGATCTGATTCCTGAAAATCTAAATAAATACAGGGTTATTCAAAAAGAAAACACAGATTTCAAACATTTATTGCTTCCAAACTACAAAAGATAGAACGTTTCTGGAGAAAGAAAAATGTACAATTTTATAATATGCATTCAATATGACCACCGTGTGTTACACGGCATATGTCAAAACTGGCTTATTTCTTGCCACACACGAAGCAGCTGTTCTCCAGCTATCGAATTCACAGCTTCAACAATTCGATGCCGTAGATCTTCAAGAGTGTCAGGCATAGGAGGGATAAAAACACGGTCTTTTACGTAACCTCATACATAAAACTCACACGGAGTGCGATCTGGAGACCTGGGAGGCCACCGGCGATAAAGTTGATCTGCTCTTTCTCTCGCAATCCAACGTCCTGCAAATGTGTTATTCAAGTAACATCGGACGTGGTACAAGAAATGAGGCGGGGCACCATCTTGCATGAAAATTTTCATTGGAAAACATTAATCGTTGAGTAAAATTGTCTTCTTCCACATCTTCTAACATGCCAATGAACAATTCGTACCTTTTGTTTGGTCGTCAGGATTCAATGCTTGCAATAACTGCAGTTTGTATGGCTTCAGGTACAGACGATGTTTTAGAACTCGACAGTGGATTTCTTTGGGATCTTTTCGTATACTGTACGAATGTGCTCGACATTCGCGTCCGATGTGTGAAGACTTCCCGTGCTTATTTCCTTTTGCACATGCAATTATCGTCTATGAATTTTCGATGCCACTCGTAAATTTGCTTGTGACGCGACGATTTTTTATTAAATTGACGGCGAAAAGCTCGTTGAACTGCAACTATGGACTCTAGTTTTGCTAATTGCAGCACACAAAATAATTTCTCTTATGGTGTTGCCGCCGTTTCACTACAGATATACAACAGCGCCAATACGGCCGTGATTGGAACTTCTACCCCCAGCGCTACTTCAATTGTAAACTATTCTCTCTCCATAAACGTTGGAATCATGCTTCTATCTTTTGTAGTTTTGAAGCAATAAATGTTTGAAATCTGTTCTTTCTTTTTGAATAACCCTGTATTAGCAGAAATTATCATATTACTGATTTCCGTAAATAAGAAAGCAGGCTTGCTTCTGATCCCAACACACTACATTGCGAGGCAAGAGAGACCATTCACTGCGCTATGTGCTTATACGGAACGAACCTGTCGTCCTCCGTGGTGTAATGGTTACCATGCTAACTTCATATATCCAAGGTCGCGGGTTCAAACCCAGCGGAGGACGATGACATGGCTTCCTTCGGAAGGGAAGAAAAACCGTGAGTCCCGTGTCGTAGGTTTCCGGCACATAAAAGAGCCTCAAGACAGATAAAGAGGCCTCTGAGCAAACTTAAACGGTCTTTCACGCCCAGCATAGAATAGGACGCTGAGAACCACAGCAGTTAAAGAGCGTCCATAAATAAAAAAACGCCATTTCCATGCAGAACAAGCCTGCTTGCTCTAGCACAAAATCAACCGGGTTGGTGACGCCTGACTTAACCTTTAAACTTAAAACTAAAACATAAACTTAGAAAAAACTTGAACACAGGTTCCGCTTGCTGTAGCCCACGTCTTACTTAAATAATTATCTATTATATTGAATCTAAGAAACTATGAACGGTAGTGTAAAATATATTTAAAGAAAAATGTAGTTTGTCAAAATAGAGAATATAGAATTGTGCCAACCATTATATAATTAGCCCTTTGCGGATAATCTCTGTTCGTATTTTAAATGATTCAATATTTATAAAAATAGACTTTCAATTTATTTTAGTTTATATTCTTGAATTTTGCAAGGAATAAAAGAAATCAGTGAGCCAAAAATCTCTTCAGTATCTACTAGTTTCTTTCCTACACTTAGTATAAAGAGATTTTGTTATTGTTTGCCTTGATTGTGCTCAAGTTAAATCAATTTGTTTTAGTTTATATTCTTGAAGTTTGCAAGGAATAAGTGAGCCAAAAATCTGTTCAGTATCTTCACTTTTCTACACTTACTATAAAGACATTTTTTGTTGTTTACCCTATTGTGTATGAATTATTTGTAAAATCTGTATGAAATTAAATTATTTTAGGTTCAGAATTTCCTATGGAAAAAATCACTGGCTGTCCACAGCAAAGATTATTTTGCTACAATAGCCTAATACAGACAGCAAGTTCGAATGTTTTAAATAGATATATTAACCTATCTTAATGTTTATACAACCACAATCAATAGTGACATTTAATGTACTTTTTGAGAAACAAGACTCCGTGGCACAGCTCACTAAGAGTCTTGGCCTACCGCCCGACCGCTGCGTCCCCTCTCTCGGTCCATTACAGACGTCATGGATGGGGTGAGACGTGGTCAGCACTTCGATCCCCCCCCCCAGTCAGTTAATGTGGTCTTGACAACCTGGAGCCGCTACTTCTCCATCCTCAACTGGCCCCCCCTAGGGACCTCGTGAGGCTGAGTGCACTCCGATCCCCACGCCGGTACTGGGAATCGAACTCAGGTCTTCAGCTTGGCAAGCAGCAACGCTACCACATATCTCTCACTATTTAAACTGGTGTTGACCGCGCCGTGCTCGAGTGGTTAGACTACTCGCCTATCATGTGGGATTTGTGGTGGACAAAGCGCGGGTTCTCCGATTTCCTCCACCATCGCATTCCACCAGTGCTCCATCTAATTGAATGTATCATCAATGTCATCGCCCGTGGTATTATTTAAACACTATAAAAAATTGGTGTTGAGTGATCACTTCTACTGGTGCATCCCTTCTAGAAGGCATCTCTTCTAATCTCTGCAGAGGGCCCAATTTTTAATCATTGTTACAATGGATTGCCTATAATAGGGCTATTCTCCCGGGCATTTTCCTCATTCTGACAAATGCAGGTAACATTCAGTTCTTTCGATCTGGACTCATCACCCAGATTACCATCTTCATTCATAGCCAGAAAGTTAAATGGGACGCGAGTTTGAATAAATGAATATGAATGAAGAGCCCATTTGTCCCTGAAGGTCTAAGGCCTCAGGCTTGCTCTTCCAATATGACTCATGTGGGGAACTAGTCCACATAAATGTGTTTTGGTTGTGTTCTTTCTTCCGTACTCGCACTATTATCACCCACTTCTTTGCGATCGGCACTGCATGATTTTGTTTGTGGTTTTTCACCTTGTACTCGTCCTCCCTTATTTCCGACTGACAATAGGTGGTAGCACTTACGGACGTCTCTCTAGCTGCCGCGGTCGCGAGCAATCCTGGTTCTGTGATCTCACCTACTCGATCAATCTTTTTCCGGGTCTGACTAATCCTCTCTTGCCAATATAGGAGGGTCCACTGGTAGCAATATATGCCCAACTATTGTTCTGGAGTCTCACTCCGTGGCCTCCCCAGTTCCATTTCAAATTGGTAGCTCAGTGGTTTTTACTTTCTCTACACGTACTATGTACATACTGTGCACTCCACCCAAAAATTCAAGATTTCACCGGAAATATATGCTTTAGGGTCTCCTTTATCCAAAAAAAAAAGCAAGGTCCGCGTGTGTTTGTGTAAACATAACTCAAAAACGTAAAGTCGGTAAACTACCAACTTGGTATTTAAGTTTAGTACCTTCCAGGGATGCATCATGAACTTACCTTTACATGGAACTTTTTTCGAAAATTTTGATTTGCTCAAAAATGGTTATGATTTTGATTAAAATATCGTATATAATTGACAAATAAGATCGTATATAATTGAATTTTCTGAAGACTACTTTATTCTGGATGAATTTTACGGAATTTTGCATAACTGCTAAACCGTATGAGTTACACAAATACTTACCACACAAAAATGTAGAGCATGTTAAAACATACAATTTATGTTGTATACATTGTTTTCGTGGAGTTGATCACTTTCTAGATATTCCTTGTTATTGATTTCACCTTTTAAAACATACTTTTCTCATACAGGAATTTGTCAACACCTGTACATACAAACAAAGGAACTTCAGTCACATAGCAACCACCTTGTGACTATCACTTTAACCTATGGTACTCCCTTATTTCGCGTCTACTTAAAAGGAAGCACGTAATAAGACTGTTCCTGCTAATTTTTTCTCGATTAGCATGAAGTAAATAGAAGCATTAGTTTTTTAACAATAATTTGTTGCAGAGATGTAGAGAAAGTCATGTGAATGGAACACACCATTTTTTTTTCAGTTTTGTTATTTACCTCGGCCTGGTGTTAGGCACTCTATCTTTTAGGTATAGTCCTAACACCTCTATTTTTCTCTGGAAATCTTGAATGCCTCTTTTTACTAAAGACATTTTTGACATTGTCCCTCCATTATGAGATTAAGTCACTATAATCTAGTGACATTCCGGTTGTTAGGTTTCATTTATTGTCGTCAGCTGTCCCACAAATACGCACCGTTAGATGTATTGGGAAGGTCAGAAATGCTGTGAGTTTTACTTTGGTACCATGATTTATTATTTGAAAGTGATAAAACTTTACATTCCGATCATTTAGTGACCAATTGATGCGCTCTGATTATATTAATTAATTATATTGTACATATCATTTTGTATTCTTCAGCAACGAGGACTAAGTCCACTGTCCTGTCCATCTCCAGATTGAAGCTGAATTTCTGTGACCTCTCGAGTATGCGGCATAATTTCAGTCTCAATACATGGTCTCTTCAATTGGATAGGCAGAATCAGACTGAAAAATGTAATCCACAGTCGGGATTTGAACCACGATCTCTCGGTCTCTAGCCGATTGCTCTAACCTTACAATGGTAACATACCTACATGTCACTAAATTCCTCAACTATTAGGTCAATTAAGTTAATACTAATTAACATAGCAATTGGCTACACTATAAGGCCCGAAACTTAAAACTATTCACCATTAGGGTATGTCATCTCAAAATAATCTGAGATAGCGACTTATAATGTCGTAAGCTACTGTATTTAAGTCCTGGGTTTAATAGCTTTGCCAACCATAATTGGCTTAACTATAAAGCCCGGGACTCAAAAGCACACAATTGGGGTACGTCATCTAAAAATAATTTAGATCACCTAGTGGTTTAATGGGAGACATGCGAGTCAGTTGAGGAATGTAATGCCAAGCCAGCATGTTGCCATGGTAGCTCAGAGGTTAGAGTAACCGGGTAAAGATGGGAAGATCCGTGTTTGAAATCCCAGCTATAGTATTGAATTTTTCAGTCTGACTCTACCTATGCACACGGCTTGTGAGAAAATATAATTAAATTAATACCTCTTCAATTATTTGAATTAGTAACTTGCACTACGCTTTATATTTTCAACTAGTCTCTTATATCTTAATTTCTCTGATGAACCAATAAAGAGTACCCCGTCAATGGTCTCAGCAATCTCATTTCTAACCTTCATTGTTGCTCGGTAATTATGCAAGTTTCAGATACATATAGTCATGTTGAAAATGACATTGCCTTATAAAATTTAAGGACTGTCTCTGGTCTAACTAATCAGATTTGAATTTTCTTTACTCTAGAATAGTTGCTAGAATTTGCCTAGTTTCAGATCTATATATTTAAATTGCATTATTATTGTTACTGTGTTACTAGGCTATTACTTACCTTTGCAGTTAACCAGAAGTTTGAATTATTTGCACTTTTAAGTGTAAGCGTTTTCTGTTTTTGTGGGGTTTTATTGTTCGAGAAAGAAACTCTGCGGGTAAGAAAACTAAGAAATGTAACTGGTTTGGTTTGGCCAAGAGCCTACTTTGAAATTCTATTAAAGCATGGCTAGAAATTACTGTACTCACTATTTCAGATCAGCAATTTTCAATGTTTAATAATACACCCACATTACATAAATTAATCTATAGCACCGCAGTGCTTAATTTAACAATTAATATCAAATTTGTTTTCTTAAACGTTTATTGAAGAGAGGAGAGGTGATGGTCGAACTCATTGCAATCATCTATTTGCAATATTAATCCAATAATGACCGGAAATTACGATATAACAATCGCTTATACTTCTAGCAGAAGGTCGAAATAAAGATAATTTTGAACAGTTGTCTGATGACTTTTTTGGAAATACACCTTAGTAATCAAGTTAGGAAGTTGACCGCTCTGACATCCGGTATTAGCCATCTTTGCTTTTAGTAACGGCCCTAAGCTGCGTCCGATATATAAGGGACATTAAAGTCTTAAAATAATAATAATAATAATAATAATAATAATAGTAATAATAATAATAATAATAATAAAATAGATCAAATACCCGCTATTTCTTGGTAGAACATAATGGTACAATGGTATTATGAATTTCAATTCCCTTGTTGTTTTGTGTTTAATTACCTTTTATTGAATATGTTTCCGCATGTTTTTCTTCCATCACAAGTACTTGTCGATCCGCATTTGTTACAATCCATAACAACTATTTGTTGCTAAAGGTTTGCTAATTCGTCATTAGAGAACAGTTGCGCTCCCCTTCCTTTGTTCGTTTATTAATTCGAAGTGTTGCCTCGGAGCATCGACGTTCCGTCTTTCGGACTGTACAAAAATCGTACGAGGTTTGTGTCTAGAAATCGACCTGCACGATGTACTCTTGTTAAATCACCTCACACTTTCTTGCATCCATAGGCTTCGGTTGCGGTTTGGTTGCTCTCTGACTGTAAAATAGTTGGGTTCTACATTCATTGCAAAAGTTGTCGATGCATATAAATCACACATGGAACTAACTATTCGATATGCCACAGTATAAATTTATTATTTTGTTCATGTTATTTATACTTTGTAATAAAAACTTACATTTACTATACTTCCTTCTGTGCCTACATTTACCCATAGCGCAAACTCAGTAGAGTTTCTGCCTCTCCCCTCGCCGTTCACGTGTAAACAACACACCAGTACACTAGAAGTTAGCTTAGTCATGTCTGAAGCCTACTCGTGTAATACATCTCGCTTTAGCCTTCGCTTTCTGACCTTTATTTTGGTTCCCACGTGTTTTTGCGAATGCTCTCTTAGTAGCTTAATATTTGGTAGTGGAATTATAGTGTATTTTATGATTATTTTTGTTATTATGTACGATTAGCTTTATAATTGTTATCCGTCGGATTAAAATAGTTTATAGTTATCAGTTATATACGGAGAAATGTTTGCTTGACCTAACTATTGGCAGTTATGGTATTATCATATGTTTTCCTTGCACTGTATCATCAGAACAGAAGATTTAAATCTTCAGCAAGAAACATCAACAATTTTGATGTTTCTATTGGTAAAAGACTTAATTTATTGTATTTACAAGCATTGGTCGCTATAAAAAAATATCGATGACTTATATTTTCGTGCGTGTTTGTGACGTGTCCTCTGGGTGAATTATTCACCTCTGTAATTTATGATTATGAGAAGGAGGGTGGGAGTAAAGTGAGGAGAGCGGTGCAACATTTTGATCAAACATATTTACGGCTTCTCCATTATCCGCTAAAAAGAGATAGATGCTCTTTGTTATGCGACAGCCTTTAAAGAATTAAGACATTCAGAAACCGAAACTAGGCCACAAAAACCCCTCCTAATAATTACGTACAAGAAATATAAAATTATATCCGCTCTCTGAATTAAATAATTTACGTCGGTGTTACGAACCTGAAAACAAAAATATTACATTCATACGTACAAAAATCTGTGAAAAATTGTCGAAGTCATCCGAAAATGAACAATATATCGGTTGTAGATTATTAAAAAATTGATGTGTTCCATTCACATGAGTTTCTCTAGCTGCTCCACAAACAAATCTTTTATTCAAAAGATTAATATTCTAGCTACACCATGCTAATCTAGATAAACATAACTCTTAATACTTGTTTCCTTGTAAGTAGAAGGCAAATAAGGGAATTCTCAGACTAAACCGATAGTCAAGTCCTTTAAAAAATGTTTGCTATGCGAAACAATTGAAATTCCATTCTCTTTGCTTGTTAGAAGTAAACAAAGGAGAAACAAGAAGAAAGATGTCTGTTTGAATGCTTAAAATTAAAACCAATAATCTGGAATATCTTGAAACGGTTAAAAATGTATATGAAATTAATTGTGTGTTTTAATGATATCTATATTTTTTGTGTAGCAAGTTTTTGTCTCTCTCTCATGGGTGAACAGTTATATAAAAGTGATCGAGAATGAAGAGGCCTTCAGAGACTAGGCCCAGAAAATTCACGTTATACATTTAGTTTGTCACAAAAATATCTTAAACATAAGGTATGTTAATCAAAATCGTTGGAGCCATTTTTGCGAAAATCAAAATTTTCTAAAATTGTTTCATGTAAAGGGTAAATAGAGATGGGGGATTTTCTTAAGAATCCCCGTGTAGCAATCTTGGAATATATCAACTTAAATACCAAATTTGGTATTTAAATTGAGATTAAATGATTTTTTTTTATTCAGGGAGTCCCAAAACATCTATTTCCTGTGAAATCTAGGTACGAATGTAGAGAAGGCAAAAAGAGCAGATACAAAAACTTATGAATGGCTAAGGCGGTAACATCTGTGACCCGCATTCGATAGTTCCCAGGTCGAAGAAACAGACCGAAGTTGTTTTCGCGCACATCCTCGGTCTCTAGATGAATGCTATCGGCAAATTTTCCGATCATCTCTTTCATAATTCCATTTCAGTTTCTTATTCTTCAGCACCACATTGGCTGATCACACATCCTGTGTATGCTATAATCCAAAGTTTGTTTGCTCCATGACAAACACGTTTATAAGTCATTAGGTGTAAATCTTACAAAAGAGAAGGTAATTCATCATTGAATAATTGTTTATTAAAATTATTATTCCTGCAAATACAAGCTTTTCTTTAAATTCATATAAAATTTAAAATTCCGACTATCGCAATCACAATTTTTGTTGCTGCTACGATAAATCAAGTTCTGTAAATAATTACGAATGAAGAAGCAAAATCAGTGTCAAACTATGTAAACTAAAAGTAAATTTGGATGTGTTATAGAAATTATTTCTGTAAATAAAGAACATTTAAAACATTACTTTCATTTAGTAAATGACTGAATAATGAGTGCTTTATATTTCATTAATTTCGATATTTCCTAAAGGAAATGATTAATAAAATAATTAATATTTCACAAATTGCAAAACATTTTATATTTCAGCTTCAAGAGCGTGCAATTTTGGAACGTTACTATTGCCATGGCCGAAACATTCCATAGTTTTCCTTAAATGTTATGTGTTAAGTAATATTATATTAATTAATATATGTTAAAATGTTTTAAATACTATTTTAATAGTATATGGTAAAAGTCGTAAACATTTAACTTCTATAAGTTATGGAGCATTAACTATGGTCTTGAGTCGCATCTAAAACGTACTAAACATTAACTTCATTTAGTAAACGAATAAATAATATAGGCCTTTTATTTGTCTTATTTTTGGTATATTTTAATAAAAATCGTTAAAAAAACAATGTTTAGTTTCTAATATTCACATTTAAGCACTAAAATCGATACAATTCTGGAACGTTGCTTACATTCTAAGCTTAATATTGTCCTCTTCACTTTTCAATGGAAGAAAATAAATGTATACAGATATTAAGTAAAATGATATTAACATCTCATAAAAGCTGTTAACTTTTAATTTCTATTGAATAGGTCATATCGCCTTGTGACGATTTACAACTACATCTAATATCAACGAATGGTGCTTACCACGCAGAAAATCCTCATTAGTACACATTTTTATGCAGAAACTATAAACGGTGCATCGTTTCTGTTTGTTAAATAAACTTTAATTACCTACTGAAGTCAAACCTCAAATAAAATTTGTGTTCCTCTCATAATTTAGGCCTGCTTTCTATTCTAACCTGCCGCAAATTATGGCCATCGAGCTGAATACCTACAGGTGTATCCTGTTTCATAATAAACACTTTTTGTTTGTGTTTAATTTGATATTAGCGGTGTGAAAGATAGAAACAAAAGATAAATATTTAAAGCTTCTTATATAGGTGTCGCCGCACAATTTAGAGCATCTAGAGCGCCATATTTACGAGTGCTAAAGGCGCTGTGATACATAATTCATGAACAGATTACACAATACATTCTAGTCGCTGCTAAAAGCTTGAGAACATATTTTACACGATAATTGCCTCTTCTAGCACTTTCCTTGAAATTTTAATAATTATAAGAGGTACACCAACAATATAATTGGAATATTTTCTTTGTAGCTCTGTCAATACGTTAAAGAATAGCTTTTAGCTTTAGGTATACCGAAAAATCGTAGGTTAATGTTCGGGATGCTTAATCACTGCTATAAAATGAAAAATAGGGACAGTATGATAGTGGGAATAACTCGTGAATCAATACATTATAATTTACGCTGTGGTTGCACAAGCTGAACTAAACAGAATAGTGAGTAAAGGAAAAATAATGACAAGAACCCTGAAAGTGTGTTTAGGATCAAGAATTTAGAACAGAATAGCATTTTTAAAGACGTATATTGCCTTAGGATAAGTCAGGGGGTAACCAGATGATGACAAAAATCGTCTTGGGTAAGGTGTGGTGTGATATATAGAGCAAGGAAATAGGCTTTTGGAAAAAACGTTTTATACAGTATTAACGACATGGAAATGCAGTAAATATTAGGCTGTTTCAGCAAACTAAAAGTCACCGAGTGTATACAGGAAGCTAAAGAAAATATGGAGTAAAGAGAATTACCAAACGTATGTAGACATGGACGGACAGACAGGAAGGCGGACGAGCGGGCGAAAGGACGGCATTTTGGGCAGATATTTTATTAGCCATTGAACAAAATAGTACATCTGCAATAGGCTACGTCAAATAGAACAAACGTAAGGCTTATAACAATTACAAATTGAATAGTCATTTAAGTCTTAAAACGATCTTTCAGAAAAACATTTCCTGAGACAATGTTTAAAAACAAAACAATCTTCAAGGCAAGTAGGCAATTTCTTATAAAGTGTCATGCAATTACAGGGGTTAAAATATAAACTGCAACTTTCCTGGCGAATATTTACCTGAAATTGAAGCTGATGAAAGTCTTCGGAGTCTGTATCCTTCATCACCTACCTGTCTGGAAGCCCGAGAGCAATTTCAGGTAAATACTGGTATTTACTTAGTCAGTCTACATGATGTATAAATAAGTTCCTACATATTTTTGTATAATGACTATGCCATCATTATGTAAAATATACATGAAAATGTTCATGAACTATGTAATACAACTAAAAGTGTACATTGATGCTAGGGTCATTATATAAATCTCTTTAAACCAATTTCTGCATGCATCCTTTCAACAATACGAGCAGATTTCTTTTGCAATAAAAACACATCCTTGGCTCCACTATTGTCATAATATTACTCCATAGATTAATATGTTAAATAGTTCATAATATGTGTTTATTAAAATGTATGTAGAAACATCGTTTCAATCTTCTTAATAAAAATATTATTCACGTACATAAAGGTGAGAGGTGGGCGAGGGAAAACTGCATTCACCCGAAGAGAGAAGTAAAGCTGGAAGGAATAACAGGTACTTTAAATATATAGGATGTCCGATGTGTGGAATGCAAGACAACTATTGGCATTTAAGTTTGGAAACTGGCGAAACCAAAGAAATGAGAGCAAAACATAGGATTGAGAGGGGAGTTATCAAATAGAGATAATGGGAGACAGCTTGATGAATATGAGAGAAATGTAGGAAATCTTAAGAGTATGGAGATTATCTAAACAAGATTAAAAGAAAATGGTGGAGGAAAATAAATCATCAAAATCCCTGATCATATAATCTATTAGCCAAAGAAATTCGAAACATAATATATAATAAAATTATACTTGAAGTCCACAGATAACTTTCAGTGTGGATACCTTCAGATTAAGTAATAGATGTAATGAAAAGTAGATGAAGCAACCAGACAACCGCCAATTTATCCTCATATCCCTGTCCCACATGAAGAAAAAACTGACAATCAAAACAGCAAACTGCTGGAAGTAAAATCTCATACATCAATTCCAGGAATCTATAAAGTTCTCAACCCTCATCAACAGGTGTTACTCACCAGATTGACACAAAAGACTGACAGTGAAGCAAATTATTACTGAATGTGGTCACTACCCCAACTACAGGATCAAGAACCAAATTTCCACAAATCGTCAGACAGCATTAGATGAACTGGCCAATCTACTATCACTATTTAAATTATTACGAAATTGTAAATTAACTACCTAGTTTAATGTAAATCTTGTAAATTTATCTTAAATATTGTAACAATTCTAAAGCATGTTGTCGCTTCAAGACTTATGTGTCAGGCGACATTAAATAAAGAACATAATAAACAGAATGGTGAACTGCCCGTAGAAACATACTTTAATCTGAGTAGAGATTGAGGCCATCTGTAGACGCCAGTTGTCCGGATAGTTGAATAACTGCAAGGTTGCTTGGGTTGCTTGTTTACACAGCAACTCGGAGGAGTCACTATATTTAGTGTCGCTATATTTTGGTTGAATGGTAAAATGATTGTAAAATAGTATTATAGAAACGTAGTGATTTATTACGTGGAAATAATTATAATCTACGCAATCTTTATTTAAATCGGAAAGCAGAAATGAAAGTGGGTTACAGATCTTGTCAGAAGTGTTGGTTGATATTGTGCAATAGGCCCCGAAAATTAATCCTGTTCACAACTGGTCAGTACTGGACATGCCAATGCTTTAGAAAGCATTTTGTTTTTGAAACGTCATCTCGTCTAGCATTAAATATGAAGAATGACTCTTCCCTAATACTACAAAGTTATGAGCACCATATGTGCGTAACATCATTCTGGGCGTTAGGAATTATGTTGTCGCTACACTCTACTAAGGCTGATATTTTAGTAAAGTGGCCTCAATAAGCTCTGTCATTCCTACTTTAAATTATCCGCATTATAATGGAAGCTTATTCGTTCTATTCATCATTCAAGTTCCATCACGCCATTTCCACCTTTACTGTGGTTTCTTGATCAAGGAATTTCTAGTTCGCGAGTTTGCCACAATGAACACATGGTGACAAGGATTACCTCATCACCCATAGATGGCATTATATGACTAAAACACGACTTGTGGATGTGCAACATAGTGAGAATAGCCTAGGAAACCATCCTCCATCATCCTCCGCCGGGTTTGAACCCGCAACCTTGGATGTTAGAGATAAGCTTAATAACCCTACACCACGGAGAGCTAGAGCAGGATGAAGGAAATATAAATGTCTCTACTACTTGCCTATAGTAAAATTAGGTATAACATTCCACCCAACAACTCTATACTGAGGAAAAATGTCATCGAAAGTAGGTACTCGTATATAGTTGAGGCTCTTGTTTCCGATAAAAAAAATAAGAATTTTAGAAAAACATACCTCGCTAGTGCGTATGTGTGTGTGCGTAGCTTAAATAATAAACAAACGGCCGTTAAATTCTAAACTAGGAATTTGACTTTAGCATTTTCCAGAGATACTCAGAATATTTTAAAGAAAATCCCTCACCGCAATCTATCCCCTAATTTATTTAAAATGGCTTTACAGATCTTCATTAAAACAGCATATGTTACAGGAAGGATATTGTACAGAAAATAAAATACATATTTTGAATATCCTTTTCAATATCCTTCTGCATATCCTTACTAATCGAAACTGATTACTCTCAATTTCCTCTTAGTTAATTTAAGAAGGATTAATAATTTATACTTTCTGAATGCTAGTCAAATGTTATATTTAACTGGTAAACTGATAGATGTAGGAGCTATAGTATCACTAAGGATGTGCTGATGAAGTTGTATTATACTCAGTCGCATGCTTGTTTACGGGAATCACTCCTTTCCAACAAAAATCTTTATATTACAAAAAAGGGCTATTAGATTACTTTGTGGAGTTCATCCAAAAAAACATTGTAAACCACTTTTTATTTATTTAAATATCTTAACTTTGGCATCAATGTATGTGCTGAACTGTCTCTTATATGTTTAAGGAAAATTTTAGCAGTTCTACAGTTTGCTCGAATATTCATAATTATACAACACGAAATTGTCAGAACATATATATATATATATATATATATATATATATATATATATATATATATGGTCGTCTCCTTATCGCGGTGGTAGCGCAGCTGCTTACCAAGCGGGAGACCTGGGTTCGATAAACAGTACCGGCGTGGGGATTTTTCCCCCGCTGGGAGACCTTTACCGGGGTGCACTCAGTCTCTTAAGGTCCCTTGTGTGCCAATTGAGGAGCAACCTGATGAGAAGTAGCGGCTCCAGGTCATGAGGACCGCATTAACCGGCCGGGGGGACTCGAGGTGCTGACCACGTCTCACCCTCCAATACTGCACCCCATCCATGACGTCTGTAGTGGACCGAGATAGGGGATGCAGCGGCCAGGCGGTAGGCCAAGGCTCCCCGTGAGCTGTCGTGCCATGGAGTTATATATATAGACAAATTTAACCATACGAAAATTCAAAACAGCTTTATAGTTGTTTCTATTAAACTTTATAATACTTTACCCCAAAGATTGAGACAGTTTCAACTTACGTCATACTTTTGTGGCTAATCCCTTAAACTCTGTAAATGAGTTTTATGATTTAGCTTGATAACCTTTAAATTATGACGTTGCTATACTGTAATAGCTGTTGGCAATAAACACTGCATGCTGCCTGCCTATGAGATGGAAAGGTAGAGTCAGACTGAAAAATTCACTGCCATAGCCGGGATCTAATTACTGAGCTACCTAGGCAACAGGCCGACACAACATTAAATTCCCCACCTGAATCGCGTTTTCCCCGTAAACCATAAAAGGATCTCAAATTCAATGTAGTAAGTATTTTACGTCCCGGGTTTCATAGTTTAATCAACTATTAGATCCATCATTGTGAAATAAGTGTTTCTTTCACACTAGTCTGTTTAGGACAGCAGTTGGAAAGGTGGTCAGATTTAACAATTCAACGTAGAGGCCGGGATCTGAATCACATATATTCAGGTTAGGCGAAAGTGAAGCCACAGGCAAACAAGCCTTAAAGTTCTGGGTGTGTAACTTCCTTGCTTCAATACAAATAATACACAATCAATAAAAGTTTACAATGTAAAAATAGGGAGTGATTTATCAAACATTAATTACCTTGAACCAATATTTATATTCCCAAACTGCTTAATTATATTTTGTGATTTTATAATCAATTTTGTATTCATGTTTTATTTTACATGTTCTTTTATTTCGTGCAGAAATCGGAATCACTAGAAGCACAATTAAGTAGTGTGTGATTTATTATAAGCATTTTTATTTTCTCTCTGCGATTTTGTTTTTGTTATAAACAAGTTCTATGTCGTCGTATTTTCTTGGTCGGAAGCTACAAATGGGTAAAATAGGGTAGCAAAAGGCGAGGAAAGGGTACTCGAGGACAGTTTATGGCCGAGTGAGGACGCTCACGTCTTTAGGGGTGTTAATCCCCAGGCAGGGGACCCGAGGAGACGAACACGTTGACTAGATGACGTGCAAGTATTTTAAACATAAAATAGAATCTGGGAGTAATGCATCATAAATAGTTCCAGAAAATGAATACGTTTTGCCAGGATCAACAAAAGTAAATCGGAAGTTAGAAAGTTGCATTGATGAAACACACTATAGCACTGGTGATTGAAATTTCGTGGCTCATTCATCAAATTTATTACTTGCTCTACACGTACTAATTACATAGCGTATAGAGAAGGTATCATTTGCACCCAAAAATTCGACACGGAGATTTCACCGGAAATACATATTTTGGGTCCCCCTGAATTAAAAAAAAAGCATTTCTGGAAAAAGGTGTGTGTGTGCGCGTGTGTCTGTGTTTATATGTGGACAGCATAGCTCAAAAACGAAAAGACCGTTAAATACCAAACTTGGTATTTAAGCTTGGTATCTTGCAAGGATGCGACATGAAGATTTTCAAGAGAATCCTCACACCCCCAACTACCCTTTACATGGAATTTTTTCGAACATTTTTATTTTGTCAAAAATGGCTCTACGATTTTGATTAAAATATCGTAAATTAAATACATTTACATGACAAATGAAATGTGTATCTTGAATTTTCTGGGAATAGTCTCTGAAGACTACTTTATTCTGAATGAATTTGACGGAAGTTTGCATAACTGCTAAACCCTAAGAGACGGACAAAAACTTACCACACAAAAAATGTAGAGCATGTTAAAACACACAATTTATGTTATACACATTTTTTTTCGTGGAGTTGATCGTTTTTGAGATATTCTTTGTTTTTAGTTTCAGCTTTGAAAAACTTATACTTTTCTCATACAGGATTTGTCAACTCGTGTCCATACAAAGGAACTTCAGTCACATAGCAACCACCTTTTGACTATCACTTTAACCTATGGTACTTATTTCGCTTGTACTTACATATAAGACTATTTCTGCTAATTTTTTCTCGGTTGGCATTAAGTAAATAAAAGATTAGCTTCTTAACAATATTTTGTTGCAGAGATGTAGAGAAAGTCATGTGAATGCAACACATCAGATTTTTACTTTCCCTATACGTACTATGTACATAGTATATAGAGAAGGTATTGCACTCCACCAAAAAATTCGATACCGAGATTTCACCGGAAATATATGTTTTAGGGTCCCTTGTATCAAAAAAAAAAATATTTTCCGAAAAAGGTGTGTGTGTGTGTGTGTGTTTCCGTGTGTTCGTGTGTCTGTGAACACGATAACTCAAAAACGAAAAGTCGGTAAAATACCAAACTTGGTATTTAAGTTTAGTATCTTTCAGAGATGCGACAGGAAGATTTTGAGAAAAATCCCCCCACCACCAAATATTCTTTACATAGTACTTTTTTCAAAATTTTTGATTTTCTCAAAAATGTCTCTAACGATTTTGATTAAAAGTTTGTATATCAAAGATATTTAGCTGACAAATAAAATGTACATTTTGAATTTTCTGCGAATAGCCTCTGAAGATCACTTTATTCTGGGTCAATTTTACGGAATTTTGTATAACTGCTAAACCGCAAGAGATGCACACACACACTTACAACACAACAAATGTAGAGCACTTTAAAACACAAATTGTATGTTATGTACATTTTTTCGTAGAGTAGATTGTTTTTAAAATATTCCTCCTTTTTGGTTTCAGCTATAAAAACTTATACTTTTCTCATACAGGACTTTGTGAACTCGTGTCCATACAAACAAAGGAACTTCAGTCACATAGCAACCAGATTTTGACTATCACTTTAATCTTTGGTATTCCATTATTTCTCTTCTACTTACAAGGAAGAAGGTAATACGACTATTTCTGCTAATTTTTTCTCGATTAGTAGGAAGTAAATGGAAGCATAAGTTTTTTAAAAATAATTTGTTGCAGAGATGTAGAGAAAGTCATGTGAATGGAACACATCCGATTTTTGTATTCAAACTCCAGTTATATATAAAGAAATAACTTTTAATATTGGTTTATTCATTAAGGAAACCTACCTTCGGCCGCCTGGGTAGTATGGTGATAGCGTGTTTGCCTCAAATTCAAAAGATCACGAGTTCGAATCTCGCTTAGGCTGAGATATTGGGATAAGGGTTTTCGTTTTTTATTTTCCTTTATCCTGAGAAGACGAATTTTGAGTAACTTTAAGCTCCATGGACCCCGAGATCATTTGAGCAGCATTTCACCAATTTCATTCATCGTCCGAGATAACCAACAGGTTAAAAGACGTTATTGTCCATTCTATTTTCTACAATGCTGGATCATTAATCCATAAAAGCCTGATAGCGCCCTGAGAGAAAGAACTCACCGCCACTATCGACAGACTACCGTGGCATAATTGGCGCCAATACGCGAGGTAATTCCGCCTCATAATTGGCATTGTACGTGAGGTAAGCTGCTTCACATTGACTCCACAAGAAGCAATCTTCAACCTGTATAAGGTTTTCTTGGGTGTTCTCTAATAATGGGAATAAAAGTGTTGGGTAACTAAGCACATTGAAGTCACATGCATATTATATCGCCCTTTCCTTACATTCATTCTTTCACTGTTCCTTAAGATCTACGAGATTATATAACGTCAAAACCTGCCAAAATATAGCTAGCTACTAATTCCTTTAGGATAATTGAACTTAATTTTCGTTGAAGTTCTCACGCGAAAAGGGCAGCTAGTGTATATATTGTGTAAAAAAAATCTGATATGTTCCATTCACATGACTTTCTCTACTTCTGTGTAACAAATTATTCTTAATAAGTCAATTCTTCTATTTACTTCAAGCTAATCGAGAAGAAATTAGCAGAAATAGTCTTATTACTTGCTTCCTTGTAAGTAGAAGCGAAACAAGGGAGTATCATAGGTTAAAGTAAAGTCAAAAGTGGTTACTAGATGACTGAAGTTCCTTTGTTTGTATGGACACGAGTTGACAAATTACTATATGAAAAAGGTACAAGTTTTTCAAAGCTGAAACCAAAAACAAGGAATATCTCAAAAATGATCAACTCCTCGAAAAAAATTGTGTGTTTTAATGTGCTCTACATTTTTTTTTGTGGTAAGTTTTTGTCCATTTCTTACGGTTTAATAGTTATGCAAAATTTCGTAAAATTCATTCAGAATAAAGTAGTGTTCAGAGGCTATTCCCAGAAAATTCAAGCTATACATATTATTTGTCAGATAAATATCTTTAATATACGATATTTTAATCAAAATCCTTAGAGCCATTTTTGAGAAAATACAAATTTTCGAAAAAAGTTGCATGTAAAGCGTATTTGGAGGTGGGGGGATTTTCTTGAAAATCTTCCTGTCGCATCCTTGGATGATACCAAACTTAAATACCAAGTTTGGTATTTAACGGTCTTATGGTTTTTGAGCTATGCTGTCCACATACACAAACAGGACCTTTTTCCAAAAATGCTTTTTTTTTTGGATTCAGGGGGACCCAAAACATGTATTTCCAGTGAAATCTCGGTATCGAATTTTTGGGTGCAATACAATACCTTCTCTATACACAATGTACATAGCACGTGTAGAGAAAGTAAAAATAACAAATTTTGAATTAAATATCAACCTCTATTTACAAAACACAAAGGAATTATAAAATTATATACAACCAGTTATAAACATAATGAATAAGCTTATGTCTTGAAATCATAATGAAAGGGTTTAAACTCCCTTATTAACTTTAATTACTTAACTAAAACTTTAAAAGAAAAAAATGTAAACCCAAATAAAAAAATAAAAAAGTTAAAGATAAAGAAAAATCTCCTTGAATGCCAATAAAATGTATGGTTCAGTCAAAAAATTCCCCTTGATTAAAATTAATTTGGATAATCATACATTCAATTTTACAATGCTTTGATTATGTCATGCCAAGAAGCTTTAAGTTCTCGCATCACTCTTAAAAAATCTATGTTCCATTCACACGGCTTTCCCTACCTCTTCTGCAAACAAAACTACTCACAAAAGATTATTCTCTATATCCACAGCATGCTAATCGACCTAAAAGAAGCAGTAATGTCTTATTACTTGCTTTCTTGTAAGTAGACGGGAAGTAATGGAATACATTAGGCTAAAGTTATTGTCAAATGTTTTAAAAGCTGGACGTTATGTGTGCAATTAAGGTACAGTTTGCTTTGTATAGCCAGCAGTAAAAATAGAAGAGAAAGGAAACGAAATGTGACTTCTTGTTTGAGAAAAGTTTTCGTTTAAAATTGAAACCAACATCAAGGAATAACGTTAACGCAATCTAAAACGTTTTGTGTAGTATTCACATATATCTTACAGTTTACCAGTTACGCAAAATTCATCCAGAATGAAAAGATATTCAGAGCTACTCTCAGAAAATTCAAGAAATACATTTTATTTGTAATTTAAATATCTACAATATTTATTCAAAATCGTTAGAGAAATTTTTGAGAAAAACAAAACTTTCAAAAGTTGTTCTATGTAAAGAAAAAATACACACAGGAATGTTTTACTGAAATGCTGCTCTTGTATTCAGGGAACCTCAAAACATGTATTTGCGATGAAATATGCACCTCGAATTTTGGATGGAATACAATTGCTTTGCTACCTATTATATGCACAGTCCGTGTAGATAAAGTAAAAGAAAAAAAGTACTATATATTCAGTTTATTTTCCGACCTTTACGTTTCAGGTAAAATAACACGTGATTAGGAAGGCTGTTTATATAAGCAGCGTAATACTTCAAAATATGAACTATGTACGACGCCGTAGTACTTCCAGCGGAATCGCTGCTTCCAAAAGGTTTGTTAACCTTATCTTGCGCACTTCAGCCGAAGTATTGCTTCTGATAATAGTGGGGTTGCAATGAGCGGAATTAAGAACATATGATATCCCCCTGCTTCTTTTATTATGTAATTATTTTGTGTTATGACAATGCTTAACTTTATTAAATAGGAAAATAAATTGGAAAAATTCTTACCATTTTCTATAAAATCAAAACTTTCGAAAACTTTTCGATATAAAGGATAATTTGGGCTGGAGGGAGTTTCCTGAAAAGCTTCATGTCGCATCCTTGGAATTTACTAAACTTAAATTTGTATTTAAGCGATTTCTCGTGTTTGAGTTATATGTCCACACACACACGATCTTTTTCTAAAAATACTTTTAACAAGGGTGCCCAAAACATATACTTCCGATAAAATTTCGGTATCAAATTATTGGGTGAAATAAAATACCTTCCCTATCTACTATGTACAATGCACTTACGTGTTAGTGAAAGTAAAAAAAAAAGTTATTAACAGAAATTACTTGCGGAGTCAAGGATGGTGACATTTCAAAAATTGTATTTTTGGATTGGGCATTTCAGTTCTGCAAAAAGTACGATTTGTGGTATACCTGCTTGAATCTTCATCAGGGTAACAAAAAGTTAATTCGTCTGCTAAATTGTCTCGATTATATTTTTCTTCAAGAAATAGGAATAGTTTTGATGTATTGCTTTTATCATTAACATATCTACATTGAATACATATCTGCATTTGACTATCGTTACATTCTATGCTCTATTGTTTACCTCATTATAAAATGAAAATGTTCATTATTAATTTGCAAGGAAGGTGACGTCAACAAGGTGAGATGTATCTTATAAGGTGATTCTTCTCTAACTCATGATTCTAGAAATGATACATTGGAAATATATAGTCGTTAAATATTTTCACATGTTTAACATTTGTGGCCGTTTCGGCGGCTATGACATGAAGCACAATATTACTAATGTTTACTAACTTGTTGTCATTACATTAGATTAGTACTTGTTCATATTCACTTTCGGCGGCTATGACATGATGCACAATATTAATAATGTTTACTAACTCTTTTCCATTACATTAGATTAGCACTTGTTCATATTCACTTTCGGCGGCTATGACATGAAGCACAATATTACTAATGTTTACTAACTTGTCATTACATTAGATTAGCACTTGTTCATATTCACTTTCGGCGGTTATGACATGATGCACAGTATTACTAATGTTTACTAACTTGTTGTCATTACATTAGATTAGTACTTACTCATATTCACTTTCGGCGGCTATGACATGATGCACAATATTACTAATGTTTACTAACTTGTTGTCATTACATTAGATTAGCACTTGTTCATATTCACTTTCGGCGGCTTTGACATGATGCACAATATTTCTAATGATTACTAACTTGTTGTCATTACATTAGATTAGTACTTGTTCATATTCACTTTCGGCGGCTATGACATGATGCACAATATTACTAATGTTTACTAACTTGTCATTACATTAGATTAGCACTTGTTCATATTCACTTTCGGCGGCTATGACATGATGCACAATATTTCTAATGATTACTAACTTGTTGTCATTACATTAGGTTAGTACTTGTTCATATTCACTTTCGGCGGCTATGACTTCATGCACAGTATTTCTAATGTTTACTAACTTGTTGTCATTACATTAGGTTAGCACTTGTTCATATTCACTTTCGGCGGCTATGACATGAAGCACAATATTACTAATGTTTACTAACTTGTTGTCATTACATTAGATTAGCACTTGTTCATATTCACTTTTGGCGGCTATGACATGATGCACAGTATTACTAATGTTTACTAACTTGTTGTCATTACATTAGATTAGCACTTGTTCATATTCACTTTCGGCGGCTATGACATGATGCACAGTATTACTAATGTTTACTAACTTGTTGTCATTACATTAGATTAGCACTTGTTCATACTCACTTTCGGCGTTTATGACATGATGCACAATATTACTAATGTTTACTAACTTGTCATTACATTAGATTAGCACTTGTTGATATTCACTTTCGGCGGCTATGACATGATGCACAATATTACTAATGTTTACTAACTTGTTGTCATTACATTAGATTATCACTTGTTCATATTCACTTTCGGCGGCTATGACATGATGCACAGTATTACTAATGTTTACTAACTTGTTGTCATTACATTAGATTAGCACTTGTTCATATTCACTTTTGGCGGCTATGACATGATGCACAGTATTACTAATGTTTACTAACTTGTCATTACATTAGATTAGCACTTGTTCATATTCACTTTCGGCGGCTATGACATGATGCACAGTATTACTAATGTTTACTAACTTGTTGTCATTACATTAGATTAGCACTTGTTCATATTCACTTTCGGCGGTTATGACATGATGCACAATATTACTAATGTTTACTAACTTGTCATTACATTAGATTAGCACTTGTTGATATTCATTTTCGGCGGCTATGACATGATGCACAGTATTACTAATGTTTACTAACTTGTTGTCATTACATTAGATTAGCACTTGTTCATATTCACTTTCGGTGGCTATGACATGATGCACAATATTACTAATGTTTACTAACTTGTTGTCATTACATTAGATTAGCACTTGTTCATATTCACTTTCGGTGGCTATGACATGATGCACAATATTACTAATGTTTACTAACTTGTTGTCATTACATTAGATTAGCACTTGTTCATATTCACTTTCGGCGGTTATGACATGATGTACAATATTACTAATGTTTACTAACTTGTCATTACATTAGATTAGCACTTGTTGATATTCATTTTCGGCGGCTATGACATGATGCACAATATTACTAATGTTTACTAACTTGTTGTCATTACATTAGATTATCACTTGTTCATATTCACTTTCGGCGGCTATGACATGATGCACAGTATTACTAATGTTTACTAACTTGTTGTCATTACATTAGATTAGTACTTGTTCATATTCACTTTCGCCGGCTTTGACATGATGCACAATATTACTAATGTTTACTAACTTGTTGTCATTACATTAGATTAGCATTTGTTCATATTCACTTTCGGTGGCTATGACATGATGCACATTATTACTAATGTTTACTAACTTGTTGTCATTACATTAGATTAGCATTTGTTCATATTCACTTTCGGTGGCTATGACATGATGCACATTATTACTAATGTTTACTAACTCTTTTCCATTACATTAGATACTTGTTCATATTTACTTTCGCGTCCACATTTCAAACACTCTGGAGAGGGTGGGGGAGAGTCAGATCATTCTAATCAGAGAAGAATTCCATGATGTCTTGAATCGAATTGAGATCTCCAGACTGACCCTTACATTCATTAATATTCGAAGGCTTTCACGGCTGGTGTTAGAATCACTTATAGAAAACAAAAGCGGACTTAGCTACTGAGAGGCCACGGGGATGTACACGCCATTGAAGATGCTTGACGCAGGCGAAACGTCTGGGGAACAAGGGGTGGAGCCCAGTGGACCACGGACAAGCCCGGTTTTGTTTTCTATAAGTGATTTTGACCGTTAAATTATTAAGTTAGTCAATTCAATATTCCAAAACGAATCACGTTTTATAATATTAATTTGTATTTGAAACAAATTGTTTTGATAAATTACTTTAGGATATTTTATAAAATTAAATACTCGTTGGTGTAAAATATCAGCTTGGGAAGATTTCGCCACAAATTAAAACACAAGTAATTTTCAATAAACTCAATGGCATTTCCATGCAAAAATAAGTACGCTAACCAAAGCTATCTGTTAATCTGTCTAAATCTGCTAACAGGTCTCAGGTTATGAAAACAAAATTGGTGCTGCAAACTCGATATACTAATAAAAAACTCTAGTATAGTAAAATAAAATCAAGGTTTGAAATATGTCAGAACGACGCACTTATTGAATACGTGAGTAAATTCTCATTTAAACTAACTAATTTTAATAAAAAAACAAAACATGCGGCAATCAATAACATTATGAATAGATGGAATTTCTTGCAGTTATTCAAAAATCTTAACCGTTTCATCGCAAGTGTAGTAAATTAAGCTTAATTTTAGTTCTTGTAGCTAGCTCCAGGCAGATACCAACCTGGACACCAGGCAGGAAAGAAAATTAATCGCTGATGAACTGAATAATTTTGTTTGGCCGGCAAGAGAGAAAACTGCTGAATGTCACAGTGGTGATGAATGGTGTGCTAGAAACATTTACAGCCATTCGGGACTTGTTTCACGAAACCATATTTTAGTGTTGTTATGACCCAACACTTCGAAGTCCAAAGGTCATTAATTCATATTAAAGAAGTTTACCTGCGGACCACCATGTGCTAAACCGTAGTGCAATTTCCATTCAGAGAAAATTGGATCATTGTGGTATTCTGTTACTATCTTCCATAAAACGTACTTATAATTGAACTGCTAAATGTTTTAGAAAAATAAATATGTATTATATGCACATGATCGTATATACTCTATCGTAGGGGACAGGCCTATCTCCTTGGAGAAGTGGCTTGGTTTGGCAGTCTTGGTTAGCCGTTCCAGGAAGAATCCGCCTTTTGATCTTAACCGGTTAGGTAATAGTCTTAAAACTAAATCACTCGCATTTAAAAACAGTGTACATGTGCGGTCAGCAGGAAACGTGGACGTACGGGAAGAAATAAATTAAAAAATATTTAGATTATCCAGGAGTAAGGTTTGATATTGCAGGTAAATGGCACACAAACACAGGTTTATAAAACACAAAGTGATTGGAGAGCTTTATGAAATACTGAGGCTATTGTCCCGATACCAGATTCCAGGAAAAACATTACAAACCATGCACGAGGCAATGGACAGATCTTCAGTACTATATGGAAGTGAGGTGTGGGATGCGGAGAGTAGATAATCTAATTAAAATACAATATAGTATCTGGAAATGGATTCTGGATTTGGGGAGGAGTACTTCTAACTGTAGTGTTCCACGTGAGGCTGGATGCTAGGATGATGCTGTATATGCTAAAATAAGAGTAATTAGATACTGGCTGCGATTAATCAAAGGTAAACAACTCTGAGGACAATACGTTATCGGAGTGAAATGAATAACGTAGGACATTCAAATGGTGTACGGCGTAGTACAACAGGGATTAAAAAAAATTGCCTAAACAATATTTTGCAAAGGGTTACGAAAATTGATTTAACATCGTGAAAAAATAAAAATACTACTATGTGATATAAACAGGCAAGAAATAGAACTTGAATGTAGAAAAAATGGTCATTGGAGCTATAAAATGAAATAAAAATTGGGTGGGAGTAAAGGAACATCTATTTTAGAATTGGGTGTGAAACACAACACGGAAGGCTCAAGTTGGAAGGGTGGAAAACTAATTATGCAGGGATCAAAAGACAGATGCATATTTTGGCAGATTGCATGAAGATGGAGGATTTTAGGAAAAATTATTGCCGGAAGTATTTTTAGCTTCGGTCTGACAGACCATCATCACCACTAATACTATTTCTATTGATTCTTACGAAAACCGGTTTTCTATCTACTTTTTTGTAATATAGATAAACTTTTGCACAGGGTAAAGTGATAAGAAAATATTATAAAAACAGGTCACTATGTGAAACAATTGAATTCGGTTCTTTTGCTTGTTAAGAGTGAACAAGACAAAAGAAAGACGTTTTCCCGTTTGAGAAAAGTAGCTTAAAACTGAAACCAATGAACGTTTAAGTCTACAAAATGTATATGACATAAATTGTGTGTTTTAACAAGTTCTACATTTTACTTTATATTCATATACTATGTGCATAATGTAGAGAGAAATAATTGTATTGCACCCAAAAATTTGATACCGAGATTTCACCGGAAATATATGTTTTAAGCCCCCCGAATGCAAAAAAAGAAAAATGTCCGTGTATGTTTTTGTGTGTGTAAGTGTGTGTGTGTGTGTGTGTGTGGGGGGGGGGGTAGTTGGGTGTGTGTCTGTAAGCAACATAGCTCAAATCAAAATCTACTTGGAATTTAAATTTACTATCGTCTAAGGATGCGACACAATTATTTTTAAGAAGATCCCCCCAACCACAATTACCCTCTACATGCAACAATTTTCGAAAAATTTTATTTTATAAAAAATGGTTCTTAAATATTTTGACTAAAACATCGTATATTAAAGATATTTGTACGATATTTGTGTGAGATCTCGATATCAAATTTTTGGGTGCATTACAATACCTTCTCTATACACTATGTACATTGTACGTGTAGAGAAAGTAAAGATAGGTTACGACAACAGTTGATAAAGTGATAGAGAAAGTTAATACTCATCTAGTTTTGCCTAAGTTCAGAAAAACCACAGTTTATAAAGTTATGTGTGACACTGGATGCGACTTTGTCAAAAGAGGCCGACAAAGGCTATAATCGATAGAGAGAATAATATTTTCGGTCGACTTTTTACTTTCTTGCTTTCTTGACACGTACTATGTACATAGTGTATGCATTCCGAGATTTCACCGGAAATACACCTTTTGAGTCCCCCTGAATCCAAAAAAAAAAAAAAACAGTTTTGGAAAAAGGTCCATGTGTGTGTGCGTGTGTGTCAGTAGGCAGCATAGTTCAAAAACGAAGAGACCGTTGAATATCAAACTTGATATTTAAGTTTGGAATCTACCAAGGATGTGACACGAAGATTTTCAAGAAAATCCCTCCACTCCCAATTACCCTTTAATGAAACTTTTTCGAAATTTTTGATTTGCTCAAAAATGTCAAACGATTTGGATTAAAATATCGTATATTAAAGATATTTACCTGAAAATTAAGTGTATATTTTGAATTTTCTGGGAATAGCCTCTGAAGACATTATTCTGGATGAATTTTGTATAACTGGTAAACCGTAAGAGACAAACAAAAATGTATCTAACAAACAATGTAGAGCTGGTTAAACACACAATTTATATTGTATACTTTTTTTCGTGGACCGTTGACCGTTTTTGAGATATTTTTTATTATTGGTTTCACTTTTTAAAATACTCATACAGGAATTTGTCAGCTCCTGGCCATACAAAGGAACCTCACATAGCACCACATAGCAACCTGCTTTTAAAAAATTGACTATCGCTTTAGCCTATGGCACACTATTATTTCCCTTATCTTACAAGGAAGCAAGTAATAACACAATTTCTGCTAATTGTTTCTTGATAACCATGAAGTAAATAGAAAAATAACAATAATTTGTTACAGAGCGGTAGAGAAAGTCATGTCAGATTTTTTCTGTAGTAAGTTTTTGTCTATCTCTTACAGTTTGCCAGTTATACAAAAGTTATACTGAAGTTATTCAGAACGAAGATCTTCAGATGTTATTCTCAGAATGATCAAGATATAGGTTTCGTTTTTCATGAAAATATTTTAAAACGTGGGGTATTTAAATCAAAATCGTTAGTCATTTTCGAGAATGAACATTTTGCCCCTAGAAAAGGGTAGTATTTCAAGGGGGATTTTCTTGAAAATCTTTATATCACATTTTTGGAAGATACTGTACATAAATACCAAGTTTGGTACTTTGGTTCTTTTCGTTTTTGAGCTATGCTGCCCACATACGCGCGGATATGTTTCTAAAACTGCTTTTTTAATTCAAAACAAGTGTAACTCAAAACAAGTCTCAAAAAATGTATTTCCGGTGACATTTTGATGTGGAATTTTTGGATGGAATACAATATCTTCTCTGTTTGCTATGTACATTGTTCTTACGTGCTGAAGAAAATAAAATTTAGCATACATCTTCAAATTGAGATGACAACCGAGTTTATAAATGACGATGGAAATAAATGCCAGGTCAAACATTATCAATAATATACTAAATTTCTTTGTTACCACTTCAATTTTTTAGGAATTAATAAATGTGTAAATCCTATTTAATTTAATATTTCAGCTTGAATTATAAAGTGATACATTAGACTCAACAGGACTGATCTCAATAGAGCGAAAATGAAATATTTTGTTTAGTGTGGAGAGAGAGAGAGAGAGAGAGAGAGAGAGAGAGAGAGAGAGGAGCACATTAAAACAAATGTAAGAATATATCATACCTGAATGTGACCTGATTTCACAAACAGAGGACAGGGGATACCTGTCGGAAAGTATGTCGGAAACATACAAAGTTAACATTATATTTACGTATATTTACACATCCGGTTTGCTAGGAGACACTGCTGCGAATGTCCGATGTCAATGAGCATGAAACATCATTGCTCATTTTTTCTACTTATTACTTTCTCTACACGTACTATAAGCCTTTTATGTAGAGAAGGTATTGTATTCCATCCTAAATTCCGAAATACATGTTATGAAGCAAAGTAAAAAAAAATAGAAAGTGCAATGCGCGCGTGCGCTTAAGTATGTGTGTGTCCATGAACAGCATAACTCGAAAAAGAAAAGAAAGAGAAAAAAGTCAGTAAATCAAATTTAGTATTTCAGTTCAGCATCTTCAAAGGATATGGCAGGAGGATTTTCAAGAAACTCCCCTTACCCCAAAGCACCCTTTACATGGAGAAATATTTCAGAAATTGTGTTTTGTCAAAAATGCCTTTGATTATTTCGATTAAAATTCCATGTCATACATAAAGAATCTACATAAAAAGATTTATATCCTAAGTTTTTTGGGAATAGCCTCTGAAACCCTCTTCATTCTGCGGGACATTGACTTTACCGGTAAACCGTAAAATATAGAACAATTTTACTGCACAAAAACTGTAGAACACGTCAAAACATGCAATTCTTTCCTCAAACTGCGAACTCTTCATTTATTTCATATCTCTCGTCTGGTCGTGCAAAGAGAACTGGATTTAAATTTTATTGCATGGCTACAGCTTTTAAAATATTTGGCTTCGCTTTAGCCTAATGAATAGGAAAAGAAAAGCACAGAGCCAAACCTGACAAGTTAAATCTCCAGACTCCAGGAATTCGGAAAATAAAATATCTGGAACTTTTAAAGCTCAACGACTGAGCATACGCGAATCAAATTTATACTTTTCAAGAATTCAGAACAAGTTTTCACTAAGAATAAAAAATGGTTTCAAATTATCCGAATTTTACCTTAAAATAGGAATTAAATATGAATTTTTATATTAATTTTAAATAGAAATTTCAAGGGGATTGTACCTTTATTCGAATTACCAAAAAAAATCGAATTAACCGCTGTCGGATTAACCAGCATTATTTTTAATTAATGTATAGATCTTAAATTACAAAAATTATGAAGTTCAGTCCCAGTTTACCTGGAAGCGAATTGATTGATGAAATTTCTTTGCTAGTGGAATTCATTTAAAACAACTTACGGGTGATCTAATTGATCACAACACTCTTAACGTACTTATTGCGATCTTTGCAAGAACATTACTTTCGCATATGCACTGAAACATTTCGCCAAATAAGTAGGTTTTGGCGCCTTACTTCCCAGCGTCTTGATTATTTATTACATCGGAAAGGCGTCACCAAACGAAAACACGTTTCTTTACTCTTGTAAATCTTGTGTATAGGCTTTAATAAACGCAAAAGCATGTTTTAACATTGATAATGAAAGAACTGACACCAAAGATATAAGGACTAGTGTGGTAGAGGTTAAAACCAGAAATCTTTTCTGCCGAACATGAACAAACATAAGCTCACGCGATCTTTTGCACCACGTAACCACCCACTCTGTCTTCCAGTGGTCCGCAACCGCGACACGTGCTAAGGTTTTCTTCGGGTCATGCTTCAGATGATTTAAGTCCCGCCTCCTGCTCACCACAAAGCGCTATATATCCATCAGGTTCCTGTCCTAGGGGCAGACTAGTTTAAGGTTCACGAATCGTTCTTTACCTTCTCAGTGAAACTGGAAGCACACTCTGTCTCCATTATTTTTCAAGTTCCAAGCATAATTTAAGTCGCATTGAGTTCAAGAAGGTTAGAAACCAATGCATGTCGACCTCTCATTCTCTGCCAGTACATAAATCTACAGTGATGTTTCACCAGTTTTGGTATGAACATTTAGAAACACTTGTCAGCGATGTTTCTTGCAAACGAGTGCAATTTTTACCTAGATCAAATCCAGTACTTCTATACGTAATACAAATATATGTTAATGAAATGTACACAAAATCAATAGTTGTACTTTCTCTACACGTACTATGTACATAATATATAGAGAAGGTTTTGCATTCCACCCAAAAATTCGATACCGAGATTTCACCGGAAATACAAGTTTTGGGTCCCCCTGAATCCAAAAAAAAGCATGTTTACAAAAAGGTCCGTGTGTGTGCGTGCGTGTGCGTGTGTGTGTGTGTGTGTGTGTCTGTGGACAGCATAGCTCAAAAATGAAAAGGCCGTTAAATACCAAACTTGGTATTTAAATTTGGTATCTTCCAAGGATGCGGCACGAAGATTTTCAAGAAACTCCCCCCACCCCCAACTACTCTTTACATGGAACTTTTTTCTAAAATTTTGATTTTCTCAAAAATGGCTCTAACGATTTTAATTCAAATGTAAAATATTAAAGATATTTACCTCACAAATAAAATGTATATCTTGAATTTTCTGGGAATAGCCTCTGAAGACTACTGTATTCTAGATGAATTTTACGGAGTTTTGCATAACTGCTAAACCGTAAGAAATGGGCCAAAACTTAACACAAAAAATGTTGAGTACATTAAAACACACAATTTATGTTATATACATTTTTTTCGTGGACTTGATCGTTTTTTACGTATTCCCAGTTTTTAGTTGCAGCTATGAAAACCATACTTTTCTAATACAGGAATTTGTCAACTCCTGTCCATACAAACAAAGTACTCCCTCGCTTCGCTTCTGCTTACAAGGAAGCAATAATAAGACTATTTTTGCTATTTCTTTCTCGATTAAACTGAAGTAAATAGAAGCATAACCTTTTTATTAATTTGTTGCAGAGGTGCACAGAAAGGCATGTGAATGGAACACATCAGATTTTTAAAATATTCTAACCTATTACTTTCGCTTTGTCCTTCTGTTTGAATAGTCGACAAAAAATATCATGCCTAAGATTTTGGTTGCTTAGTGTATAGAGAAGTTATTGTAATGCACCCAAAACTTCAATACCGAAATGTTTTGGGTCCCCTGAATATAAAAGAAGCATTTTCAGAAAAAGGTCCATGTGTACGTGAGTGTGTGTATATGTGTGTGTCTGTGGACAGTATAGCTCAAAAACGAAAAGACCGTTAAATACCAATTTAGTATTTAAGTTTGTATTCTTCCAATAATGTGACACGAAGATTTTCAAGAAAATCCCCCATTTCCAACTACATGTAAAATTTTTCGAAAATTTTGATTTTCTCAAAAATAGTTCTAACGATTTGATTAAAATTCCGTATAATTAAAGATATTTACATGACAAACAAAATGTGCATAGTGAGTCTTCTGCGAATAATTTCTGAAGACTTCTTTATTCTAGATGAATATTGCAGAATTTTACATAACTGGTAAACCGTAAGAGACAGACCAAAACTTGCAGAACTCGTTAAAACACACCATCTATGTTATAAGCATTGTTTTCGTGGAGTTGACCGTTTTTGAGATATTCTTTGTTAATGGTTTCAGCTTTAAAATACATAAACTATTCTCATATGGGACTTTGTCAACTCCTGATCATAAAAACGAAGTATCTTCAATCACCTAGTAACCACCTTTTAAATGTTTTGACTATCATTTTAGCCTAATAATTCCCTTATTTCCCTTCTAATTACAAGGAAGCAAGTAAAGAGACCATTTCTGCTAATTTTTTCTCGATTAGCATGAAAGAAATGGAAGTATATGCTTTTTAAAAATAAATTGTTGCAGCGATGTAGAGAAAGTCATGTGAATGGAACACCTCAAATTTGTATTTATTTACTGTTAGTAAAATCCCCTAATCAGTTGTATATGACACCTACCGCCTCTTATTGGTTTGAATAAAGTGAGCGGCGAAAGGGTTGGAAAATTTTACCTGTAGCTAGAATATACTAGCTAGATGTGACATTCTGCTATTGGTTTTCTCAGAAGTCTATCACTGAAATCCTAACCAATGAGCAGAGATCAGTACCGGCAGGAGTGAAGGAAAGGGTGGCTTAAAACAAAAATTATGTGGAGTAATTGGATGAAATTACCGTGTAAACATAACCATCATCATTATCATCATCTTTACGGTTTAAACCAATCTATATGCTCCATCTTTAAACAGAATTAAAGTTGCTCACACTACATTTTCCTGAGTCTTCTTAGTGATCTTGTTCCTTTTGGGCTATGATTATAAATAGTTTGTAAAGCTGTTGAATCTGGCATACATCGGACATGTTCTCCCCATTTATTTTGATAATCTTTAACTATCTCTAAATCTTTTCAGTTTGCTTGAATAGTTTCACTTCTTTTCTTATTGAGCAGTGTATTAGCTGCTGCAAATTTTAAAAATCTGGTGTGTTTCATTCGCATGATTTTCTCGACAAACTGTCATTAAAAAAGATGATTCCTTTATCTATATCGTGGTAATCGATGTAAACATTAAAATGGTTGTATTATTTCCCTCGAAATAGAAGGGAAATAAGGTAACACACTAGGCTAAAGCGATGGTCAAATCTTTTAAAAAGTCGGTCGTTATGTGAAACAATTGACATTCTATTTGCATTGCACAGCCATAGTAAAACAAAAGAGAAGAGACACGAAAGATGACCGTCCGTTTGAGAAAAGTTAATGCAGCTTAAAATTGAAATCAGCAACAAGGAATATCTCGGAAACGATTAACTCTACAAGAAATGTACATTACACGAATTGTGTGTTTTAACTATTTCTGTATTTTTGTATAATAAGTTTTGGTCTATGTTATGGTTTACCAGTTATGTAAAATTTATTTCGAATGAAGGGGTATTCAGAGACTATTCCAAGAAAATTAAAATTATTACTTTTATTTGTTATTAAATATATTTAATACATGATATTTTAATTTTTGAGAAAAACAAAATTTTCATAAAATATCCCATTAAAGGGTAATTTGGAGTAGGAAAATTTTCCTGAAAATATTCGTGTTAGGTCCTTGGAAGAGTAAAAACCATGTATTTAATGGTCTTGTCGTTTTTGAGTTATGATGTCCACACAAACCTTTCTCTAAAATGCTTTGTTTTATTAGGTAACCTGAAAACATATTTTCAGTGAATCTCGATATCGAATTTTTGGGAGGAATGCAATACCTTCTCTTCCTACTATATTCATAGTACACATAGAGAAAGAAAATGTCATTTCAGCCGTTACAAGTTTTCTTTCATCTTCCCTACTTAATGTCCAAATTTCGCTGCCGTATAATGGAGCTGGTAATGCCATACTTCATGATTCCAATAAATTAATTAATTCAGAAGTCACGAGCTCGAATCTCGTTTAGGATGATTTAGGATGAGCTGGCCGAATAAGATTTAATTCGGGGTTTCCCTTATCCTGAGAAGATGGATATTAAGTAATTTAAGCTCCATGGAGCCGGAGATCATTTGAGCATCATTTCGCTGAATTCGCCCGGTATGACCAATGAGGTGAAAGGACGTTAATCTATCAATATTTAGTAATTTATTATTAATACCACGAACGGAGCTACTGGAGAAGTTTGGTATTTGAATAATAGCAAAAGCCCAGGTAAGAATTTGAATTATACACAAATGAACCACTAGGACGAAGAGACATTACAAAAAGCTTTCAATTTCGCTTTACTTGAAAAGAATTTACAAACTTCCTTAAATTCATTTTCTTGCAAATTTCTGATAGTAAAATGTGTTTAACTAATCCTAATTCCGAAGTAAATTGTAAAGTATTAGTTTGGATTGCATTGAGCAAGTTCACCAGTAGCCATAAAGTTTATGAACATTGAACTTGTCAAGGAATTGTGCAATTCAGTTTCATATATACATAAATATTAGATATGGATATTAAACATAAAAATATATTATATACAAGTAGTATGAAACAAAGCAGGGATACATTTATAGACTTCCCTATGGTTGTAATACTAACATAATATATACAAACAAATGCAGTTTGATTGATGTATTGCATTACCTATGTTTTAAACGTTCACCAGGCTTTTACAGCATATACGTATTTTGTTATAATTGATTTACAGTGCATAACACTGGTCATTAGTTCAACACACATACATTTAAATAGCTTTCTTTAAGTCTAAACCAGGCAGCAAATGTAGTTTACAATCATTTGTCATTAAAACAGCTAAATACTATTTACAGAGCCACACAAATGATAGCATACGAATGATTTGCCATTGAGATAACCTTGTAACCTCGTACGGAGTAGGATGGTTTTGAGCAAAGGTACTCTTTAGTAGAAATTTGAAAGGTATTGAAATTGTCAACTTTTCCCTTTAGATCATTCGAAAAAGCATTGAATATTTTAATGGTTTCATATACACCTTTCTGAAATCAAGAAAGTTTTACACTGGGAATGATGGATATTACTTTTTGGCAAGTACTTATATCTTAAACTTCATTGTTTGTTATAAATGTGGCTAGACTACATTCAAAGAACTTTAAGATACATTCAAAGAACTTTAACATACATTCAAGGTTAATATCTTCAGTCTTATGAAAAGTTCTTTGCAAGAGTTTCTGTTATGAGTACTAGAAATTATTCTAATAGTCATTTACTTTCTCCTGAGTTTTCCCAGATTAATATTCCATATTCATGATCGAATTAAAATACGTGTAGTATACTAGTTTAAGTATATCAATAGAGCTTACACTCAACAGTCCTCGGACAGCATAGCAGGCAGAGCTGAGTTCATGTAACATGTAATTATAGTGAGCTTTCCAATCTAAATATATGTCTACTTAAAGGCCCACAAATTTAATGCTATTTCAATAACATGTCATTAATACCAATTTCTACTGGAGTGTGTGATGTTCTATGAGCTATAAATTTAATACATTTTATTTTGTCTATATTTACGGACAACTTTAAACCGATATTACATATAGTTCAAAACAAAGTAAAGTTTAATTACACATTCGTTTAGCTTTTTGCTGGTCAACAGCACACTAGTGTCATCAGCGAACAGAACGATATTTGCAATATCCTTTAAATACTTTTAATAGATTGTATAGATCAGAAATAGTGAAGGCCCTAATATTGAACCCTTGGGTACTACATGTTTTATGTTTATCATAACAGTATTACTGTTAACTTCAACATAATGGTTTCTTTCATTTAAGTACGATGCAAATCAACTTAGATGTTCATTTTTAGTCCATAAAATGTTAGTTTTACTATGAGAATATAATTATTAACACAATAAAATGCCTTTGCTAAGTCACAGAAAAATCTATCTATGTGAACTTTTTTTCGTTTAAAGCAGTTAATACGTCATGTGCAAGTTTATAAATTGCATTATTTGTCGATATTACTCAAGTATTTTGTTATTTTCACGCTACCTGTACAGTCTGTTGAACATTACCTTTTCAAGAATTTTTAAAAAGGGGAATTAGACTAAAATATTCGGAACCGAACCACTAATATTCGGTGCTACGAAGACGATCTAGACACTACATGGCATTTTCCATGTGACTCAAAATTTCCCGGAAAAATGCGAGATATCCTCAAATTTTCTTGCACAAAAATTCTCCACTGTCCACTTAAGTCTTTCTTTCTCGTTCTATCTCTCCAGCTTACACTTGATAAAAATGAACTGATCATATTTTCTCAACGAAAATTAAACCGTATTCGAATTTAGCCTATAGTGTGCACCTGCCATCGCAAAAATCAGGATAATTATGCCAACCAACTTTATTTGATAAAAACCAAGGAACCATGAATGTGGGAGGAGCTCACATACTAATTTTGCCAAATTAACGGGCACACGGAAGTATTTTTAAGCGATTTAGATTTGCTCCCCATGTGCACAAGGTATGTATGAATATTTTAGTTCTGGAAAATTTGTTTTTTGTAACACGTGCAGAAGGTAATTGCCTGTTTTGGCTTCACAGTTACTATTTCCTTCTCTTTTCTGCTTTGCTTTCTCTTTCTTTCAACTACCCTGTAGTTAAATATAATTTTTGGGAATCTTGTGTATTGTCTTTATATGCTGGAACCATTATTGCGGTATCATATTATTACTTCATTATGTTAAATTTTAAATTTCTTTCGAAATTTTATTTCTAAAAAGATTAGAAATTATTTATCTCTTTGTTCTTCTAAAATTTACATTTCGGCACTTTGTACATTATTCTGTATTTTTTTTAAGTTTACCCATGCTTATGCATAAAAAAGTAGTAGCTATTTTGTCTTGTTTCCTTCTTTTATTTTTTATCGCCCAATGCACAGTGCTAAGCATCCGTCGATGACTTTTATTAACATTTGTTTCACAACCCAGGTAATTAAATGGTTTAACTTATTCTAGAAACCCTCCTTCTAATGTCAGGCTCTTATTTTTCTGAAGAATCTTAGCAGTACTTTTGAAAGGCAATACTATTATTTCTAAGCCCTTTTATCATCATAATATTACTTCAGCGTATATTTACCTGGGAGCTACATCCTTAGAAACACAGAAATATATGTTAATTTAGTCTCAGTAAAATCATAAAATAATCCACTATTTGCTCCTTTGATACAACAATCTCTCGCAAGGCTGATAAAATAAACTATCTAGAATGCGAAATTGTAATGGACATAGGCGTAAAAAACACAAGACAACTGAAAGACTATAATTTATCTTCCAGATTGCTTGGCCTCATATATAAAACTTTGCTAATGGAAAGTTTTTATACAACTTGTTTTGTTGTTTAATGGCACCTAGCATTGTGTGAAAAGATGAGGAGCCCGACAAGAAAATTCTTCTTTTTGGTGTTCGATGAGTGGATGTCAAAAGCCTTTTGAAAGCAGGACAAGACTCTAATAGATAAACGAGGTAAATGGGATTAAACTCTATAATAAGATGACATGCAAAGTTAACCTACCTTTCAACAGTTACGTCGGCTGCTGTGCTAATCTCGTAAATAAAAGAATCTGATTCAGCACAGATGGGAATTTAGATCAAGAACACACTTTTATAATTATTAAGAACTAGTTATGGAAGTATAGTAAACAAATTCCTTACAGGAAAGAAACTGTATTAGAATTAGCAAACGTGAATGTCAGAGGGTTGAATTGGAAGACGCTACTGAAAAAAATCTGGTGTGTTCCATTCACAGAACTTTCTCTATATCTCTGTAACAGATTATTGTTAATAAGCTTATTTTTTATGAAAAAATAGCAGAAATAGTCTTATTTCTTGCTTTATTGTAAGTAGAAGCGACATAAGGGAGTACCATAGGTTAAAGTGAAAGCCAAAAGCTGGTTGCTATGTGACTGATATTCCTTTGTATGGACAGGAGTTGCAAAATTCCTGTATGAGAAAGTTCTTCAAAGCTGAAACCAAGAAAAAGGAATATCTCAAAAATGATCAACTCCACAAAAAATGTATATAACATAAATTGTGTGTTTTAACGTGCTCTACATTTTTTGTGGGTTAAGTATTTGTCCATCTCTTACGGTTTAGTAGTTATGAAAACTTCATCCAGAATAAAGTAGTCTTCAGAGGCTATTCCCAGAAAATTCAAAATATACATTTTATTTGTCAGGTAAATAACTTTAATATACTATATTTTAATCAAAATCGTTAGAACCATTTTTTAGAAAATCAAAATTTTCAAAAAAAGTTGCATGTAAGGGGTAATTTAGGGTGGGGGGATTTTTATCAAAATCTTCGTGTCGCATCCCTGGAAGATACTAAACTTAAATACCAAGCTTGGTATTTTACCATCTTTTCGTTTTTGAGCTATCGTGTTCACAGACACACGGACCTTTTTCTGAAAATACTTCTTTTGGATACAGGGGACCCTAAAACATATATTTCCGGTGAAATCTCGGTATCGAATTTTTTGGTGGAGTGCAATACCTTCTCTATACACCATGTACATAGTATGTATAGAGAAAGTAAAAAATTGGATTAGAATTTATCGCCTACCACAGGGGCACAGTTTCAAAATTGTTTAAATATTAAGAAAAGTGTATTCATCCAATGAACTGGATACTTGAAATTAAGCATGACCTCGCAATGCATAGATATATGGTCAAGAAAGGATATATGGTCAGGATTCTGGGAATTAGTACGTGTCAGGAAATATGGACAGATAGTATTAATGGACTATGTCTTTTTTGTATTCCCTTTTCCTAACCTCTTTTTTTTCCTTTTCTCCATTTTTTCTACATTTCCTTTATTTTTATAATTTTTACCGTTTTACTTTTTACTTACAAATACACATACATATACACATTTACAAATGTTGGAAAAAAAAATTCTTTAAACTTGCGTAATGATTTTATAAGTATAGGAAAGTTTATATGCATAATATATAAATTGCAGCGGAATTTAATAAGGGGGTACGGGGCTTACTTGCTTGAAGTTGTGTACAGATGCCTCTGCCTACCGGGGCTAGCTCAATCGGTAGAGCACTTCTTGAGAATCTCAGGGCATGTATGTGGTGCAGAGATTTACTTGGTGTAAAGAACAACGTTATCTTTTCTTTGGAACGAAGCTCGCCTTTATTCAAAACTTTTCAACACTGTTTCAAATTTGAAAGTTAACCTTCTTTCTTTTTAAACTGAAAATCGTCTGTAATTTTACGATTGCATTCCTGACGAAATGTCTCTATTCCCGCCGAAAATATTTACTTACCTCGTATCTTTACCTTGCATGCAATGCGTTTTCTTTCTAGCTTAAACTAAGAAGTTCCGGACCATGACTTCCTCAATTCCCCGGAAAAATCAACTATATCGTTGAAAATTCTAGCTAATCTATTCTCCGACGTAATATTACTTCGAAGCACAAATTCCTTTTTAACATTAATCTTCCTGTCTGACGATGAATATTATCTACTATACATAATCTCTCTCATCTACAATCATCAGGAGGAGAATCAACGCTGGACCTCCTTCCCCGACGAAATCAGAAGGAGAAGTGCAAAAGCTTTCAAAATTTTCCTTGGTTACTGCAAAAATGTTCCGTTGCTAAAACAGCTTATTCATACAAATTTAACCAACTCATCGTAAAGTCGGACCTCCTTCCCCGACGAAATCAGAAGGAGAAGTGTAAAAACTTTAAAAATGTTCCTTGATTACTGCAAAAATGTTCCATTGCTAAAACAGTTTATCGACACAAAATTAAACAACTCGTCGTCATATGAAAAATTGACCGACGAAAACAAAATAACAAAGAAATTCTCTCTTCTCAAAAAAGTAACCAAGGAGTAATAACATAAAAACACAAAATGGCGGGAAAAGAAGTATTCTTACAAAGAAGGCCATAAAAAATACAAGTGAAATATTAAATAGACATGGCTATTGTTCCGTAGTGCTAGATTTTGCATACACATATAAAAAAAAAGGGAGGTAATAGGGATCAAAGAGAAGTTTTTAAATAAAACAGTTGCTGAATATAACTTGAAAATATTAGAAAAGAAAACGAAAGCAATAGAAAGAGATGCAAACGTTTCATAAATAAAGCAAAGGAGGGTGCAATAGTTTCAATTATTAAGGCATATCTCTCTATAACATGACATAAATATTAAAATTTAATAGATATGTTGAACAACAAACCGAAAATAGAAACATAAAATAAAGAGTAAACGCCTTAAGTTGCATAAAGTGATCGCTATATCTGTTGTAACACACTTATGCTTTTGAAAATTGGACGATGAACCGATCAGAGAAAAGAAGAATTGAGGTGGCAGGGATAAACAAAATAAGTACACAAATTAAGAAGAACTTAATATATTCAACATTGCAAATAGAATAAATACATTATAGACACATTAGTTTAAAGAGAAAAAGAATAATCCTTAATAGACTGCCTTTGTTTTATTAAACTAAACTGAAAGGATTGGGAAAGACCAATAGCTGATCCATCGAACAGTTTTCCTGATTGAAAACAGTCCTAAATTCCTAAGTTTATTAGACACAATAATATGGAGAAGAAAACGTATTGTACGGCTTAAACTGAGAGTTTAATGATGAAAAGGTTAGAGATGAAGATGGAAGATATAATTTGTCCTATATGAATTATAAAGACAATTGAATTCCACTTTTATTACAATTCCAAAAGTAGGGATATCTGGTGGAAACAGTTTATTCAAAAAGTATTGCTGAAGATTAATTTTGGAGAGTTTGTATTTAAAAGCATTTCTGGTAAGCATATAAAATTGTTGTATGAAGTACCAAGAAGTTTATAATTTGACAATAGCAATGTATGAAGTATATTAACAATAATTATAAATATTGATATTTATGGTTTTGTATCTTCCGGAATAGAACTTGTTTAACTTTAGGTCATGTGAACACTTTAGATACCTTAGTTATAAATATAAAAAAAAAAAAAAAAAACAGAAAACTAATTTGTACGTAATGCTCTAAGTGAAAAGTTACAATACTACTGGGATTAAAAATATTAACACATTAAAAAATCTAATCTTTACTAATATGCGATTGGTGCTTTTTTAAAAAGATGAACATGTCTTTATATTCAGATGGTGGATATTTAATCAACCGCTCTGAAAACAAAGTTTCGTCACTATTTGTTAATCATCTCTAGTGAGAATTTTAGTACGAGTTTATAATTTAAGGGACTATGTGTTTGTGGTTCTCATACGATGCAGGTTAGCAGCAGCCAAAAGTATGAATGACGTCACAGCACCCGCGAAGTAATCGAATATGAATCTAGATATGCAAGCATCATGTATAACATAATCTTGTATGTAGAACGACATAACCCATGTGCGCTAAACTTAGGAACAATGTACACTGCATCCTACATTTTACTTATAACACAGGTTACTTACTTAGAACCTTAGATTAAACACACTTTTTGTTTAAGGAAGATTAAAAGCTCTATCCCACCAATGTTAAATCATCGAAATTATCGCAAACTATTCAAGATATTGGACTGAAATGTTTACCTCATGTAAATATACGCCTTTTAATGATGTATTTTTATTAAGTAAGATGATTATTTTCTTCTAATTGTATCACATTTTGGAAAAAGTATAACAGCAATTACATTTTTAAAATATTCAAGTTCATTATTATCTTAAGAAAACCTGAAAAATGTAATATGTAATATATCCTATTGAAATTTATACCAATTTTACACAATTAAATATATTTAATGGTTGTTTAAAAAATAATTTTACTGTATAAATTTATGTTTTAACATAATTTAGTCGAGTTATGCATATTTAAAAAATATGCGCTCATGTGTTCCATTCACATGACTTTCTCTACGTCTCTGTAACACAATATTGTTAAAAACCTCATTCTTCTATTAACATCATAATAATCGATTTAAACGTTAGCAAATATTGTCGTTAATACTTGGCTTCTTTTAAGTTTAAGGGAAAAACTTGGATATGTTCAATGTTCTCTAGCTGTTTGATAAACAAACATTTTATTCAAAACTTTAATCTGCTATTTACATTATACTAATAGAAAAAAAAAAAGATAAGCGAATTAGTCTTATTACTATACTCTCCTTGTAAATAGGGGGAGGGGAATAAGAAATGCACAGCTAAAGCCATAGTCTTGTCCTTTAAAAGCCTGTCGTTATGTGAAACAATTGAAATTCCGTTCTATTTTCTTGCTAGGAGTAAACAAACGAAAAACGAGAAAAAATATGTCTTCCCGTTTGAGAAAAGTTTAAGATGCTAAAACTGTAACTAGTAATCCGGAATATCTCGAAAACGGTTAATGCACAAGAAATATATATTAACATAACTGTGTATCTGTGTTAGTTGTTTTTTTTCAGCTTGTTTTTTTTTTTTCTTGTAATCAAGAAATTTTATCTAGAATAATTTGTCAACCTTTTTGTTGCTGCTGCTCTTACTGTTGAAGCGTTGGACATACGTATGTTCTGAGTTATTGTTATGAAGAACTTTCTCCAGCTCTCGCCTTTGACCCGGGAAAACCAAAGAGGAAAACCATGGGTCAGAGGGGAGGGTCGAGGGAACCGAACCATGAACTCCCGAATACCGGTCCCACATGAAACGTCTGAGCCACCTGGTAACTCCACTCGGAGTCTACATGCTCAACCTTTCAACCCACAATTTCCTCAGTGTCCTTAGAGCCAGCAGTTATATTCACTTATGGTTCCAGAGTTCCCCAAGGACGTGGCATTTGCCACAAACACATACTGCATGTATCCTTTCTCTTCGCTTACTTTAATTATTCTCCATTTTTTTTTTTTTTTTTTTTTTTTTTTTTTTTTTTTTTTTTTTTTACTTTTTGTGTTTTCTCTACGAGCTTAAGGCAAAAAAAAAAAAAGACCCTATTTCACTCAGCAAAAGATCTTAATCCTTTTAAGATTCCAAATCTTTTCATATAAGACCGTTTCTTACTACATTATTTTGTTCATACAATGCATCACTTGCAATTTCTTGCAATAATTGTACGCTTATTTAATTTTGTGGAAAATATTTAAAGGAAGAGGTATTTTTGGAAGATTACATTGAGAGGAATATAGACCCATTCGCATATTGACATGATCTAGCAAACACGGCGGCAAAAAATAAAGCTTCTTATTCTTCTATAGATGATTCCTCTTATTCCTTTGTTATATAACAAAAAATATGACGGGTTCCATTCACATGACTTTCACTATAGTTCCTTTCACTATGTGTTCCACTATTCCTTTGAGGGAAATACAGGAGTATACTAGGCTAAAGCAATAGTCAATTCTTTTAAAAGCGCGTTGCTATGTGAAACATTTGAAGTTCGACTCGCTTATCATGACCAGCAATAAAACAAGAACGATGAAATAAAAGACGGTTTCTTCCCGTTTGAGAAAAGTTACGTAGTTACCAATTGAAACAAATTAAAAAGAATATTTTGGAAACTGCCAACTCTCACAAAAAACGTACATGATATAAATACGTGTTTAAAGAGCTCCACATTTTAGGTGTAGAAAGTTTTGTCTCTCTCTCTCTCTCTCTCTCTGTCTCTCTTAGTACATTTTGTCTATCTCTTAACAGTTTATCAGTTATGCAAAAATCGGTAAGATTCATCCAGAATAAAGGTTTTCATAGGCTACTCCCAGAGAATTCAAACTAAAGATTTTGTGACGTAAATATTTTTAATAGATGGTATTTGAATCTAAATCGTTAGATCCATTGTTGAAAAAAACAAAATTTTCAAAATACATTCCATGTAAAGTGTAGTTTGGATGGGTAATTTTCTTGAAAATCTTCCGTCGCATCTTTGCAAGATATTAAACATAAATGCCAGGTTTGTATTTAATAGTCTTTTTGTTTTTGAGGCACGCTTTTCACACACACACATGTTTCTAAAAAAACCTTACAACATCTATTGTGAAATCTCCACATCAAATTTGCAATACCTTCTCTAGCTGCTATGTAATTTATGTACATATTATATACATATAATGTGGTAGAGAAAATAAATGTGTTTGTGGCAAATGTCACGTCCTTGGGGAACTCTGGAATCTATGAGAGTAAAACTAAACTAAAAGTATTGTTAATGGAACCAATGTTTTCATTTGTCCTTAAAAGTTTCAATTTGGGCAGATTTTTTTTTTTGGGGGGGAGGAAGGGCCTTTGTCTAATTTTACACCTCACTTACCAGTCCAATTCACCTCTCACTTAACCCCGTAAATAAGCAAATGATCCCTAAAGCACGGATTAACTGCATTGATCTCTTTCCATGTATTGTTCCGGTAAGATCAAAATCCTAGTATCAAAACTCCGTATCGAGCAGCCTTCGAATCTATTCTCCATTTAATCTCAAAGGACCAACTCTCTGAATGTCCTTATTCCGGGACTCGGCTGACAGTTGCGCACATCGTGGCAACACCAGCACCGATGAGTACACAGCATATGTAGTGAATTCCACAGAGACGAAGCAGATCCTCACATGTATGTAACTTAAGAAGCAAAATCCTATTGAGCTTTTTACATACTTTTTTTAATGTTCAGTGTACGTAGTGGGTAGAGAAGATATTGTATTCTCCTAAAATTGAATACCAAGATTTAAATGCTTTGAGGTCCCTTGAATTAAAAAAAAAATCTTAGGCCTGTGGGTCCGTATGTGATTCTGAGAACAGCTACTTCAAAAACTAAAAGTCAATTCATACGAACCTGATATTTAGGTTAGCCATTTTCAAAAAATGCGACGCGGAAATGATCAAGAAAATTCCGCCAACCCTAACTACCCTTTACATGGAACATTTTCGAAAATTTTTATTTTATCGTAAGTTTAACGTTTTTAATATCAAATGAAATAAATGTTTTGATTTTTTTTTGAATACCTCTAAAGTCCTGTTTATTATGGGAGTTTTGCGAAACAGGAATGATGTAAGAGATAGACAAAATCCTGCTGCACAAAAAATGGAGATCTCGTTAAAACACACAATTTATGTTGAATGCAATCTTATATGAAGTTAGCAGATATGATTTGTTATTGATTACAATAAAAAAACTTAAAAACTTTCTCAAACGGGAAGGCTTCATTCGTTTTCTTTTGTATTACTCCTCCCAGCAGACATAACCGAATTTGAATAACATTTTGACAGCTTTTAAAAGATTTGTCTGCGCTTATAATTTTAGCAAGCTGCGGTCCGTAGCCATCTTGTTCTTCTCCCCGTGCCCATAACACAAACAGACGCTTTGCGCCAAACAGACGGTGCATGGATGTTTTTTACCACTTGTAGTATACGGTATACAGTTGTTTTTCTGGCTCTGACGCCTTATACACCATACTAATTTGCTCCGCGATAAGCAGATGGCGCTGGAATACCGTCCGGTCTAGGTGCTTTCACTAGCTGTAAATAGATGGCAGCATTATCATAATTACCATCTATTTTTCAGTTTTACTGTTTATTTAGACTGATGGTGCAACTTGGGTCGGAGTATTGAATATCCAATCCGGCATTTTCTTTGGCGACTGGGAAAACCACTAAACAACCTCAACCAGATCACTCGTCCCGCGAGATTTGAACCAAGGACCCCCGAATGCGAGGAATGCCTCATCCCGTATGGTTCACCTTTTATTGGCGAGACCACATTGACCGGTTTAATTATACTTGGCCACCTACATACATTAGCTCCTTTTCCTCTCTACATATTTCTATATCTATCTATCGTCAATGTTTATAAAAAAGAAAACCAGTAAAACTGAAGACAATCGATGATGCTTTAAACATTCCTTATGACTGCGATTCTAGTATCAAATTTATTTATAACACTCATAAGAGAGTTTCATTATATTCTTTGCCAAGATGCAGGCAAGTTCATTATCATTACGGCAAAAAATGTATAAATACAGAACATTGTGTCTAACTTTATATATTAGAGTTGGGTCGAGCGATTCATTTTCAGTAACCGATTCATACGATTCGTTCATGCAATATGAATCGATTCATACGATTCGTTCACGATTCATTAATCCTCGCCATGTCGTCTTGTGTTCATGTTAAGCTATCTCGCTTTTACACGGGGATGGTAGTCATATGGCAGCTCTTATAGCATAAAAACTGTAATTTATATAAAACGCTGTACTCTTTTGCAAACATTCGGTAAAATGTCTTCTATTAAACGAAAAAAGAAAAATCACATAAGAGTTTGTTTAAATATAAAATTGACACTTAAGCTTCGATTGCATGGCGCCTGGCGGTATTTGTGTAATGTTAATAAGCAGAGTAATTATTATTCATCACTGCCGCGGTTGCACGCTGGTAAGTCGTATAATTTTTATAAATGCATCATTATAAGGCAAATCTAGTACCCAGAATCATTATTTTCTTCCGAGGTAATTTTAATATTAAAGGTAAGATGTTTCTATACCTGCATTTAGTGTAGGTTATTGTGTAAAAATCGGTGCCGTTAAATCATAATTTAAACGTAGATATTAATTTATTTAATCCTGGAATTCTAAAAGTTCTGTTTTACCCTCCGTTAACAACTTGGTATATCTACAACATACAGTCATACAATACAATACAATGTATTAGATATTTAATAATGTTCAGTAAAATAATTACTGGACATTAATCCTTTCCTTATATGTGGTGCTGTAGTTTCAATGGAAATGTTTACGATTCGATTTACTGCGCTTTCGATTATACGCTATTGTTTTTAAAAAATTAACCATCATCGTTAACTGCGTATCGTCAGAACTCAACAATATTCTATTTAATGGCAGTGGTTTTCTGTTTTCGCTAATCAGAACCAGACAGATGATAGAACATCAGAATCCACGGTAATTTTCAGTACTCACTCGGCACGGCAATCACGGAATGTCGGCCGCACTCGGCTTGGCAAAGTATCTCAGTTGGCTAAACGCAGTAACCTTATGCACAGTTCGTTCATGAATCGTCCTGTCTTTTAGCCTGCCTGCCCAGGTGCACGATTCACAATTCGTTCATGAATCGTCCTGTCTTTTAGCCTGCCCAGGTGCACGATTCACAATTCGTTCATGAATCGTCGTCTTGTCTTTTAGCCTTCCTTGGTGCACGATTCACAATTCGTTCATGAATCGTCTCCTTGTCTTTTAGCCTGCCCAGGTGCACGATTCACAATTCGTTCATGAATTGTCGCTTGTCTTTTAGCCTGCCTTGGTGCACGATTCACGATTCTTGCATGAATCGCCCTGCTATGCAAACAACCTTGTAATCCCGACTTTGTTATTACGATAGGGGCTAGGAGCTTTTTTTGGCATAAAAGAAAAACAATGTAAAACTGAACGTATTCTTTCCCCATTATTCTGGAGATATCTGAATTTTACAATAAAATTACTCTAAGAAATTCCACTTTAGTTGTGTTACATGATATATATATTGCAAAGTATATAAATTTATTATTATTATTATTATTATTATTATTATTATTATTTAACACCTGTTAATAACATCATGTTAGAACACAGACTATTGTATCGATTTCCTTTCGTCAAATTCCAGGAATCTCTTATAGATACTTATTTAGATTGTGTTCCTCTTTACTTTCTCAACCATATAATCGTACATATTAGATAGAGAATGTATTGCAACCCACCTAGAAATTGGAAGTGGAGAATTCACCGGGAGCTTCTTTTGAAGCCCCGTTAATTAAAATGAAAAATGTGTGTGCGTGCGCGCGCGGGCGCCTCTAAACAGCATAACTAACAAATGGAAAGTAAATTAAATAGCAAACTTGGTATTTAAATTTTCTTATTTTCCAAAGAGGCGTCATGAATTTCAAGAAAATCACCTAGCAAATCATCAATTACTAAAACGTGTCGTGAAAGAGGCAGGTTATAGCATTGCGAGGCATGAGTTACCCCTTACATTGCATACCAGACTTCAATTTCATTTCATAGATTTTACCGATTAGACCACAAACAAATTTGTGTATGCATTTCATGTTTGCATTCAACGTACAGCATGTTGGATTGTAAGGACATCTAATTTCAAAAGAACTATTAATGGCAACTACATGATGGTAGATTATCTCATATTGAGAAGCTGTCGGAGGAATTCACAAGTTGGTAAATGATCAGGAACGTGATGCTCAACTTTTAGAGAAAATTCCTTCCTATTCCTTGAATAATCAATTTAATGGTACCTCAGAAACCTGACAAAAACTTGTTTTCTATTATTAACGTTCTCTATTCTGTATGTGTCACGGTGAACTATCGTTTTCCAGCTAAAAATTTCATGTTGATATTTCATCGGAAATTATGTTTTGAGATCTCCTGAATCCAAAAAGGCATTTTCAGAAAAAGGACTATGTTTGTGTGCGTGCGTGTGTGTTTATGTAGATGTGAATGAACAGAATAACTCAAAGACGAAAAGTCCGTTAGGTAAATGCCAAAGTTGATATTTAAGTTCTGCATCTACCTACGATGCAGAGTTAACAATTTCCTACATATTTTCTGTTATTTTTTCAGTCTTTCCATATTTATACTTTTCTCAAATGGAAAGTCGTTATTCGTTTTTTCTTTATGCTGGTCAAACAAAGAGAACAAAAAAGGTTACTGCTTTGGCAACACTACACAAAAGTTATTTGTAATATGTTGGATTAATTATAAACTTATTTTAACCTGTACAATAACTCATCTAAAATAAAGACGCTCGTGGTGGCTTGGGCAATAATGTGTTTTCTTAAACACATTTTCATCTTTAGCCTCGTGGCCTCAGCGCTGTAGGGTTTTCACATTAACATAAATGGTTAACACATCGTGCTCACTCGGCAGTTTCCGTCGAAGCTCGGTTTGGTAACAATGGCTGATCACGATTCTTCAAATCTGCGATTCTTTTTGAACGACGACACCTACTATGGTTGACACGATTCATGCAATTCTTTTCAACTCATACGATTCTTTTCAATTCATGCGATTCTTTTCGATTCACACAATTCTTTTTGAACAACGATTCATGTTAAGACTAGCACGATTCATACGATTCTTTTTGAACGAAGATTCATGCTAAGGTTGACACGATTCATACGATTCTTTTCTTGTACTCGTTCATATGAACGATTCGTTCATGAATCGCCCCATGTCTATTATATATCCGTCAACCAATATTTTATAATTAACTTATGAGAATAGTTTTATCAATGGTTGCAAACTATGTATCTTTTCCGAAGAGGTTAACTAGTGGTCTTTGTGAGGAATCTTCATATTCACAGTCTGACCTCTAATTCACTGTATATGCTAAGGATTTCTTCTCATGAGTTCCATGTTATTAAATAATTATGTTACCAAAGAAAAGATACAACGGTTCAAAATTGCACCGTACTAAAAGTTGCTCCTACATTCAGACTAATTATGCTTCTACTTAAACATTACTTATAAATTAAACCAAAATTAGGCTTCGGGAGGAGGTTAAGAAATCATACTTTCCGTTTATTTTCACGTACTTTTGAAGATTAATGGGAAGTTGCACCAAAAGCAAATCTTCTAGGTCACTGTTCAATACTTTCACAAGAACGGAGGAGTGTAACTTGAATTAGTTAACCTGTCATTCAATAACACTCAAGATGGCGGATGCCTGGCACCTTCCCGTGTCGTTTGGATGAATGCCAAAAGCTACTGTTCATAGGTGTGCGTGAGGCCGGCAGTCGAATGATAGACCCAAGGTCGTAAAAGCTGGGATTACTATAAACGTTATTCAAGTTTAAAAAACTGCCTACGAAATGTTGTTAAGCTAACTAATGCTTTATAGAATCGCAGTTATTGATTAGATAATGTTCTAAGCAATCTAGGTAGTGTGCCTAAGAATGGCATGATGTTTTTGTCTCTGTAGAATTTTAAGACATGTCCTAGTACAAGAAAATCATATCTATTAAAACACGCTTTTACTACACTATTACCTATAATAATAGGTTTTTTAAAGTCCATACATGATCAGACACACCAAAGGTCAAGAAGTGAAGATTTCAGAATATGTTAATATTTTCTCGGAAATATAAATACTACCGCATTCACCATTTCCGCCGGTTTTCCGCCTCTTGATTACGACTTAATTCCTGGTCTTCTCATGCATAGGAGGCGCACGCAATTTGGAGGGCAGTGAGCCGTGAGATTTTCAGATTAAGCAATGATGAAGCAGATGTTCCACTTCATCTTGACAGCTAATAATTAATAGCCGTTACCTTGATATTATTTATAAATAATGGTGTGAAGAGTGTGTCAACATTGTTAGTCTCAAGGTTGAGGGCAGCGCAGATTTCAATCCTGTGATTCTTACGTTCCTTCCTAAAACACACATAAAATAACTGTCCTGCAAAATATACCGATACTAAGTAGTATATTTTGAAAAGGTTTTTTAACACCTTTGTCCAAAAAAAGATGTTTACAGTGACTTAAAATAGGAGCAGTCAGATGCAGAAACTGGAGCACAGCACCATACTTGTGTGTGCCAGTGCGTGTGTGTGTGTGTGTGTGTGAGAGAGAGAGAGAGAGAGAGAGAGAGAGAGAGAGAGAGAGAGAGAGAGAGATTCCGGAGGGGATTCCGCACAGTAGCCATTGGCTTAATGTAAGTCAGAGCCCAGAAGGAGAAATGAAATGAGAGTGGATGAGCCTCCATGGAGGGTCCCTAAAAATATTCCAAGCAGTTCATCGGAATACTAGGCGTCCCCCTGGGTCCACAGACCACTTCCACGCCATCTCGCCGCCAAGAGCAGTATTTTCAGAGCGTAGTCATCACCACGGAAGGGCGCCAGCACCGCAGTTCTCACCGATACTTATAACTATTATATATTGGATGAAATGGAGATGAAATGAAGGTACAAGAAGTTCATAGGAATTCAGAAACCCCCACAGCATTTGCCTGGTGACCTGGAAAAACTCCTGAAACAAACCCACATGTCAGAGAGGTCGATCACAGGAATCGATCACATGACATCCCGATTGCCAGTCAGACGAAACGCCTGCGCCACCTTGTTCGCTCAGCACTACACGTAGGTCGCACTAGGCCTTTTATGCTACCAATAAGAGCCCTCGTAAGAAGGGATGAAGAGGAGACCCGATCCAGACGACCATGAGCGCTAACAAGGACAAAGCATCTGACATTTGAACATGACACCCATCCTGATGCCAGCTAGCCTTGCCTTAGCTGCCCTCAATCGAAGGAATAGATGAGACAATCCCATGAAGGTTCTTCCCGCAAGTATACCGCCAAGGAGAATTTTTCAAGAGAGTATACTCCATCTTCTCGCAATAGACTAAGTGTAATCGCCAGATGCTACAACCCTGCACAAGAGATTCAGTAGAGGAAAGTAAGTGTTATGGGAATGATAAATAATGGACAGGAAATTCGTGGCGGAATCGTCTCAGCATTCGCCTAGTGGTCCTGGAAAATCGCGAGAGAGAAAAAAATGATGGCCAGAGTTTATCATAACTTAGAATGTAAAGTACTACCTGAAACAGAACAAAGAAAGCCTCGAAGAGCATAAAACCAAAGGAGAAATTTCAAGGTAATGTTCTGAGACTATCAAGTTGGCTTAACGTCTCGAAACGTTTGGTACGAATAATTTATCACGTATCATATCACTAGGAGTTTAGAATTATCTGCAGAAAAGCAAATTGAAGATATCCCAAATAATACTAATAAATACGTTAACAATACAACTTTTGTCTTTGTGTAAAATGTTAAGAGCTAAAAATAATCTGGTGTATTCCATTCACATGACTTTCTCTATTCGCAAAAAATTACTGTTACTAAAGCTTATTCTTCAATCTGCTTCATGCTAATCGAGATAAACATTTATAGAAATGGTTAATCTACTTATTTTAACGTAAGAAGGGAAATGTGTAAGCTATAAACTTTTAAAAGCTGCTGCTAAGTGGTTCTCTTTGCAAGGCCAGGAGTAAAACAAAAGATACATCAATGGACTGGTTCCTTTCCGTTTGAGAAACGTAACTATTTTAAAATTGAAATCAACAATCAGGAATATCTGAAAATGGTTATCTCAAAACAAAAAATGCATCGAATATAAATTGTGTTTTAACAAGATCTATGTATACTTTTGTATAGAAAGTTGTTTCTATATCTTACCATTTACCATTTATACAAAGTCCTCAGACGTAAGGGCTTTATAGGCAAACCCCTGAAAATTAAAGATATCCAAAGATCCTAAAACAAGTGCTTCCATGAAATCTCGATATCAAAATTTTTGGATGGAATGCAATACCTTCTCTACCTATGAACTATATACGTGCTAGAGAAAGTAAATAATGTTAAATAAATTCAGCATTAAAAGAAGAAACATGCATTTAACAAAAAAAAAAATCTTTATAGAAAAATCCAAAGGGAAACCGTGAAATGATAATAATTTATCTGTAGATTTAAGCGTTATATGTTTATAATAATGTACAGAGTATGTAAAAACATAACTACTAATGCGTAAAGAAAATCGAAATTATTGTTGAAAAGTGCTTCAGACAGAAATAACCGATACAGTCACTATAATACTATGTAAACGATACAAAACGAACAGAAAAATGAGCAGTAACTAGAAAGAATCAACAAGAGAATAGATACAATGACAAAGTAAGAAACAGACGCGATTAATTATTCGAGATCAGAGAATAGTTTTATTTACATTTATAAAGGAAAGAGAAAATTAATTCTGCTTGTAGGAATTAACTGACGTGGGATTCGTCCAAGAGCAGCATATTTGTTAGAACTGTCGAAGTTACATGTTTTTTTGTAATGTTGTATCCAGCAGGTTGGCGTTGAGTAAATTAGTGTTCTTCATGGAAGGTACATTATCAGTGAGAACGCTAAACGTGGAGACTCATTCATCACCATTCTGTTAAAAATAGAAGTCTTGCATCGTAGAATAGAAATAAACTCTTCGCAAGACAGAGAAATTGTGGTGATTTTTAACACTGAGAACACTATTAAAAATCATGACATGCTTTTTACTTTCTATGTACATAGTGCATAGAGACGGTATTGTACTCCACCGAAAAATTCGATAACGAGATTTCACCGGAAATATGTTTTAGGGTCCCCAATGTCCACAAAAAGGTCCGCGTGTGTGTGTGTCCATGTGTCTCAACACGATAACTCAAAAACGAAAAGCACGTAAAATAGCAAACTTGGTATTTAAGTTTAGTATCTTCCAGGGATGCGACACGAAGATTTTGAGACAAATCCCCCCACCCCAAATACCCTTTACATGGAACTATTTTCGAAGATTTTTATTTTCTCAAAAATGGCTCTAACGATTTTGATTAAAATATCGTATATTAAAGATATTTACCTGAGAAATAAAATGTATATCTTGAATTTTCTGGGAATAGCCTCTGAAGAGTAGTTTATTCTGGATGAATTTTACTGAATTTGAAATGACTGTAAACCGTGAGAGATGGACAAAAACTTACTACACAAAAAAAGTGGAGCACATTAAAACATACAATTTATGTTATATACATTTTTTTTCGTGGAGTTCGTCGTTTTTAAGACATTCCTTATTTTTGGTTTCTGCTATGAAAAACGTATACTTTTCTCATACAGGAACTTGTCAATTCCTATCCATAAAAACAAAGGAACTTCATTGACATAGCAACCAGCTTATGAAAATATATTGAATATATTGAAAAGTAATAAAAATGAATTAACATTAAATTAAAAACGTACCATCAAATACATGCGTTCGGAACTTTAAAATCAACGAAGCTCATTTGTTTCTCTTAATGACTTTGCAGTGCCGCTTTAGTGGCCACGTCAAGCTGACTGGTCAGACAACCCGCCTCTCACCAAGGTGGTCCAGGTTCGATCCCAGGTGACCGGGTGTGGGATTTGTGGTGGGGCGGATTTTCCCCGGATTCTACGGTTCCCCACAGTAACGCATTCCACCGCTGCTCTATCTTCATTCCATGCATCATCAGAATGATTAGCATGAATTAGATACTTAGATGAATTATATGTCGTAATATTGATTTGTTTATAGAATAGGTTGAGAAAATCTTGTGAATGGAACACATAAGATTTTCTTCGTTCTAGCTTTAATGTTTAAGAACTCCTTTTCCGCATATAGCAGTATTGCTGCATTATAATGGCGCTGCAACATTAATTACACCTCTTAAATGTTCGGGACGCTGTTTCACTATTTAACCAATTGTAGTGGTAATGTTATTAAAACAATAAGATGTTATAATAAGTATGGGTGAAATGGAAATAAATTGGCTTTTATTCAACAAAAATTACTCGTGTAAACTTACGTTTTCTCACAACACGAGGAAATTAACAAATATAATAATTAAATAATTAGTTAAAACTTGAACATAAGACTGTGTTCACGTCATATAAAATATACACTAAATGCATATCATGATTTGAAGTGATTTTCTCACCGCTGTACCACGCTACAATTTTTCTTCTCTATTACGACGCGTATACTTCGATAAATACCAGCTCATGATACCTAAATACTGAGACAGTGTAGTCTTCTGCAGTGATTCTCACGTTCGCCTTACTGTGTGAGTCATCGCAGTTGGAGACCGTAAAATGTCCAACAACATACGAAGTGCGTCGCGACGGTAATTCGAATCTTCGGGAACACGACTCTTAATTGTTTTCCAGGATCGGCTTTCAGAAGCTTCCAGGAAGTTCTGTGATGTTAGTTTCTACTACAAAAGGAAATATAATTGCAAGCCAGTGTTGTGTATTGAATTTTTCTGTGTTATGAGTGACTGAGTGTTAAAGCGCAGTGTGCGCGACCGTAAACTGTCTACGTGTCGAAACGTCGAATTATCAGCTGAGGTCCACCAGGAAGAAGAAGATGTTGAAAGTGTCTGCAGAGAAGACTAAGAAGCAGGTGGAGGGAAAGAACTATGGTGCAGGACAATTTTAACTGTTTACACCAGGTAAATTGGCTGGAATAAATGTTTCCAGTATAAAAGTTATATTTTCTCAGAACGACATTTTTCAATGTGTAAAATATCCCATCCGGGATAGTTTTCTTTACTTTTGCAGGAAACTTGGTACAATAGTTCTACAGTACTATCTAAAGAAGTTGTAGTATCCTTTTTGGACTACCATGTAAAACTTGGGCACTGTGGTGCTATCAATCCCAAACATTTTGAGTTTTTTTGCTGAAATATCTGTATTAATGATTATAATTAATAATTTTTTATTCAATGCTCAAAATGAGAAAAACATACTAGGTTTACTTCTTAGTAATTCAAAGATTAATGTGACCAAATGATACTGATCAAAAAGAAAATTTGTACCGCAAGGAGTATTTTATATTTTTTCAAATATTGTTATATGAAAAACACAAAATAGCTCATATATGAAAAACAACTCAATAAACTTTATTGAAACTTACACATAATGTTATTCATAATGATGGGAATTAACATAAAAAATTTCAAAAAGATTGAATAAAAATTGTAGAAAATCAATATAAGCTGTCCTAGGTCCCCGTAAGACTTTATTTGTAAATAATTTTAGAATAAAAAATACATTTGTTACAATACTTTTCTTACGAGAGACGTCAATTCTGGACACTTTTTGGTTAAATTAACTTGCAGATTAAAATATCGCATTTCTATCTGATACATTATAGCCAAGAAATGTTAGTATAATACATTATTGAACCTTTATCACAAACAAGCTAATTTGATCCTTAATGGGCTAATTTGACGCAACTTTTAAACATATATTATGTGAAATGGAGAACGAACTATAAAATTAATAGAATTCTTAAACAAGCAATCACACAGAACATAATGAAACGTTCGATAGATATTTTTCGAAATAATTTGTATGGTTTAAACAGAACGTAAAATATGTTTTGGTTTATAAATCGCTTTATTTTGTATATTTTATCTTTTATTGTTTTAAGCTTTATTATTGCTGCACATATTTTTTAATCTTTGTTACAATTTGTTCTCATAACTTAATTTTATATATTATAACGCATGGTAGTACTCACTTTAACATTTTTTAAAACCTTTAAATCTATATTTTATTCTGTGTCGCTAGGGAAACTCACGAGTTAGACTAATAAATAAAATATACAAATTTATTTTATATTGCATCTAATATGAAAATTATAATTATCATTCTCAAATTATAAAAAGGAGCTCAAAATGTAGAGAAATCTAATCATTTTAATTATGATATCTATGCAAAGTATAATAGAAAGTATACTTGTATGCATATGAAATATTACCCTCATAATAGGGAGGTCGAAATTTTGGAAATCCTGTATGTTTAAGATTATGTTGTTAATGGTGTTAAAGGTAATTGATTTTCCAAATTTGAGTTTTTCAATTATAACATGCAGCAATAATTGCAATGTTTACATTAGATACAATGTAAAATAAAAGATGTGTATATTTATAAAATAAGTATTTTTAAAAGTTAATTCAAATGAGCTCATTAAGTGTCAAACTAGATCAAAAGTTGAAAGATGTACTATGCACACTTCCCGACTATAATGTATCAGATACGAAAATTCTGAACAAAACGTTGATACGATATTGTAACTTGAAAGTTAATTCAACCAAAAAGCATCCAAAATCAATGCCATTAATGTATTATACGATGCACAGAATTTTTCTGTTAGTTCTTGTGCTTCTACAAAGAGAAACAAAACGATAGTTTTTAAAAAAATATTTGTCTTTCGCTTGATCCTACTCTGTTTCACTAAATCCATTGTAATTATTATTTATTTATTAAGCACAATGTACAAATAAATGTATAAGTTTTCACCAGTCTTTAATTAGCATAGTCAGTGATCGAAATCTGCTTTCACACTTTATTAGATGGTACTTAGGGCATGATTGGTCGCAATTCTTGCAGACACATTCCTCCTCGAGTTCATGGTATGACTCGTTCTGGTAAATCCTCTTGAGAAACCCCTGGGCGGCGAATCATGTATACAGGTGGCGAAGCTCAAAGTTTTGTCCCTTCCAGATTTCTGTCTTTATAGCTTCTCCATTATTTCTTCCGGATCTCGCCAGCCTTTTTCTGTCTCTCTCGTGGACGATTTTTTATGCTTGCGTTTCCGGTAATCCGAAGATATGTCTTATGTCTTCGAAGAAGAAGGGCTTCTGCGCTTTTTTAGTGGTTGTCACTCGTGAATTTTGAGATTGAGAGAGCTCTTTTTAAGAATCTCGCTCTGACGTTCTCTAGCTTCTTGAGATTGTTCATCGTTAGGTAGAACCATATTAATTGGATCCAAATGTGGCTAATTACTGCAGATTCTAAGGTTAAGGGGAGAATAATGAGTAAAGGTAAAAGATATATTATTATTTTTCTGACAGTATTTCTTAATAGTGTTATTAAAAGGAGACCTGCAATTTGAATGTGGATGTGATCCAATTGGATCTTCACATCTATCTTTTTCCTTACGATTTTTTATTGCCATATCTTCTTAATTTTCGATGTTAAAATTTCATTAATTCTACCAATACTATTATTTTAACCAGATCAAGTATAAAAATTTGAATAATTGGGTTATTACTATATGACTAGTTCTGGTAAAGATATATGGAAATAGACTATAAAATTATTATATAAAATGATGAAGAAGATAGAAATTGAAATGAATGTGGACCCTTTATTAATTTTTTTCCAATTAAAAGTTTAAATCCTTCATGGAGTTTATTAATAATTAATAATTCATAACACTGTTCTTCGGGAAGGGATAAGTCATATTGTGGTTGGAATTAGTAGTCGGCATAATTTTAAACTTGAACTGTATCGCAGTTGACAGAGATAGGTTTTGGAGTTTGGGAATGGCTTTCATTGCAGCCCTTATGCCCTCCTATATATGCAGGGAGAAAGCAGTTCCAGTTGTTTGAAGCACAACTATTTGAAATTGGGTACGGACTCTAAAGTTTCTTTTCCGCACTTGAAGTGGTCTCTGTAAATGACGTGTTGTTTATGGGCGCTCTTTAACTACTGTGGTTCTCGGCGTCCCATTCTAAATTGGGCGTGAAAGACCGCTTTATTTTGCTCAGAGGCCTCTCTATCAGGCTTGAGGTTCTTTACGTGCCGTAAATCTACGACACGGGACCAACGGCTTTACTTTCCTTCCAAAGGAAGCCATGCTAAAGATTTTTACGCCTGAAAAAACCCATCGTCCTCCGCCGGGTTTGAACCCGCGACCTTGGGTGTATGAGGCTAGCATGGTAACCATTGCACACTGGGGTGGTGTCTCTTAGATATCCTTCCTCCCCTTCTGTCATTGCCTTTGTTTTGATATTGTTTATTTCCATAGAATTTTCTTGCACCCAAGCGCTGATGCTCTCCATGGCAGCTTCCAGATCTCTCGATTGTAATTATAGGGAAATATACAGTATAATCATTTCTGCAGAAGAATAACTTCAATTATTTGTTGAAGAATGAGCAAGAAATGATTTGAATGTAATACATCAAAGTTCTCTAATGTTTTATAATCAACTGTTAAGTTATACCACCGTCATCACAGTTTTTACTAATGAAGTATTAAAGAAAAGAAATTAATTCCCATAAAGAATAGCATTGTTAATAGAAGAGATAGAGGAAAGGGCACTGCCCGCCGAACTTGATCAACTTGAGAAATCATTTAGGCACTGCGCTTTTCAATCAGATAGTAATTTAAGAGGTCCCTTATATAGGAGCGCTAACATTTAGGAGTAATGAGATCACGTTGTCCTTACGGAGCCTCCTAGGAGTATAAACCAGATCGCTGTTTCTGATTCGGTTAAGAGACAGGTCAGGGCGGGCAAACAAGGGTTAGAGAAATTGCACGAGTGGACGGTCTACCGCTTAGTCAATGAATCAGCAACATCGTCTTTCCTTTTCTTTTAAACTCGAGAAAAATGGGCTTTCTTGTTGAAAGAACGGCGTGACTTTTGCATGTGAAAATGTTGCATCGTGCTCTCGCAATCTGAAGGGCATGATGAAGCAAAATTTCAAGGAGTAGGGCATGCGAGAGTGCACAAAGAGCCCATTCATAAATTTAGCTGCATTTCAAATATCTACTTTAGAATGTGCTCTTTTTTTGTTGCCAAGATCTGTGACCACGTACCTCTGATATCAATCTCAGTCAGGTTATCTGCAGTTAAACTGCTTTATTGCATTAACTTGACATTCTCTACTCACTCTTTTTACTTTCTCTAGCCCGCACGTACAATGTACATAGTGGATAGAGAAGGTATTGTATTGCACCCAAAAATTCGATATCGAGATTTCATCGGAAATATACGATTTGGGGCATCCTGAGTCCGAAAACAACATTTTTAGAAAAAGAGTTAAATACAAAACTTGGTATTTTAGTTTAGTATGATGCGACACGAATATTTTCTTAAAAATGGCTCTGAAGATTTTGATTAAAACCCCGTATATTAAAGAAATTTACATCCCAAATAAAATATATCTCTTGAATTTTGTGGGAATAGCCTCTGAAGATCTCTTTATTCTGGATGAATTTTGCTTCACTGCTAAACCGTAAGAAATACACAAATACTTACTACCGAAAAATGTAAATCTCAATTGTGTCACTTACGTTTTTGTTGTGAAGGTAACCGCTTCTGTGGTATTCCTTATTAGTTTCAATTGTGAAGCACTTAGGATGTGAAGCACTTAGGATGTGTCCGTTTTTCTTTTATTATACTCCTGGACAAGCAAAGAAGCGATTTGCAATGACAATCGCATAACGATAGCTTAAAACATTTGACTATCACTTTAGCCTAGTGTATTCCCTTCTATTTATAAGGAACTAAGTAATAAGAACTTTCTGCTAACATTTATCTGGATTAACATTGTGTAGAAAGAAGAATAATCTTTTGTAGGAAGTTTGTAAAGCAGCAAGAAAAGGTCATGTGAGTGTAACAATAGGATTTTTAAACTATTATTTAAAACATCTAATGTAACATATTCACATGACTGTATACCTATTCTGCAAAAAAAAAAAACTATTTTCGAAAAAAATCTTATTCTTCTAGCTACTTCTTCTAATCAAGATAAGCAACTAGGAGCAACTAAAATAAAGAAATGCATTACGCTAAGGCTTTAAGAGCTAGTCGCTATGTAATGGTTTTGAACTTACGCTGTCTTTTCATGGGCGGGAGTAAAAAAGAAATAATTACTTCTTGAGAAAAGGACAACTATTCGAAGATTTAAACCAATGATAATAAGGGATATCTTGGAAATGAATATTAGCAAACTGTGTGCTTTAGCGAGACCTTTTATGTGAACAGGAGATATTCTCTCTCTTCCTTGTTATTGGCTTCAATTTTCAAGTTGAAATTCTGAAAGGGGAATTTCTCATTTCCTTTTTCTTGGTTTTACTCTGGGCAATTAAAATAGAACCAAATTTTAAAAGATTTGACTATATTATTTCCCTTCTGCTTATGAGTAACTAAGTGATACATCCAGTTCTGCTAATGTTTATAATAATCAGCATGAAATACATAGAAGAATGAGCTTTCGTAAGAGTAGTTTGTTATATAATAGGAACAGAAACTTATGTGAATGGAACACATAGGATTTTTAGCCATTAAATTTTATTCGCACAAGACTTTTGTAACGCATATTTTTATCTGAAATAATCCAGGTCATCTACGTATATAATAGCTAGGAAAATAAATAGTTTAAGTTTGTAATTGTTGTTTCCACTGCAGGATAAAAATTTTAATAAGAATATTAAACACATGAGGACCCTAATTCCTGTCTTGGTAAGAAAGTAGCAGAAACAAAGCAACGTGAATGAAAAAAAAATCTAAAGTATTCCATGTACCGGACTTTGTCTACTATTCTGTAACATACTATTGCTATCTACTTCATTGTTCTATGTAGTAATCACGCTATTATGCAATACTCTTTAAAAAACTTATTCTTCCATCAAATTTAGGCTAACCGTAATAAAAATTAGCAGAAATAGTTTCGTTACATATGTCCTTGTACACCAAGGGGAAAGCAGAAAAACACTAGATTAAGGTGATATTATCTTTTTATAGCAGGTGGCTGTTGGCATTACTTTTCCTTGCATGATCAGGAGAAAACAAGGTGTAATTATTGGAAAATTTGAATCAATAACTAGTGTGAGATTGACTCCACACATCTTTAAAGTAGTAAAATTTTGCTTACCCATAACGCATTACTATTATTCAAGAGTATTCCAGAGTAAACGACTTCTGAGGCTATTTCGAGAAAATTATACACTTCATTTTTTATAAAAATAACTAAAACACTATAGTGTTGTAGGGGTACCTGACCCGGCCATTTGGAAAAAATTATATTTCATTTAGCAAGAGGTAATGTTGCACCAGTTTCAGAATTCGATATTAGTGGCAAGATGTCAACATATTGACATAGATGTGTTCTCTTTAAGCAATGCTGGCATAAGAATGGGTTTTATTATAAAAGCTCGAATAACAAGGTCACAGGAGCCTTTTTCATCTGAGCTGTGTACTTTGTAGGTGCTGACCGAGCGTTTTAGTTTTATTTAAAAGATATTTACTGCAAGGTTTACGATGTACAGGAGTGTGCTGAATAGTTTGAGAAACCCGTTAGATTCTCTCATCGCTAACCTTACATTATTTTTTGATAATTAAGGTCCTGTGTCTCGTCGCACTCTTGCGTTTATATTTATAGCTCCTGATTTATTATCCAAATGTACACCTGCATCTTCAACCCTGCGGCCAACTGTTTCCTTCTCGCAGGCGCAAGAGCAGCTTTTACCTCTGAACTACTACCCACTAGGATGTACAGTGTAGAGCTGACTCCTACCCCACACCATCATATTTTGATGAAAGCGTTATAGCCATATTTGAGAAAATCAAATGTTTCCAAAAATTTCCAAGTGTTTCCATGCAAAGAAAAGGTTTGTAGTAGGAGGAGGAAGATTTGAAAACTTTCATATTGCATTCTTAGAAAATCCTGAGTTTAAATATCAAGTTTGGTATTTACCAGACTGTTAGTTTTGATTTCTGGGGATACATTTTTTTCTCAAAAATGACTCTTGCGATTTTTATTTAAAAACCGTATATCAAAGATATTTACACGACAAATAAAATGTATATCTTGTATTTTTGGGGGAATAATCAATGAAGATCCCTACATTCTGAATGCATTTTTCAGAACTAGTAAACCATTGATAAAAAAGTGATACAAAACTTGCTACACACAAATGTAAACCTCGTTTAAAAAAATTGCGCAAATATGCCATAGTTAACCATTTCCGAGATATCCCTTGTTATTGATTTCAGTTTTAAAGTACATACGCTTTTCTGAAACGGTAAGTCATCTTTCTTTCATCTCTCTTTTGTTTTACTCCTGGTCATGCAAAGGGAACCGAATTTCAATTGTCCATTTAGTGAATAATTTTAAATTATTTGTTTATAGCTTTAGCCTAGTGTATTCTTCCCTTCTGATTAGAAGGAAGCAAATAATAAGACAATGCTAATGTTTATCTCTATTAGCATTATGTACATAAAAGAATAATATTTTGTAAGAGTAGTTTGTTTGCAGAACGTAGGACAGATCATGTTAATGGAACACATAAGATTTTTTGTATGGAGTAGCAATACTTTCTCTACCACTATGGAGTGTTCAAGTACGTAAATATAGAGCTCGCATTTTTTTTCTGGAAATATATGGGATAAATGTATACTTTGATTTTTTAGTATGGGAGTATGAAAATTCACGAAATAGACTTAATTAATGCGAACTAAAGCTTGGAGATGCGATAATGAGCACTACAGGGTCAGCTGTTCTCGAAAGAATCAATCATTTTGAAAAATTGTGACCTTTTTCACACACCCACTACAACAGGTGCATTTAGTTGAGGTAAACCAGGCTTTAATTAAGCATTAAACATCCCTGCACGATATCGCAATCCGTCTCAGTCAGTTGAGTTACAGGGACCCTTGACCCTAGTTCACTCGCTTTCAAATAGAAAAATGTTTGCACCCAATGAAGAGGTCAACAAGCACAGCCTCTCAAGCTGTCCAGTATCTTTGTTATCCTCAAATGGGCGGAAAAGTGCAAATTGAGGAAGTTGAAGAGATAATATGCTGTACGTACGTGTTGGCATTTTCAAGTTTTCAGCGGCGACATCTTCCTTCTGGTAGTTTCCTTTATAAGCTTTCTTTAAATTTTGCCTTGATGCTAATTGTCTATCCAGAGACTCAGTGCAGTATTTATTATTAGTAGTATTATTTTTTGCTTACCAAGCGGGAGACCTGGGTTCGATCCCCAGTAACGGCGTGGGGATTTTTCCCCCGCTGAGAGACCTAGCCCGGGGTGCACTCAGCCTCGTAAGATCCCTGAAGGTCCAATTGAGGAGCTACTTGGAGAAGTAGCGGCTCTAGGTCACGAGGACCGCATTAACCGGTCGGGCGCTGACCACGTCTCACCCTCCAATACTGCACCCCATCCATGACGCCTGCAGTGGACCGGGCGGTAGGCTAAGGTTCCCCGTGAGCTGTCGTGTCATGGAGTTAGTATTATTTTTAATAAAATGAATTTCTCTACTCAGTACGGTTTATTTCTGTATAACTTCCCCAAACAATACTTACAATAGCTTTACTTCCGTAATACCCATTTTAATAGAGAAACATTAATTAATGGTTAAATATGTAAAAGCGTAACATTATATGTTGGTCTAGAAATTCCGTACTCTTTCCATGACATCGCCAGAAATAAATGCATAGTGGAAAGTTATAAAAAAGTATTAGGTACGAAAATATGCAATCATAAAATAGATTTATCGGGAATTTTAATACCACAAAGATGTAATTTTTAATAAAATGTGTATATTAAAAAGATCTACTTTTTCTCCTTTATACATTTTTTTTCTGTCCCTAGGTGAGGCATGTCAAGGTCTCCTATACATGATGGGGTTGCACCACGATAGCATACTACAAACAAAAGTGCCTCTCCAGTGCAATTTCCTTACTGTTAGTTAAGTTCTGCTCAGTCGTCGCCTACTAGCTATTGTACCCAAGGTCGCAGGTTCAAACACTACGTAGGGGATGGATTTTTTCCGGCATAGAAAATCCTTAGAATTCGGAAGGGAAGCAAAGTCGTTAGTACAAAATCGCAAATTTGCAACATGGAAAAGAATCTCAAGCCTAATAACGAGGTCTCTGACGAAAATCAAGTGGTCTTTCACGCCCAACATAGAATAGGTGTAGAGAACCACATATTTAAGGAGCGTTCATAAATAAAAGTCCATTTCCTTTCCTGGTCAGTCAAAATGGCTCCCTCTAAGCTTACAAATACCACTGTCAGCAAATCTTGAGGAAATTCCAGATATAACTTTGCAGTTGGAGCTCATTGAACTGCGTGTTGCTCATGTGAGCAGTTCAATAATTCTTCACCACAGAACATGCAGAATTTCAAAAGGTCTCAATTATATGCAATTTATTATATGCCCCTTTCTTGGACACTTGAATCCTTAGTCTTCATTCGGTAGATTTCGCGCAAAATCAATAGTAGAGCAAAGCGACAACATATACATGTACGTTAAACAGCTTGACCTATACTTAGAGGTTATATACAAAGGTTTCATTCTATCTGTTGATCACTTTCTATCTGAGGAAAGATGAACCGTCCTTTTGAATCTCGCCTCTTCGTAAAGCTACTGCCCAAGTAAAGGTACATAAAGGAAAGCTTTAGTTAGGTGTGTAACTTGGAAAGCGATGTTTGGGAGTACTTATGTGTGCGTGTGTGTGTGTGTGTGTGTGAATAGTCAGTTTCTTTCATGAAACTTTTAAAAACTGAATTACAAAGGCATCTGTTTATACCACAATAAATATCCGATAGAAATGTGCGTATCAAACACCATATTCCTAAAGAACAGTTTCTTCAAAATGTTATTGTCGACATAACGTTCAACCAGAACGTTGCTATCATAGCACTGACATTGATACCGCTGTGTTAGGATTTACCAGTTGTATAACATTATTAAAAATGTTTTTTGAATGAAGAGGACTATGTTGACTATTTCCAGAACTCAACTTATGCGTTTTACTTGAGTAAATATCTTAAACATATGATATTTTAATCAAAAACGTTTGAGCCAGTCTGAGAAAAATCAAAATCTATATTAATTCAGTTTGTTGTTTAACGGACAAAATACGGTAGGTTATTTTGTTCTCTCTCTCTCTCTTTCCCTCAGACATACAAATTTTATCCCTAAAAATGCTAATGCTTGTTTTGGATTCAGAAGACCGCAAAATATGTATTTCCAAGGATATCTCCACTTTGAATCTTTGGTGGAGTACAATAAATATTCCCTCTTAGCTACTCCATCTAGTAAAGAAACTAATAAGTGGTCACATTTATAATAGTGTATATCATACGATCAAACATTCGCTTTACACATATAATTTCCAACGCTTGTTCATTTCAGTTTACATTTGGAACCGCTTCATTACTTTTTTTTTTTTTTTTTTTTTTTCCAATATGGATATTCCAACGCACATGGATATTCCAAAATTAGTGACATTGAGTGTTTCTATAGTACACCTTATAACAAATTGTGTTTGAAAAAAAAATCTTTCATAAAAAGCTTCATGTTGCATCCTTGGAAGATCCTAAAGCCGAATAATGCCCAGCTTGTATTTGCGCGCACACACACATGAAATACAATTTCTTTGGATTGAAATACAATATCTTTTCTGCCTACTATGTTTATGGTGGAGAAAGTAAAAACGGTTTATATTAGTTACAAACAGAGAGAAAACTATTAGGATGTATAAAGTAAAAAGAACTAAACTCAAAACTATAGCAAAGAAATTAAATGATGCACTTGAAATCAAAATGTAAACATAATACAAATGGAACAAACTTATTGCATTTTGTTGCCGAGCTATTTAAATCTAAATGGGAAAGATATGGAAAACATAAATATAATTACCTGAGAACGTTACAAAGTCTTATGATATATTGAAAATGCAGAGATAACTTTACAAATCTGGTGTGTTCCATTAACATGACTTTCTCTACAACAAATGATTGTTAAACAGCCTAATCTTCTATTTACTTCATGCTAATCGAGAAAAAAATAGCAAAAATCGTTTTGTTACTGGTTTCCATGCAAATAGAATGGAAACAAGGGAGTAACATAGGCTAAAGTGGTAGTCAAAAGCTGGTAGCTATGTGATTGAAGCTTCTATATTTGTGTGGACCGGAGTTGAAAAATTCCCGTATAGGAAAAGTATAAATATTTTATAGCTGAAACCATTAACAAGGAGTATCTTCAAAAATGAATATAATAAAATTGTGTGTTTTAACAAGCTCTATACTTTCTATTAGGTAAGTTTTTGTCTATCTCTTACGCTTTACCAGTCATGCAAATTTCGGCAAAATGCATCCGATAAAGATGTCTTCAGAGGCTATACCTATAAAATTCAAAATATACATTTTATTTGTCATGTAAATGTATTTAATATACGACATTTTAATCAAAATCGTTAGAGCCATTTTTGAGAAAATAAGAATTATCAAAAATTTTTCCATGCAAAGGGTAACTGGGGGTATACTAGGAAGATACTGAACTTAAATAGCAAGCTTGGTATTTAATGGACTTTTCGCTTTTGAGCTATGCCGCCCGCATACACACACACAGGGACATTTTTTGAACTCATGAGGTCTCAAAAATATACTTCCGGAGAAAACTCGGTATCGAATTTTTGGGTGCAATACAATATTTACTATGTACAAAGTACATGTAGAAAAAGTAAAAATGTAGATAATAGGCACGTAAAGGTGACATCTCAATTGAAATGAACTCACGCATAAAAACTAAAGCTTCATGCCAGAATGAATTAAATATAGCGCGTTTAAATGTGAATGTTTTCTACAAAAGCTGCTACATTTTTATAAGAAGTGATAAAAAACAAACTATCCTTGAATGTTGGCTTATTGCCCAACACTATATTCAAGAAAATGAAACGCAATGGTTACAATAATTACAGAACTGATTCCGCCTAGAGCGTATTTGCAAATATATGAAAAGAGACTAAGAGAGCATCTTATTTTAGAATAACAAAACTTATTTAGAAGAAGCACATCTTGCACGGATAATATCTTTATTGTCAAACAAATTATCGAAAAGCATAAGAGTTTAATAGTGAAATGCATATAGTCTCTATTGACCTTGAGAAAGCCTTCGACAAAGTATACGAATGTAAAATGTAACAAATGCTAGAAAATTGATCTTACCCACAACTTAAGACTCATAAAATGCTTCTACAAAAGAAAAACTAACGTAAGAAATTATGCTAAAATCGCAACAAAATTGCTTTAATCAGGATGTGTCTCAAGGGTATACTTTAGCACCTACACGTTTTAATTTCTTTACATAGTACGTAGGCAATGAAGGTATTGCACTCCACCCAAAAATTCGATACCGAGATTTCACGTTTTAGGTCCTCCTGATCCAAAAAAAGCATTTTAGAAAAAGTCCCATATGTGTGTGTCTGTCAAAAATGAAAGCCGGTAAAATACCAAACCTGGCATATAAGTTTAGTATTTTACAAGTGTGCACACGAAGATTTTAAAGAAAACCCTCCCATCTCAAACTACTCTTCAGATGGAAAAAGTTTTGATTTCCTCAAAAATGCTCTTAAGAGTTTTATTAAAATGCCGTATATTAAAGATATTTACAGACAAATAAAATGCATATCTTGCATTTATAATCCTCTGTATTATGGATGACTTTTATTGAATTTTGCATAGCTGGTGAATCGTAGACTTTACTAGACCAAAACAAAAAAAAAAACAAAAAAAAAAAATTCAAATCTCCTTAAAACACATAACTTATGTCATATACTTTTTTTTTCGTGCATTTGACCATTTTTGAGATTTCCTTATTATTGGATTCAGTTATAAAACACTTAAAATTCTCTCATACGGAAATTTGGCAACTTCAGGTAATACAAAGAAACAGGTTTCAACCTCATGGCAACCAGCTTTTAAGATTTGACTATCGCTTAAACCTAGTGTACTCCTTATTTCCCTTCTGCTTACACGAAAGCAAGTAGTGAGACCATATTTCTTCATGTTTATCTCGATTAGCATGAAGTAGATAGAAAAATATGCTTTTTAACAATAGTTGTTACAGAGAAGTAGAGAAAGTATCGAGAATTTTGTACTGGAACGAAAGGAATTAGTAAATGAAGGCTTTAAAATATCAAAGAATAGCTTCAACACATTCTTGCCTCCAAAAGATTTTAACTGTCCTAAACAATGCGTTCTGTCCAACTGGTAACCGTCATTAATATAATGTGACAATTTTTAGTATCAAAAGAAAAATAATGTGATTGATAGGGAAATATCCAATTAGAACAAAAATAGTTACCAGTAATACGATATTATGAGCAATTTTAGGTAGGTAATAGGTTTGTATAGAGTATATGACTTTCAGAATACAATATGTAAATTTTTAAGAATATTTGTACATCGAAAATTCCACAACAAAATACGGCAAGGAAAAATCTGATGTGTTCCATTCACATAACTTTCTCTACATCTCTACAACAAATTACTCTATTTGCTTCATTTAATCGAGAAAAAATTAGCAGAAATAGTCTTATTACTTGCTTCCTTGTAAGTAGAAGCGAAATAACGGGATACCATAGGTTAATGTGCTAGTCAAAAGCTGGTTGCTATATGACTGAAGTTCCTTTGTTTGTATGGACAGGAGTTCACAAAGTCCTGTATGAGAAAAATATGTTGTTTTTATAGCTGAAACCAAAAATAAGGAATATCTCAAAAACAATATCCTCCACGAAAAAAATGTATGTAACACAAATTGTGTGTTTTAAAATGCTCTACATTTTTGTGTAGTAACTTTTTATCCATCTCTTAGGGTTTAGCAGTTATGCAAAGCTCCGTAAAATTGACCCAGAATAAAGTAGTCTTCAAAGGCTATTCCCAGAAAGTTCAAAATATACATTTTATTTGTCAGGTAAATATATTTAATATACGATATTTTAATCAAAATCGTTAGAGCCATTTTTGAGAAAATCAAAATTTTCCCAAAAAGTTCCTCGTAAAGGGTAGTTTGGGGTGGGGTGATTTGTCTCAAAATCTTCGTGTCGCATCCCTGGAAGATACTAAACTTAGATCCAAGTTTGGTATTTTACCGACTTTTCGTTTTTGAGTTATCATGTTCACAGACACACGGACACACACACACACACACACACACACACACGGACCTTTTTCTGAAAATCCTTTTTTTGGATACAGGTGACCCTAAAACATATATTTCCGTTGAAATCTCGGTATCGAATTTTTGGTGGAGTGCAATACCTTCTCTATACACTATGTACATATTTCGTATAGAGAAAGTAAAAATATATAAGGCTATAGATGTACCCACTTCAATATGGAATTGAAACTTAGACACCAACTAAAATACAGAACAGCAATATAAAAGCTACAGAAATAAAATGTTTAAAGAGTTGTATTTATCAACAAAAGTCATATTAGAAATGAAACTATAAAAGAAGAACTAATAATTTTTAACATGAATGAAAGGATAAAGGATTAAAAAAAAACAAAAAAACAATGGAGACATGGAAAGAATATGTTTGACAAGAATCGTAAAAGAAATACTGTAATACCTTCTAGAGAAAAGAATCTATGGCAGACCTAGAAATCAATAAATGGAGAGCCTGATCACTAATTGATAATATAATGATAGGAAGAAGAAAGAAAGAAGAAAAATCTTAATAAATGTTTAAAATCACTTTTTTCCTTAATACGCACCAATATAAATATAAAATAGACAAAATAATTTTTAAGTATTGAAAAAAAGAAGCACCAGTAGCTATAGAAGGTTTTAGATGAAACAAAATAACAAAATATAGCTCTAGTTAATAGCTCTGGTTATTAATCTTTATTAAACAGTTATCAAATTCGGAAGCTTAATTATTTCCAAGAATTTTATGTAGATAAAATATAATTAAATCATTTTATTGGTAATTGCATCAGCCGGAAAGCTGCCTTGAAATTAAGTATTCTTTCTATCTAGCATATATTTTGCTTACATAACAACGGTAGATAAAATTGGTGCTGTTATGCAATTGCTACTAGAAGATGCTGCCGCATTGCAGAAATCCGAGCAGGCAGAAAAACTAGTTTTATCTTAGACATGTTTTCCGCATTCGCAAATATGCGTGGCATAGTTTAAGAATCATATCTTTGAACTGCCACAAAACATACCTTTCTGGTACTATTAAGCATTATGTGGGGGAAAAATGCCCAAGATCGTATTGTAAACATGATCTCCATTTGGACTTTAGTGAAATAAATGTACAGCATTGTTAATGTATATATTAATTTCTCAGGACATACTATGTACATATTAGGTATAGAGAAGGTATTGTGTTGCGCCCAAAAATTCTATGTTGAGATTTCACCGGAAATATACGTTTTGAGGTCCCCATTGAATCCAAGAAATGCATTGTTAGAACGAGATCGTGCGCATCATGTGTATGTTTGTGTGTCTCTAGACAGTATAGGTCAAAAATAGAAATACCGTTAAATACCAAACTTTGTATATAAGTTTAGTATCTTCCAAGGATGCAACATGAAGATCTACAACAAAATCTCCCACCACAAACTCCCTTTAGATGGTAACTTAAGTTTTTCACGAATAACCTTTGAGGAACTCTTCGTTGTAAATGAGTTTTGCATAACTGGTAAACCGCAAAAGATAGACAAAAACTTACTATATAACAAATGTAGATCTCATTAAAATACACAATTTATATCAACTTTTTTTTTTTTTTTTTTTTGTAGAGTCAACGTTTCCTTGATTTTCCTAGTTTTTTATTTCAAAAATTAACCTACTTAAACTTTTCCCAAAAGCAAAATCAGCTTTCGTTTCATCTATTTTCTTTTATCCTCACCGTGCAAAGCAAACCGGATTTCAACTGTTTCACATAGCGTCTGGTTTTTGAAAATACTATCCCTTTAGCCTAGTACATTGCCTTATATCCCTTCTATTTTGAAGGAATGATACAATCATTTCTGCTGATGTTTATTTCAATTGCCACGATGTAATTTAAAGGAATAATTTTTAGTAACAACAGTTTGTAGACAAGGCATGTGAATGGAGCACATTAGATATATTATTCGTTTCCAACAGGATCCTTTGGTTGCTTCAAAGGGGTATTCTGTACTGAATGAATACTTTTACCGCCTCTAGGCTGTTTATTATTACGTTGTACTGCATATACATCATACTATATACCCATAGGTAGTTGTTAAATGAAGTGGTTGTGTTGCAACTTTCCACAGTAATATTTATATTGACAATAATACTTACGTATGTAAAAACTCTTTATGACGTTCTAAAAGCTTTTACGATGGCTATATTGTATCTATTATATTTGGTTACCCGTGGACGCAGACAGCTAATTACGATTAGGAACAAAAACTGGGTTTCAAGTTGTGCCCTAAAGGTGGTACATCGAGTTTTAAAAGCTTGCACACGTAGCTCTTAATTGCATTGTCAAATAATGACCTTGCAGTTACATTTTACATATGCCACCAGCATGTATGTAGAGTCAGTCATTGCTTGTCTTCATATTATGGCCACAGCAAGGAAATGAATTATATACATTTAGATTAATTTTTCAACGTATGTTGAAATTAAAACCATAACCAATTAATAAGACTAATTAAATACATGCCTAAATTCGCCATAAGTGCCCAGAAATTCTTATACAAATGTAGATCAAGTATGAAGGGAATCAAAATATAGTACCAAAAAGGCAAGCTATAACAATTGGAATCTTCATTGAGTCTGACAACTATAAATACGAGCATAGCTATTTATATTTTGACTCTACTAATAAAAGACATTTAATTTGCCATTGAATGTTGCTTTATTATTTCTCGAAATATTCTCATGATACATGCAATTTTGCATGCTTTCGAACCATTTGTATAGACTTCTTCCAACCTGTTTGAGACATATCCAAAACATGGTGCCTGAACGGCTTCTTCTGCCGATGAAAATCATTGACCACTCATTTTATTCTTAATGTTCGTGAATAAAATTAAGTCATTTGGTTCCAATTCAGGACTGTACGGCGCATGAGTCGTCAATTCGACTTTTGAGAGTTCTAATAGTCGGTTGTTAGACGAGATGTGTGAGCGCTCGCATTGTCTTGATGAGGAACGATTCGACAGCACTTGTTTATTTTCTTTATTTTACCGAAGACTTCCGGCAAACAGATGGCTGTGTACTATTCAGAATTGACCATTTTATGTTTGTTTAAAAATACTATTGCAACATGACCAGTTTTTCTGAAAAACAGGTCACCATTTGTTCCGAAATGCTTCAAGTGTGAACAACTTTTGTTGGATTTGGTTAGTCTTAAAACACCCATTTAGTCGACTGCTGTTTACGTTTCGGGTCATAAGTATAGATCCATGATTTGTCACCTGTTAAAATCTTATATACGTCTTTTGAAGCCCCGATATTGTATTTATGAGCATTTTTGTGGCCCATTCGACACGAGTATCCTTTTGAGATTGTGTCAAATTATGTGGGATCCAACGAGAGCAAACCTTTTTCACGAAAAAAGGATCATGCTATATTTTATATATGCTAGTGCAACTAATGCCTACAATTGCCCCTCTCTCACAGTATGTGGCATGACGATCTTGCACTATTAGTTTTTGCACAGCATCAATGTTTTCTGGCACAACAACGATTTTGGACGGCTTTAACTAATTTCATCAGTGAGCGAATGGCTGCCAACTCAGCTCGTTATACCAGAGTATCACAGTGGCAAAGGATGAAGCTTCATCGCCAAATGTAATAGTAAGTTGATCAATGCATTTTTGCTTATAATCTGCGTCAAAAATGTAATAAATCTTCCAACGAACATTTTCACAGAAGTTTCTTTTTTTCGTTGAGAGAATTTTAAAGTCCCTGTACACAAGAATAGGTAATATTTACAAAATATCTGAAGTAGGTTAAGGTCAAAAATGTCAAACTCTTCTGTGATGGCACTTACAACAATCAGGCTTAAAATATAAATAATAGTCCTTATATACGAGATCTAAAGGCTACCTCCAAGTAGCCTTAGGTGGAAAGGGAGAAGAAAATGAGTAGAAACAAATAAACTAAATAAGTGATCATTTGTGAATAAGATTGCAGTGAGTTTGGAAGCTAAGAGAAAACTTTATATTCACTGTTTTTGGCATTGCAAGTTTTTCTTTGAAAATCGTAGTTTCTGAAGTTAACATATCTGTGATTGTAATAGCATTTTCGAATCAGACGTATAATGCAGTTCTGGTTTGCTGATGTGCTGTTGTTATTAACTGCCATGACGTATTTGCTTATTTATAATTCGGAATTATTAGGAAATAATCGCTTCTATCAAGGTGGTTGTTGATTAAACTGCTTGTGTTTAGTGACCTGGCGAGAAAATTAAATTAGCATTATGGGTTTTGGCTTCGTCTTTGAATTTGGTAGCCTTGCTACCAGGAATTATGTGTAATAACGTTTCAAGCATAATTTTGGTAATGTTTACAAATTAAGTTTGAAAATTAAGTGATATGTAATTTTTTAGAATTAAGAACAAAAAGTATGCATATGTTTTAGAGGCGTTAAGGGTGGTGGTAAAGATGTATCATAAGTGTGTGTATATATATTACTAATTATTAGTTTTATTTTGATAATGGTATTGCATTGAAACAGGTAGTGGTGGTTTATAACAGATCAAGCCATGTTCATAATCTTTTAAAAATGTTTCGTGAATTTAATTATGTATGCTTATCAATATTTGCATTGAATTCAAATGTTCTTCACATTTTTCTCATATCAGGTGGCACCACATGTTCAGATATCTCTCCGTGATTTAAAAGAGCTGAAGAACTCAACAGGGCTATTTCAAGTTAAAATGGTGCGTGGTGAACTGGCGAGAGTGATCTTCGTTTGAAACAAATTGCGTGTTTTAAAGGGATCTACATTTCTATCCTACAGTTTACCAATTATAAAAAAGTCATACAGAACGAACTAACTCCAGAGACAATTTCCAGAAAATTCAAGATATGCATTTCATTTTGCATACACTTAAACATACGGTAGTTTAATTAAAACCCTTAGAGCTATTTTTTAGAAAATCAAAGCGTAAAGTTAAAGCATAGTTTGGATTAGGAGATTTCCTTGAAAATCTTCGCCTCGTCCTTGGAAAATTCTGAACTTTAATAACCAAGATTAGTACCCGTTTCAGCCTTTAGTTTTTGAGATACACTCTACACCCATGCACACACACATGAAATTTTTCTTAAAACTTTTCGTCCAGTGGACCTCAAAAGATGTATTGCCGCTGAAATCTTGGAGTCGAATTTTTGTAATATAATACCTTCTCTATCTACTATGTATATTGTATGCTCATGGGAAAGGAAGTAGGAATCTGCAGGTGGTCAAATGCTGCAGAATATTTTAAACAAGATGTTCTGTTAACAAGTCTTTAAAAAAAAATCTCATGTGTACCATTCTATATGACTTTCTGTACATCTCTGCAATAAATTATTCTTATACTTATACTTCTATTTACTTCGTGCTACTCAGAAAAAAATTATCAGAAATGGTCTTATTGCTTGCTTCCTTGTAAGAGAAGCGAAATAAGGGAGTACCATAGGTTAAAGTGACCTGGTTGCTATGTCACTGAAAGTTCCTTTGTTTGTAAGGGCAGCAGTTGACATATTCCTGTATGAGAAAAGTATAAGTTTTTCATAGCAGAAACCAAAAACAAGGAATGTCTCAAATACAATTAACTGCAAGAAAAAAAATGTATATATCTAGCATTTGTGTTTTAACGTGCTCTACATTTTTTGTGTAGCAAGTTTTTGTCCATCTCTTGCAGTTTTAGCAGTTATTCAAAACTCCGTAAAATTCATCCAGACTAAAATACTCTTCGGAGGCTATTCCCATAAAATTCAAGATATATATTTTATTTGTCAGGTAAATAGTTTTAATATACAATATTTTAATATAAATCATTAGAGGAGGGAATTTTTCTCAAAATCTTCGTTTCGCATCCCTGGAAAATACTAAACTTAAATACCAAGTTTGATGTTTTACCGACTTTTGGTTTTTGAATTATCGTGTTCACAGACACAGGACACGGACACGGACACGCGCGCACACACACACACACACACACACACACACGGACCCTTTTCCGAAAATGTTTTTTTTTAGATAAAGCAGACCCTAAAACATATATTTCCGGTGAAAACTCGGTATCGAATTTTTGGGTGGAGTGCAATACCTTCTCTATACATTATGTACATAGTATGTACAGGGAAAGTAACAAAAGAAATTAGTTGAGGGTGGGCTCATACACTTGAATAAAACAACAATTCCTTATACATTAAATAAAAGATTTAACTATTATTGTAAAACATATAGTGAAAGTAATTTTATTTCGAAAAACGTATACTCTATGCCGGTACCTTAAACACTCAGTGATACTAAGTTGTCGACTAAATTAAGTTTTACCGAATGCGCGCGCAACTCTCTTCACTACTGTCTTCATTCAAGTCTCCTGCTGTTGAGGATCGCTTGACTTCTTGTGAGGGAAAGAGAGAGCACCAAAACAGAGAAAATCTTGCATCCGAACCATAAAATATGTACCACAATTCCATTAAACATAAATTCTTTCACTCTTTTAAGGACATTATGACTGAAAATTTGAAATTCCAAACTACTAATACTAACTTTCTACTTTCTCTACACGAACTATCTACATAGTGTATAGAGAAGGTATTACACTCCAACCAAAAATTCGATACCCAGATTTCCCGGAAATACATATTTTAGGATCCCCTGTATCCGTAAAAAGCATTTTCCCAAAAAAAGTCCGTGTGTGTGTGTGTGCGTGCGTGTGTGTGTGTGTGTGTGTGTGTGTGTGTGTGTGTGTGTGTGTGTGTCCGTGAACACGAATAACTCCAAAACGAAAAGTCGGTAAAATACCAAAGTAAGTTAAGTATGCTCCAGGGATGTGACACGAAGATTTTGAAAGAAATCCCCGACCCCAAACTACCCTTTACATGGAACGTTTTTCGAAAATTCTGATTTTTTTAAAAATTTCTCCAACGATTTTGATTACAAAATAATTATCTGACAAATGAATTTCTTGGGAATAGCCTCTGAAGACTACTTTATTCTGGACGAATTGTTTGGAATTTTGCATAACTGTAAGAGATGGAAAAAAAACTTACTACACAAAAAATGTAGAGCACTTTCAAACACATAATTTATGTTATATGTATTTTTTCCATGGAGTTGATCGTTATAAAATATTCCTTGTTTTTGGTTTCAGCTTTAAAATAGTATACTTCTCTCACACAGGACTTTATCAACTCCTGTCCATACAAACAAAAGAACTTCAGTCACATAGCAACCAGCTTTTGACTATCACTTTAACCTATGGTACTCCCTTATTTCGCTTCTACTTACAAGGAAGCAAGTAATAAGACTATTTCTGCTAATTGTTTTCGATTAGCATTAAGTAAATAGATCAATAGGCTTGTTAACAATAATTTGTTGCAGATGTGTAGAGAAAGTCATGTGAATGGAACACATCAGAATTTTTAAATTTATACCACAGATGTAATATAGTGAAAATAAGTTACAGTGCTCGTTTGGGATAGACTAGGAGGATGGCGGATGACAAAAATTACTGATGAGAATGGTACGAGAATCTGCCCCATTTGCGAGGAGGAAGAGTCGTGGACCGATATCTTGGGAAGACGTAAGGAGTGGTACGCAGGAATGGAGGGAAAAGTATTTACCGCGATCCTTTACCACCGCGAATAGAGAGTTACGGGCATGTAGGACGCTACTGGCAGACACGGTAGACGCGAACGGAATAGATAAATTTCTACTTAAGGCAAGGCAGCTGAGATTTGAGAAGGCTGTTAATAGGGAAGGGGGGAGCAGTAAGAAGAGAGAAAGAACTGATTATAATATTTTATACATATTTTATGTCAGACTGTACTTTTCGGTCATTGTGTTGCTGCGGTGTTAGTATTGTATGTATATACTTCTCTTAAGTGTATTTGTCTATTATAATACCTTAATACATCGGAATACGGTAAATTTAAGCTGTTGTGTTTCAATACCTTTGTCCTTTTATCATATTGTGTGAATCAAAACTTCCAAAGTAGGTCTGGTAGCTCAGCTGGTCTTCTAAATCAAGTTCGCGGCTTCAAACCCGGCCCAGACCGATGTGCTTAAAAGTGACAGCCCCATGTCAGTAGATATACTGGCATATCAAAGAACTTCTGTGGGACTCCGACACTCCGGTGATTCTGATACGATCCTGGCAATTTACAGCGTTGTTAACAAACAAAATAATATTTAAAGAATTAAAACTTTCCATATTGAAAGTCCACGCACCCAAAAGTAAATTTTGAACTAATGGTAACAAAATACATGCAACAGGAAAGCAAATAAGCAACGTGTGTGTGTGTGTGTGTGTGTGTGTGTGTGTGTGTGTGTGTGTGTGTGTCTCTCTCTCTCTCTCTCTCTCTCTCTCTCTCTCTCTCTCTGTCACACAGCACACAGCAACTGTTCCTTCCTCATCAGTTGCGGTCCGGACGAAATAACGATTTTATGCGTGATTTTCTTAAACACATGCAATTTATTAAATTTTACCTGCTTATCAGTTGAGGCGCAGATAAACTAAATACTTTATTTTTGATCCTCCTAAGAATATTCAAGCTCAAATTACATTTTTCTTTCTCTAAACATACTATGTACATATTGTATAGAGAAAGTATTGCACACCACCCAAAAATTCGATACCAAAATTTCACCGGAAATATATGTTTTAGGGTTAACTTTATACAAAAAAAAAAGCATTTTCAGAAAAAAAAAAGTCCATATGCTCGTGAACACGATAACTCAAAAACGAAAAGTTGGTAAAATACCAAACTTGGTATTGAAGTTCAGTATCTTCCAGGGATGCGACACGAAGATTTTGAGAAAAATACCCCCACCCCAAACTACCCTTTATGGAACTTTTTGCGAAATGTTTGATTTTCTTAAAAATGGCTCTTACGATTTTGATTAAAATATCGTATAATAAAGATATTTGCCTTAAAAATAAAATCTATATCTTGCATTTTCTGGGAATAGCTGTGAAAACTACTTTGTTCTGGATGAATTTTACGGAATTTTGCATAACTGCTAAACCGTTAGTTGGACAAAAACTTACCACACAAAAGAATGTAGAGCACGTTAAAACACACAATTTATATTATATACATTTTTTTATTGGAGTTGATCATTTTGTAAACATTCCTCAATTTTGATTTCATCTTTAAAAACTTACGCGTTTCTCATACAGGAATTTGTCAACTCCTGTGTACACAAACAAAGGAACTTCAGTCACATAGCAACCAGCTTTTAACTTATCACTTTAACCTATGATACTCTCTTACTTCGCTTCTACTTCCAAGGAAATAAGCAATAAGACTATTCCTGCTAATTTTTTCTCGATTAGCATGAAGTAAATAGAAGTATTAACTTTTCACAATACTTTGTTGCAGAGATGTAGAGAAATTCATGTGAATGGATCACCTCAGATTTTTCTGTAACACTATTGGTCTGGACATGCATTATAAAAATGTACAAATGTGTATTCAACAAATTCTAAACGAATGAAACTATGATATAAAAGTCTAGTTCATTAATTTAAACTTATGAAGAAAAAGTAAAAGAATAATTGTTTCTCTTCAAAGTTTATGTTGCAAGCAGTAAGTGTAATGTTTTATTTAAACTATATAAATTAGATATAACATAACTTAAACCACTTAACAATTAGCAGATTTTATTCAATCAATACATCTTCAAAATTCTATTAACATTTCGTATTGACTTATGTTAAATGTTTGATGTGTTGGAAAGGAATTGCCATAATAAATTGCAATTTTAGACAGAAGCAATGTTTATCACAAGAAATATCAGAAGTTGGCCAACTCGGTACAGGTTCGATCAAAGGATATCCGTTATTTAAGAATAAAGTATTTTTATTTTATAATACTCTCTCTCCCTTCCTCTCAGATTCATATTTGCAGACTTTCTAAAACTATTCTTTCTCTACATGTATTATGTACAGTGTATAGATGAGTGTATTGCATCCAAAAATTCGATTCCGAGATTTCAACGGAAATATATGTTTTGAGACCCCCTGAATCCAAAAGAAGCATTTTTAGTAAAATGTCCTTCTGTCTGTATTTCTACCTATCAGTGTGTGTGTGTGTGTGTGTGTGTGTGTGTGTGTGTGTGTGTGTGTGTGGGTGGATAGGTTTGCAGAATACCTCAGAAATAAAAAGTCCAGTAAATATTAAACTTGATATTTAAATTCACTATCTTCCAAGGATACGACACGAAGATTTTCAAAAAAATTCCCCACCCTCAAATACCCTCTACATGGAAAATTATTCGAAAATCATGATTCTCAAAAATGACTATTTTGATAAAAATATCGTATATTAAAGAGATTTACATGACAAAATGTATATGTTGAATTATCTGGGAATAGCCTCTCTGAATGAACTTGGTGGAATTTTGCAAAATTAGTACACAGTAAGAGATAGACAAAAACTTACTTAAACAGTTTGTGTAGAGCTCGTCAACACCAAATTTATGTGGAGTTGGCCGTTTTTGAGATATTCCTTGTAATTAGTTTCAGTTTGAAAATTCTAAAACTTTTCACATACGGGAATTTGTCAACAGCGACAAGCAAAGAAACGGATTTCATTCACATGGGAACCAGCTTCTAAAAAAAATTACTATGTATTGGCTTAGTGCATTCCATTACTTCCCTTCAACTAATGTTTATCTCCAGTAGCATGAAGTAGATAAGAGATTAAGGTTTTCAAATAATAATTTATTACAGAGATGTCATGTGAATGGAATACATCAGATTTTTAATTTATAAATCTCCCTATCTCTCTTTCTCTCCTTCTCTCTCTCTTACATACATGCATATTCACAGGCTTTCTGAAACTATCTGTGTGTTCAAGTGACCTCAAAATGTTCTAAGTCTTGAAAAATCTCGATAAACTTCTGGGTAAATGCATTATTTCTTCTATCATTCATAGTTAACAACACATAAGATAAAAAGCATTGTGCTATGAAAACATTTCCTTTTCCACAACTGTGCTATATCTCCCCCTGAAATGGTCACCTTCCTTAGCGTAATGGTTATCATGCTAACTTTGTATACCCAAAGTCGCGGGTTCAAACTCTGCGGAGGACGGTGGATTTTTTCGGGCATTTTTTTTTTTAGCATCGCTTCCATTGGTCCCGTGTCTAGATTTACGTGAAAAGAACCTCAAGCCTGATAAGATAGGCCTTGAGCAAAATCAAGCGGTCTTTCACGCACAGATTAGAACCAGAGCAGTTAAAACTCCATTTCCATTTCCCCCTAAAGTTCAAAGTTCGTTATAACATTGATATCGTGCTGTGCTTTGCTTTGCTTTGATGCTTCGAACCCCAGATATCGCCAGTCATTTGTAAGCTCATACTGCGGTTGAGCTAAAGAGCAACACTAAAGGCAAATTACAGTGTAGATAACCCGACAGTCGTAAGTGGGAAGCAGAACTGCAAGTCTTATGGAGGGTTAGGAGTTATGCGTGGCAGAGCAAATCACCGTATCTGCACCATGAGACTGTTTTCACGATCTCGCCCCAGCACGTAACGAACCCGTACTGCATATTAAAAGCGCTTAAACTCGTGGGATAGCTCTTGCTTTTTCTCGCGGTTCACGATTTGCTGAATATCTTAATGATGAACCATTAATCATTAAGACATGCTTTAGGATTAAACGAAGAGTAACGCATGCTAACGGCCCTACGTGGGAACGCTGCACAGCGTGAAGTCTGCAAGTAGTATCACGTGACTTGCACGATTTGTAAAAAATGCTGTTTGATTTTGTAATGAACTGGCGGAATGTGACTTGCAGGACGATGAAATCACGGATATCAATGTGGGTTAAGATGGATAACGGAATAACTACCAGTCGCCACAGCTCGTAGAAGCAGCAATTGAATAAACGGAAGAACGGCTAGGAAGGCAAAACCCATTGCAAGTAATTCTCAAATAGAATTTTACGACTTAACGTAAACATAATTCTGGAAACTTCATTCCGTCTCCCTCTTAACTTTGATGCACTTTTTGTTTGTGGCGTTTCTTGGTGCTAAACAGATGCCGCGGATACATTCTTCAAGAAATATATTACTGCCTGTGGTTACTAGAGGTCGACGGATCGCTGATCACCCTCTCTGGGCAGTGGTACGGCTCCTCGAACCTGAAAATCCAGAACTTCCACATCTATCTGTGATCTGTTGTCTGTCCTGTACCCTCCTGTGGCTCCCTCATTTTAACCCTTCCTCCTAGATGTGATAGTCAACATAAATCTGGTAGGCAGCGGTGCGCGAGGTGTGCCCCATACGTTGTCTAAAATACAGAGAGAGAGAGAGAGAGAGAGAGAGATGGCACATTAATTATATTCATTCTCATTGAATTTTATATAATTTGAGAAACGCAAGATAAAATGTTTATCATCTATCATGGTATTTTATGAACGAATGACAATTTTTTAAATATTTCCTGTTTAGCATTAAAATATATGTACTTTTTAATCACTTCACCTTAAAACACAAATAGATGATACTTCACTCCTCCTTAGTGAACGTATGCAAAGAAATGATAATATACTTTCAATGACAAAACCACCTGTGTGCATATTACAAAATCCTAACTGCCTTGGTAAAACTAATTGATATACGAGTATTTGTTAGGACTGTTGTATTGAAAAAAAAAACAGAATATATCGTACCAATGAATGTGATTTGTTGAAAATAATAATCAGCGTAGGAAACCGATGAGCGAAATATTATGTGGTCGATTTGGAGAATATTCGAGAGACGTTCAATAAGTGCTTAAAGAATACAAGAAATTACACTCTAAGCATTGAAAAAAGTTTGTATTTCGTCTCTTACTACATGGACGTTAAAGTTTCAACTATATTATCAGTTTCGTTGCCATAGGCGATTGAATCAACAATCTTGTGCCTCTTTAGAAAGATGGCATAAAAACGAGTTTTGTGCGGTGATTAAACACTTCTATTTAAAAGGCCTAATACCGAAAGACATAAAAGTCGAGTTGGATGAAGTTTATGGCACATGTGTTACTGTGTTTTCAACAACTTATAAGGGATAAAAAAATTTAAATGTGGTCATACATTCACAAATTATGAACACCGTTCCGGATTTCCAGTAGAAGTGACTTCCTCCGAAATTGTTGACAAAATATTGGATATCGTTTTGAGTGATCGACGAATACAAGTTCGCGCGAAATAGTAGAGGCCACAGGCATATTACAAGGTACAGTGTTTTCAATTTTGCACCAAAAATTAGGCCTGAGAAAGGTCTCGGCAACAGAATAAACGCAATCTTGTGATCGATTCGGAAGCTGGTTTGGCACTTTTCCGTCGCAACCCTCATGAGGTTCTGGGCATATGCTTAACTTTAGACGAAACATGGATACAGTACTACCTCCATGGACAAAAGTACAGTCTAAACCGCGAGTTTTTAAAGGAGAACCGGCTCCGAAGGAAGCAAAAGTGGTGAAATTTGCAGACAAGATGATGTCCTCGGGTTTTTGGGAAGCACGCGGAAATACCTATATTAATTACTTGCAGAGGAATGGAGAGTACTTGCATCATTAAAGCACCGGTTGAACGGAGAAATCAAGAAAACAGAAAACAATTCACATCGAAGTGGTCATCTTCCAAACAGACCCTTTTTTGATGACCTTCCGTAATCCTGCTTTTTGGAAGTTTTAAACAGTTGGAGAAACGCTGAGAAAAATGTATCGAGCTAAAAGAAGATTTATGTTGAAAATAAAAAAAAAATATACCAAAAATAATGTTCTATCTTTTTCTAAGGGCATGTTGTTCGCCCCTCGAATAGGAAATGATATATAGCATCGTGAGTGTTAGCCATTTTATTACGATATAATAACATGATCACTGTTTGGAAGTTTTTAAAAATATAGTCCATAATCTCTCTATTTCTCAGAAGAGGATACATTGTAACGTTAAAGCTCAAACTTTAAATATCCAGTGCAAATAAATCGCATAATAGCTCCCTCCGAAAAATCATAAATTTTGGGTGTGCGAGTGTAGGTATGTATGTGAATTATATGCGGAATATTTAGTGGATATGCAAAATGATGAAATATTCGTGCTTATCTGAGGTTAAGAAATACATTTCATTAATTTTACGTAAAATGGAAAATATAGCAACGTTCTTATAATGATTTTCAAAATATTGCAATTGTTGATTTAATAATAAAACCCTTTTTTTTTTCAATCTAAGTAAAATGTATTTAGACACTTTGAATCCCCCCGGTTTTTACTTCTTTGGAAATAAATGATATTATATCCTTAAAACAAAACGAAAAGAATGTGTTTAATCAATTATAGCTAGGAAAGTACTCAGAATTTCAAAAGTACGTTTAGACATCTGTGTTACATATTAATGGCACCTAGGAAGAAATTAGTTAGCAGTGACGAAAAATCATTCCGGTAATTTCAAATCTAAATCGGAATTTTAAAAGGCTTAACTTCTCTTCAGGTTTAAATATTCTGTTCATATTACGAATCAGGCATCAATTCCGGATATAGTAAGAGAAATTGAAAGTTCTTCCGAGATGTTCGATTCACCTTACAGCTTCACTTAGCGACCACTTGCGAGATTTGTGGCGGACAAAGCGGCGCACGGGTGGGTTTTCTCCGGGTTCTCCGGGTTCCTCCGGCATCGCAATCCACCGTTACTCCATCTGTATTCCATGTATCACCTATGTCATCGCCTGCAGTGCCACAAGTTGTAAAAGCGTTGTTAAACACTAACAAAAAAAAAAAAACTTACAGCTTAAAGTGGCTTGGAAAAAATAAGATTTCCAATCTTAATGTCCTGGATAATGTGATTAAATAAGGAATATTTCTGAACTCAACTGGATTAAACGAAATGTAAATAAGCAAGCATCGATTACCGAAACTTGCTATGACTTTCAAAGCCAGATCACTGTGAAGACCGTCAAAACTCTGGAGACAATGCACGTCAAAAGCAACTTAAAATATTACGGGGCAATGTCCTAAAATAGGAAGACTAAATATTACAATAAAGTAGGTTTGGAATCAAAGAAGGATGCCGCAAGTGAGAGGAGTTGCAGAAGAGAGATTACTTCCTGCTGCATTACATTGCAGCAATCCGTCATGCTAATATATGAGCAACCGCGAGAATCCGCACTTTGAATATGAAACTCATAACTTGCCTTTTGAGTGTGGCAATTTAGATGATTATTTGTTTGTTTATTAAACTTCCCATGAATGTGAGCTGCCAGAAAACTACAAAGCATAGGTAATAGAACATGATAATTTTATCAATACTGTAACATAGAGTTGATAATTTAATATAATTCAAAACAAAACAAACAAAAAAGAATAATTACACAGTATAAAACTCAACAACGTTAAGCAATAAAATATGCAAGTAAAAAAGAACTTCATATGCTCTATTCACATGACCTTCTCTACATATCTGTTACAAATTATTGTTAATAAGCGTATGCTTCTGTCTACTTCATTGTAATCGAGATAATCATTAGCGGAGATGCTTTTTTGTAAACAGAAAAGGAATGTATTAGGCTAAAAGGATAGTCAAACCTCTTAAAGCTGGTTGCAATGTGGATGAAAGTTTTAAACATTTTAAAACTGAAACCAATGTCAAGGAAAGTCTCATAAATGGTGAATTCTATGAAAAACTGTATATGACAAATTGCGTGTTTTAATGAGACCTACAGAAAATTCAACATATAGGTTTTATTTTCCGTGTAAATGTCTTTAATATCCAGTATTTTAATCTATATCGTTACAGCCATTTTTGAGAAAATCAAAATTTTCAAAACTTTTTTCATAATAAGAGAAGTTTGGGGTGGGGAATTTTCCTCAAAATCTTCCTGTCGTATCCTTGGAAGATGCTTAATTTATATGCCAAGTTTGCTATTTTACCGACCTTTCGTTTTTAAGCTATCGTGTTCACAGACACACGGACACACATTCATACACGGATCTTTTTCTAAAAATGCTTATTTTGGATACAAGGGATCCTAATACGTCTATTTTCGCTGAAATCTTGGCATAGAATTTTTGGACGGAATGCAATACCTTCTCTATACACTATGTACACAATACGTGTAGAGAAAGTAATTATGTTAATTGTTTTTTCACACAAGCCTCTATGTAAAACAAATTGGATAGCTAGAGTCAGACTGAAAAATGCAATGCCATAGCCGGGATTTTAACCATGGATCTCCCGATCGTCAGCGGTTGCTCTAACAACTGAGCCATCATGGCAAACATACCAGCACATACATGCAAGTCTGTTGTGGAATTTAATACTGTGCTGGTATGATACCATGGTAGTTCATGATTAGAGCAACCGCGTGGAGTCCGGGAGATCCATGGTTCAAATCCCGGCTATGGCATTGTATTTTTCAGTCTGACTTTACCTAACCAAAAAGTATGTCTGTAATGCAAACATGTGATGCTTCTAATAATATAAATTGGATATATAAATAGAGTGATTGTATAAAATGGTCAGAACACGCTGCTTAAGTACATCTTATAAAATATGTAATAAAGTAATATCTCTGGCACCGTGGCTAAGTGGTTAGACCGCTGCCCGGGTTCGATTCCAAGCGCCCGCCCGGTGTATGAAGCGGCGTCCAAGCGGTTTTCTGCCCCTGCCACCCATTCCACCAATTGCTCCGTCATCACCCTTTCTATCATCCATTTCGCTTGCATTTCATATCATCCACTTCCTCGCGCTCATGCCTGGTTACGGATTGACCACTCGTTCCAGGGTCTACATTCTGTGGTTTTGGCCGTTGGCTCCCCGACAGGTTTCTGACCTCTAAGTATCCGCTTGTTAGACCTAGAGAGGTGTCCGTCCTATGTATGGGGAGGGTAAGGCGGCCACGAAACGAAACATTTATGGCTTTTGGCTTCTTTTAGTAATGACATTGGCCGCGGAAGCCTACGAAAATATATTTAATAAAAAATTACAATTTATAGTAATGGTCCCTGTAAATTTGAAGCAATCCTTTGAAGCTAACGAAGGTAGTTTTATAGCTTCTGGCAGTATCAGTGGAAGTTTTTCTAGACATTAATGACATGGTGCTATATTGCACCTCGAGCACCAACTAACCAATAATCTATATATTTGAATGTTTTCAAGCTGTATTTATCGATACATAAGAGATTATGGATTTGTATATTTGTCGTTTTTCTCTGTCTACCTCTTCTGGTTGATGTTTGATTAGTTCGAGGCGAACTGTAGGAGGCCGTTGTTTCATAAACATAAATAAAAGACGAGTTCATAGAAAACAATTATTTTATTACTAAAAGTTTTGAACACTTAAGGCTACTTTTTCAACATAATCAACGAAACGTTCGAGACATTTATCGCACCTGTGCACAAGCTTTGTAATACCCGCTTCAAACAATGTGGCCGCCAATGATTTCACATGAGCATTGACGTTGTTTTGAAGATCTTCGTACTTTACTACGTTTGCGGAGAGCCATTCAAAACAAACGAAGTGGAATGCTGACTTCAGGAATTGTGTTGATCCATGACAACGCTCGTACACACATTGCTGGCACAACCCATTGGCTCCTTGAACAATTTCAATGGGACATTTTCGATTATCCGCGTAGAGTCCTGACCTGGCACCCAACCACTTTCACCTTTTCCCTGAACTGAAAACGTGGCTAAGATGGCAGCACTTTGAAACCATCGAACATATTCAAAATAACGTCAATGTTCATTTGAAAGCATTGGCGGCAACATTTTTTGAAGCTGGTATTGCAAAGCTTGAGCACAGGTACGATAAATGTCTTAATCTTTTCGGTGATTATGTTGAAAAGTAACCTTAAGTGTACAAAACTTTTAGTAATAACATAATTGTTTTCTATGAACTTGTCTTTTATTTATGGCCCTCGTATCTTTAGAAGAACCATATTCAAATGCCGGTATGCATATTCGGCGATGATCTCTATTTGCTAACACTCCATGAAGTTCCTGAAACACCGCATAGCCTTCTTCGCGTAGACTTTCGACAGTTTCTGAACGAATGCTATAATGTCTGGTGTTTTTAATAGTTCTCCAAAACAGCAAGATCCAAGGAAATGGGCTAAGATTTCTGTCTCCATGTGACAGCGCCTACATTAGCGGTTATCAACGATCTTCCTGGTACAGATCGTACTGCAGAAACTTTCGCAATCATTTTCAAAGCTTCACGAAAATCGTTCAAAGTGTGAGCTTTAATGTCCATAGAGCTCTTCCATAAACAGCCATAGCTACTAAACTTTGGGTTCTTCTATCTTCACTTTCTCTGGCTCTATGTTCAATGTAAAGAGTAGGTAGTAAAGGTATTGCGTTCGCTACCGAGATTTCACCGAAAATACAAGTTTTAGGATCCCCTGTGTCCAAAAAAAATAAAGAATTTTTAGAAAAAGGTGTGTGGTGGTGTGTGTGTGTGTGTTTGAACACGATAACTCAAACGCGAAAAATCGGTAAAATACCAAAGTTGATATTTAAGTTTAGTATTTCCTAACGATGATTTTGAGGAAAATCTTGTTTCCCCAAACTTCCCTTTACATAAAAAAATTATAACATTTTGATTTTCTAAAAAATGGCTAACGATTTTGATTAAAATATCGTATATTAAAGATGTCTACATGACAAATAAAATTGAATTTCTGGGAATGGCCTTTAAACATCTCTTGATTCCGAATGGGTTTTGCAGAACACAAAAATGTAGATTTCGTTAAGCGACACATTTTATGTGATTCACACTTTTTTCATAGAGTTGGCTCATTTTAGAGATCCTTATTATTGATATCAGTTTTAAAGTACTTTTCTCATGCGGGACTTGGTCAACTCCTGGCCATGCAAAGAAATGAATTTCAATCACATAGAACTTCTTTTAATCGCTTTAGGCTAGTGTATTCCCTTGTTTCACTTCCTCTTATAAGTAATTAATACGGCCATTTTTACTATCTTCTGTTTTATGTTTTCGTAACTTGCACGGCCAATATTAAGATTATCTTGGTCCAGTACTACCAGTATAGATCGCGACTTAAGGCTAACATTTGCCAACGTTTCGCCCGTCTTATGATTAAGCTTCCTCAAGGTTGACTGCGTCTTATCCAGCTGGCGTTATCCTTTTATACCTTGGTTCGGAGATGACATCGTTTGACGTACGGCCAATGGATGTTTCTGTATTCTCATTGGCAATGTGTGATGGTTTTCTTAACAGAGGTCTCCAGATGATGTTCAGATTTTTTTTTTCAATTGTCCCTCTTAATTTGTTATTCTTTTTTAAAAATATCGATACTTTCGCTTATAGCTGTTTATAGTCTTCACGCGGGACAAGTAATTTTATGTCATCAAAATCGATATAATGACCCGGCTAATGCGGAATTCTCAGGTTGATTGAGTTTGAGGCTCCGAAAATGCTCTTTACGTCTGACCGGACTTGAGGCTATACCAGAATATCAGCACTTTTCATAGTAAATGTGGTAAGACTCATCTTTGGCTTTCAATGCCAAGAGTGCCGACATCTAATTTGTTACCAACATAACTTAGCGCTTCAAGAATAGCACAAAGATTTTTGTAACAAAGAAGCAAATCAGAACTAATACAACTAGTTTTAAATGCACTTAATTGGTTGAATGCTGTCCGATATTTGATTTAGCAACTAGACTTGATGGCTCAAATAAATATGTAAAGGTGTTATTATATCATAGTTTTTGTTGTTGTTGGTGGTGGTGGTGGTGATTTTACCACACTGGAGCGTTATTTAGAGAAAGTCATTCCACAGCAAACTTCTAAATTGTCTTCTGGGATCCATGTGTTCTGCAAGTGCTTTCAAAATAACAACACACTAATATTTCACATTTGGCTCTCAGCTTGTTGATTCGGTGTAAAACAAGGTGAGCTACTGGTTTTTCTTTAGATTTAAATTGTAGTATTGGTTCTGCTACCAACAAAACCTTTTCTTACTCATATCTAAATTCAGTAATACGTACTGCAAATCTATCGCCTTTCTAAACGTGTTTAACAATTTCTAGTTGCATGTACAAATGTTAGTTTTATTTTTACAATTGAAATAAATTAAATTTATGCAAAATAAAAAAGAATAGGTATATATACATATTTCTCATTTATCACTCAAAATATTATCGGAAATATACAAAACTCTAAGATTTGAAAAATTAGACCTATGCACCATTTTAAAATTATATCAAATGCGTGCAAAGAATTTTTTTTAGTTCAACAACTTTCTCATTTATCGTTAAAAAAGTGTCTATGCTTATATCCCACAGAATCTATCATTCGTAGTTAGTCTGTGGGTGGGGGCTCATTTGGTTAGGCAGTGGTCTTCTGATTCGCAGAAGGACCGCAGACCGGCGGGTTTTACGTATGTGCTTAAAAGCGCGTTTTCAATAAACGTACTAGCATACAAAAGAACTCCTGTGGGACGAAATTCCGGCACACCGTAGGCGCTAATGTGGTCCTGGGAATTGATAGAGCGTTGTTAAAACAGTTAAAATTCGCTTTGATACACCATGATCGTAATTAATATCTGGAAAATTAACTTTGAGGAATTGTTGATTTACTTAAGATTTCTTCTACTTTAACTTTCTTAAATCGATCCTCCTCAAGGAAACATTTAAACTAGCCTCGCTACCATTAAATGGTTATCCTCTTGTGCTTAGTGCTTTAGCTTTATATTTGTGGAGTACTATCTGTTTCAAGGCGGCGCAGTGGTTGAGTGGTTAGACCACTTTTCTCCCATCTGGTCAACCCGGGTTCGATCCCAAGCGGTGTCTGGGTTGTTTTTTTTCCGGGTCCTCCAGATTCCCCCGCCACTCGTTCCACCAATTGCTCCATCATCACCTTTCCAATCATCAACTTCGCTTACATTTTTTCTCATCCAATTCCTAATGCTCATGCCTGGCTATGGACCGACCTCTCGTAACCAATTGACCACTCTGTGGTTTGGTGCCGTTGGCTCCCCAACAAGCTTCTAAACCCTAGGCATTGGCTTGTAACTCCTAGGAAGTTGCCAGTCTTACAAATACGGGGAGTGTAAGCCGATTGCGAAACCAAACTATTTGTTTCAATCCTATAGGGGCATGTCATTCTGATCGGTATTCATCAATTTTGTTTTCATATAATATCTAGTTACATAACTTTTATGTAATGAAGCACTCCTTTATCTTGCTCTTCCTTGAGAAATCATATTTTCTCAATTTATATTGGTCAAAGTTCAGCATTGTGATCCAAAAACAATGCAGTTATAACCATTGTTTTATAGAGTTTTAAAATGACTAAACTCTTAGCTTCGTAATTAATGATCTTCGTATTGTTCCATACAAGTAAATAACCATAGGAATTATTTGCTCACCATGTAATCATGCAGATGGATAAACAATTCGAAACCCAGTGAAGGTAGGCATTGCGGTTACATTCACCTAACCTTTGATGTTCGCAGCAAGCGAAGCAAGTGGGACGAGAACCCCCGTAACTGGGGTACCCATAACCACTCTTCCATATACGTTTTGAGACTACTGATTTGACCCCAGGTAATTAGTTTGCATTTACAAGCTCCTTTCAGTGGCACAATGGAAAGAAGCGGTGGGAAACAAGACTCAGCAGAACAGAAAGAGTCAAGTGAGAGGCATCGCTTGCCTAATAGCATTTAGTGGCATCAACTTGAAGGTGACCTAGTTTACATCTTGGTTGAATGGAAGAGTAATCAGAAGGCTGCGACCCTGAACGGAATGCACGCGGACGATGACGGCTGGCGATTACCTGAAGCAACTTTCACGTGTATGTTGGTATACTACCAGCAATTAAACCACGATCGCTATCGCTGCGGGTTCGTGTGTGTGTATAATAGGAATCAGTAATTATGGCATCCCGATGGAAAAGTTACGTAAAACTTGATAGCAATGAAATCTGCTCTCTTCTCACGACTGCTGTAGAGTCGGTTCCTCTTCAGCTAACAAGGACATAACATCTGCCAGAGGCGAATCTCTTTAGAAGCATTTACATCGTTAAGTTCCTGGTAATCAGATCATGGTGCACACATTGAAAAGAGCTAAGGAAGCCTGCCTCCTTACAGAAACCTGCTCGAAACTCTCAGAGGATGCTAATCAAATCTTTTCCTCACTAGTATTAGCAAATTGTTTAATGAAAATGCAATTTTTGTTTCAAAATATCAAGTATAATAATCATGGTGACTGAATGTATAATCTTATTTAAGAAGTAGTGATATTATCCACAGATATAAGATACAATCCGAGTAATTTTCGCTCACACACAAGTAATAAACACACAACTGATGAAATTACTGTCAAAAATCCGAATGACAAGCTGATGTTAATTCTCAAGTTCGCTTAGCAATTCAAAATAACACGGAACTTCGGTGTGCTTATTTTATAACTCAATCAGATTAATCACATATAAGATTCGTATTTAATGTTAATGTATATGTGAAATTTGACCAATACTTGTGAAAGAAATGTTCTCTTCACATGACTTTCTCTACAAACTATTGTTAGTTTCAAGTAGAAGAGAAGTAAGGTAATTCAATAAGCTAAAACGATAGTCAAATCAGTTAAAGAAGCAATTGAACTCGCTTCGATTTGCTCGGCAATATAGACGAAACGAAAATGACCTTTCGTTTCCGAAAAGTTTAAATAGCCTAAAATTGAAAACAATAAAAAGAATATCTCGGAAAATTCTAACCCTACAAAACATGTATACGACATAAATTATAAGTTTAACGATTTCTACAAAAATATCTCAGAATATGTAAACCCTACAAAAAATATATATGACAAAAATTGTGTGGTTTAACGATTTCCACCTTTTTTTTTTAATAAGTGTTTGTCTAACACTTACGGTTTACCAGTTATGCAAAATCCATCCAGAATGAAGAGGTATTCTGAGGCTATTCCCAGACAATTCAAGATTATATTTTATTTGTTAGGTAAATATCTTTAAATAAGGTATTTTAATCCAAATCATCAGAGCCATTTCTAAGAAAAATAAAAATTTCCACATTTTTTCCATGAAAAGAGTAGTTTGGGGGATTTTCCAGAAAAGCTTCGTATCGCATCTTTGGAAGACAATAAATTTAAATAACAAAGTTGGTATTTAATGGGTTTTTTTAGTTTTTTGTGCTATGCTGTCCATAAACACAGACACACACATATATACACTGAAGGAATATTTCAAAAAAAATATTTTTTGGATTCATGGGATCTCAAAATATATTTCCGTCATCGAAAATTTTAGCGGAATACAATACCTTCTCTGTACATTATGCTCATGGTAAGCGAAGAGAAAGTAGAAATTCCAAACTGTAACAAAATATTTAGTTTTATTCCACTTGGTGCATTTAAACTATGAATTAACTGAAGGTAGAAATGAACAGCCGCAGGCTTATTAATAGGCACGCCCACACTTACATCTCGTTTACTAGCAAACTTTTTTACAGTATTTTTCCCATAATTAAAATGCTTCGTAAGTAATTTTTAATAGTTTGTTTGAAAACTTTTGTAAACTACCTCTCAAAAGTACACTAAAGAAAATGACCACATACGTTACAAAATAATCCTCCAATTTTAAGAAATAAGTTATATGAACTTGTAAAAATCAAAAGAGCTCTAGAGAGCAACAGGTTATAATTTTTACAATAATTAGGGATTAATACAAAATATCTGATTTGCTACACTCACATAGCTTTTTCTACTTATGCTTCAGCAAACCATTCTTAGAGAAGGTTTTTCTTCTATTTCCTTCATGCTTATCAAGATAAACATTAGCTAGCTTCATTGCGATATTTCCTTGTACCAGGGGAGTATGGAATTTCAATATTCTATAAATGGTTAGATAAAAAAATGTATTCTACATAAATTTGGTATTTTGACGAGATCTACATTGCTTCTGTACTAAGTTTTTTTTTTTTTTTTTATCCATTACGGTTTACCACTCAAGTAAAAATCATTCAAAATAAAGAGGACTTCAGATACTATTTCAAGGAAATTCAAAAAATACATTGTGTAAATAATGTGCAGTATAGTAATATAAATCTTTGAGTCATTTTGAAAAATCCATTTTTTTATGTTTTATGTTTGGAAATTTCCTTGAAAATCTTAGTGCTGCATCCTTGGAAGTTGCTAAATTTAAATATCAAGTTTTATATTTAATCTACTTTACCTTTTTGAGTTATGCTGTTCACAGACCCATACATTTTCCCTTATGATGTTCACAACCTTTTTACAAGAATAATTTTGTTTGGATCCAGGAGATCCTAAAAGTGCATTTTCAATGAAATTTCAGTGTCTCGATGAAGTTTTGAGTAGAATGCAATATTTTCGCTACCTATGTCAGCGAAATAGAGAAAGCAAAAACAATATAGAATAGATATATTTGTAAACTTATATACTATAAACCTTTATCTTATGTGAATATTTTTATAATTGTATCATGTGGAACACTTTTATTAGAACAAAGAATTTGGATCGTAATAATTAGTTAAATCACCATCCAAACTAAAATTTAAAGCTTTCCACAAATATCAGTTATTGTGTTAAGACTGTTATAAATAGCAATAATTTATGTTAAATATTTTTCGAATGTTACATATTCACTACCTTAAACATACACAATGGCAACATCATTAGAGAGGATAAAATCTTAGACAGAATAGGTCTGATCCGAAAAATTTCTTGTCACCCAGGTGACATAGCCATTGTCACGTGCCCTTTTACTTGTTATATCATTTACAATCAATTCATACACAAATTTAATACTAAGATTTCACCGGAAATACATGTTTTGAAGTCCCTTGAATCTAAATAAAGTATTCTTAGAAAAATATTTGTGTGGTTTGCCTAAACATCATAGCTTAAAAACGAAACGACGGTTAAATACCAAACTTGATAAAGTTCAACATTTTCTATGAATGCAACAGGTTTTCAAGAAGCTCCATTCTTTACATGGTATTTCTTCTCACATTTTACATGATAAAACAAATGTATATACTTAATTTCCTGGGAATAGTCTCTCAAGTCCTGTTCATTCTGATTTACTTTTGCGTAAGTAGTAAAAATGTAAATTTCGTTAAAACACACAAATTATGTCAATTACATTTTTGTTGTGGCGCTAATCCTCTCCAAGATATTTTTTGTAATAAGTTTAACTTTACTTATACTTCTCTCAAATGGGAAGCCGTTATTCACACGTTTTATCTTGTACAAGTGCAGGAAACGGTACCTCAATACAACATCGCGACTGGCTTTTAAAAGAATTTATTATCCTTTAAGTTAATTGTATATCGTTATTTCCTACGTACAACGTAGTATATCGTAATAAAAGGTTTCTGCTAATGCTTTTTCTTGATAATCGTGAAGCAGAGAGTAGAAGAAGGTTTTGTAAGAATAGTTTGTTGCAGCTTAGATAACGAAGTTATGTAAATGAAGCACATCAGGTTTTTACTCATTGGCTTACTGGATTATACTCTCCACACTTGATAGTCTGGTTCCTCTTTGAATACCATGCATTTACTTTGCGTGTATCTTGAGCTTCTACTCTGTAATAGTGCCTATCCTCCACTCTTTATTGAGTTAGTCTTTTAACTATTTACAACTATTTACTATTTTAGATGTTTTAGTTTATGTACACAAAGTTTCTGAAAGTCAAACATTAAGAAGATATACAACTTCATGGCACGACAGCTCACGGGGAATCTTGGCCTACCGCCCGGCCGCTGCGTCCTCCATCTCGGCCCACTACACATCACCCTCTGTGGTGTAATGGTTACCTTCATATACCCAAGGTCGTGGGTTCAAACCCGGCGGAGGACGATAGATTTTTTCGGGTGTAAAAATCCTTAGCATGGCTTCCTTCGGAAGGGAAGTAAAGCCGTTGGTCCCGTGTCGTAGATTTACGGTGCGTAAAAGAACCTCAAGCCTGATAAGAGAGGCCTCTAAGCAAAATTAAGCGGTCTTTCACGCCCAATATAGAATGGGACTGAGAACCACAGCAGTTAAAGAGCGTCCATAAATAACACGCCATTTCCATTTCGGTCCACTACAGACGTCATGGATGGGGTGCAGAATTGGAGGGTGAGACGTGGTCAGCGCCTCGAATCTCTCCCGGCCGATTAATGCGGTCCTCATGACCTGGAGCCGCTACTTCTCCATCAAGTAGCTCCTCAATTGGCCCCCCAGGGACCTTACGAGGCTGAGTGCACCCCGGGCCAGGCCTCCCAGTGGGAAGCAGCTGCGCTACCACCGCGCTAGGGAGTTGACCTAAGAAGAGATATACATAATTATAATATAAGGATAAAATCAAATATAAATATTCCTTATATTAAACTCTCAGAAACTCAAAATAGTTATATGTACTTAGGTATCAAAGTATACAATAATCTCCCAGAACATATAAAATTCCTAGATAACAGAACTTTTAAGTCCAGAGTATATGCATGTTGCTTACAACTCCTTTATATTCTACACAATTTTTTAGATTTTCAGAAATGTAAATTAAATATGTAATTTTAATTGGCAAAGTATGTAATCATACAAGTTTATATCAAACGATATTGAATGCCTGTATAGTGCTTTAAGGCGGAAAAAACAAATACTAAAGCACCCTTAGTTAAACACTCCCTACAACCGATTAGACAAGTATGTTTTTCTCTGTTTCTTGGTATTTCTACATCAAAAATCCCATTCAGCCCTTTTATGGAATTCCTTTCCTATAGTTTGTTATATACACGTGGCAGCTACCGGATTCATTATACCGGATGAATACAAATATCTAAAGTTCGCAACAGAGTTCATGCTCCCATAGGGTTATATGTCTTTTCCTTTTCTAATTACTAGTTACTCAGTTTTAATCATATCTACTCGAATTTCTTCAACTTAAAATTATTTCACCAACTTGCTCATTGTAATTGACATCTCTGCTTTAGCCAAAGAGAGGCCCAAAAACTCAATTTACGTATAAATTCCAAATGATTCTTTGTACAAAATTAACTTTAAGGCTTATTAGAGGTATTGTATTCCACCGAAAAACTCAATACCCAGAGAGGAGAGCGTGTGCGTGTGTGTGTGTGTGTGTGTGTGTGGATTAATATAATTGTTAGTAATATATCTATACATGTATATAATATCAAAGGGTAGTTTAAAATAGAATAGTAGTTTTGGGAATTAATGGGTAAAATGACTGAGGTTGATAGGTGATAAGAGTGTAAATCTATTAAGGGGATTTTTTCTTAGAATAATTCTAGCTTTTTTAGTTAAAATACCAATATATTTAGTGCATTTATGATTAGGTAAATAATTATCCTTATTCAGTTGAAATTAAATAAGAAGCAAATTAACTGTATTCAGTTTCAGGCAGACGGAGATTATTAATTAATAAAGGGATATTAAATTGAATATCAAGAATGGCATTGTGATGATTTGTATGTGTGTGAACGGGATAGCTAAAAAGTGAAAGATCGTTTAAATGCTAAACCTGATATTTAAATTCTTATTACTAGGGTCCGGATTTTAAGTTTTAACTTGCTTTTTCTCGCTATTTAATTAACAGATTGGAAGTGCTATATTCGTTTCACACTTCTCTAAGCATAATAACTAATTTTCATTGCGCTAAAAGAAATAATGAGGTCGACACCTAAAATAACCTAAATAGCTCTTTTGTCTTCTGGAAGAACAGAATACTTCCCATTTAAATGTGCCAATTACCTGACAGAAACAAAAGCATTCTACATCGCCAAGACCAAAAAATCTTATGTGTTCCATTCACATGGCTTTCTCTACTTCTGTGTAACAAATTATTGTTCATAATCTTATTCTTCTATTTACTTCATGCTAATCGAGAAAAAATTAGCAGAAATAGTCTTATTACTTGCTTCCTTGTAAGTAGAAGCAAAATATGGGAGTATCATGTTAAAGTGAAGTCAAAATTTCATTACTAGGTGAATGAAGTCCTTTGTTTGTATGGACACGAGATGACAAATTCCTGTATGAGAAAAGTACAAGTTTTTCAAAGCTGAAACCAAAAACAAGGAATACCTCAAAACGATCAACTCCTCGGAAAAAATTATACAACATAAATCTGTGTTTCAATGTGCTCTACATTTTTAGTGTGGTAAGTTTTTGTCCATTTCTTACGGTTTAGCTGTTATTCAAAATTTCGTAAAATTCATCCAGAAAATTCATCATTCAGAGGCTATTCCCAGAAAATTCAAGATATACATAACATTTGTCGGGTAAATATCTTTAATATACGATATTTTAATCAAAATCGTTAGACATTTATGAGAAATTCAAAAATTTCTAAAAAAGTTCCATGTAAAGGATAGTTGGGAGAAGGGGGATTTTCTTGAAAATCTTCGTGTCGCATCCTTGGAAGATACCAAACTTAAATACCAAGTTTGGTATTTAACGATCTTTTCGTTTTTGAGCTATGCTGGCCACACACACAGACACAAACACACGGACCTTCTTCCAAAAATGCTTTTTTTGGATTCAGGGGGAACCAAAACATGTATTTCCAGTGAAATCTCGGAATCGAATTTTTGGGTGCAATGCAATATCTTCTCTATACACTATGTACATAGTACGTGTAGAGAAAGTAAAAACAGCTCAAGGGTTCCACTCTTGTCGCTTCACTCGTATTCATTAAAACACATATACGTTTTTACCAGAAGTTTTTACCGGCTGGAAAGTGCAGTTCTCTGAACATCATTGACAACAAGGAACAAGACAGCTGTAGATTCACTAAAGCTTCAAAAGATTTTTGATCTGGTTTTAAAGACGTGAAAGTGAGCATTTTATTATATTACAGGTAGAGAGTGTATAGGAATACGCCTAGAAACTCCTGCATTAACATATATGCCGTAAGCTGCAAAAATGCTTTTTTCTTCCTTCAAGAATATGGTACGTGATAGCAGGAAATTGATTAAACCAGAAAATCTGGGTGAATATTTACTTACATATCTACTGTAATGCCAAAAATAACCTAAACTAATTTAACGTATTCCATTCACATGACTTCCTCTATCGGTTCTACAAACTATCCATACAAAAGGCCTTTTATCTACATAACCTAATCAAGATAAACCTTATCATAAATAATCTTCTTACTTAGTTCCTTATAAGCATAATAGGAAATAAGGGAATACACTATGCTATGAAATTGTCATTAAAATTTCGTCCTCTTTCGATGACAAGGAGTAAAACAAAAAGAGATGAAAGGATTGAGAACTTCCCGTTTAAAATTAACACCACTAACAGGGAATATCTCTGAAAAGTTTAGTTCAACAACAAAAATGTACCTATAGGTATCACAAAGTGTGCGTCTTAACGAGATCTACAGTTGTGTAGTAGGTTTTTGTCTATTTCCTTTGGTTTACCAGTTATGCAAAATTCATCCAGAATGAAGAGGACTATTCCCAACAAATTCAGGGTATACGCTTTATGTAAGTATCTTTAATATATCGCATTTTAATTAAAATCATAACAGTCATTTTTATAAAATCGAAAAATTAGGAAAATGTTTCATGTAAAAGGAGTTTGGAAAGAATATTTTCTGAAAATCTTAGTTTCACATCCTTGGAAGATACTAAACTTAAATACCAAGTTTGGAACTTACCTGGCTTTTCGTGTTTCAGTTATGCAACACACACACACACATACACTCTGAGCTTTTTCTATTTCTTTTATCCCTTAAAACATTCAATTGCGATGAAATCTCCCTAAATGACTAGTAAGTAGGGAGGTATTGTATTCCTCTCTACTTACTATGTACACTCTACGCATATGCTAGAGAAAATAAAAAAGAAAGAGTGCAATAATTCTCCCTACTTTTTATTTTCTCAACATAGTACATGGTACGTAGTTAGACAAGGAATTGCACTCCACCCAAACATTAGGTAAACATTTGATGCCAATATTTCAACAGAAATACACGTTTTTCGGTCTCCTGTGTCCACGTGCCTGTGACAAAACTCAAAAACGAAACGTCAGTAAAATACTAAACTTAGTATTTAAGTTTGGTATCTTTCAAGGATTTGGAGGAAAATCGGCTACCAAACTACCTTTTACATTGGAAAAATTTCGAAACTGTTGATTTTCCTAAAACTGAATCTAAAGATTTTTATTAAAATACCGTATATTAAAGATATTTACATAAAAATAAAGATATTTACGTGAAAAATAAATTATATATTTTGCATTTTCTGGGAATAGCCTCCGAAGATATCTTTACACAGGGCAAATTGTGATGAATTTTGCATAACTGATAAAGCGAAAGAGGTAGACAAAAACTTACTTAATAAAAATGTAGATTTTCTTAAAATACACAATTTAAGAATTGTTTTTCATGGAGTTGACTTTTGAGTTTTTTGAGGTAGTCCTTCTTATTGATTTCAGTCTTAAAAGACTTAAAACTTTTCTATGGTAATGCAAAGAAACAGATTTTAATCACATGGCAGCCAGCTTTCAAAAGAACTGTAATTTTAGCCGAGTGTATTCCCTTCTATTCTCTCCTACTTACAAGAAAACAAGTAATAAGACCATTTCCGCTAATGTTTATATCGATTAGCATGAAGTAGCTAGAGGAGTGCGCATTTTTACAATAATTTTTGTACAGACATGGTAACAAAGTGAATGAACGAAGATATTTAATGGACATCTTTGACAATGAAAACTTTTGTGGTAAACGCTAATAAATTATTGGTACCTATAATGGCACACAGATCAAAACTAAATGAAATACTATTTTAAGCACATAAGAAAACTAAAATAATGGTTTATGCCACCTGAAAGTACGGGCCCTAGTTATTACTGCTTCCTTCGTAATATAGCCAAGTACGAATTACTTTGGTCCTAATGTTTTAGAATCGCTGTAGTTTTGATCAAATTTGAGAATTTATTGACTTCTTACAAGAGCTCCAACCAAAACTCTACTTAGAGAGTTAACGAATTTATTTTCAGTTTTCGACCCCTCATAAAATGTTATAAATGTATCAATGAATTGATTAAGAACCTTTATTGGACTTACATTAATTCTAACCTCAATATGACTTATCCCTTCACGAAGAGCAGTTTTACATTTCGTCGTTTCATTTCTGCAGCTCAATACCCCCAAAATGTTGCAATAACAAAGGACGAAGGAAAGTTAAAGTACTGTACTAGTCGAGCGAACTGACTTAGTGTAAGTGTGATGCTCGTATTTGGTAGATCACGCGTTCGATTTCCGTTGACAGCTTACTCTTCTTTTGGGATTTTCTGTTATTTGTGGTCGGTAAACGAATGCTCTTTAACCACGGTTATCTTTTTCTAATTTTCCTTTCACTCCGTTCACGTTTTATCTTTTGCAAGGTGTTCTCAGTTTCCGCAGTGTGAGGCGCTTCCCGAATATATAGGTAATTTTCTTGCTTTTCATCTACACTGGAAAGCTGTATTGTATGCGTCCTTCATCACTCACTCTATGCGGCTCTGGCAGTGAATCGGGTCTTCGAGCTGGATAGTTAGGTACTTCTGTACGTCTTTGTGGTCTATCTGCTTGCTCCTGTAGCCTCCTACAATTAATTCCTTTCATCCTTTCCTCTTAGGGGTAGGTAGGCCTAATAGATCTCTGTAGATCACGGTGAATTAGATATATATCCTACACCTATATATCAGTTTACAATCTTCAATTGCAGTATATACATTTACTACTATTTTTTACTTCTCTGCTTATTAACTTAAAAATGTGAGCATGTTCAATTTATTTGCTAATTTAGCCTTTACTGTGTTAGGCCAAAAATTAGCGTAAAAATAAAATACTATCTAATTTTCAAAATCACCTACCCATACATCAAAATAGGTTCATCTAATGCTAGACAAGACACATTATCAACAAATATTAAATATTATTCTTAGTAATTGCATACTGTCTCGGTAAAAGCTTTACCGAGACAGTACAATAAAGGCTTTGTTTCAGCTATGTTCCAAACATGGCTTGTATTAACCGTTTGTATTGGTAATAGCTTCTGCTTTTTCATCATACTTAAGTTGAATTTTAAATCCTTATTTGCTAGTTTTAGTATTAGCAACATTTGAGATATGATATTGTCGAGACCTGTTTCCGCAATCAGCATAACTGAGTCTCAAAAACCTACTTTCTTCTTCGATCAATGTATAACCGGTCACGCATAATAATTAACACCATTGATCACTGGTTTTGGATGTCGTCATCTTAAGCGAAAGGTTTCATACTATTTACTGACTTTATGTTAGACGATTGTTAACAAATTAAACTATAATTAGAACAGTATTAAGTTTCAAAAGATAAAATTATGGCAAACAAAATCTTTATTTTGCATTCAGTTGCACAATTTCTTTGTACACTGAGCTTGCCCGAAATAAAATGATGCAGTAACACCTTCTACTGAAAATCATGGGACGTATGTTGTAGGGCACTCGATGGCCTAAATTATATTTCATTTACATCAGTTTCAGCAATTGATATCGGTGGTAATATATTGTAAATGCTAACACAGTCATTCCCTATAAGTCAATGCTGACATAAATATGTTCTTAAGTATAAAGTCTCCGATAACTAAGTCACGAGGAGCCTTATCAGAGCCACAAACTCCGCTGGACACACTCTGGATCAGTGTTGGCAGATAGGGCAAAGTATTGATCAGAAAGTATTAACTGCAGTGCATTAAAATATAAGAGGTGAGTTCAGTGCAATTAGGGTAATCCATTGGGTCTTCTCCCCTTAGCTCTCTAACCAAGTTTTCTTATATTCCTCCAAGATCTCCTCGCACTCTTCATATACTTATTTTTCACTCCCGATCTTTCCCCAAATGTACACCCCCTGCACCTTAAACACTGAGGCCGTCTGCTTCCCTCTCGCAAGCACGAGTAATAGTTCTACCCTAACCACTACCCCCTAGCAATGCACATCGCTAAAAGTAACTCCTACCCCACACTGGAAATCCTACAACATATAAAAGAAATGTGTTTTATTGCTTTAAATTCTGTTTGCAATAACTGTCTTTATTTCAATCTATCTCTTTTCGCTACGACACTCGCTCAACTGCTTCAGATGTTCTTCACTGCAAGTGTATATTCCGGAACTCACTGTTAAAAATTGAACTCTGCAAGCTCTGCTCTCGCTTATATGCCAAACATGGCATGGCAAACATTTTCTAGAAGTAGAGGTTATTTTTGGACACCTAAATTAAACACAAGTGTGATAATGCGGAGCTTTGATGTAAATTGCCAGCTCCCGTCGTTTAAATTTACGTACAACTGCAACAGCAAACTATGAAGGATAGAAAGCATACGAAGACAACGATTCAGGGTGCCATGATATAAATAAGCGCGTGCAGCTTAGCATTTAGCATTTTTTCACGCATTAGAAGCCATGCATGCCGGGGTATCAGGGCGTTTATGGAAATGAAAATGCTGGGGATACTAAGACACTATCTTAGTCTTAGACTCGTGGTTGGGATCATCATACTTATTCTCAAATTCTAGCTATAATATGAATTAGGAAGCATTTTCTGACCTCACGCCTGTGCCTTGCCGAATATAATCATTTCGTGTCTTAGCTACTTCCTTGATCCGCTCTAAGCTGATTGTTGCACGTGGCAGTCAGCTTCCTTTATGTAGCCGCGCTCATTGCCCAGAGGCCGCAAATTTAACACGTGAAGTGCGGTCACAGTGCTTCAAGTCTTGGAATGTCACACCTGGGTGTGTGTAGACACGTGGATATTTATGGCATCGCCATCGACAAGCACAAGAGGGAGCTGCAAGCCCGCAGTCAGACAATTTTCATAGAGAGTTCAGAGCGAGCAGAAGAGATAGCAGGCAACTGTCTACGTGTGTCGAAGTGACGAGAATAAATCGTGCTCCTGAGGTTGGGTAGAAGGGGAATAAGTAAAGAATAAGTTAATTTCTTAACATCTACGCAAAGTAGGACTCTACAAGGATGAACCCATCTGTAGAATGTGAAACTGCCTCGCATATCCTGACTGATCGTCCTTTATTAGACAAAGATGCAAACATTGGAAAAAAATTCTACAATTGTTCTATACTAAAAGAGCTATGTTTGTCTCTTTTTTGTCTATCTTTTTTCTTTTAATCTCTAAAGTTAATTCAATCAATTTTGATGTATAGCAGCTACCAGAATTATGAATCACAAACATTTAAATTGCTTAACAGAGATGATGGTCCCTACATTTAGGATCTATTTTACTGCTTTTCAATTTAGCAGATTATACTGAAGTCTACCTTCAACAAAAAAAATATTAATAATAATAAAAAAGATACCAATGAATTTAAAGTTTCCTAAAAAGAAAGAAAGTTTTATTTAAAAATAGTAAAATGCCTGACTTAAAAGGATTATCGTGATAGGATAAATAATGTAATTTTATTACTTTTACTAAATTGCTGACCATATACGGAATCCGTCGGATTCTTCTAATCTCAAATGCTTCGACGAACTTTCTCGGCTTTGAGTAACATTGAATAGTCATCTGAAAATAACAATTGATCATTCTACTAGAGGTGATCCACATTTAAAATTCCCTCATCATAAATTAAAATCATCATATTCTGAAGAAAGTGCTTGCAAAGAGCACACATTTTTTAAAATATTTCTGTAGAACAGCTTATGGCTTAACTATTAATACTTATTTTAATAATGACCCAACAAATAAACTAAATTTATATTAAATTATGTTAAATGATATTTGGAAATATCTGAAAAAAAACTTTGAAAGTAACCAGAAGAGACGCCAAACTTATTAATATTAAAAAAGACTGATCTTTAAATATCACGAAAATAATGTTATGAAATTGTATTACCTCAGGGGTTATAAACATACAAGGCGTCCAGAAACTAAAACAAATCTTTACGTATTTTCAATAAATGACAAAGTAGCCGAGTGAAGATTAAAGTGGATAGAATCCAAGAAAACCTAAAAGTGTCTGCTTGACAAGAGCTCGAAGGATGATAGAGGGTAATGAGGTCTAAACACGTCTTGCATACGTGCAAGAAAGATGTTATACTGCATCTACCGCTTTAAATAGAATGGGATGTTCTATTTCACCAACAACTAAGATGCCTCTGGACCTCTACCTTTATTCATCCAAGCCCTTCCTGAGTCTTTCACATTGTCTTAAATATATTTCGTTTTCCAATCGTAACAGACTCGTCAACCAAGTAATGAGAAATACAACAATGTATCACTTCCATGTTCCGAAGCAAGGTATTTTGAACATTTCGGGTCCACAAATAATAACCATCCATTGCGTGCGATATCTGTCTGAACGCTCAATCACTGGATATTATAATTTGAATCATTTGAATAGATATATGAGGCATCAACGCTCTTATCAACATAAATAACTAGACATCTGCTTAAAACTAATGTAAGATATTAAGTTATTCAAAACATACTAGATACTTACTTTCTGGGGAGTTTCATAGGACTACCAGATATTTTATTTTGTCTTCCAGATCACTGCTTGCATTCTCGAGACATTTTTTCAGCAGCCTTCAGTTAACTCAATTAACTAAAATCCCAAAATTATAAATACATTGTGTGTAATATCTAGAAATATGGATTGTTATTGAAAATATAATTTGAAGGTGGATTTAATTGTAACTTTATGACGTGACCTTCGCATTGAAAGTTTCTCGTAAAGTAGTCAAATGACAATAATATAATCGATGTTCTCGATTTCATCATCGTAGTATATTTATGTTGCATCAGATGGAAAACTGAGAATTCGTATTTTCAGAGCACTGGGTTTTTCAAATTCAATTACAAAAACTTACAAATAGTAGATTAGTCTGATCAGCACCAAAGTAAGTAGCTTGGTTGAATTGGGAAAAACAAGGAGTTAAGAAATAATTAGTAAAATAATTTTGAAATTTTTAAAGGGATATATAAAAACGTGTATGAATAAAGAGAAGAAAATTTCAAATAATAATGGCCGGTGGACAGCAATAAAAATTGAATTAGTAAAGATAGGAACGGGGGTATCTGAAAATTACAAGAAATGAAGATAACGATCTTTGGAAAGTGATGAGGAATAGGATAAGTGATGTATAAAGACAAGAAATTTAGGGAAGCCTCGAAAACAAAAATATCCCCAAGTTTATATAGAAACAGCTAATAAATTAGAAGAGAGAAGGTTGTATCAATATACCTATATGTTTCGAAGGGTTTAGCATAAATAATAAGAGACAAATATTCTGGGAGGATGAAGAGGGAGAGAACCAGGAATATGTGCCGTTTTTGGAGCAGAGGATAACATTTTCTTAATGCAAAGCTAAAAGTTGGAGAAGGAAATGTGGGGTTCGACGTGGGACAAAATGTGCAAAGAAATGACACATATAAACATATTAACGGTTAAGTGAGATAAAAATTAAACTTAAAGCAAGTTTCCAAGAAAATAAAAAAAAATGGTCAAGAAAAGTGAAAAAGAGCACACGGGTGAAAGAGGGGGACAGAAAGCAGGATAAGAAAAGCAGAAATTACAGAAGAAAACGGAATAGGGGAAATAAGGACTAATCGAAGCCATAATCCAGGGTGCCAAGTCACGGTACTCTCTAAAAGAAAGGTAAATACGACTGGATGTGCACCAAAATGTAAGAAATACCTTAGCTGTGATTTGAACCACGGGTCTCCATTTCCAACTAAACTGGCAACTTGGCGGTACGATATTGTATCCCCCAACTACCTCAATATTTTGCCAGTAACCGGCATGGATAACTTAAAATTATTTTGAGATGGCATATCTCAATGGGAACTTACAATGCTGTTAAGTCAATCCCGGGCTTCACAATTTATGACAGTTGACAAGATTGTATCACGTTCGGTATATATAACATTACTCCTTTATTCAAATAAATTAAGAGTGGTTGCCTAGGAGCCTGAAATTAAAAGTGCAGATCGCCTTCAAGATAAAAGTTATTTGAGATCGCCACGAGGTTCCAGGGATGTTTGAGTTGGGTGAAAGAGCACTTTCATAATGCATTTAAAGCTGAAAATCCATTCTAGTCGAAGTGGTCCGGATATTTATAATGAGAGTCTATATTAGCATAATTAGAGATCCACATACAAACTCTTTTTAAAACCTCCTAGTGGCGGTCACTGCAAAACTGTTACGTTTCTGCAATTCCTTTAACCTTACCTGCATTCAGATAAGGGCTTTGTTACAGAAATTTCAACTTTAAGTTTAAATGCTGAAACTTTTTTCATTTCTATGAAACGAGCCCTTCTTTCTACATTCTATTCATGTGCAATAAAATGTTGGAACTTTCTAATTACTGGATGAGCGCGATGACGACGATCACTATTTTTACCACCTGTTTGATACTTTCAAGTTATATTGCAGGAACATAATGATAGAGGCGTAACGTGCAATTTCGGTGTTTACTGCGAGCGCACCTAAATATAGTAAGACAAGATGATTATGCAACCTTGACTTTCGAGCTGCAACGTAGAAACGTGTACATAATATGACAAGGTGTGCGTGTCTACCTTGACGTCAGCCCAATAGACCGAACCAGCTGCGCGATGGTGCTCCTGCACATGATCTTCCACCCCATCAAAGCCACTGTTACTGCGTGAGTATGAAGCATTTATGTGTGATGAAATGCTCGTTCTTGATAAGGAACACGCACCTCCGGATTGATTTACAGCTCCTTCAGGAAATGAATATTATTACATCCTTTTACGAGAAGGTGAGCAACAAACTGTCTAAGGCCTCCAGTGAAATCCTATTATTAATAAGCTAAACTGTATAAGATATTAGAGTCCTGGTTGAAATTATTCTTTTCTTGTTATTCTTAAATACTTTATACATTGAGGAGCTCAAAAACTGCTAACATAATCGAATTTAGGAATACTAAGACGAGAGAAATAGCTGTAGTAGTCAGTATTCCTTTGTGCAGTATTCCTGTGCAGCAGGAATTGAAATATCCAGTGTATGCAGAATGTCCTATAGTCATAATATAAGGTACATTTTCCAAGCAATTCCTGAAGCTACATATGTGATTCTTGCAGTTCTTTTATGAACAATGTATGTTTATATTGGTACCATCAGCAAACGTTTCTATATGGTTTAAATTGTTTCTTAATTGTAATGTTTATTTTAGCCATGTTTTAATATTAATAAGAGCTATAAATAATAACATTGGTTGCTGTAGCAACACGATTCAAATATTTTTATCCCTCCACATCAGGAATAAACTTTAAAGTTTGTTCCGCTAAAAAGATTATCTTCCCAACGCAATCTAGGTCTTCCTATTAATCTTCTTCCTTGTGGTGTGTAAGGAAGCATTTGTTATTATTGAGATCTTGTTTCAAAGGATAAACATTTTATTGTAAGCTATTGCTTTTTAATTGATACCTTATATCTGATTTGTGTATATGATCTCAAAGTACATTCTAATATTCGTCTTAAAATCTAATTTCTGCTCTTTTCAAATTTCTGTATTAATTACAACCTGAGAAGATTTTCTTTAAGGTAATACATCTTCAAAGAATATAAAATCCACAGTATGTATGGTATATTTTTGTAATTTATACCAGTTATTATACACAATGATGGTGACATTTATGCTTTGTTCAAAATTCAGACCTGTGTGGTTATTTAAATAATTTTTACTGTGTATATTCATTGATCTAATAAAAATGAGCCACGAAATGCATTTTAAACCTTTCACGAAAAAAAGCGAGTTTTACAGTAAATGGGTTCATAAATAGAACTGTTGTATCATACATGTATTTTATTTTATCTTCATTAAGGTACAATAGTTTTAAACTTCAGTACCCTCCACAACCCTTTATTTCTCAAAATGTAATAATTTATTTCTCTAAATTGCAGCAATATTTCCTTAATGTACTTTTGTGAGGCAGTATAACATTTTCAAACAAGTTGGTAAACTATTGCATCGTGTGGAGCATTTTAATATGGAAAAGTGTTGGAAAACAGTTTGCAAGAAAACAACTTTTAAATGTTGGACCTGTTAATAAGAATGTACGGCATTTAAAGTGCGCCAAGTGGCAAAAATGAATATTTTTATAAAATTTAGGAGCTACATTATTTTATTATGTATTTTATTCTCAATTTTGCACTTATTTGTTCAACATTTGCGTTACCTTAAGTAGGGGAAGAAAACTATCTTACGCAAATCAGTTTTTGAAGTTTTGCAGCTCAATGCATCCCTGCTCTACAGCAGATTGTGAATCTTTATTAAAAATTAAAAATAAAGAATTGACAGTTACAGTATCTTTTACTGATATACCATTTTCAAGAGGAAACTCAAAAAATATTTTAACCCCATACCCTTAAACAAATGGCTAACTAAATATTAGAATAAAGATTAAATGACTTGTTTTACAACACATGTGGTTATTCCAAATACGAATATTTTTACTTTCTTTACACATACTATGTACATAGAGTATAGAGAAGGTGTTGCATTCGACCCAAAAATTCCATCTCGAGATTTTGCAGAAAATATGTTTTGAGATCTTAGAGTCCAAGAAAAGCATTTTTAAAAAAAGCCTGTGTGTGGTATCTATGTCTGTGTATATTGACAGCATAGGTCAAAAAATAGAAGAGCGATAAATACCAAACTTGGTATTTAAGTTTAGTATATTCCAAGGAAGCGACATGAATATTTTCAGGAAATTCACCCACTTCAAAATACCCTTTACATGGACAACTTTTGAAAAATTGTTTTTCCCAAAAACTGCTGTAACGATTTTGATTAAAATGCCGCATTTTAAATATATTTACCTTTAATTTTCTGGGAATAGCCTCTGAAAATCTCTGTATTCTCGTAGAATTTTGCCGTCGTATCGAGTCATATCGCTTTTTAGCTCTTCCTCTCTCCTCTGTTTCTCTCTCATGGACCTCTTTTACTTTCTCCATACGCACTATGTATATAGTGTATAGAGAAAGTATTGCACTCCACCAAAAATTCGATACCGAGATTTCACTGGAAATATATGTTTTAGGGCCCCCAATATCCAAAAAGAGCATTTTCACAAAAAGGTCCGTGTGTGTGTGTGTGTGTGTGTGTGTGTGTGTGTGTGTGTGTGTCCGTGTGTCTGTGAACACGATAACTCAAAAACGAAAAGTCGGTAAAATACCAACCTTGGTATTTAAGTTTAGTATCTTCCAGGGATGCGACACGAAGATTTGGAGAAAAATCCCCCCACCCCCAACTACTCTTTACATGGAACTTTTTTCGAAAATTTTGATTTTCTCAAAAATGGCTCTAACGATTTTGATTAAAATTTCGGATATTAAACACATTTACCTGACAAATGAAATGTATATCTTGAATTTTCTAATAGCCTCTGAAGAGTAGTTTATTCTGGATGAATTTTACTAAATTTTGAACGACTGCTAAACTGTAAGAGATGGACAAAAACTTACTACATAAAAAATGTAGAGCACTTTAAAACACATAATTTATGTTATATACATTTTTTCGTGGAGTTCGTCGTTTTTGTTGACATTCCTTATTTTTGGTTTCTGCTATGAAAATCGTATACTTTTCTCATACAGGAACTTTCAACTCCTATCCATATAAACAAAGGAACTTCATTGACATAGCAACCAGCTTTTGACTATCACTTTAACCTACGGTTGTCCCTTATTTCGCTTCTACTTACAAGGAAGCGAGTAATAAGACTATTTCTGCTAATTTTTTCTGATTAGCATAAAGTAAATAGAAGTATAAGCTTTTTAAGAATTATTTGTTGCAAGTATATGGAGAAAGTCATGTGAATGGTACACATCAGATTTTTTTAAATGATTTGTTTTGTCTCGGGAGTCCCTAAAATATGTGAAAATTCGGTATCTCTTTTTTGGGTGTAATACAGTACTAACTACTTAATAGATAATGTATGACACAGGATGTGTCGGAGTTCAATTCGTCTAAAAAAGGAAAATTTCATTTTATTCATTAACCATTCGTATTCCTGCTTTAAACGGCACTTAAAATATTGAATCGAATATCTCATATAAATTTCGATATTCCACATTGATCCATTTTAGTAACTTGTCGATTTCTTTCATACATTCAACAAATTTACAAGTTATGACGTAAAACGTTGTGCAGATGCTAATTATTATCCGCAATAACATAAAAGCTTATATACTCAATCTAACATTTTAACATGAATTTTATGTTTATGTTCATTTGTACCATTATGCACGATGTAACTAAATTAAAAATAATATTTCCCGCTGTTTACAAAAGAAGGTGTTCAAATTGTATAAATATAGGAATAAGTTTGAGATAATTATATGAATTTCTTTGTCATTTTTACCCTCTCTAGCATGCATATGCAATATAAGAAGGTACTGTATTCCACAGAAATTTTGATACCGAGGTTTCACCGGAAATGTGTGTTTTGAGACCAAAAACAAGCACTTTTATAAGAACGTCGGTCTCTCTCTCTCTCTCTCTCTCTCTCTCTCTCTCTCTCTCTGTGTTTGTGCATGGACAGCTTAGCTTAAAAAGAAAAGTCCGTTAAATGCCAAACTTGCTATTAAGTTAAGTATCTCGATGGCGACACGAACATTTTCAAGAAAATCCCACACCCCAAGCTTTCTCAAAAATTGCTTTCAACGATTCTGATAAAAATCCCGCACATTAAAGATTTTGCATGACAAAATGTATATCTTGAATTTCTCTGGAATAGAATCTGAAAGAATCTTCACTGTGAATGACTTTTTCATTAACTGGCAAACTGCAAGAGAAAACAAAACCTAACTTCACAAAAAATGTGGATCTCTTCATAACACACATTTTATGTGATTATATATTAATATGTTTGGTACAGTTGGCTGTTTCCGAGATATTCCTCGCTATTGGTTTCAATTTGAAACTACAGAGTGAATCAAAAGTCCCGCATTATAGGGATTATATTATGTATTCAATATGAGAATAGCTCAAATCAATACATCTCTATAGACAGTCGCCCATGTTTGTATAACATTGGATACCAGTTTTGGCGCGATAGCGCACTCTGTTACAATTCGCTCTCGAAGATGGTTTTCACTCCTGATCTTTTGCCTTCAGGTAACCCCATATCGCAAACTCCGTTGGATTTAAATCAGGAGATCGAAGAGTCCACTCCACTCGTCTTCTACGACCTATCCACTGCGGGAAATTTTCGTCCAGCCAAGTCCGTACTTTAATGGCTTAATGTGGTGGTGCACCATCCTGTATGCACCATTCAGGGCGGGAGACAATAGCATCCAAATCGAGCAATAATAAATCTCCCAACATTGTCAGGTAAGTTTCACTGTTTACATTTGTGTCAAAAAGTAGGAGACAATGATACGGTCTTTCCACAAACCACACCAAACCATTACACGGTAGCTCCTTGTTCTTTGGTGCTAGTAAATCAATGTGGATTACCATCGGACTAGTAACGTAAATTTTGTGTGTTAACTTCACCATTCACATAAAAATTTGCTTCATCTGAAAACATAACTGTTGATGGAAACTGTTAATTATCTTCCATAATCACACATTTCCATACGACTATCCGGATCAGCTTCTATCGTATAATGTATCTACTGCTACTTTTACGGGTGAAACTTGTGCCTTTTCAAGATACGCCGGATTGTAGTGCGAGGAACACCAAGTTCCATGCTTGTTGATTTCGTGGGACTTGTAGCTAGTTTTCGCTAAAATCGCTTCTTCCGTTTTTACTGAAATGCGTGGGTAATCAGGTCGGGAGTATCTTTCACACTTTCAGCACTCCTGAATATATCAAGCAGTCTCCCAACACTGTGCGACACTAGCTGTCGTTCAGATTACCTCTGATTAAATTCAGCTGCAACTTATGTTTGTGAATATCCTTCTCTACCACAAAGGAGAATAAGTTTCACATGCTCTTCAGACGTCAACATATTTGAAAAAGCTTGAAAACAAATTATATCCCTATGGTGTAAATTAAATCCCTATGGCCCACCCTAGTTAAACTTTCCCCTTTCGTTTTCTTTCTATTTTGTTTACCCCTAAAGTGCAAAGAGAATTGAATTTCAATTGTTTCACTCAGTGATCAGCGTTTAGAAGAGTTGACTCTCGTTTTAGCCTAGTGAGCAAGTAATAAGACAATTTCTTGTGATGTTTATCTTTACTAGCATAATGTAGATAAAAGAACAATATTTTGTAAGAATAATGTGTTTACAGAACGGGCGAAGAAAGTCATGTGAATAGAACATATCAAATTTCTTCGGCGACTATGCCTTAAGTAGTAATTGCTTGATCATAACTTCCTTACGTTGGTTTTGCAATAGCTTTATATATTTCCAAGACGTTCCATGTTTTCTCCTGTTCATGCTTTCAGACATTGCGGAGGGCAGGGCTCCGTCCAAACTGGGGGAACCGTGCAAAGATAAACGAGGACTCGTAGAATATAAAGTATACGGCAGCGGTTCCAAGTTGAAGATTTGGAAGTTCAGTATCTTCCAAAGATGTGATAAGGCTCGATCTAAACCACCCTATAAACACCACATCTTTAAAAATTCTTTTCTTTATTTATTTTTCTCAAAAATAGCTAACGATTTTGATTAAAATTACATTTTAAGCATATTTATATTACATATTAAACGTCTATCTGGAATTTTCTAGTGACCGTTTTTAATTCGGGCGGCAGTTATTTTAATATCGTGTATAGGTAACTGGTAAACGACAAAGGAGAAATGAAAACATACTAAACAAATGGTAGGTATATCTATTTTTAACATACATTTATTTCAAATAATATTTTTGACACATCAGATTTCTGAGATATCCGTTAATAATGATTTGGATTTTTTATTGTTCCTCGTGATTGGATGGAAAAAGCATGAAATTTAACTTTAACATATAATTTTCAGTTATTATACATTCGATTTCGCTAGTTTCTTTATATCTACATAAGAAAACCTGTAATGCAGTAGTTTTAAAAAGGTTATTCTCAATTAAAATGAAGTATACAGCAAAATAAGCTTTCGTAATATTATTTTTATTCACACTAATAAACTATAGAGTTAGAGAAGGTCATGTAAATTAATAGATTTTTTTATTGTTGGAAACTCAAATATTGAGTAACAAATATGCGAAATAGTTAATTTTCCAGGTAATTTTAATCGAATGTTTGTCTTTACGCCATTCACATTTCTTTTGAGGATGAACACCTTAAGATTTCATTGCCCTATTAGTTAACATTAATTTATGAAAGATACCTTGTAAAGTCATTGAAAAACAGCTTGGTCGTTCCTGTGATTATTACTTTGCCACTATTAAAAAATAATCACCAAAATATTTTTTGGAGGTATGGAACAGATTTGATTATCCCTTCATTAAACATTTACGTTTTATCGCCACATTTTTAATTTCTGCGATGATCTGAAAGATTTTCTCTGTACCAATGCACAAAATATATAGAGAAGGTTGAGGACCTTGTTTTGAAGCCTCTGAATCCAAAAAAGTAAATTTTAGAAATATGTCTCAGTATGTGTGACCAGTAGAACTAAAAAGTAATACTTTCACGTCTTTCAAGAACGCAAAACTACGATTTTAAAGAAAATCACCCCAACTCAATTACTCCTTAAATGTAACATTTTTGGTTAATGCTTATTTTCTCAAAAACGTTTGAAACATTTATATAGATACTGTATGTTTAAGATAAATTTCATGCCAAATAAAATGTATGTCTTGAATTTTCGGAGAGTAGCCTTTGAATTCCTCTTCATCCGGGATGACTTTTGCTCACCTGGGAAACCGTAAGACATAAACAAAATCACAAAAATAGAGAGGTTTTTAAAGCACAAAATTTATGTCCGATACGATTTTTGTAGAGTTAACGATTCCCTTTTTTCTTTCCAATTTGTCAGTAATTGAAAGAAAATTTATTGACGACTTCCCGTATGAGAAAAGCTTATTTTACTCCTGTTCATGCCTTATCCGCTAGCTTTTAAAGTATTTAACTATCGCCTTAACCTAATGTATTATCTTATTATCTTTATACTAACAAGGAACTATTAAAACAATTTCTGCTACTGTTTATCACGACTAACATGTAGTAGATGGAAGTATAATATTGATTTGTTCTTCACTATGGCAACATGCCAACACGGCATTAATCTACCAACTCCTGTCTTACTAATGGTTTGTTTGAAAAAAATACATTATCACTAATTGACCATAATAGTTGATTCAACTACTATATACTATACTTACGACATTATAAGTCGGGGTGTGTCTACTCAAAATACTTAGAGATTATTTGGTTTACCGGAACATACAGAGTCAGTTGAGGAATATAATGCCCTGCCGGTATTTTTACATGATAGCTCAGTGGTAGAGCAAGAGACTAGGGACCGGATGATCCGTGGCTCAAATCCCGGTTATGGAACTTATTTAGTTTGATCTACCTATCCAACTAAAGAAGAATATTTTCTAATGTGTTTTTAAAATAATATAGAATAGGCAGAGAAAGTCGTATTTTTGGAACACATCAGACTTTTATTGCTGTATAAGTGAATTATCTTAGTGTATACCTATGATGGAGTCATGCAATCTGAAGTTGCGGAAGTTTTGAAAAACTGAAATGAGGCGTGAAATGTAAGTTACGTAGCAAAGATGAAATTTATTGTCTAAAACTACGAAGAACGTTCAGGTTGCAATATTCTGCAAGCTCTCGTAGCTATATATCAGTTTGTGCAATAAATTTAAAGCTGCAGCGTATTTTAAAGTGCATACATGGTAGCTGCACTTAAATATGGAGTGCATAGTGCTATAAGTCATTAAAGGTTAGACATAAAAACGCTTTTCTTGTTGCTCCCAACCGGCATGGAGCGGAAAATGCATAGCATATTCTACTCCAAGTGTGGCGAACACACGTAGTGATTTAAGACATTAGAATAGCGCCAGTATTACGTTATTGATAGTTTACCTCACTCTCTGTTGGCAGAAAATTATTTTTACTTCTATTTTTATACTCTCTGGCATCTATTTTTCGTATGCAGAGAAAATATTACATTACACCCAAAAGTTATATTTCGAGATCGCATAAAAATAAAACTATTACTCTACAAGAGATAATTCTACTTAATGCACATCAATCGAAACAATTACACAAATATTTTGTTACATATCACAAATACTTTACAGTTACAATGGGATTAATAATATAACCTAGGCTCAAACGACAGTGAAACTTTTTACTTTCTCTATACGCACTATGTACATAGTGTATAGAGAAGGTATTGCACTCCACCAAAAAATTCGATACCGAGATTTCACCGGATATATGTTTTAGGATCCCCTGTATCCAAAAAAAGTATTTTCAGAAAAAGGTCCGCGTGTGCGTGTCCGTGTGTCTGTGAACACGATAACTCAAAAACGAAAAGTCGGTAAAATACCAAACTTAGTATTTAAGTTTAGTATCTTCCAGAGATGCGACACGAAGATTTTGATTAAAATATCGTGTATTAAAGATATTTACCTGACAAATAAAATGTATATTTTTAATTTTCTGGGAATAGCCTCTGAAGACTACTTTATTCTCAGTGAATTTTACGGAATTTTGCATAACTACTAAACCGTAAGAGATGGACAATAACTTACCACACAAAAAATGTAGAGCACATTTAAACAGACAATTTATGTTGTGTACATTTTTTTCGTGGAGCTGATCGTTTTTGAGATACTCCTTATTTTTGGTTCGGCTTTGTAAACTTATCTTTTCTCATACTGGAATTTGTCAATTCCTGTCCATACAAAGGAACTTCAGTCACACGCAATCAGCTTTTGACTGTCAATTTAATCTGTGGTACTCCCTTATTTCGCTTCTTCTTACAAGGAAGCAAGTAATAAGACTATTTCTGCTAATTTTCCCTCGATTAGCATGAAGTAAATAGAAGCATAATCATTTAAATAATATATTTTTGCAGAGATGTAGAGAAAGTCATGTGAATGGAACACATCAGATTATTAAAAGATGTTTCATATGGGACGACTTTGAAATTCAGTTTTCTTTGAATAAACAAGAGAGAAAATGAATAGTAATTGTTCTTTTAGAATAAAGTGTAACATTTGAAAATCCAAACTTATAGGCTATATGCATTTTTGTTGTTAAGCCGACCATTTCTGGGATATTGTTTGTTGTTGGCTTCAATTTTGAACTACTTATCTTCTCTTTCGTTTCAAATCTCTTTTGTGTTTCAGGAAATTGAAATAGTTAACTAAAAAAAGCAGTTATTTGATAAAAGAAAGTATGTTTTAAATATATACATTTCTATGTAAAGGTCTACATTGTTTGCTATTCAGGACGAAGAGAGCTTAAAGAGACTATTACCAGAAAATTCAAATTATGGATTTCATAATGTATTATGACAAAATCTTAAAGCATATGATATTTTAATCAAAATCGTTAGGAGTCACTTTTAAAAACTAAGCATTCTCGAAATATTTCTATGTACAGTTTGAGGCGATGAGATTGTGCAGAAAATCTTCGTGTCGTTTTCTTTGAAGACTTTTTTACCTTCTCTAGCCCCATATATACAATGTACATAGTGGATAGAGAAGGTATTGTATTCCATCCAAAATTCGATATCGAGATTAAACCGGAAATACACGTTTTAGGACCCCCTGATTAAAAAAAAACATTTTCAGAAAAAGGGTTAGTGTGTGTGTGTGTGTGTGTGTGTGTGTGTGTGTGTGTGTGTGTGTGTGTGTGTGTGTGTGTGTGTATGTGGACAGCAAATCTCAAAAACGAAAAGACGTTTAATACCAAACTCGGTATTTAAGTTTGGTATCTTTCAAGGATGTGATCCGAAAATGTTCAAGAAAATTACCCTACCCCTAACAACCCTTTATATGGAAAATTTTTCGAAATTTTTGTTTTTCTTAAAAAGAGCTCAAACGTTTTTGATTAAAATACACATATTAAAGTCATTTCTGTGCCCAATAAAATGTATATCTTGAATTTTCTGGGAATAGCTTCTGAATACCTATTTATTCTGGATTAATTTTGCCAAATTTTGTATAACTAGTAAACCGTAAGAGATAGACAAAAACTTACTACACAAAAAATGTAGATCTCCTAAAATACACAATTTATGTCATACATTTTTTACTGTTTTCGAGATATTCCTTGTTACTAGTCTCAGTTGTAAAGTACTTATACTTTTCTCACACAGGAAGTGTCCGTTTTTCTTTTGTTCAATTCCTGGCCAAAAAAGATGGGATATCGTAAAGGGACAGTTTTAAAAACACTTTAATTACGCTTCGGCATAGCGCATTCCTTTAGTTCCCTTCTACTTATAAGGGAATAAGTAATAAGGATATTCTGCTTATGTTTATCTCATGTTTATTGTCTAGAAAGAAGAATAATCTTTTGTATAAAGTTTGTTTGTACAGCAGCTAGAGAAAGTCATGAGTGTAACACATAAAATGTTTTGAGTTATGCTGTTCACACACACGCGCACACACATACACAGAAAATAATGTACTTAAATGGAATCTCAAAAAAGTCTCGACATTGAGTTTCTCTGCCTACACTAACTCGCTTCTCTCCTTTTTACCTTTCTTCCATCCTTCCTTTCTTCCTTCCTTGCTTTGCCTTCCTCATATGTAGGACTTAAACCTCCCAGGACTTGCATACAAGGCCTGCGCCCGAGATCAGATGCCTGTTGCGGAGCAGAAACTCTAGATCAGAGAGAAGCCAGGATGGGGATCAATCTAGTTCCGGGTATGAAAATGAGGAAGTGGACTGTATGAAATCAGGTGAATTAGGTGGCAGGAAGGATGGAGCATTATTGGAATTAATGGCGGGCGTTATCGGAGAAAATATTCCAAAATACCGCTTTTCCTACCATAGATCCCACTTTCGTCCCTTGGTATAATACCCGAGCCGCCCATGCAAGAGGCGAGTGGTCTAACCCTTCGGTCATGACACCGCCACAAATATTTTCAGTTTGCACTGGTAGATACAACAATCGCCAGGACCTCATGGACGTATGTGCTTCTCCAGTCCATGGAATCTTACAGTAATAGTAAAAGTGGTAAATATATACATTAGCTTACTGCATATAGAAAAAGGTCCGGTCTATGCATATGAATATATGAATGAAGAGGTCTTCCGAGGCAATGTTCCATGTAAAGAGTAATTGTGGATGACGGAATTATCCTAAAAATTGCCGTAATTTTATTGTTGAGCGTCACGTTGGTGCACCAATATGGTGGTTTTATTGTTGCCACGTTAGGATGCTAATATGTCGCAGTTTTATTTCTGGTATCACGTTGTTGCGACAATATGACGCTATAAGGCGAGTCTACTTGGAATTGGTCGAGGGTTAATGCTCGTGAAATTCTCTACGTTAAGAGTGTACATACCTTGCGGATTCCCTTTGTTGCGCTGGCTAGGCACGTTCTTGTAGACGAGTTGTCTCTTGCTCAGGGAGAAAGAATGGCAAAGGTGTGTAACACTTTTGGTAGACTTAAATAAAAGAGAAATTTCACTTAATTTCACTGACGGTTTCTTTTATTGATAATCTGTGGTTGGATTGAGGCTCTAACCCTGCGATCGCGAACTTGATGACATAATTTTGTTTAAGTGCTAGTTTCACTTTCACTTTTACTGAGTTGTTATATTTTCTTACACTCGTCATTGTAATCTTGAGTTTCATGGTCCGTATACCATTTACGGTAATAATTGACGTCAGATTAACTTATAACACACCGATTTCCTAAACTATACACCGCACGATTTCTTAGACTGTCTCGTCACATTTCTTATACTCTGGATTTGCATGCGTGTCCGATTTCTTGTATACGCGGTTTCCTACATTGCGTGTTACATTGAGTGTCTGATTTCTTGTACGCACATCATTTATATACTAAAAGGTCCGAGTATTGCCCTCCTTTTCGACTGGTTGGAAAAAGGCGCGTAAAGTAGCGTTGTCACATGGCTGTCGGAGATTTTCCTTTATTTTCAACCCACGTGACGTTTCTCTACAAAGAGAAATTCACTCTCGAAAAATAAAAGGGTGAAACTTTCTTCCTCCTAAGGGTTGTTACTTGTGTCCATAATGATCTAAAATTCTTGTTATTTTGAACAAAGCACGAAGCCTAGAAGAATACAATGCGAGCTTCTACACGCTACAGTTCTGCGTTCTACTGAGCAGATATTTTTTATATTAAATATGTACAAACTAATGATTAAACTAATAATATATGCGTCGTGCTAAAATACTGTCGCAAAATCTTTGGAGATCGCATACGTGAAACAGACTGAATTTATATACCAAGTTTGGTATTAACTGATTTTTCATTTTTGAGTTCTGCTGTCGACAAAAACACACACACACACAAAAGGACTTTTTTCTACAAATTCTTTTTTTTTTTATGAAATACAATAGCTTCTCTGCTTACTATGTACATTATACACACTGTCGTCGGGAAAATAAAAATGAGTCGTATTCAGAAAACATTTTTTTTTAAAAAAAAGGTTTTAAAAGATTATCCTTTTATCTACATCGTGCTAATTGGGATAAAAAATTAGCATAAAATGTCTTATTACTTGCTTTCTTATAAGTAGAAGGGAATAAGGGAATACACTAGACTAAAATGATAGTCAAATCTTTTAAAAGCCGGTTGCTATGTTATCGAGTTCCATTTCTTTGCATCACCAGTAGGTGACAAATTCCCGTATGAGAAAAGTTTTAAGTATTCTAAAACTGAAGGGAATATCTTAAAATTGTCAGTTCCAATTGTATATGACAAATTGTGTGCTTTAACGAAGTCTACATTTTTTGTGCAGTAAATTTTTGTCTACCTGTTACGGTTTACCAGCTATACAAAATTCATATAGTAAGAAGACATGTTCAGAAGCTATTCCCAGAAAATTCAAGATATACACCTTATTAGTCATGTAAATATCTTGAACGTGCGGGTTTAAATCAAAATCGTTATAGCCATTTTTGAGAAAATCAACATTTTCGATTTTTTTCCATGTAAAGGGAGTTTTGGATTGGGGAATTTTCGCTAAAATCTTCATATCGCATCCTTGTAAGATACTAAACTTGGTATTCAAGTTTAAATACCAAGGTCGGTAATTACCGACTTTTCGATTTGAGTATGCGTGTTCGCAGACACGCACATTCCTTTTTTTTTTTTTTTTTTTTATTCAGGGGAACCCTACAACGTACGTTGAAATCTTGGTATTTAATTTATGGTGGGAATACAATACCTCCTCTACATACTATGTACATAATAAGTGTAAAGAAATTATAAATTAAAAGCTAACCTCATAGCCAAGCGGGCTCAGTCGGTAACTTTGTGGCCCATATTCGGGAGGTATGAGCACCAATCTGAGCTTTTCTTTTCTTCTTTATGTTTTCCCCTCAATTACCAAGATAAACACCGGATTGGTTATTTAACACCATTGCGATTGTGCTGACATCTATCCACAGATAGTGAAAGCAGTTAGCTTAGATGGCAACCTAATGATGGTCGCGGGGCAAAGAGGTAGATATGATAACTTATAAGCTCGAAGGCTAGCTGAACTCCGCCATATAACCACGATAGTGAGAACTAAATTGGATAGGTCCTAACGCCACCTGCTTGGCGTGAAGCGAAAAGTAGTATGAAACGAGATCTAGAAGGCTATAGTTCACCACGCACTGATCAGTGAGGTATCTCGCCTAACAGAGCCGCCGCGGTATGACTAAGTTAAAGCGACGTAAAATAAAATAGAATGAACATTAAAAAAAAAAAATCATAATTTCATAAAGAAACTTCTTTTTCTTCCCGTCATAGACTGACTGATTGCCGTCTGTTCCGAGGCTAATATTGTCTCTCCACCATGTTCTTGGTCAACCCAGTTCACACTTTCCAATAGGATGGAAAAATAGAGCTTGACTTGGCAGTCTGTTTCCATAAGGTGATACCATCTTATTTGATAATTATCAATTTCTTCAATTATACTTTCAATTTATAATTTGTCCGTATTTCACAGTTTTTAATTTTGTCTAATAACTTAATATTTTAAATAAATCTAAGAAACCTTATTTGTGCAACTAAAACTGTTCAAGGAATTTCTGGATATTGACCGTCTATAACACATCGATCTATAAATATATTTGTTATTGTTTAAACATCCTTACATCACATTTAAAGATATTTTAGGATTTATTATACTATTTATCAATTCGCTGTTTATCCTGAGCTCTCACTTCAGTTCAGGAGTACAGGTTTTGATAACACACTATGGAATCTTATTTTAACTTCTTTTCTTCCAAAATGTTCTCTTATACGATTATACTTCAGTATATTTTCCTCTGAACCAAGATATTTAAAATTACGCACTTGCTCTATAGTTTGAAAGTTTTAACCACTGTTATATCTTTGCTAACAGTATAAAATCACTTCCAGATTATTTTAAATTCAGCAGACGCTACCTTCTCAACTTTGCTAACATGTTTCAGGTACAGTGGAGTGAATTTTCAATTTGGATATTTTGGATATTTCTCGTATTACAAGAGTGCTCGCGAAATGTGCGCATGTTTTTACGCAGTGCTACAGATGACTTTACAAATATTTTGGTCTAAAATCATGTTTTACAAATGTAATTACCGTTCTATTATACAGTATGCGTATCTCTGCTACCTAACACGATCCTCGCTATAAACCGTATTTCTTTGTTCAACATGACTATTTCACGCTCTTCTATGCAAAGAAAAACACTAATGTGTGACCCGATAATATATATTTTTTTTTATATAGGTTGAACAGTGTATGCTCTAATAATGAATTACAAACTAATGGTTCTTTTCATTAAAATACGAAAGCAGAAATCGATAGCATAGGATGAAAAATATGTCTTAATTGCACATACATTCCACTGAAAGTTTAGTTCTACACAATAACACAGTTATGTGAAATTATAAAGGCTAAAATAACACAAACAGTTTCAAAGAGCTATAAAGTAACTCCCTGAAAATATTCTCGGATCAAGAAACTTGGGCACATAGTAAAGCAGCATTAACTAGTGTGTATGTGTGTTCTATTTAGATTTAATGCCCTTTTAATTTAACAACAGCATGAACTGCCGTCTAGCAAGTCTTGGGGCCGTCCTCACACTCGGCTCGCTTAACAATAGTATAAATGAACGCAATAGCTGAACAAAAAGGCCGTTGTGTTATTTCAGGTAAAACAATCCCGAAGAATCATAATTCCGATATCGCGGACAATCCATTTCTGGAATATTTTGTAACGAAATTTCCCGTAATTTCGACTACTGCAGCATTCGGAGTCTGGCTACGGGAAAGGCGGTCGACAAATACCGGCCGGCCGTGTAAAAGTCAATCTAGCAAACATTAAATCAGTGAAATGAACACAGTGTATAAGTGTGAAGTTGACAATGAGTACGTCATAGTTTAGCCAACTGTGAGCTGTGATTTAGTGACTCGGTTATTTTATGTTCCAAATGTGTGGTGACTGTAACAGAGTAACTTGTCGAGTGCCTTGGCAGAAACTGTGTTCTTATTTGTCATAATACTGTAAACGCTGATAAGAATATGTGCTATTAATTTGATTTTAGTGTTAATATATATATTAATCGCAAAAGTCGTACCAAATAGACATGGATGAAATTGATGAGCAAACCAACTATGTATGTACCTCTAAAGCACTACAAATGCCCAACGCTAATAATCCCTCTGAGTCACAACTTGACGCCACTCAGGAAATATTTTCAAAGCAGTTATCTATTCTTCTATTTTGCTGTAACTTAGACACACACACACACACACACACACACACACACACACACACACACACACACCTCCCTCCGTATGAGCAACTAGCTCATCTTGAAGTCGAAATGCCATGTTACTTACCTATCTTTCAGGTTTTCTCAAACAGGCATTGCTTTTTTCCAGAGGCATCTCCTTTTTATTTCCGTAGACCTTCTCTGATACACAATCTCACAACATCTGCAAAATAAAAGGAGTAAATAAAGATCGCATTCAAATTACATATACACAGGACACTTTTGGTAGAAACCGGTGCTAATTTTGGAGCTATTAAAGACCATTATACCCTTTCGAATTTTTTTTCAATGCCATTCTGTAACAAAAACTACTCAATTATGTAGGACAAGTTTTTAAGGTTACACGTTGAATGCTGATGAAACTTGCGTATAAAGTTGCAACATTGATCAGGCAATTCATCAACTTAAGATTTATTAGGTCCTAGAGCTGGTTTATTAGCGCCAGCTGAGGTAACATTTTGATAAAGCACCCATTGTGCCAAAGTCTTAACGGTTTCATCGCACTACAAGTTCAAGGTGCCAACTAATATTCAAACATTGCGAAGAAATATGTAAATATGCTTGGGAAAAAATTTGATGTGTTCCATTCACATGACTTTCTCTATATCTCTGCAACAAATTATTGTTAAAAAGCTTATGCTTCCATTTATTTCATCCTAATTGAGATAAATTATCAGAAATAGTCTTATTACTTGCTTCCTTGTACGTAGAAGCGAAATAAGGGAGTACCATAAGTTAAAGTGATAGTCTAAAGCTGGTTGCTATGCGCCTGAAGTTTCTTTATTTGTATGGACAGGAGTGGACAAATTCCTGTATGAGAAAAGTATAAGCTTTTTAGAGCTGAAACCAAGGAATATCTCAAAACGATCAACTCCACGAAAAGAATGTATATGATATAAATTGTGTGTTTTATCGTGATCTACATTTTTTGTGGAGTAGGTTTTTGTCTATCACTTACGGTTTACCAGTTATGCAAAATTCAATAAAAATCAGCCACAATAAAGAGGTCTTTAGATTATATTCCCAGAAATTCAAGACATACAAATTTGGCATACAAATATCTTAAAATAAGAAATTTTAATCAAAATCATTAGAGAAATTTTTGATAATTTCTAAATTTTTTTCATGTAAAGGGTAGTTTGGAGTGGGGGAATTATCTTGAAAATCTTTGTGTCGTATCCATGGAAGATACCAAAAATAAATACCAAATTTGGTATTTAACGGTGTTTTCGTTTCTGGACTATGCTGTCCACAGACAAACAAGGACCTTTTACCAAAAATGCTTTTTACTTTCTCTAGCCCCATGTGTACAATGCACATAGGGATAGAGAAGTCGAAATGTCGATGTCGAAATTTCACCGAAAATATATGTTTTGGGGTCCCCTGAGTCCGAAAAAGGCATTTTTAAAAAAAAAAGTCCGTATGTGTGTGTCTGTCTGTCTGTCTGTGGACAGCATAGCCTCAAATCGAAAAGACCGTTAAATACCAAACTTGGTAAATAGATTTAGTATCTTTCAAAGATACGCCACGAAGATTTTCAAAAAAATTCCCCCACCTCAAACTACCCTTACATGGAAAATTTTTCGAAAATTTGATTTTCTTAAAAATAGCTCTAATGTTTTTGATTAAAATCCCGTAAATTAAAGACATTTATATCCGAAAAAATGTATATCTCGAATTTTCTGGGAATAGCCTCTGAAGATGTCTTTATTCTGGATGAGTTTTGCCGAATTTGCTTAATTGCTAAACCGTAAGAGATAGACAAAAACTCACTACACAAAAAATGTAGATCTCGTCAAAGCACACAATTTATGTCCTTTATGTTTTTGTTATGAGGTAACCGTTTCCGAGATATTTCTTGTTATTTTTTTTTTTAATAGTTTCATTTGTATAGCCCCCTTTAACATCAATGGTTATATCGGGGGCTTTGACTTGTGAAACTGTTGGTTCAGAACATTAGGTTAATAAGCTTTATATTACTAAACACACGCACATTTACTCTCACGTTAATATTTCCAGACTCTTATGGGGATACGGAATAATTCTGGTTAAAGAAAAATTCCCCGCCCCATCGATCCCGGAACCTCCGGGTGAAAAGTCAACTCGCTGTCCACTCGATCACGGATGCAGTCATTCCTTATTATTGGTTTCAATTGTGTAGCGCTTAAACTTTTCTCAGACAGGAAATGTCCGTTTTTCTTTTGTTCTACACCTGGCCAGGCAAAGAAGTGATTTGCAATGACAATCGCATAAGGATAGGTTTTGAAACATTTTCTATCACTTAAGCCTAGTGCATTTCCTTAGTTCTCTTCTACTTATAAGGAATTAAGTAATAAGAGCATTCTGCTAGCGCTTATTTCGATTAGCATTGTGTAGAAAGAAGAATAATCTTTTGTAGGAATTTTGTAGAGCAGCTAGAGAAAATCATATGATTGTAACACATCAGACTTTTATTTTCTCTACACGTACTATGTACATAGTGTATAGAGAAGGTATTGTATTCCACCGAGATTTCAGCGGAAATACATGTTTTGGGTCCTCCTGTATCCAAGAAAAGCATTTTTACGTGTGTGTGTGTGGACGGCATAGCTCAAGAACGAAGACCGTTAAATACCAAACTTGGTATTTAAGCTTGGTATCTTCCAAGGATGCGACACGAAGATTTTCAATAAAATCCCCCCACATCCTACTACCCTTTACATGGTACTTTTTTCGAAAATGTTTATTTTCTCAAAAATGGCTCTAACGATTTTGATTAAAATATCGTATATTAAAGGTATTTAACTGACAAATAATATGTATATCTTGCATTTTCTGGGAATAGCCTCTGAAGACTACTTTATTCTGGAGGAATTTTGCCTAACTGCTAAACCGTAAGAGATGGACAAAAACTTGTCACACAAAAAATGTAGAGCACATTAAAACACACAATTTATGTTATATAAATTGTTTTTGAGGAGTTGGTCGTTTTTGAGATATTCCTTGTTTTTGGTTTCAGCTTTGAAAAACTTTTACTTTTCTCATAAAGGAATTTGTCAACTCGTGTCCATTCAAACAAAGAAACTTCAGTCACCTAGTAACCAGCTTTTGATTTCATTTTAACCTATGATACTCCCATATTTCGCTTCTACTTACAAGGACGCAAGTAATAAGACTATTTCTGCTAATTTTTTCTCGATTAGCATGAAGTAAATAGAAGAATTAGCTTATTAACAATAATGTGTTACACAGAAATAGAGAAAGTGTGTGAATGGAACACATCAGATTTTTTGGGGGGGATTCAGCGGGACCCAAATCTTGTATTTCTGGTGAAATTTCGGTATCAAATTTTGGGTGGAATACAACACCTTCTCTATACACTAAGTAAAGTAAGTGTAGAGAAAGTAAAAATATTAATTCTAGCAGTCTTAATTATACAAACAGTTAGGAATTAGAACACCTAAAGATACGCGAGTACTTTAATCATATATGTTGAGACCGAGGCGGAAGTTTGTTGCTTTTGATATATCGCAATCCGTTTAAATAGGCGCAACCGCCAGATTATTACACCTCATGAAAGTTAACCTTACTTGTATCCCGAACCAAATAGTAATTAATAACTAATAGTAGTAATAAAGTATTGGCATTTCGTCAGACAAGGTCACAACCACAAAATTGGTTTCTGTGATTAAGACAGAGCGTTTTAACCTCTTTAATACTGTGTCGCCTCATCTATGATAAGATCAATCGGAATAAGCTTATTATTAGGGTTATAGACCAAACTGTGACGCTTTCAATGACCTTGTTTCCCGCTCCGAGTGTCACAGGAGCTACTGCATGTAAATAGAAATGGCGTGTTATCTGTGGTTCTCAGCGTCCCATTCCAAATTGGTCGTGAAAGACCGATTAATTTTGCTCAGAGGCCTCTTTATCAGGCTTGAGGTTCTACCGCTACTCTACGACACAGGACCAACGGCTTTACTTCCCTCCGAAGGAAGCCATGCTAAGGATTTTTACACCCGAAAAAACCCATCGTCCTCCGCCGGGTTTGAAGAGCAACTGTTGAGATGCGAGCTACTGCTGCATCTCTTTTTGGGCCGTCCTATATCCGTCCACCTTTTAGATTATAACAATATCCTTACCACGGCAGACATTTTACCACAGAAGTCTTCCTCCTGCTATAGACATTGGATCATTATAACCTCCTATATGAATTATTCATTTTAATTTTCTCCAAATTTTTTATATGTGTTAATATCATCTCTCCTAAAAATGCCACTTCTTCCACAATACTGTTTTCTAACTCCAGATCTTCTATGATTTATTAAGTTGTTCTTTATCTCTAAGGCTCACACCTAATATAAGTATATATTTATATAAATATACATCAGTTCCTTCATTCTCGCATTCCAAACTACCTAAATTTTCGCTTCAAATATCTTTCCGACAGTCATAATCGAGAAACTCGCTCACGACACTCTTTCCTTCTTGCTATACCTGCTCATCATACAACCTTCTATGCATCATCATTTACAATAGATTTAGCTCGTCTTTGGAATTCCCTACCTGAAGACGTAAGGGACTGCCGGGGCGTTATACTGTCCAAGCCGAAAATCCTGTCATACATTTATAATCTGGTGCTGTATTAATATGATAAATACATCACTTTAATTTATTGTTACCAATATTTTTTGGGCTGGCAAGTAATATGCATTTCTATTGTATGACAAATATGAGTTTCAACCTACATGAATATTTTACTTAAAATAATTTTGTTTACAGTTTTTTTCTTTTCCGTTCAGTACACTTGTTGTACCTTTTATATTTGTTTTTATTAAGGTGTATCGAATTGTATTTTTGTTATTCATTGTAGCACAGCTATATTTAATGTATTGTCTGGTAGAGTAGAAGAGGTGGTCTTATGGCCGTAACTCCACCCAGGATAAATAAGTAAATAAATAATAAATAAATAAACCTTAAAAATATCGTTTCGAGTCCTCCGTTGGGTATTTTATCATTTGTTCTTAGCTCCCAGGTCTGACTTCCATAGCAGGGACGGTTTTGATCCCACGTTGCATTTCTTTATTTTCTTTTTTTACAAATATATATTTATACGTACGCTTACACCACTGTAATATTGTATATTATATTCCAAATCTATTATTAATTTTATATCTTGGTTTTTCGCATCTCAAATATCTAAAAGTATTCACATGTTCTATTATACTATTATTTATAGCTATTTTAGCTCTGATATTTTTTCCTCTCATTGACATAACTTTTGTTGGTAGGAGAGATATTTTCACTTTTGTAACATGTTTCATTTTTTCACATTGACTTGTAGGTTGTCTTCTGATTTTGCTTATAGTGCTCGATTATCTTCAAATGGGATGTTATTAATTAAATTGTATCCAATCTTCCTTCCATTACTCTATGATCTTATTCATATATAAATTAAAAATTGCCGCAGAAAGACCACAGTTTTGTCCTAGTTCTCGATTGATTTGTTTGGACATTTTGTTTATTTCTATTACAGTATTATCATACACAGATTTTATTGGACAACAACTTTTCTAGAATTTCATATCCGCTCAGAATTTTCCAGTTTATCTTTCATAATCCAGGTGTAATAGATATATCGAAAGCTAAATGCTCTTCCCCCGTTATCTGTTTAATAAGGAATATTGCATCTACACCAGATCGTCTCTTTCTAAATCCGCATATGTGCTTTCAACATAAGCTAATATTACATATTTAATTGCCTCAGTATTAGAAATTGTAATCGCTTTGCACATTCGTCGTGTTTAGTGCCCAAGGAGAGAGTGTTTAAATGTTATATGCAAAGGGCTACCGAGCTATATGCGCTGCGATAACATGTGCAACTCACATTCGTCAGATCCCTGGTTCGATTCCTGGTGACCGTCCAATCTGACCCATAGATTTTTCGGGATTTCCTGGGTTCATCAGGTAAATGCTGGAATGGTTTCTCTCTCCCTGCCACTCCATATCGTCCTATCAATAAGTTCATTAATCCTTCGCCCAGTTAGGTCTGTTTTTGTTCAGGGAAAAAGAATGCTACATATGGAACTTTTTTCCGTCCCTCGATCTACGGCTGGTTGCCGGAGTATAAAGACCGCCACTTTGGGCGTTATTGGGCCCCGTTGGTGCGAAGTATGCTATCTGCCTGTCAGATTGATGGGAGATCTCAGACAGGAGACGACTGTAGGGTTCTTGTCATTGCTGTACCGCAATGTCTCCTCTCACCTCATCCCTCACTCCCATTCGGCGCCGTACAATTTCCTCATTGGGTCGGGGCCTGGCCCCCACCGAAAACGTTCTAACCCCTATATGCAACGGGCCTAAAAGGGCAACTGTATTATCGTTTGTTTCCGTCTGATATACTTTCTCTAATATTTGAAACCATTGACGGGCCGACAATCTTTTGTGTAAAAACTGCTTCGATGGACCTAAATGTTAAACAGATGTGGAATTGTCAGTCGACAAACAGGTTGATAATGGGGAGAACATAACCACGCAAACGTTGTATATAATAACTTGTGTCCAGAGAAGCAGTTTAAAAAACAGTCGCTCTCCAGTAGTTTCAATTGTGATGTCAACTTCGCTATCAACGGTTATTTTTATTTTAAAAAATATCTTAATTGTTTATCTCCAATAGATAAAGAAGGTAAAATGTTTTGCACACTTCCAATTGAGATTTCATAGAAATTAGTTTGAGGTCTGCTGAGCCTTCCCCTGCCCAAAATTGGAAAAATCTTCATGATGGGCGTGTGTTTCCTTTTCATTCAATAACGGCTGAACCAATTGCAATCAGACTTAGTATAAGGTAGTTAGATCTCAATGTTTATCTGGATTAATATAAACTAGATAAAGTTCTGATGTGTTGCAATCACATGAATTCCTCTACCTATTCTACAACAAGTATTATTATGAAAGCAAGTCCAAAGGTAACTCTTGCGAGACAGTGACATCAGAATTCGTTTCCTCTGATTCCAATCAACTTGGGAAACTATTGGCGAGTCACAACGTACGGTATCGAAGTGCTGTTTGTAGCAAACAAACAGAATGTCAGCTTTGAAACGTGGGAAGTATCATTTTCATAAAATTTTCAGTGGCTCCACACGAACTGCAAATAAAGTTATTTGTTCTACAAAATTTTACGAACATAAAATATTTAAATCATTGCCTACGCATTATTTTCCGAATTGCGACTATTTGCATTACATTTAATGGCAATATACCATACAGAGCGATGCTTCTCTAAAGTGAATTATATTAAAAACCAGCATTGCCATGAACTACGCGACGATCATTTGGTTCATCTATCAAGGCTCTGTACATCATTCTTAGCAGCAGATTGATGGACTCGTCCAAAAAAAAGACAACGCTAGATGCAGGTGAGGAAGGCCTTGTGTTTACAAACACTCCACTACGTGGTATTGCAATGTGCCCCAATGCTTGTCATAGAGTGCTATGAGCTATTGGTTCTTACCGTTTTCTTTAATTTGGACATGCCTCTTTACAGAATAAATTTGCTTGACAAGGAGAAAAAAATAAATAACGATTTTCCATTTGGAAAATGACTTAAGTATTTTAAAATTCAAACCAATAAGTAGGAATATCTTGAAACGATGAACTCCACAAAAATGTGTTTGACAAATTCGTGTTTAGTTAAATGTAGCAAGGTTTTCTTTATCTCTTATGGTTTACCAGCTATGCAAAAATATCCAGAATGAGGAGGACTTCCAGAGGCTATTCCCAAAAAATTAAAGTTATAATTTCATCTATCATTAAAATATCTAAAACATTTTTGAGAAAATCAAAATATTCGAAATAATGTTCCACGTAAAGGGTATTTTGTTATGGGAGGATTTTCTCAAGAATCTTCGTATTATATCCTTGAAAAATGCTGAATTGAAATACTAGGTTTCCTTTTTAACCACATTTCATATCAGAGTAATGCTATTCACACACATCGTTTTCTAAAGTGATTTTAGGGGAGCTCAAAATATGTATATTTGGTGAAATCTCTGCGTTTAATTTTTGCTGGAATATAATACTTTCTCTACCTATTATGAACATTGTATGTACATGAGAAAAAATAATACACTTATTTAAGAATAGTAGACATTACATGACTTCTCCACTCACTCGTACAAATTATCCACAAAAAACACCTATTCTTCTATCTACTACATGTTAATCCAGATAAGCATTAGCATAAACAATTTTACTGCGTGTTTTCCTTGGGGGTAAAAGATAATTACGGGAGTACAGTACGCTTAAGTAATTGTCAAATATTTTAAGATCAAAATGTAATGGCTTGGAAATTCCATTTTCTTTGAATGACAAAGAAGAAAACACAATAAGGGTTCCCGATTTGAGAAAAGTAAAATTTCTTAAATAAATTCAAATTAATAACAAGAATGGTTATTGAAAAAATACTTTTTTAACAAAAACTACATTTCTTGCGAGGTTAGATTTTGTCTAATATTTATGGTTTACCTGATATAGCAAAATCATTCTGAATGAAAATGACTTCAGAGACTATTCCCAGAAAATTCAATGCATACTTCATTTGTAGAGAAGGTATTTTAATTAATATAATCAAAATGTTCAAAAAATGTTCCATGTTGAGAGTAGTTTGAAAGTCGAATTCTTGAAATCCTTCCTGGTCTAACTTTGGTATATGCTGAACTTAATACTTTTCTTTTTCCAGTTATGGTTTTCTCTGAATCACTTATCGAACTTTATAAAAAGAAAGAAGCAAAGAATAACAAACCAAAACTTATTTTTGGTTCGAGGAGTCTCAAAACACTGATATCCGTGAATTCTGATATTGAAACATTGGATGGAAAACAATACTTCACCTATTTTAGTAGACAAAGTAAAATTGAACAAGATCATTGAATGTAATACATCATATTTATCCAACACGTTTTTTGCATTTGTCCTATGCTGAGGGAATTGAATTTTAATTACAGAGTTTTTATGGTGTTTAACGACCGCTCTTACTACTATAGCACCGCAGGCGATGACACTGGTGATACATGGAATGAAGATGGAGCACCGGTGGAATGCGATGGTGGCGGAAAACGGAGAATCCGGAAATACCCCGCCCCTGCGCGCTCTGTACACCACAATTCCTACATGCGGTCGCTTGGGATCGAATTTAGGTAACCAATCATAGAAATAACATTTTTCTGAGTTATCTATTCTGAGTTTTCGGTTTTGTGAAATAAAACTTAAGATATTGTAACAAGCTTGTAATATTAAGCTCTTAAGTGTTAGCTTTTATACCTCAGAAAACGTATTATTATTGCTCTTGAAACGCATTATATTAACGCAAAGATTACAGTCCATGGAAAAGGGGAAAATGAGGTTCAAGAAGAATGGAAAGAAAGACAAAGGTAAAAGATAAACAACGGCAAGGGACGGCATACGCACTGATACCTACACTGATATATTGTGCTACCGACAAGAGATGAAGTGCGGGAACCACAGGCTGTGTGCAGATAGGTGACAGAGCCAATCGGTAGTCCCTAACAGTTTTACCGTCAGTTCATCTTGGTGCCAGGAGTCTCATGTAGCACGAGTTCCGGATCTTTGCATCACAGCATTCACAAAGCACATCAATTCGCAGGCCACTAGCAAGCACCACAAGAGCAGACACACAAACCTTAAAGATAAAAAGGAAATGAACATGAAAGAGAATGGCGGAAAGGAAGTCGTGAAGAATAAGAACCCCAGCTTTCACCTAATTAACAAGGGAAAAACTACGAGAAACCCCAAATCAGAGTTGCGCACGGGAATCGAATCCGCCACCTCCCGAATGTGAGTTACACACGTTAACGCGGAATCGCTTCCCTGGTGAAAGAGAGATCAGTAAAGAGAAAGAATAAGGGAAGGGAGAGTAAGAAAATGAGATATACGGGAGAGAAATGTATTAAAAACATACACGCCTAAATAAAGAGTTGCGAACTAAAGTTAGTATTTAATAAAGATGAGTATTTGATGTGGCAATCTAGCTCTCTTAGGTTTAAAAATATTAGTTAATAACAGAATGAAATGTGGATATCGTTGCTTACTGATCGGAACTGAACTACTTTCAAACTTATTTATGTAATTAAGCCTAAAACGCCCACCCCTGAGGCAGGACCAAAATGGACGTCCTTGGAGCTCTCTCCAAGGTAGTTACTTGACCAAAATCAAAATGAAAATAAATTTTTCAAGTTGTCTGTCAAAATGATTTTAATCAGCAATATGTTTTTGAGCAAAATTTAGAATAGGTGATTATTATCGGAAAACCAATATGTTCTAAAAGCAAGTTATACTGGCCGATGGGTGTTACCATGTCCTTGGATATTGACAAAGCTGTCACTGAATACCGATAAGGTAAGTAACAGTTCCAGTTGATGTATAGCCTACCTTGTAATGCGAGACCCATTATGAAAGTACTGGTAGGTAATCTAGCTGGTTCCGATATTTGATCACCGAACGTTCTAGAGAGCGATAAAGAAGGCTATTGTCTCTCAGGAATAAGTACTAAAGATTTCATGGGAAAAACCTGTACAATTTAGCGTTTTCAGAAAAATATTTATATTTTAGCCCGTTTTGAACTAAGAGAAATAATGTATTCTATCGATTTCAAATTAATAATTTAAAATCATACTTAATTATTGTTTTAATTATGTTGATTTTCCTAATATTTATAACTTATTCAAATATAGTACTCTAGCAATCCGATTAGCCGCTAATACAATTGCAGGTCAGTTTTTTATAACAATTTTAGGAAATATTAATAAATGAAAAAAGATAAATCAGCAAATCCTATAGATAAAATTCTTTTATTAAACCTAATTTTCTTAATGTAGATAAAGCAATAATTTTCTTCAAATCACATACCTAACCTTCTCTATCTATTCTACAACAAAATATTGACACAAAAGCTTATCTCTACTTCATTTTCCTATCTGCTAATCGAGATAAATATCAGAAATATGGACATTTTATTTATGTCCTTGTCGGTGCAACGGAAGTAGGGAAACACATTAGGCTAATAATATTTTAAAAGCTGGTCGCTATGTGATGGCACTGAAATTCCAATTTTCTATAAGATCAGTAGTAAATAAGAGAATAAGAATGACGACTTCTTATTTCAGTAAAGTATAGTTATTGAAAAATTTAAAGCAATAACAAGGAATATTTCAGAAGTTAACTACAGTAGTTAACTCACAAAAATAAATATATATAAAAATATTTTAAGAGCTCAACATTTCTTTACGATGCATTAACTCTAAGCAGTTTCTGGAATCCCGACAACAAATATTGGTTTTAATGAAATATACATTTTTCGTGTTTTAACTTTTTGTCTATGTCTTACGATTTATCATTTATGTAAAAGTCTTCAGGATGAATAGGACTTCAGAGTTTATTCCCATAAAATTCAAGATATACATTTTCTTTGTCATATAAATATATTATTTTTCCATGTAGTTTGGAGTGAGGGGGATTTTCTTTAAAGTCTTTGTGTAGCGTCCTTGGAAGATATTAAACTTGGTATTTAAGTTCGATATTTAACGGTCTTTGTGTTTTTGAACTATGCTGTCCATAAACACACACACGGATTTTTCCCCCCAAAAATTCCTGTTTTTTTCTTTGCACGTATGTTTCTTCATATATATACACACATGTACATTTCCAATTAAATCTCGTTATCGTACAATATATTCTGTAACTACATACATAGTATTGGTAGAGAAAGTAAAAAGTAATTGATTCTCAAGAAAGGGTACCAAATATATCACATCTCTTGCAAAGCTGCTATTGCATTGTTTGTTTTAAATTTAAAGATACATGCTGGGAGAAAACGTTCCTATTTGGCGTTCTCAGAAAGATTGCATTTTAGCCACCTATCTGGAATAAAACAAGATAGGTTTGATGTGCTCCATACACGTATCTTATTCTACCTATTCTGTAATAAACTATTCCTACAAGAGCTCATTATTCTACTTATTTCATTCTTCTATAATACTAATCAGATAAGCGACAGTAAAAATTTACTTCTGACTTATGTGCTTCTAGGTACACTCAAAGACATCAAAAATTCGCCTGGAAGTACTTATCGTAAGACGGAGTCTTTTCGTTTACTCCGACCATGTCTTCTAGGTGTTTGTTATACTCTTAAAAGCGTATTGGACAGGCCACGTTACCCAAGAGAAAGAGATAGACATGAAATGTAAAGTATGACAAATGAAAGTTTTAGTTGCGAACTGGGGATCCCTATACTTTCTGGTTGGACAATAATCCACTTTCTTACCGAGTGATACAAAATTAGGTTAATCTTTTCTCTGCGCTACATACTGAAGTTCTAATCCAAGGTAATTGGTGCACGTGGTCAACTAAATTAACAGACTACCTATACAAGGAAACCTGTTCTGAGGGAGCTTTAAGCGGGGTTGATCAGTAATGAGTGGTTTGCCCAATCGGTTTTGCCTTTTCTTACACGCGTGATATGTTCCACCAGAATGGCACCAATAAAAATCGTGGTAGACCCGAGTCCGCTTCGCAATTTTAGCAAAATCACTGCGCCAGACGTATTTTTATTGTCTTTTAGTGTACAACGAAACAAGGTAATACATTAAGCTAAACAGATGGTCAACTCTTTTAAAGTCTGCTATGTGATTATATTAAAATTCCGTTTTGCATGCCCAGATAGAGAAGAAAAGAAACAAATACGCCTTCCATTTTAAAATGTCAAAGTATTGTGAAATTTAAAGCAACAAAAAAAAAAAAAGTATAACCTATATTGTGTGCTTTAACGTCATCTACACTTTTTGAGTGTGTATATACTAAAAGTTTGTTCATCTCTTTATGGTTTACCTATGCAACAGTCACCCAGAATTTAGAGAACTTCATTAAACGCAAGATATATGTTTCAATGTCGTAAAACTATCTTAAACACATAATATTTTAATCTAAATATTCATAACCTTTTTGAGAAAATAAAAATTTGAAAAAAGTTCAATGCAAAATGGGTGGAATTTTCTTGAACATCTTGTTGTTACATCCTTGCTGTACTTAAATATCAAGTTTGGTAGTTAACAGGCTTCTTGTTTATGAGTTATTCTCAATTTTTTTAATTTTTTTTTTTTTATTCAGAGGACCCTAAAAATGTATTTCGAATGAAATCGCGATATAGAATTTTTTGGTGCAAAAAATATCTTCTCTACCTATTATGTCATTATATATGGTAGATAAGGTAAACAATAATTGGCTCTAGGGACTATTCAAAATTTCACACCACCACCTGCCAAGTTGCTGTTGGAAGTGTTTGTTTTAAATTTAAAGGTACGCTCTGAGGAAAAAAATAAGCCTGTCCTATTTGGTGTTTGCACAGCCACCTTGTTTGGACCAAAAGAGCAAAAAGGGGACATAAATCAACAGACTGGTTTAAAATAACCAAAAATATGTAAATTATTATCGGTTGAAGTGCAAAGTGGAAGAACTGTGTCACTAGAGACATTATGTAATGAGTGGAACTAAGCAGCTGTCAAATTTTTTACGGGTTTCAAAGACGGTGTTTGCCCAATATTTGATAGCAGGTGAATGCATAAATAAAGTTTTATAACCTCTAAAAATTCTGGATGATTATATTTCTCGCATGATTACCCTACTTCTCCTTGTGAAGGCACTCTTCAAATAAAATACTTACTCTTTTAGATAAACTATAAGCGTAATAGGAATGAGTGATAGGCTTGATAGATAATCAATTCTACTCCTTTTGGGTTGGCTAAAGCATTGTTCTTATATTTATGTAGGAAAAAGGTTCTCTTTTGTTTAATTACATTTTACTTTCTCTACATGTACTATGTAAGTGCATGGAGAAGATATTACATTTAATCCAAAAATTCGATATTGAGATTTCACTGGAAATAAATGCTTTGAGCTTCCCCGAGTAAAAAAACTCATTTTTACAAAAAAATGGTCGTGTGTTTATGTGCGTATTTTGCCTGCGAACACTGTAGTTCAAAAATTTAAATACCATTAAATACCAAAATTGTTATTTTAATTTGGTATCTTCCCAGAATGTGACACCCCAAAATACCCTTTACATGGAAAAGTTTTTGAAAATTTTGTTTTTCTCAAAAGTGCCTGCAATAATTTTGATTAAAATACCATATATTAAAGATATTTACAATAATAATTATATATTGAATTTTCAGTGAATGGCTCCTGAAGACCTTTTTATCCTGAATTTTGCTAAACTTTGCATAACTGGTAAACCGTAAGAGATAAACTTACTACACAAAAAATGTGATCTCGTTAAAACACAAAATTTATGTTACTATATACATTTTTGTGTAGAGTTGGCCCATTCTGAGATATTCTTTGTTATTGGTGTCAGTTTTAAAATACTTATACTTTTCTCATGCGGGAATTTATCATACTTAAAAGGAATTTGAATCGCATAGCAACCAGCTTTTAGAAGATTTGACTATCGCTTTAGCCTAGTGCATTCCCTTGTTTATCTTCTACTTACAAGGATTCAAGTAATGTGGACGGAATGCGTCAAATTTTTACTGTTAAGATGGCTAGAAGTTATCAAAATGAATATTTTTACTTTTTATAACATATATAATCAAAATAAATTGAAGACTTTTATAAATAATATCATAAAATGTGCTTTAATTTTCAACACAGAAACGAATTTATATAGGTGCGCGAGAATCATAATTTACTGAAAAATATCCAAGATATGTTTATATCTTATGGTCTGGCAATTTTGTTTTTCACTTTCTCTACACGTACTATGTACATAGTGTATAGAGAAGGTATTACACTCCACCCAAAAATTCGATACCGAGATTTCACCGGAAATATATGTTTTAGGGTCCCCTATATCCAAAAAAAGCATTTTCACAAAAAGTTCCGTGTGTGTGTGTGTGTGTGTCCGTGTGTGTGTGAGTGCCTGAGAACACGATAACTTAAAAACGAAAAGTCGGTAGAATACCAAACTTGGTATTTAAGTTTAGTAGCTTACAGGGATGCGACACGAAGATTTTGAGAAAAATCCCCCCACCTCAAATTACATATTACATGGAACTATTTTCGAAAATTTCGATTTTCTCAAAAATGGCTCTAACGATTTCGATTAAAATGTTGTATATCAAAGACATTTATCCGGCAAATAAAATGTATATCTTAAATTTTCTGGGAATAGCCTCTGAAGAGTACTTTATTCTGGATGAATTTTATGGAATTTTGAATAACTGCTAAACCGTAATATATGGACAAAATCTTACTACACACAAAATTTGGGCACCTTAAAACACACAATTTAGGTTATACATTTTTTCTGGAGTTCATCGTTTTTTATACATTCCCTTACTCATACAGGAATTTGTCAACTTCTGTTCATAGAAACAAAGGAACTTCAGTCACATAGCAACCAGCTTTTGACTGTCACTTTAACCTTGTTTCGCTTCTACTTACAAGGAAACAAGTAATAAGACTATTTCTGCTATTTTTTTCTGATTAGCATGAAGTAAATAGAAGTATAAGATTTTTAAGAATAATTTGTTGCACAGATGTAGGGAAAGTCATGTGATTGGTCCACATCAGATTTTTTACTGATTTTGCTCTTCTGATGCGCAAACTTTGAAGTATATTATATTCCTGAATAGTTGTTAAATTAAGTTACTCTTCATCTGTTATACAGGTCATCAGCCTTTTTCCTTCAGGCTTTATCCCGGAGGTTCGATTGCAACTGATATGCTCTCCATCCAACACCTCTTCCTAGTGTCTTCATATCCCTGGCTGTCTATCATTTCCTCCACTAAGGCAGACTAGAAATTCTCCCCGGAGGAGTAATAGTAAGCTACTCCTCACAAGAGTAGGCTACTCTTTCAGAGACAAATCGGTTATTCATTCAATGTTCATTCTTATATGATTACTACATTCCTTTTCTCCCTCTCTGCATAAATTAGATGTCGATCATTTGGAACTCATTTTCTTACTTTCTCTACAAGTAGGTACTATGTTTGCACAAAGTGTAGAGCAAGTATTGTATTCCACCCAATAATTCGATACCGAGATTTCACAGGAAATATGTTGTGAGAGCCCCTCAGTACAAATATGTGATGTGTTCCATTCACATGACTTACTCTACATCTCTGCAAAAAATATTATTAAGAAGCTGATGCTTCTATTTACTTCATGCTAATCGAGAAAAAATTAGCAGAAATATTCTTATTACTTGCTTCCTTGTAAGTAGAAGCGAAATATGGGAGTAGCATAGGTTATAGTGACAATCAAAAGCTGGTTGCTATGTGCCTGAAGTTCCTTTGTTTGTATAGACAGGAGTTCACAAACTTTATCAAAAAAAAAAAAATGTATATATCATAAATTGTGTATTTAGAGGTGCTCTACATTTTCTGTGCGGTAAGTTTTTGTCTATCTCTTACGGTTTAGCAGTTATGCAAAGTTCCGTAAAATTCAGAATAAAGTAGTCTTCAGAGGCTGTTCTCAGAAAATTCAAGATACACATTTTATTTGTCGTGTGAATGTCTTTAATATGACATTTTAACCAAAATAGTTAGAGCCATTTTTGAGAAAATCAAAATTTTCGAAAAAATTCCATGTAAAGGGTAGTTTAGGGTGTGGGATTTTCTTGAAAATCTTGTCGCACCCTTGGAAGATACCAAACCTAAATACCAAGTTTGGTTTTTAACGGAATTTTTGTTTTTGAGCTATGCTGCCCAAAGACACAGGCAGACACACACACACACGCGGACATTTTTCCAAAAATGCTTTTTTTTTATTCAGGGAGTCTCAAAACATGTATTTCCGGTGAAATCTCGGTATCGAATTTTTGGATAGAATACAATACCTTCTCTATTCAAAATCAAAAATCGTTAGAGCCATTTTTTAGAAAATCAAAATGTTTGAAAAAAGTTCCATGTAAAGGGTAGCTGGAGGGGGGGTGGATTTTCTTGAAAATCATCGTGTTGCATCCTTGGAAGACACCAAACTTAAATACCAACTTTGATATTTAACGGTCGTTTCGTTTTTGACCTATGCTGTCCACACACACACACACAGACGCGCGCGCGGACCTTTTTCTAGATTTTTTTTTATTCTTATGTTGCTACTCAACACTCTTGAGGCAGTGACTCTATATTGCAGGTTATCGTGTTGGAAGAAATCATTTTGCCCTATCTTACCAACCACTTTCTTTCTAAGGCCTATTCGAATATAGAAGACAGATTCTGGTTATCGGGATATTTATTGGCTTTTAGTTTTAGGCTACCATCCAGTTTGGTTCCTCCCCTAAACAATCCTTTGCATCTTCCATATTTTTTGTTTGTTTTTATAATTATTTACTACCACCCTGTTGTTCTTTACTTTTTTTCCTTTTTTCTGTTTTCCCTTCGTTTTAAGTTGTTTTCTTACTTGTTTTACCATTTTACACACAGTTACAGAAACATACATTTACAAGAACACAGCTCCCTAAGCGGGGCTCGAACCCTCGATTCCCTACCACATGAAGCATCAACGCTGGGAACCTAAGATATCACGGCCATAGGGACCGGCATGTCTTGAATGCAGGGTCTGAACTTGCACAACTCCATGAGTTGACACCCATCGCTTCACGATACGCACGAAAGTTGCTTAAAATGGCGTATTTAACGAAAGTTACATAGCCAAGGTTATGTAATAAATATAAATATATATGTATAAAATAGCTAAGAATTGGTGTTTAGGAAAGTATATTTAGTATATAAAACTTAAATATACTTATAATACGGGAGAAGGAGAACAAAAGAGAACTAGATACCGGATGCTGTGATTTGTTAAGGCATGTAACTAAGGATAGGAACAAAGCTTAACAAATAACTAATTTAGAAAAGTTAGTTATTTGTACGAACATTATTGCGTAAATTATTCAAATGTATTAATTTTAATTACTTGGAGCATATAAAAATGTATATGTATTTCACGAAATGTGGGAACAAGGAAATTTGAGATCCCCATGGTGACGTGCAGATTACAATACTAAAAACAATGATCTTCAACTTTATGTTAGAAGTGAAAATGTTATAAAGTTCCGGTACACAGTCTCTGAATAGTGAAGACGTAGCTGCAGACGCTAAGAGTTCGTCTCAGAAATCGAGACCAATATTTCAGTTAATTGTGTATAAAATAATGAATTCTATAAGCTATCATCAATAGTTTATGCAAGTACATACCATAAAGCAAATATTGGGCACAGTTTGCTGTAAAAGAAACCAGTTCAAGTCGCGTGCCTTGGAACACTGCATTGTTACAACAATCTATACATAAAAGTTTTAAATACCAAATTATTTTTAAATTTATTCTCTCCTAAAAGATCCTACTAAACAAGCAAGGGGATTGAGATTCTTATACTCACCGACTATATCTAGCAACCACTTGATGTATAATGCAACCGGGTTATAAAATGAAATGTAAAGAACTTCACCGCGGGGAATAAGCTTAAAACTATCTCAACAATTAAGTTCGGCGCTAAACAGTGATTCCAGTTTCGCCAACTGGAAGTGTGTCCAACATTACAGATCCAGCGGCAAATTTAAACTTATAAAAAATGTTTAAACAATTACTACACCGAGGGTCCAGGACGAGAGTTCCAAGACATACAGCAGCCCAATCAACCCCGAGACTACAAGCAACACCGACAACAAAGAGGTACCGCCGCAATATCCACCTGTTTGGGAGATTCTTCGTTGGACGTGAATCGTTTTCCGCCGAGCCACTTTTTCAAGTTTGGAAAAAGTCACGGGGAGCCAAATATGGTGAATACGGTGGATGTTGTAGTAGTTCGAACCTTAATTCTATAATTTCGCCATCGAAACTTCGCAAGTGTTCACCCATGCATTGCCTTGATGGAAGAGAATATTTTTCTTTGCCAAATGAGGGAGCTTTTTCTCGATTTCTCCGTTAAACCGGTGCAATGACGATGCATAATACTTTCCATTTATCTTTCTTTCTTTTTGCAAGTAATCAATGTAGATTATTTTATGTGCATTCCAAAAAGCCAAGGTCATCAGTTGTCAGCAGATGACACCACCTTTGCCTTCTTCGGAGCCGGTTCCCTATGAAACACCACTGTTTCGAGTGTACTTTTGTCTCTGGAGTGTAGTAGTGTATCCATATTTCATCCGCGATTATGTATCGATGCAGAAACCAGTCAGGATTGTGACATAAAAGTGTCAAACTATCTTCTCAATCGTTCACACGATTGTGTTTATTCTCCATTGAAAGCAAACACGGCACCTATCTTGCCAAGATTTTTGTCAGACCTAATATTTGATGCAAAATTGAGAACACCGTACCTTGTGATATGTCTGTAGCGTCTACTATTTCGAAAACACTGATTCATCGATCACTCAAAATTTTATCCTGAATTTTGTCAACAATTTCGGAGAAAGTCACTTCTATTGGACGTATGGAACGATGTTCTTATTTGTGGATGTAAGATCACGTTTAAATTCGGTTATCCAAATGTAAATTGTTGCAAACGCACTGCCATGAACTCCATCAAACTTGCCGTTTACCTCTTTCGGTGCTAAGTCTTTTAAATAGAAGTGTTTAATCACAGCACGAAACTCGTTTTCGTTCTTTCTAAATAAGTACAAGATTGTTGATTCTGGAACTTTAACTGCCATCTAGTACAGACGACGGTCACTAAATACAATTTTGTTTTTATGCTACGGTTTAATTTCCTGGAATTTTCTGACGAATTGCTGAACGCCACTAGTATATACACTCTGGGATGTAATAATGGATATGAGTTAAGACACTTTGCTATATTTAATGAGCTCAATATAAATATCTCTTTCCGTAAAAAAAAAATAAATAAAAATAGAAACATTCATAAGTATAGATTTTAAAAGTAAACTGACATCACAAATAAGAATTTCACAGCATTAAAACGATAAAACTCCTAGCACGTGATTTATCTACGTGGAAAAGATAGTCTGATGTCTCTGATTGGCTGAAGTAAGATGGGAATCGATTCCGACTAGATGGAAGCACGGTAGCAACGAACCTACGCCAGCCATGAAGGGTGTGATGTTAAGTGGAATGGTGATATACGTCGATTATTGCGGTGTCTTCATGGCTGTTTGGAGTATTTCTAAGGTATGATGACATTCTGGAGGCCATGGGGATTCTCGTAAAAACGTTTTTACCCAGAGAAATCCAAATGTTTTTGAAGCGAACGTTTGATGAACGGAGGGAAAATAAAAAGGCCTACTGCTCACCACTGTAATGTGATGGTAGCACGTCTGAGAAAGATTTCTCGAGTTTTGTGTCATCATAAGGAGACGAAATTCTGATAACTTTAAGCTCGATGGACCCCGGCCTCATTTCAACCTTCATTCATCGTCCGATATGACCAAATAGGTTAATTAACATTAAACTAAAATTAACATCCCGATATTTCTGTAGCAAAGACATTTGGTTTTCACAGAACAACTATTCCCTGAACAATTAAATTAATTTAAGAACTGAAGCTTTCCTGGCGACGTATTAATTCAAAATCTTCTCGGGCTTCTAACCAGGTAAAAACTTGACTTGATACCAACGTTTCGAAGAAGTCTTCCTCGTCTTCAGGGCACACTGATGGATTGAACCAATCAGATGTTAGCTTCATTCCAGATCTTATAAATACCAGTCTCCGCAAGCTCAATTCATCCGTTCACCCTGAAGCCGAGAAATATGCACTTTACAAGTGCTTTATTTAAATCGAATATTACATAATCAATTCGGTAATTCAGGCGTATTGGGCAACTGGTAAGTCGAGATGACTTCATTCCGCACCGATGCTGCAAACATGCCTTAGGTATGATGAAGCTTGTGTGAAATGAACTTGTACCTAGTCCACAGGAGAATAATGATCTATAATTGCTACATAATTACCAATAACATTAAAATTCAATAAGGGATGTAAGGGTTTATAAAACATGCGACTAACTCAGATAACATCCTAATCATCAATAACATCCTGATGGAGAAATGAACATGTAAAAAATAAATAGTAATGAAAATGCATATACAAATTTATATACCTATACAATTCAAGGATAGAAGTTAATGTAAATAACGAATGGTATATAGAACATTAGAGCAGCATTAGAGAAAATAAATCTGATGTGATCCATTCACATGACTTGCTCTGCATCTCTGTAACAAATTATGGTTAATAAGCTTACCGTTCTATATACTTCCTTGAGATAAACATTAGCAGAAATGGTCTTATTACTTAGTTTCTTATAAGCAGAAGAGAAATAAGGGAATGCTCTAGACTACACCAATAATCAAATGGTTTAAAATGTGGTTGCTAAGGGATTGAAATCCGTTTCTTTGCGTGGCCAGGAGTTGACAAATTCCTATTGAGAAAAGTTTTTAAAGTATTTTAAAACTGAAACCAATAACAAAAAAATTCTTGAAAACGACCAGCTCCACGGAAAAAATGTATATGAAACAAATTGTATGTTTTAGGTAGATCTACATTTTTGTTCAGTAGTAGGTGTGTCTGTCTCTTACGGTTTACCAGCATAAAGAGGTCTTCAGAGGCTTTTTACAGAAAATTCAAAATATACATTTTATTTGTGATATCTTTAATGTACGGTATTTTAATCAAAATCGTTAGTCGTTTTTTGAGAAAAACAAAACTTTAAAACATTTTTTACATAAAGGATAGTATGTGGTAGGGGAATTCTCTTGAAAAGCTTTGTGCAGTACTTGCAAGATACTGAATTTAAATACCAGGTTGCTATTTAACGGTATTTTCATTTCTAGCTGGGTTGTCCACAAACGCACAGACATTTTTTATTTTTTTTCTTCATTCAGGGGGTCTCAAAACATGTATTTTCGGTTAATTATTCGGATATTTGGGTGCAATACTATATCTTCTCTATACCCTATGTTCATAGTACGTGTAGAGAAAGTAAAAAAAAATACAGAAAAAGATCAAAACTCTGAAGTGTTCTATTTTTTTCTTTACTTTCTCTACCTATTCTGCAACAATTATTCTTCGAAAGGCTTATTTTATCTACTTCATATTAATCCAGATAGGCATTAAAGATTTCCTTGAAATAAGGGAATACACTGGACTTAATTTAAAGGATTTGCAATTTAATGCAGCTGAAATTCGGTTCTGTAAAAATAGGACTCGACATTTGATAAAAGTAATCTTCGAACATTTAAAACCATAACGGGGAGTATCTACGCCATGCTTAACTCAACAAATCAGTTTTATATAGCATAAATTGTGTGTTTTGGCGAGGTCTTTTAATTTTAGCGTCTCCCCCTCTCTCTCAGTTTACTAGTTAAGCATAAGTTTTTTTGTTTTTTTTTTATTGCTTCATTTGTATAGCCCCCTTTAACATCAATGGTCATATCGAGGGCTTTCACTTGTGAAACTGTAGGTTCAGAACTTTTAGGTTAAACTTTATATTACTAAACACACGCACATTCACTCTCACATTCATACTTCCAGACTCTATGGGGGATAGGGAATAATTCCCCAGCCGGGAATCGAACCCGGGACCTCCGGGTGAGAAGTCAGCTCGCTGACCACTCGACCACGGAGGCAGTCAAAGCATAAGTTATCCAGAATAAAAAAGACAGAATTTAAAAATGTACATTTTATTTGCTATGTAAATATTTTTAAATCTGCCATTTTAATCAAAACCGTTAGTTATTTTTAAGAAAATCAAACACTTCCAAACATCGTCCATGTAAAGGTTAGTTTGGAGTGCGGAATTTTTCTGAACATCTTCGAGTCACACGCTTAGGAGATAACTGAATTTAAATGATAAGTTGGTTTAGGACTAAAATTGGTTCCCACACAGGCTTTTTCTTTTCTAAAAATGCTTCTATTTTGGGTTCAGGGGTCTTCAAAACATGTATTTTGCTGAAATCTTGACATCAAATTTTTGGGTGGGATACAACACATTCTCTACGTGATGGCGACGGAAAAATGTATCTTTAAAATAACTGTTTCTATGGCATCCGATATAACCAAGATGCGCGTTACCATTGGTTCGAATTTTCCAGTGCTTGCGATTTTTAAAATGTTTCCGCTATTCATTTCTTTCTCGCTATTCCATGAAATTTCAATCCCAGCAAGGAGACACGCATGATCACTGAATCTGTTTTGTGTGTACCCCTTGTGCTTTTAAGAGAATAGATAGAAGAGAAACTCTGCGCAGGAACAGATTATAGTAGCTATATAAAAAAAGCATGTGTGTTCCATTCACAGGACTTTCTCTACATCTCTGCAATAAATTATTGTTAAAGAGATTATGGTTCTATTTACTTCATGCAAATTAGCAGAAATTACTTGCTTCCTTGTAAGTAGAAGGGAAATAAAACCTGGTTGCTATGTGATTGAAGTTCCTTTGTATGACTAGGAGTTGACAAACTTCTTATTTTAAAGCTGAAACCAAACAAGAAATATCTTAAAAATGGTCAACCCCGCGAAAAAAATGCATATAATATACATTGTGTTTTAATGAGCTCTACATTTTTTTCTTCTTAAGTAGGTCTTTTGTCTATCTTTTATGGTATACAGTTATGTAAAGTTCCGAAAAATTCATCCAGAATAAAGATGTCTTCGCAGACTGTTCCTAGAAAATTCGGGATATACATTGTATTTGTCATGTAAATATCTTTGATATAATATATGTTAAGCAAAATCGTTAACGCTATTTTGAGAAAGTTTAAATTTTCGAAAAAAGGTCCATGTAAAGGGTAGTTGGGGGTGAAGTGCTCAAGTCGCATCATTGGAAGAGACTGAAGTTAAGTACCAAGTTTGGTATTTAACAGACTCTTCGTTTTTTTAGCTATGCAGCCACATGAAAGACACACACATACACACACACACACACACATGGACATTTTTCTAAAGATACTCTTTTTGGATTCAGGGGGTGTACATACTACGTGGAGAGAAAGTAAAATGTGTGTATTTCATTCACAGATTTTCGTTACACTCTGTAGCAAATTGTTAAAAAGCTTATTTTTCCATCTACTTCGATTGAGACCGTTAATTAGCTTTCCTATCAAAACTATTATTGGTTACTAATTATCAATGTAAAGCTAAAAGAGTATAAATATATGTATTTAACTGAGAAAATTCACCTGGAGAAGAAAACTGACGCCAAGAGAGTAAAGGGGGATGAGAAGCGCTTTTGTTAGAAAGATCTCTTTTGTCTAGTCACGTACAATCGAGTTACAACGGGAGTGAACCCTAAAATTCGGAAGACGGCAATTCTTCATTGTACAAGATATGTCACGTGAGGTTTGCAGTGCACCCTGGGATAAGAAAATTGGCTCTTGGGTAATATTTACTTCAATCGCGCGGCGTTTCTGTCCAATCAGAAAGAGGCCGCCATGACGGTAAGTTTTGTATATAGAGAACCCAAGAAGGCGCATCGTGATCTGTCCGTGAAAATGAGCCGTCTGTTATGATCTGTCTGTTAATATCTATCTGTCACTGATATGCTGTCGGTCGTCGGGCTGAACGCAACTTCTTCACACAGACACTGTAACGTGTAACGAATTTAAAGTCAGTGATGAGTGCTAACGTATATAGTATAACACAGAATTAAGAAAGAAGAAGGAACTGTAATTACGTGTGATCAGCCAAGGGTAAGGGTTCGTAACAGTACAAGTTAGCATTATTGTAAAGCAAAAGTGCTTATCTCGCTTCTCCTAGTAAGAAATAAACTCCAGGAAAGTACATAAGTTTTAATCATTATAAGATCACTCCCTGACTACCCCCATTATCTGCTCCACTTCGAGTGAGTCAATCATCGTGCAGGCTGAGCAACACCGAGGCAAATTCAAGGGTAGTAGATTCACCTTACCAGGTAAGTGGGCCTACTTATAGGTAGTGGAGTGAGTCTTGCCAACGCCTTCAATCTGCGCTCACCGCATAAGGCGTCTCAAATGTGGTGCAAAGGATAACAACGCATATGGTACCCAACGTCACCACGATCTTAGCACCGCACGATATAAGATTAGAAGAAACGATCTTATTTCTTGCCTCCTTGTAACTAGAAGAGTAATAAGGAAACACCATATGCTAAAGTGATAATCAAGTCTTCTTAAAAGCTGATCGCAATTCCTTTGTTTGTATGACAAGAAGTTGACAAATTTCTGTATTAGAAAAGTGCAAGTATGTTAAAGCTCAAACGAATAACAATAAATATCTAAAAATAAAAATACTCACCTGTACAAAAAAGAGCATATGGCATAAATTAGGTGCTTTAACGAGATCTACGTTTGTTGTGTAGTAAGTTTTTGTCTATCCCTCACAGTTCACCAGTTATACAATATTCAGCAAAATCATCCAGAGTAAAAAGGTCTTCAGATGCTATTCCCAGGAAATTCAAGATATGCATTTTATTTGCTATGTGAATATCTCTAATATACCAGAATTTAATCAAAATCGTTAGAGCAATTTTTGAGAAAGTAAAAATGTTCGAAAATGTTTCCATGTAAAGGGCAGTTTGGTGTGGGGAATTTTCTTGAAAATCTTCCGTGTCTCGTTCTTGGGAGATACTAAACATAAATACCAAGTATTTAAGGGAATTTTCGCTTTTGAACAATGCTGTCCACAGACACGTACAGGCAACATATGTACATTTTCTAAAAATGATTTTTTTTGGATTCAATGGGTCTCTGTATTTCCGGTGAAATCTCGGTATCGAATTTTTTACTGGAATAAATACCCTCTCTATACATTATGTGCATGGTACGTGTAGAGAAAGTAATAAACGATAAACGGCGGAGGGAGTAGTGTGTATGTTTACGGTTTATGCATATTAAAATTTAAGTACAACTTTAATCCATAACTAATCTGCTATATTTAATAGTATTTTAGACGGAACAGTAATACTGTTCTCGAACAGCCTGCAAAATTGAACTCCTTCTCACCCGGAGGTTTCGGGTTCGATTCCCGGCTGGGGCGGGGAATTTTTCTTTAACCAGAATTATTCCCTATCCCCATAGAGTCTGGATGTATGAATGTGAGAGTAAATGTGCGTGCGTTTAGTAATATAAAGTTTAACCTAATGTTCTGAACGTACAGGTTCACAAGTGAAAGCCTCCGATATGACCATTGATGTTAAAGGGGGCTATACAAATGAAACAATAAAAAAAAAAAAAAAAAAAAAATTGAACTCGATATGAAGAACCATGTCCTATGTTGCAGAAAGCATACAACATCGAACTTGCGAGAGGCAAGTTGTTCCACTTCGTAAGTGCACCGCTTTGTCATGTTTGATTGTAATAACATACTGATCACCTATCATTATGTAATTGTTCATAATTATTGACCCATAGCCTTATATTAGAAGTCAAGCGAGAATGACAGGGCAATAAACGAAATCTCACGCATGCTCTTTATCAACGTCAATGATATTCAGACTTTCTAAGTATTACCGCTCCGGCATAAATGCAGCTAATTTCATAATCAAATTACCCAGGGAGTTACATTATATTTTGAGAAAGTTCGAAAGTCAAGGTAGGTTCTCAGAGGCAGGATATTTGCATGCATGCATTTATTTATTATTAAATAATTATTTATTTACCCTGGCAAGAGTTCTTATATTTTACCAGGCAGTACAATATAACACAATAAAAACAGTGTATAATTGTATAGGGTGATTTATATAGAGCTGACACATTTCTTTCATTAATTGTTTCAAAATGTGTTATGCTGTGACAACTTATTATACCTAAATTGTAGAGGAATTTTAGGAGATTATTTACCTCTATAGCAAATGTTGAAAATGTCCTCCATCCTGCATAACACGTCGTACCATGTTACTGGCCACTCGTTGGAGGACTCTGTTGTCAATATCTTGAATCTCCTTTGTGATTTTGTGCTTCAGATCATCCAATGTCTGGGGACGTGTGGCGTAAACCCTGTCTTTTAAGTAACCCCATAGAAAGAAGTCCGGCGATGTCAAAACCGGAGATCTCGGTGGCCATAGATTCCTGGAAATTATCCAGTCGTCAAAGAAACTTACAATTAGGTTCATGGCTTCATTTGATGTATGGCATGTAGCGCCATCTTGCTGAAAATATCTTTGACTCAGTTCTACATCGTACTGTATTTTCACGTCGACTACAAGAACAAAATGTCAAAACAGCTGCCAACAATGCAATTAGGAATAAAGCATAAACATCTGCGCATCTAGTGTTAAGGAATCTAACTCCAGAACATTATACTTAATGTGGTGCTAAAATTGGGCCATTGAATGAATTTCCAACGGAATAATTAAAGAAAGAAATGTGTCAGTTGTACATAAATCACTCTGGCCGCGTAACTCATTCGAGAGCACCTGTCTGCTATGTAAGCTGTCCCAAGTCCATTCCCAGTTGGGGTGGAATTTTTCTCTAGCAAAAATTATCCCATCTTCTCTAGAGTCTGGAGGTGTGAATGTGTGTAAATTAAATTTAATTCACTACCAACTAGCAACAGCTAACGAGTGAATATCATTACCACGAGTCTGGAGGTGTGAATGTGTGTAAATTAAATTTAATTCACTACCAACTAGCAACAGCAAACGAGTGAATATCATTACCACGAGTAAGTGATTCAAAGGGTAAAGTCGCCTATGTAACATAGATATTAAACGTGGTATATAAATAGAACAGACGAAAACTTGCAAAGGCCTAAAGAACATTTTAAAATAGAGAAAAGAAAAATTGTATCCAATACAACTTAACAGAAACAAAAACAGAAATGAAAAGAAAAATGTATAACCAAAAAGCTTTTAAACAGAATATTCCCTGGTAGGTAGAAACAATTATTATGGAGATAAAATAAATGTGGATTCTTTTATTATTTTTTCCCTTCCAATAAGAGGTTCAAATTCTCCATTGGCCTTGTTAATAATTATATTTCATAAAATTTGTTCATTTAAATTTCAAATATTACGCTAACACATAAAAATACGGCAATAATTAATGTTGTGTGGCATTTATTATAATATAGCAGCAGATTAGGTTGGTCTATGCCGATAACTTTCTTTTTGAGCTGTGTAACGTTCCGACAGTCGTTTGTTTCTTTCAATAGAGAATTCCAAAGACGAACACACATGCTCTAGTGGATGATGAATATAATTTGTGTGATGAACAGGTAGAGCAAAAGTGAGAGTTTTGTGAGCAAGCTTCTTGATTATGGCAGTCAGATCGGTATTTAGAGCGACTAATTAGATAGTTTGAAATGCAAACATAAAGAGGTGGATAGAAAAGATGTTGGAGTCGGTGAGATATTTCAGATAATGGTGTAGTAACAAATCGACGGAAATTGCATACAAAGTGTGCACATATGTACATTCTGAGCCCAAATCTTAAGAGTCGAAATTTCAGTTAAGTTGGTAAACAATGAAATTGAGGAATCACAAAAGCTTCTCTTAATCTCTTTCATATTTGAAAGGTTAAACTACTGAGCATACGTTTTTGCAGGCACGCATACTTGCGTATTTCAGTTTAAACTCCAATATTCTTTGCTGTATGTGAATTGGGATTTCGAAAAGTATTAATGCACGATGTTCTGTGTTAACATTTAGAGTTCTCAACATCCGCTCGTGTCCATAATCTTACTTGTGACTTCCTGGATTCACTTTAGTGACCATATGAAGTTAAGCTTTCGCGTACAGTTTTGATTGAATCGTCTAAATTTAAAGGCTTTCTGTGTAAATACACTGTAAATACTCAGAAGGTTGGGTTTAAAATATGGTATCATCACCATTTTCATCATCGTCGTATTCGACGCCACAATTCGGCCTTGGCTTTCTTCACAACCATTTGCCTTCTATCTCCATCTATACGTACTATGTACATAGTGTATAGAGAAGGTATTGCACCCCACCCAAAAATTCGATACCGAGATTTCACCGGAAATATATGTTTTAGGGTCCTCAATATCCAAAAAAAAAAAAATTTCCAGTGTCCGTGTCAGTGTGTCCGTGTGTCTGTGAACACGATGACTCAAAAACGAAAAGTCGGTAAAATACCAAACTTGGTATTTAAGTTTAGTATCTTCCAGGGATACGACACGAAGATTTTGAGAAAAATCCCCCTACCCCCAACTAACCTTTATATGGAACCTTTTTTAAACATTTTTTCTCAAAAATGGCTCTAACGATTTTGATTAAAATTTCGTATATTAAAGATATTTACCTGACAAATAAAATGTATATCTTGAATTTTCTGGGAACAGCCTCTGAAGAGTAGTTTATTCTGGATGAATTTTACCGAATTTTGAATAAATTCTAAACCGTAAGAAATGGACAAAAACTTATTACACAAACAATGTAGAGCACATTAAAAAACACAATTTATGTTATATACATTTTTTTCGTGGAGTTCGTCGTTTTTGAGACATTCCTTATTTTTGGTTTCTGCTATGAAACACTTAAACCTTTCTCATACAGGAATTTGTCAACTGCTCTCCATACAAACAAAGGAACTTCAGTGACATAGCAACCAGCTTTTGACCAACACTTTAACCTATGGTACTCCCTTATTTCGCTTCTACTTACAAGGAAGCAAGTAATAAGAATATGTCTGCTAATTTTTTCTCTATTAGCAGGAAGTAAATAGAAGCATAAGCTTTTTAACAATAATTTATTGCAGAGTTGTAGAGAAAGTCATGTGAATGGAACACATCAGTTTTTTACATTTTGTAAAACGCTATCGGACCACCTTTGTTTTTCCTTGCTACTAGATCCTTGCCTCCAACATCTTTTAAGGAGAATACTTTGTTCCGTACACCATACATGACTAAATCATTATAGCCGTTTTCCTTTAATTAATCTGAGTATATTTTTCCGTTATATTTATAAATGTATTTCAAAATTATAAATGATTCTCCACTTACTATAGGTCCATATATTTTTCGTGTTACTTAATGTTAAAATGTTCAAGCATTTCTTGACCTGCAGTGGTCATTGTCCAACTTTCAATCCCAATTATAACAAGTGTTATATTACATCATTTTTGTTGTTCTCTGTACCAAATTACTTTATTATCCTTAATTTTGTAGTATAAGCTGCATTGCCTGCTTAATTCTATCGATGACAGTCGTAATGAATTTAGCTTAATTCGCAATTATATTGCCCAACTATTTAAATTGGGATACTCCTTTAAACATTTGTCCTATTTCTTGTTACTTGTACCCTTGTTTCTAAGGCTGATATGACCATTTATTTAAGCTTCTCTATAACGAATTTTACAGTGTGTACTCCTGTCTCAAAGTTCTCATAGACTTCAATTACTTTATGTTTGAATCTTATAATGGTTGCATCATGCGCATACGCTAATATCTGACTTGACTTGCTGACTAACATAAGACCCCTTTGTCTATGTAAATAACAAACATTAGAGATACAAGCGCCGACCTTGTGGCACATTTTCCCCCCCCCCTTTCTTTCTTTCCAATGAGATCATTTAATTGCACCTATACAGTTTGCTGGCGCACAGATAAGATTTGAACCATGTAGTAACACTATTTGATAAATTCAAACTTTCAAGCTTGAGTAGCCATACATCAAAAGCATTAGAAAAATCCTACAATGTTAGTGAAGTCTGTTATTTGCGGCTTTAAATATGATTTCAATAACTTTATTTAATGAAGTAATTTATAATATAGCTCTATCTGAAGCTATTTAAGGAAACTGATGTAAAAAAAAAAATCTGATGTGTACCATTCACATGACTTTCTCTATATCCCTGCAACAAATTATTCTTAAAAAGGTTATACTTCTATTTACTTTATGCTAATCAGAAAAAAATAGCAGAAATAGTCTTATTACTTGCTTCCTTGTAAGTAGAAGCGAAATAAGGTTAAAGTGATAGTTAAAAGCTGGTTGCTATGTCAATGAGGTTCCTTTGTTTATATAGATAGAAGTTGACAAGTTCCTGCATGACAAAAGTATACGTTTTTCATAGCAGAAACCAAAAATAAGGAATGTCTTAAAAACGACGGAAAAATTATACAACATAAATTGTGTGTTTTAATGTGCTCTACATTGTTTGTGTAATAAGTTTTTGTCCATTTCTTACGGTTTAGAATTTATTCAAAATTCGGTAAAATTCATCCAGAATAAACTACTCTTCAGAGGCTGTTCCCAGAAAATTCAAGATATACATTTTATTTGTCAGGTAAATATCTTTAATATACGAAATTTTAATCAAAATCGTTAGAGCCATTTTTGAGAAAAAATGTTTAAAAAAGGTTCCATATAAAGGTTAGTTGGGGGTAGGGGGATTTTTCTCAAAATCTTCGTGTCGTATCCCTGGAAGATACTAAACTTAAATACCAAGTTTGGTATTTTACCGACTTTTCGTTTTTGAGTCATCGTGTTCACAGACACACGGACACACTGACACGGACACTGGAAATTTTTTTTTTTTTGGATATTGAGGACCCTAAAACATATATTTCCGGTGAAATCTCGTTATCGAATTTTTTGGTGGAGTGCAATACATTCTCTATTCACTATGTACATAGTGAGTATAGAAAAAGTAAAAAGGAATAAAATTATAAAAATAGGTTCTTTTAGTACATTTTGCAATTATAGGTGCAAATAATTATCTTACAGGAACAATGTAATATGATTGGCTGCTTGATCTTATAAACAGTGGAATAGGTGAGAAATGAGTTGTCGTAGCATTTAAAATGCACAACAGCAAAACATTTATGCAGACAGTTCTTCTAAAGTAGATGAAGTATAAAAATATTGCACCAATAAAAAGTAATGTAGCGCTGTTAGTGCTGGTGAATTTTTCGTGGCGCACAGGATCGTGGGTTCAAGTCCTACCTTGGGCATGGGTGTTTCTGTGTTTGTAAATGTGTATGTGTCTGTGTATGTATGTACAAAAAGGAAAACGTTAAGAATTATAAGGTCAAAAAACAGAGAAATAAGGAATAAAAAAAGTTCTGCAACACACCTAAAAAAAATAATTTAGTTAATGGAAAGAGTGTAAAAATAATTCCTTAGTCCATAAGTTTTTATGATGATAATAAAAAAATAATAATAAATGAAGACTTAATACCATCACCGTTGTCAAGTGTCGTTAAATGGTCGATTTTCATAAGTTTTATTAGAATTATCGTACTTATTGACAAAGAGTATTTAACCCGCAAAAATATTAAATTGTCATTGATAGCGTTAGTCTTCACGCGTATTTTGAAATGACGTAAGCAACCTATTAATTATGTGTCTATAATTAGGCAAGAACAAAGGTAAAGCCTTGAAGTGCTACACCGTTCCTCTCTAAATCTGTGGTTTTGCATCCAAGAGTATTTTGCAGTCACACAGCTTTCCGTTGGATTGATTGATTATTGCTGACAGGAAGACCGAGGAGAAAGGAGACAGCACAGAGAGAAGTGGAATGTGATTGAGAGAGGGAAAACAAAGGAAAGTAAAAAAGAGAGGGGGAACAGAAGAATCTCAGAAGCTTGAGTAGCTACGTGACTGTATGTATTACCAACATTTTAATTACATTTCAAAATATTCCAGTCTAAATAATTAAACTAACAAATATCTGCTTGTGTTTGGTTTAAACAAACAGAAGATCATTTTTATCTACAGAGAATTTTAAAAACTGTACATTTAATTATAGTTCTAATATTTTCCATAAGTAATCTCCAATTTGATATATTAAATTTAATAGTAACCTTTTCCTCGTACTTATTCCAAAGCATTAAAACTATTGATTTAACCTCTCTTAAAATACATGGTTAATATAATTCTCTCAACAGTTTTTCTAATAATTAATAAGATCATGGAAGGAGGTAGAAGTCAAAAACTTAATTATTCATAGTAGAGGAGATGCTTATGGAATTTTATGAATTTAGAATTTGCTATTAATTTAAGGATGTTACAACTTAATTCTTAATTTTTTTAAATGTTTATTTTTATTTAATTTGTATATGGGAAATCATATATTTAGTTTAATCACCGACCATTTAATTAGCTTAAGCAACGTTTATCATACCCACTGCTTATCTCTTATACCTGGCTGCCAACAGCTAAGAAGGGCACGCTTTAGAAAATTATGTAAAATGTTTGAAAATCTTATGTGTTCCACTCATATGACTTTCTCTATAATCTGTAACAAATTATTCTATCTACTTCATGCTAATCGAAGTAAAGATGAACAGAAATGGTCTTACTACTTAGTTCCTCAAAGTAGAAGAAAATTAGGGGTACACTACGATAAAGCGACACCAAAATCTTTTAAATGCTGGTTGCTATTTGAAAGAAATTCCCTTTTATTATTTATTTATTTATTTATTTATTTTTCACTGCGAGGAGTTGACAAATCCCTGCACGAGAGAATTCTTAAATATTCTAAAATTGAAACCAATAAGGAGGAACATCTCGAAAATAGTTAACTCTATAAAAAGAACTGTATATGTTATATACACTTATACGTATATACGTTAGTTTGAAAGTGCTGCCCTCCTAGCCACGTCTTCAGTTCAGGTAAAAGGTGAAAATCGCTGGGTGCCAGGTCAGGACTGTATGGCGAATGATCGAAAATGTCCCATTGAAATAGTTCAAGGAGCCGATAGGTTGTGCTAGGAGTGACGAGCGTTGTCATGGATCAACACAATTTCTGAAGTCAACATTCCTCTTCGCTTGTTTTGAATGGCTCTGCGCAAACGTCGTAAAGTACAAAGATCTTCAAAACAACGTCAACGCTCCTTTGAAATCATTGGCGGCAACATTTTTGAAGCGGGCATTGCAAAGCTTGTGCACAGATCTCATTTTTTCGGTGATTATGTTGAACAGTATCCATAAGAGTACAAAACTTTTAGTAATAAAATGATTGTTTTCTATGAACTTGTCTTTTATTTATAGCCTATCGGAGGTTGAAAAAATAAAAAGCGGCCCTCGTATTTGAACAATCATTGACCGTCTAACTTTAATTTTTAGTTTAATGTGTTAAAAAATGTAATCCATTCACATTTCTATAACAAGTTATTGTTAAAAAGGTTATTCTTCTATCTTTCTCATACTAATTGAGATAAAATATTAATAGAAATTATTTTATTATTTGACTCCCTGTAAGAAAAAGGGAAACAAAGGGAATATATTAGGCTAAAGCGATAGCCAAAGCTGATTGCCATGGGTTAAACTCTATTTCTTTGAATGACCAGGAGTTTACAAATTCTCGGATGAGAAAAGTATCTATTTTAAAACTGAAACCATTATCAAGGAATATCTCGGAAATGGTCAACTCCACGAAAAATGTATATTACATAAATTTGAAGTATTTTAATATCTCGGTAATGGTCAACTCTACAAAAAGAAATGTATATGACAAATTGAGTTTTTACCGACATCTACATCTTTTGTGTACTAAGTTTTTGTGTATATCTTGCGTTTTATCAGTTTTGCAGTAAAGTCATCTATAATGAAGAGATCTTCATAGACCATTCTCAGAAAATTGAGATATGCATCTTATTTGTCATGTAAATATATTTAATATATCAAAATCTTTAGAGCTATTTTTGAGAATATTACAGTTTCCAAATTATTTTCCATTTAAACCGTAGTTTTAAATTTTACTGACTACTCGTTTTTGAGTTATCATGTTGACACACGGACACACACATACGAGCCTTTTTCAAAAAACTATTTTTGCATACATGGGACTGTACAACGCATATATCCGGTGAAATCTTGGTATAGAATTTTAGGTGAAGTGCTATACCTTCTCTACCTATGTACCATAGACTATGCAGAGAAAGTAAAAATGTATCGTATATAGTATTTTTATTAGAAGAACGAATTTATAAAGGAAAAATAATTATTTAAATGAAAATTCAAGCTACAATTTTCTAACATGGCTAAAATATTAGTTTTTGTGTGTAATAACTGGTAAAAATGTCATCAACATATTTGTATACTATGATTTTCCAAATGTCACCCAAATTGTTTATGTAATTTTCTAACATGGCTAAAATATTAGTTTTTGTGTGTAATAACTGGTAAAAATGTCATCAACATATTTGTATACTATGATTTTCCAAATGTCACCCAAATTGTTTATGTGTGGCGGCGCGTGGCCGAGTGGCTAGGAAGCTCGCCTCCCACCTAGACGGCCCGGGCTCAATCCCAAATGACCACGTGTGGGACTTGTGGTAGACGAAATGGCGTCTGAACGGGGTTTCTCCGACACTCATTCCACCAATTGATCCATCATCTTTCCTGTCATCCATCTCGCTTGCATTTCATATCACTATCCACTTCCTCATGCTTTTGTACGGGCCGACAAGTCGTTCCAGGTTCCCCATTCTGTGGTTAGGAATCGCTAGGCTTCTGGCCCCTAGGCATCTGCTTCCAAGTCAGCTCTACGTAAGGGGAGGGTAAGCCCACTATAAAAAATAAATAAAAAATTGTCTATGTGATGATGATGATGAAAGGAGAAGGTAAGTTGCAATTCCTTGCTGCACAAACTTTCTAGGAACAGGCACTAGTTCACTCTATGTTTTGGATCTAAGCATCATTTTTCGACGAATAACTGTCGTTCAACAACTTGCATAGATACATTAAAACATTACGATATAAGAAATTATTAAAACTATAGATTAAGCACTTTTATTATATTTATATTTATCTCAACTTCAATATAACTTATTCCTTCACGAAGAACAGTTTGAATAAATCTCTGGAATGAATTTCGGCATTTATCGTTTAAACTACTGTTTATCAATTGAATCAACATTCGTTCTACACAACTTTTGATTTATTAAGAGAGTTTCAAAATAATTTTTCTGTTGTTAAACATCGAGTGGGGGGGGGGGGGGCAAGTTCTGGTAAAAATTTGCATAAATCAAAACTTAATTGTTAATTAATTGAAGGTTATTTCCATTCGGTAAACAACCAGCACATCGATCATTGCAAGTGTTCTGTCACATGGGTGACCCGCACAGCAATCTGGGGCGTGCGCCCAGTTGATACTTATCTGTTTGACAATAATTAGTGGCCCTACCATAAATTTCGGTTAAGCTCCAGAGTGAGACACGCGTCCGTTGAAAGTAGTACCAAAACGGCATCTGATCTTTTAGATACAGTCGGACCACCGGTTTGGCATTTCAACTGCTCCTTAGAGAGTAAGGTCACTTCGGAATCAGAAACGAGAATGATACCAAGTGTTGTTGCAGAGGACATAAGACAAAATCAGTTCACGATATGTTAAACCAGATTTCGGCTCGTTACAAGATATCTGCGCCAGTAGGGCGAGGTCTTTACCGAAATTAGTTACAGCTCCACGAACCCGCTGTTCTAGATTTTTATTTACCTGAGAAAGACTAGCGGTGTGCCAATACAAATAGCAAAGGTTTTGGGGGAACGGACGCGTTTTACACATATGTCCTTGTGCGTTAGCGGTGAAAGAAGCACTGGGTAAACGCGTTTCGTTTTACGAAATTTCATTATGCAAAGCAAGAAAAAGCTGCTTACAAATCAGTTTTTAGACAGCATGGTCTAAAAGTAGAATTTTAACATGAACTACAGGTAAAATCTTTTGATTATACCATTAAACTGACAAAAATTGTATACTGTTCCATTGTAACCAACTTGGGTTTCATATCCAATCAATGGTGGTTTTTATTTACATGACTTAGTAATTAAATTTCATTTTATTATGTTTTACTATTCGTTATGTCTTTTTACATGGCAAATTTCTCATGGTGCTCGCATTATCTGTTCACAAATCGTCATATAAAAATATTAAAAGTTGTAAATATATTTAATATTCTGAAAGAAATACTGCAAAAATTATATCTTTGAAATAACTGAAGGCGCCGTGATCACTCGCCTCTCACATGCCATGTGGGGTTTGTGATGGACGAAGAGAATTCTGGGTGGGTTTTCTCAGGGTCATTTGGTTTCCCCCGTCACTCATTTCACCCATTGCTCCATCATCACCTTTCCTATAATCCAGTTCGCGTTGATTTCATAGCATCCACTTCCTCACGCCCATGCCTGGCTACTGGCCGAACATTCGTCCCGACCATTCGTTCATGGTTCGTGCCGTTGGCTTCCCGACAGGCTTCTGACCACTGGGTACCCTTGTAAGTCCTGGGGGTGGTGGAGGGATCAGGATAAGCCGACTATGAATTTCTGGAATAAAAACTGCTAAAAATCTGATATGTTCCTCATAGCTTTCTTTACTAATGCTTCAATAAAATGAATTACAAAAGATTATTTTTCTGCCCACTTCATGCTAGAGGTAAACATAGGTAAAATGATATTATTTGGTTCCTTATAACTAGAAGGGAACTAAGGGAATACACTACGCTAAAGCCATAGTCAAACTCTTTTTAAAGTTCGTCTTACGTTTCTCAATAAAATTCGGTTTTCTTTGATATCTTAAGTATAACTAATGAAACGTTAATGGGTTTCAGAAAAGTATATGTATTGTTAAATATAAACCACTAACAAGGGATTATCGCCAAAATAAAAATGAATAGGATATAATCATGTTTTTCGACGAGATTTATATTTTTGTGTAATAAGTTTTTGTCCACCCCTTGTGGTTTACTAGTTATTTGCCATGCAAATATATTTAATATACAATATTTTAATAAAAGTCATTAAAGCCACTTTTGAGAAAAAGGAAAACATTGAAAAAGATTTTGGTAATAAATAAAGTAATATGTGGTAGAATCAATCGAGCATTAAAAATAAATTCCGAAAGGAAACAAAAATAAAGCACTATAGCAGTCCTAGTCATGGCATACACAAGTGAACCTTAGAGCATTAAATAGAGAGATAAAGCACTATAGCAGTCCTAGTCATGGCATACGCAAGTGAACCTTAGAGCATTAAATAGAGAGATAAAGCACTATAGCAGTCCTAGTCATGGCATACACAAGTGAACCTTAGAGCATTAAATAGAGAGATAAAGCACTATAGCAGTCCTAGTCATGGCATACACAAGTGAACCTTAGAGCATTAAATAGAGAGATAAAGCACTATAGCAGTCCTAGTCATGGCATACACAAGTGAACCTTAGAGCATTAAATAGAGAGATAAAAGCAAAATACAAGCAATAAAAATGAGGTTTAATAAAAGGGTGCACCAGAAAGGACCAAATAAGAAATGAAGACATTAGAAAATATCAACATATGTGTAATCTAAATGATCAGCTGCAAGATTATGAACAAAACTGGAAGGCACACATTAAAGTAATGCATAAAGAGAGAATACCAACCAAGTTATAAGCTATAAACTAGTGGTGGGAGCATTCGAATGCAGAATGTTGATGTATTCGATTCTTAATGTCCTGGAGAAGTTATGAATTCTGAATGATGTATTCGAATTTTTCACGGATAGGTGCGTGTACACAGTTCTTGTATGAGAATGTCCTGAATGCTATATTAGGACGCTGCAGGTGCAGGTGCACTGAACTAATTCGAGATCTCGTCTCGAGGAGGTGCTGGCATAGCTTCACCTGCATCAAAATGGTGGTCATACTTAAAAGATTCACACGCTTTGCCCCCGCCCGAGTACACTCGGGCGACTAGTTCCTGCTCCTGGCTCCTGGCTCCTGGCATTACCGGAAGAGCGGAGGCTGTGCTGACTGATAGTAAGTAAAGTGTAAAAGCATTTTCGGATATTCAAGATCTTAAAATGCTGTTGCTTTTTATTTAACAATATCCGTAGTGCATGTAAACACCCAATAATTGTCCAATTAAAATTAAATACGTTCGTGTTTAAATACTGCCCTAAAATAAACTAAATTCTGTTTAAAATAAACTATTTCACCGCCGTGATTAGCTTTAGAATCACTGCGCTCAGCGTCCATATACACAGAATAAGACAACTAGCTCATGTGCGCTGCAGTAAATTGCTTAGGAGCAAATGATCCAAGATTACGATTTGATAAATAGCTTAGCATTATTATACAATCAGTCTTCCAACACTTCCTGTGTATGTAGAAAATAAATATACCTGACACCTATTTATTTGTCAGCACCCAAAAGTTGTATTTTTTTCCATCAATTAAACTAAATGCTTTATTCGAGAACCATGCTGAGAACTGAGTACAGTTCTCGAGTGACGATAACGTAGCACGCGAAACTTTCTTACGAACACAGCCTCGATCCGATTTAATTTCGATAAGCGTAGGCATTAATAAGACAAGTGATTTGTGATATGCAATGCTGCGAACATCACTCGAGTGACGATAAGACCAGAATCCGAGAACTTGCACAGGCTGATTTCGATTAGCGAAAACATTAATGAGTGATTGTCGTATTCGATAACTTTACTCGAGTGAAACTTTCGATTCTTAAAAGTATTCTAATAGAGAGCATTTAATTCTGCCCATCACTATTATAAACCCAAAGAAAGAAGAAGTATGGGAAGACCATGGAAAACATCTGTGTGTGCCATTCACATGACTGTCTCTAGCTGTTCCATGTGCAATTTATTCTTACAAAAGAATATTATTTTATCTATATCACGCTAATCTAGATAAACATTAGTAGAATTGCTTCATTTTAAGTAGAAGGGAACTAGGATAATACATAAGGCTAAAGCGATAGTAAAATATTTTAAAACCTGCAGCTATGTGAAACAATATTCGGTTCGTCTTGCATGGTCCCGTTTGGGATAAGTTAGGTTGTTTCAAATTAAAATCAATCAAAGGGAATATGTCGAAAACGGTCAATTGAAATGTAGTTGTACGGTCTAACCGCTATACAAAATCCTAAAAAACTCATCCAGAATAAAGAGGTCTTCATAGGTTATTCCCAGAAAATTTAAATATACATTTTATTTGTGAGGTAAATATCTTTAATAAAATCGTTAGAACCATTTTTGAGAAAAGCAAAATTTTCAAAAACTTCCACATGTAAAGGGTAGTTTGTGGTGGTGGGGGATTTTTTTTTTTAAATTTCGTGTCCTTGGAAGATACTAAACATAATAAGTTTGTTATTTAAGGGTCTTTCGTTTTCGAGCTATGCTGTCCACACACACATATATGTACACACGAAGATCATTTTCTAAAAATGTTTTTTTCGGGCTCAAAACATATATTTACGGTGAAATCTCGACATCAAATTCTTAGGTGGAATACAATACCTTTCTAGCTACTATGTATATACGTGTTAAAGAAAGTAAAAAGGTGGACCGGTCCAGTGTAAAACCCAAAATTTGAAGTGAAGAATAATAATAAAAAAACTGTAGTAATATTTTTCGTTATGGAATAGGTAGATAAAGACATGTGAATGTAACACAGATTGTTGTTTTAATTAACAGGGGATCTCTTCTCAGCCCCTCTCTGGTCCGCCTGTTCGTAAGATTCGAATCAAGATTCCTTTGTCGAGAGTGTTAAGCTTGAATAACATAGGCTGCCTGCAAAACCAAAAAGTTCCATTCATCTAACTTTGTCTAGTTCTAATACAAAGTATTCTTACAAAAGCATATTATTTTATCCACATCATGCTTGTTGAGATAAACATTAGCAGAATTGGTCTTATCAGTTGACTCCTTGCACCGGGTGATTCAAAAATGTCGAACCGGCTGCGCGGTGTTTTGCCTGTCCGCGCCCTCGGCGTTCATTGCCGACTGCCGCTATCATAGAAAGGCGCAGATGAAACCATACAATATCTTTAAAATGCTATTAAAGGAAATGCTGAAATCATCGCCGTTGGCCATACATTTTTGGCATCTATTTAGGAAACTATCCATCACTCGCCGTAGTTCACGTTGAGAAATATTGGCAATCTCATGGCGGATATTTTGTTTTAATTCTTCCAGGGTGTATGAGTTTGTCTAGTACACTTTATGCTTTTAGTTGCTCCAGATAGAAATCGTAGGGGGTAGATCGGAGGACAGAGAGGGCCATAAATCTCTTACTAATAATTCTGTCCTGAAACATACTTTCTATTGTTTTCATCGAAAGAACTGTTGACTCGAAAACAATTGGGCCTATAACTCTCTCTCCGCTAAGTGCGCATCATGCACGAATTTTTTCCTCATGAAGGGGTGTTTCATGATCTCCAATAATGATTGTTTTGTGTACACACATATCCATGGAGGTAAAACCAAGTCTCGCCAATGAAACATATTAAATGTGGATCAATTTCGCCGTATACACAATAGAGAGCCCACTCACAAAATGTTTTAATATACGAATCATAAATGTGTATGTATATATACGCTGTGCAGTAGAAGTAAATGCTCAGTCATAATACACTTTGTGACTAAGTACAGGTCAAAATAATAAAACACACTGATAATAAGTCAACCACACAATATCACCGTTAACTCAATACTTCACTTTCAGAGCAGAGAAAAACGCGTCAGCACAGCTGTGTGTAATGTTTCTGTGTGCGCAGTGGAAAAACAGCGCGCGGCGGTTAGAATGTTTTTGGGTTACACGGTATAGTAATGGAATACATTAGCAAAAGGAGATTGTCAAATATTCTAAAAACTGATCACTATGGGACACAATTAGCTTTGCATGGTCCCGTTTGAGAATAGTTCAGGTAGTTTAAAATTGAAGCCAATAACGAGGAATATCTTGAACATCTCAATAAGAAATTGAAATTATGTGGTTTAGCAAAATTAAATGTTTTGTATAGTAAGCTTTCGTCTATCTCTTACAGTTTAACCGTTATGTAAAATTCTGCAAAAGTCATCTAGAATTAAGAGATCTTCAGAGGCTATTTCCATAAAATTGAAAATATACATTTTATGAGTGATATAAATATCTTTAATATACGTATTTCAATTAAAATCGTTAAAGTTATTTCTGAGAAAAACAAAATGTTCTCCATGTAAGTTGTAGTTTGTGTTGGGGAGAATTTTTTTTTTTTATTATTTTCGTGTCGCATCCCTGAAAGGTACTAAACATAAATACCAAGTTTGGTATTTTATGGTCATTTTTGAGCTATGTTATCCACAGTCGCGCTCGCCCACATACACACACGCTTCTTTTGGACTCAGGTAACCTCAAAACGTTCTTCCGGTGAAATTTCGACATCGAATTTTTGGGTGAAATACAATACGTTCTCTAGCTACTATGTACATACGTGCTAGAGAACCTAAAAAGGTAGACATGTCCACTGTAAAGCCCAAACTTTGAAGTGAAAGAATGATAAACTGTTAGAATAGTTTTCGTTACAAAATAGGTACTTAAGTCATATGAATTTAACAGGTTGTTTCTATAATTAATATGGGGTCTGAAGTCCCTCTCAGCCTCTTCTTGAGTTCGCCTATTTGTAAGATTTGAGTCAAGATTTTTTCTCGAGAGTGTTAAGCTTTTACAACATAAATTACTTGCAAAAATATGGTGAGCACTAACATATTTCTAGTAGAAGAAACGGTGCTGATTGTTCTGCCATGTTTCATAATTTTTTTCACTCCATTCGTTGAGGTGTAGCAGGTGAAGTACCGAAGTAGTTTGTAATGCACACCAACGAGATATATGATACGAGGTAACACTTTCGGTTGCTAATCCCACGGACGGAAACACTTGCGTCACTTTATTTTGTTTCTTCTCAAATATCACAAAGCGCCATGTTGATTCTAGTCCCATTTCCCTGCAATATCTTGCAACAAGACAGTGCGTTGTTTACGCATGAGAAAGCCGAGGATAATGATCGGGTGTGAAACCTTCACTCGCGCGCGCTCCCACTTTCATACTTTCGTAACCCGAAATATCATGTTGTCAGAAAAAATTACTTTCAAAGTTCTGAAGGCATCGTGGAACATTTATCACAGGACGTTATTCCTAAATGATTAATATGCGATCGACGACAGTCTCATTAGGAACAGATTTAGATACAATCCTTGTGTAACACAAAGCATTTACAAAAAGTTCTGTTACTTTTCATGATTCCTCAACACATTATTAGATATTTGCGTATCTCTTCTACAAGCTATTCCCTCAAAAGCGTATATGTCTCCGTTTTTCAAATCAACTAAACAAAAGTGACTACATACATATACATTATGTCATACTTAGGTCACTGTTGTGCTATGGTTTTATATATGGTGTATATATTATGTGTATATATGTCTTAATTGTAATTATCTATTATAAGAGGGTGCATTTATGAAGGTGTACTCTGTGCTGTAAATTTAAATTGCTATATTTGAATATCTTTGTATTTTTATTTTCGGGTTCACTCTTAATTCTTTATTGTTGTTTAATGTTGCTTTTGACTGTGTATTTCCTTTGTCTTTTTATTTTCGTGTTTAAATTCTTTGTTGTTGTTGTTTTAATATTGCTTGTAATATTAATTACAAAAGCACGTGCGGTCTGTGGACCCGTGCGATTGTTGAAATTCTATGTATGATATTGCTATGTCAATAAACACACGTTTGCAGAATTACAGGAAGCTGAAGCGATATTCAAACCTACGAAGGGCGGGTCTGGCTTGAAATTTCAGAATTTCTGCACAACACGAGAAACAAAACGTTATTTAATTTTAAAGTTAAGAGTCAATTTGAAAAATGCAATGCCATAGTCTGGATTTGAATCACGCGCCTCCAGTTACTCTAGCACCTGAACTAGCATGCCATGGCATTCAATTTCCCAACTGACTCCCGTTTTTTCCCAGTAAACCACAAGGTGGTCTTAAATTACGAGTAATTTGAGATGATTTCTTCAATGGCTACTTAAAATGTATTAAGTACAAGTCCCAGGCTTCATAGTTAACCAACTATTAGGCATTAACTTTGGTTCTTCAAAAATTGTATTGTTAGATTGTCAAATTAGCAGCATTTCAATTACTAAAATAGCCGCCTGGGTAGTGTGGGGGTAGCTTGTCTGCCTCACACTCGAAAGGCTGCGACTTCGAATCTCGCTTAGGGTGAGTTACCCGGATAAGGTTTCTTTGGTCCCTTATCCTGAGAAGATGAATGTCGCGTAACTTTAAGCTCCATGGACCCCGAGATCATTTGAGCATCATTTCACCAATTTCATTCATCGTCCAAGGTTAAAGGTTAAAGGACGTTAAACTAAAAAAAAAATCTAAAAACATAATTTGATTATTATTATTATTATTAACATGATTATAAATAGTTATTTTAACGAGATTCACGTTTGCTTTGTTAGGTTTCTTTTTAATCATGCTGTTTACTGTTTATATAAGGTCATTTAAAACTTTTTCAGTAATATAACTCTCCTTGTCCAACTTATGGACTCATGGAATTGCCTATTCCGTCCTCGCAGTAGTTCCTTGTATCTTCCCATAGCCTTTAGTTATTTGCTTTAGAGTCTAGTTGCCTTCATTTTTTTAGTTTTTCTACTTAGTACAAAGTACGTACTGAGATTTCACAGGAAATACACGTTTTAACACCCCCTTTATCAAAACAAAAAAAAACTGTGTCTATATGTACCCGCGCGTCCGTGTGTCTATGAACACGAAAACTCAAAACGAAAAACGAAATTTGTTACTTAAGTTTAGCATCTTCCAGGAATGCAACGTGAACATTTTGAGAAAAAAGCACACCAAATTACTCTCTACATGGAAAATTTTTCGAAACATTTTATTTTCTCAGAAATGGCTCTAATGATATTGATTAAAATATAAACACATTTAAATGACAAATTTGGTGTATATTTTGAAATTTCTGGGAATAGTCTCTGAAAAGCTCTTCATTCTGGATGAATTCTGCTGAATTTGGCATAACTGATAAACGTAAGAGATAGACAAAAACTTACTACACAGAAAAATTTTATCTTAAAGCACACAATTTATGTCATGTAAATTTTTGTGCAGAGTTTGAGATTTTTGAAATATAACTTTTTATTTGCTTCAGTTTTAAAATACTTACCTATATGGGAATTTGTCAACTCTTGTCAATGCAAAGGAACGAATTTCAACCACAAAAAAAAAAAAACTTTTAAAATATTTGATTTTCGCTTTGCTTAGTGTAGTACCTTATTTCTCTACAATTTACAAGAAGACAACCAATAAGACTATTTATGCTAATGTTAATCTCAATTAGCATGAAGAGATGGAAGAATAAGCTTTTAACAAAAATTTGTTAAAGAGATGCAGAGAAAAGTATGTGAATCAGATTTATAGACATTGCTTCAATCATTCTTAATATTTTTAATACTATTATTTACTTAATAATTCTGCTCTTATATATTCATTACTTATTTTATCCATTTAATGCAACGTTCGATTCTTCTGAGATAGTTCATTTCTGTAGTCCATATTACATTTATCAATTTATTTTTCGTAAATCAACATAGGTACAGCTATAGTTTTATAAACGTTAATCTTATATCTTTCTTGTATCTTTTGTGTAAAATTTCGCACATCATTCGGAATTAAAGTATTGTCATATTTATCCTTATTTCTGTAATTAAAGGTGACAAGCAACACCAAGAACAATATATTATCGACATCAAATGAATAACAGAGTATTCAAAATGGTGGGTGGCGGGAGTATAACGGGGATTATGAAACATTGGCTAAAACAATATTTGGCAAAGGGGCAACGAAAATAGTTTCATGAAAAAGAATAACGACTATGTGATATGAACAGCCAGGAAAGCATGTAGAAAAATAATCATTGGAGCTACAAAATAAATTAAAATTGGGTGCGGTAAAGAAAAATACGTTTTAGAATTAAGTATGAAACTCAGGACGGAATAGCGTCGCTTAGGTTGGAACGGTGGAAAGCTCGTAAGGTGGTTAATGATGTTGGTAGGAGGATTTGCCCATTATGCGGGAAACAGGAAGACTGGGATTCTGCGTGCAGATGGAGGATGTAAAAAATGCAGGTATATTTAGCTTCAAATAAACGAGGAGCGCATGCTGGGACATGATTCTAAACAGCCTAAACTGGCCCAACTTGGGAACATGGGTACTTAATTAAGTACATGAGCTAAGAGAATATCTGTTTGTATAAATAATGTATGGACATCTCTAGTGTTGATTATCTATCTGTACAGGTGGAATGCAAGCGTGTGGATGTGTGGTATCAAGTGTTATGACTTATGTTGATTTGTTTTGTTTTGTTCTTGTATCGTGTGTGTGTGTTTACAGTGTTGTGAATATAAAATAGGGATAGAAAATATTTTCAAGTCAAGTACTTTTAGATATCATGTACCCATGTGACTATATGACAATTCATGCATTACTAAGACACTAAATAACCACTACTATTTACACTAAACTTACACCTTAAACAACTGACGTGATACTTGCTTTAAAAATATGATGTGTTTCATTTACATGACTATCTACATCTCTGTAACAAATAATTGTTTATAAGCTTATTAACCTCTGTACTTAATGCTAATCGATATAAACATTAGCAGAAACTGTCTTATTGTTTAGTCCCTTATAAGAAGGGAAATAAGAGAATACACTAGACTAAACCAACAATAAAATGTTTTAAAATATGGTTGCTATGGGATTGAAATACGTTTCTTTGCGTGGCCAGGAGTTAGACAAGTTTCTGTATGAACTGAAACTAATTACAGGGAATACTTCGAAAACGGTCAACTCCACGAATAACATGTATATAACATAAACTGTGTGTATAAACGAGCTCAACACTTATTGTGCTGTAAGTTTTTATCTATCACTTATGGTTTACCAATTATGCAAAACACAGTAAAATTTATCCAGAATAAATATGTCTTAAGGGGCTATTTTCAGAAAATTAAAAATACACATTAAATTTGTAATCTAAATGTCTTAAATATAAGGGATTTAATAAAGAAAGGCAGGCCATTTTTAAGAAAACCAAAACTTTTGAATTTTTTCCATGTAAATGATGGTTGGAGGCGGGAGATTTTTTTCGGAAATCTTCATATCCCATCCTTGGAAGATGCTGAATTTAAATATCAAGTTTGGTATTTAACATACTTTTTAGCTATGTTGTCCATATACACACAGATAGATTCACGTGGACATTTTTCTAAAAAGGTTTTGTTTTTGTTTTTTAGATTCAGGGGGGTCGCAAAACCTGTATTTCCGGTGAAATCTCGGTATCGAATTTTTGGGTGCAATGTAATACCTTCTCTATAAAATATGCACATAGAATGTGTACAGAGAGTAAAAATTGATTTCAATCACAATTTTAGATTTGATATTAATTCACCAAAGGTGCTGTTACTTTTTTCTTTTTTTGGATACTCTTAAAATCATATTCATAACATTTATTTAGTTGTATAAGGCTATCTTGAGGCATGTTTGATTTCTTGAATTAAAGCATTAATGACATATGTTAAAATACTTAAGCTAAAGGCATATCATTTATTCCCGTTGTTAAACATTTCCATGTTTACTTTCTCTATACGAACTATGCACATATTGTATAGAGAAGGTATTGCATTGCACCCAAAAATTCGGTACCGGGATTTCACCGGAAATACATGTTTTGAGACTCTCTAAATCCAAAAAAAAAAAAGCATTTTTATAAAAATGTCCGTGTGTGTGTCTGTATGTCTGTGTGTGTGTGGGGGGGGGACCATAGCTCAAAGACGAAAAGACCGTTAAAGCCCCAAATTGGTATTCAAGTTTGGTATCTTCCAAGGATGCAACACGAAGATTTTCAAGAAAATTCCCCCAACCCCAAACTACCCATTATATGGAAAAAAATTTGAAATTTTTATTTTCTTAAAATGGCTCTAACAATTTTGATTAAAATATCGTATATTAAAGATATTTACCTGACAAATAAAATGTATATCTTCAATTTTCTGGGAACAGCCCCTGAAGACCACTTTATTCTGGATGAATTTTACGGAATTGTGCATAACTGCTAAACCGTAAGAGATGGGGAAAAACTTACTACACAGAAAATGTAGCTCAGGATAAAACACACAATTTATGTCATTTACATTGTTTTCGTGGAGTTGATCATTTTTAAGATATTCCTGTTTTTTTTTTGTTTTATCTTTGAAAAACTTATAATTTTCTCATACAGGAATTTCTTAACTCCTGTCCATACAAACAGTAAATAGAAGCATAAGCTTTTTAACTTCAATTTATTGCAGAGATGTAGAGAAAGTCATGTGAATGTAAAATCAGATTTTTGTATGATGTGGTTCAAGTATAAAATGAAAAAGAACGAGGAGTTTACTTTTCTTTTGTTTCACTGCTATTTATACGTATCCAATAAATATCTTAAACATATTTTTAATATAAACCGATAAAGCCATTTGTTTATAGAATAAAAATAAAACAAAAAATAATAAGAACCTTCCATTTAAGGGAATGAAATATTTCTAATGAAGTTCTATACCAAACTTTTGGATGAAATACCAGAAAAAGTAATAACATCACATCATATAAGCACTAAATACTCTTTGCTGTAAGGATTAATTAGAATCTTAAGTGAAAACACCGGTCTGCCACATATGGAAAGGTCGTTCACGGACTTGTTATATAGCAATCTGAAATTGTGAAATGCGTAACTTGGACAATGAGCCACTTCTGTTGGAATGTTCCACTATCAGTAATGGTAAGGAATATTAAAAATAAAAATCTGATGTGTCCCATTCACATGACTTTCTCTACATCACTGTAACACATTATTGTTTAAAATTATATTCTTCTATATACTATAGGTACGATAACCGAAATTAACATTAGCAGAAATTGTCTTAATTGCTTCCTTGTAAGTAAAAGGAAAATTAGGGAATAAAGGCTAAAGTGATAGTCAAATCTTTTGAAAGCTGTTTGCCATGTAGTTGAAATCCGATTCTATGCATGGCTAGGAGAAAGTATGAAAAAAGTTTTAATAATTTTAAATCTGAAACAAATAATTTGAAATATCTCAAGAAATGGTAAATTCCACGAAAAAACGTATAAGACATAAATTGGGTGTTCTAACGAGATCTACATTATTTATGTATTAAGTTTTTGTTTATTTGTTACGGTTTACCAATTATGCAAAATTCAGCGAAATTAGTCCAGAATAAAGAGGTCTCTAGAGGCTATTCCCTGAAAATTCAAGATATGCATTTTATTTGTCATATAAATATCTTTAATATACGGCATTTTAATCAAAATCGTTAGTCATTTTTGAGAAAATAAAAATTTTAGAATTTTTTTCCATGTAAAGGGTAGCTTGAGGTGGGGGGATTTTACTCAAAAGCTTCGTGTCGCATTCCTGGAAGACACTAAACTTAAATACCAAATTTGGTATTTTACCGTCTTTTCATTTTGATTTATTAAGTTCACGGACACATTGGCACACAGACACACACACACACACACACACACATACACACACACACGGACCTCTTTCAAAAAATGTTTTCTTTTGGATACAGGTGACCTTAAAAAGTATAATTCCCGTGAAATCTCGGTATCGAATTCTTGGGTGGAATGCAATATCTTCTCTATACACTATGCACATAGTACGTGTAGAGAAAGTAAAAATTAAAAAATTAAAGAAATGAACAGGTTTTATAGCACCTAATATATTTAATCCAACATAACAGAGAAACATTATTTGACAGAATATTACTTTTTAAGAGCCTTCGGATTCAACTGAAGTTTAACTGCGATTTGCTGTTCAGAAAATGAGCATTAGATTAATGTTAGCGCTGTAACTGCACTATAGTTTTTTTTTTGTTTTTTTTTTTTAATTATTCCATTTATATAGCCCCCTTTAACATCTAAGGTAATATCGGGGGCTTTGCACTTGACACAACTCGTTGTCTGTAGGTTTCAATCATTTTATTTTCCTCAAACACACACATTCACTCTCACATTTATACTTCCAGACTCTGTGGGGGAAAGGGAGTAATTTTGGCTGAAGAAAAATTCCCCGCCCCAGCCGGGAATCGAACCCGGGACCTCCGGGTGAGAGGTCAGCTTCACTACAGCTGTTCTTTCGTGTAAGACGTGTATAGGCACAAAACTGAAATTACCAAGAGCGGGAGTTGAACGAGATCTTCGGCTGTTCATGCCGGTGCTCTTGCCGTTTGAGCTATTGTATCCTTTCATCTGAATTAAGCCACCCCAATAAATCTTTAAAGGTGATATACAATGTTCCACATGCTTCAGATTTTTTGGCTTTATAATGACCACTATTAGGATTGCAATATATTGCTGTTATACACTCGCCTAGCGTAGGCATTAACTTGCAAAGATGACAAGATTTAATGCGTTTAATGTCTTTCGATGGTAGCTCAAGCGGTAGAGCATCAATATGAAAATCCGTGGCTCGAGTACAGGCAATTATGATTCCAGATTTTAAGTACATAAACATAGTTGCTACGAAGGGGTAATAAACAAGAACAATTAATATAAATGTGGTTAATCAAACAACCGGATTTTCAACCCAATTGCACCATTGTAATCACCTTTAAAGTCTGATATATCTAATTCAATTATTCTTACTAGCGCTCTTTGGAGTTCTTAGAACTCAGTGTGCATTTTCCAGGAGATTCGCAACCGCTTCTGGAAAATTTAAAAGTAATAACAAATTGTGAATTGCATTGAATAATAAGACAACTTAAAAGTAAATAAAAATAAGAAAGCCAGACATTGCATTCTGAGTGAATTTTGAGAAGTTAATTTTGTACGTAATTGCTACATTTTAGAACCTCCTCTGCAATTAGTCTCACCACCAGCTGCAGAGGTGTGAGTAATAGTTATTTTCTCGTACGGTTATAACTGTCACAGTTACAGCGCAATAATGGTTACATGTAATGCTTACCAGTAACGATTTTAATGGTTATCACATTGCTAGTTACGTTATACGAGTATGTAACAATTAAATTATTTTTTCTAACGGTTATCACATTCAGTTTCATTGCAATAATGGTAACCATTAGCTGTAACTATGTTTCTATAAGAACGATGTCCGCACAGGCTTGCTTTGTTATTTGAGACAATCTTAAACTAAGTTTCTTAGTTGTGGTAACACTGATTACCCACAGCGGCAAAATATATTCTCTCTCTCTCTCTCTCTCTCTCTCTCTCTCTCTCTCTCTCTCTCTCTCTCTCTCTCTCTCTCTCTCCCACACACACACACACATCGATACTGTTACTCACGACTTCTTGCAGAGCATATCATGTTGCGTAACTGGATGATTCCGCCTTTCCAGATAAGCGATATTAATAGAAATACGTGAATGATGTCACCCAGACTCGACAACCGTTACTTTGGGTAACTAATTACTTTGTATTCGCTACTTCTGTAACCGTTATTGGGTAACTACTTACGTTGTAATGTTACGTTGTAATGTTACGTTTGTAAAGGTTATTGGGTAACGCCACTTTCTATCTCCTTTACTTCTGTAACTATTAAACTATTACATTACGATAACCACTAAAACATAACTGCTACATTATTTTCTGTCCATCCTAACCAGCTGCCTGTTCTAGAAAAGTCATACTCGGGTAGTCTCTTGCTTATTGTTAACACCACGAGAATGCATGGAATCCAGTCATAGCCTCTCGATATTTAGCGCCATATAAATAGAAGCTAGATGCTCGATTTACAGTTACATCATAGAAATAGACATTCATTTTTTATTATGTCCATTATGTATACACTCTTCTGCTGGATGATGGTAGTTTCCTGGACGCATTTCCTTCAAGTAGTTCATGTCATCATTTAGCAGATCTGAGAGTGTTTTTTTTTTTTTTTTCTTCCGGGGTTTCCCCTTATTCTGGGAAGATGAATGTTGAGCTCAACCGACCACGGCTCCTTTTAGAATCATTTAATCGATTTTATTCATCGTCCGATATGATTTATCAGGTTAAAAAAAGTTGGATTACAAAAATCTGATGTATTCCATTCACATGACTTTCTCTATATCACTGCAACAAATTGTTCTATTTACTTCATCTAATGGAGCAAAAATTAGCAGAAATAGTCTTATTATTTGCTTCCTTGTTAGTAGGAGCGAAATAAGGGGTACCATAGGTTAAAGTAAAATCAAAAGCTGGTTACTAGGTGACTGAAGTTCCTATGTCTGTATGTATGGACACGAGTTGACAAATTCCTGTATGAGAAAAGCACAAGTTTTTAAAAGCTGAAACCAAAAACAAGGAATATTCCAAAAACGATCAACTCCTCGAAAAACTGTATATAACATAAATTGTGCGTTTTAATGTGCTCTACATTTTTTGTGTGTAATATTTTGTCCATTTCTTACGGTTTAGCAGTTATGCAAAATTTCGTAAGATTCATCCAGAATAAAGTAGTTCAGAGGCTATTCTCAGAAAGTTCAACATATACATATTATTTTTCACGTAAATAGTTTTAATATAAAATATTTTAATCAAAATCATTACAGCCATTTTTGCGAAAATCAACATTTTTGAAAAAAGGTTCATGTAAAGGTTAGTTGGGGTTTGGGGGATTTTCCTGAAAAGCATATACATATTATTTGTCAGGTAAATATTTTAATATACAGTATTATAATCAAAATCATTAGAGCCATTTTTGAGAAAATCAACATTTTTGAAAAAAATTCCATGTAAAGGTTAGTTGGGGATGGGGGGGATTTTCTTGAAAATCTTTGTGTCGCATCCTTGAAAGATACCGAACTTAAATACCAAGTTTGGTATTTAACGGTCTTTTCATTTTTGAGCTATGCTGTCCACAGACACACACACACATACACGGACCTTTTTTTTCCAAAAATCTGATGAGTTCCGTTCACATGACTTTCTCTACCTCTCTGCAACAAATTATTGTTACAAAAGGTTATGCTTTTATTTAGTTCATGCTAATCGAGAAAAAAATTAGCACAAATAGTCTTATTACTTGCTTCCTTGTAAGCAGAAGGGAAATAAAGGAGTACTATAGGCTAAACTAATAATCAAAAGTTGGTTGCTATGTGTCTGAAGTTTCTTTGTATAGACAGGAGTTGACAAATTCCTGTATGAGAAAAGTATAAGTTTTTCATAGCTGAAAACAAAAACAAGGAATATGTTAAAAACGATCAACTCCACGAAAAAAATGTATATAGTATAAATTGTGTGTTTTAATGTGCCCTACATTTTTTGCGTGTTAAGTTTTTGCCCGTCTCTTACGGCTTAGCAGTTATGCAAAATTCCGTGAAATTCATCTCGAATAAAGTAATCTTCAGAGGCTACTCCCAGAAAAATCAAGATATACATTTTGTCAGGTAAATATCTTTAATATACGATATTTTAAACAAAACTGTTAGAGCCATTTTTAAGAAAATCAAAATTTTCGAAAAAGGTACCAAGTAAAGGTAGTTTGGGGGTGGGGAGTTTTTCTTGAAAATCTTCGTGTCGCATCCTTGGAAGATACCAAACTTAAAATAACAAGTTTGGTATTCAACGGTCTTTTCATTTTTGAGCTATGCTGTCCACAGACACACACACACACACGTACGCACGCACGCACACACACACGGACCTCTTTCCAAAATGCCTTTTTTTGGAACCCAATTAGACCCAAAACATGTATTTCCGGTGAAATCTCGGTAACGAATTTTTGGATGCAATACAATACACCACCTTCTCTATACACTATGTAGATAGTACGTGTAGAGAAAGTAAAAAGTATATGTGATAGTGATCACTCAACATTAATGTTCATTATTTTATAGTTTATTTGTTTTGTTTACATATGTCATGAAACAAATATTAAAGGACGTGGACAAAAGCATTGTTTTTATAGAGTAAAAGCAATAACTTATAAACTAGTTATCCCAGGTTTGTAAAAAAATGCGGACAAAAATAAAGTTCACACCTTTAAAGTCTAGAAAGTACGGATTTTATCCAGCTGCCCCTTGAATTGTGTTATTACTATTACCAATTGCGGTGCAGTGCTTTCCTCACAAAGAATTGTCTGAGCTCTATGCATGTTTCAGTTAATATGATACAATATATGGAATGAAAGTTAATAATATGGCTACCTTACTTTAAATCCAAATATTATGCAATTCAGGTGAAAGGAGAAGGTTAATACATGGTGTTATTCCTTCAGCAGCAGTTAGAATCCTTTCAGTTTCTGAAGCATAAGGATCAAACCCATAATAATGATCATGGAACACATTAAAGACACTCGCTTTTTTTTATGGCATAAATGCCAATTTGTATCTGTAGCTTTTCACTAATGACTCAACATAATGTTGATAACCAAGACTGTTAATGCTAGATGAAGGCCTATCCTCACGACATGATTCTTGTAAAACGTGTCCAAGTGGCAAATCCTCTGCTTTAATTGGACTGATTGGCTATTGTCTTTTACAATGAGGATGATGGAAAGTTTGTAGAGTCTGGGCACAGTTTTCCATACAGTTAACCTCACCACTTTTCAATAAGTGCTCTAAACCACAGCACTCTGCTGCAATCTGTTTACAGCTTAGCTTTAGGACCTGCTCCAGCAACACACTCAATTGGGCACCGTTAATATTTCCTGATGTATTCAATATTAATTTGACATAACGTTTGTGTTTAGTGTACTCTGACCTAACCCTACTACTTATAAACACACCATTTAATTCAAATCACACTTTATGAATGCGATAAACTTTACACTGGAAAGCCTATATCCTGCATTACAAGATTTATAATTGGTTACAGGTGCACCATCTATTTCTGATTTTCCGAAAATGAAATAATGCATTAGATGCACATTTAAAATTTCAATTTTGTGTTTGTAGCTGGTCGTTAAATCCTGGAACATGCTATCGCTTGGAAGCTGCAGAACTTGTGTTTTAGGAACAGGTGCTTCTGATTGAGTTTGCAGTTTTTGTATGCCTTTAACCTAGAAAAATAAGACAAAACTTATAAATGAAACGAAAAGAAACTTTATATGATTATTTTGTAACTCATTTGACATTTCCATAGAGTATTCACAATTATATATTAGTTTAAATCTATACTTCTCCAATAAATCATGTTTTCTTCCACTAGTTTTAGCACCTCTCTTCTTCAATTCCTGTTTCAGATCTTTGACTTAGGCAGTCTTTAAACCGTGCATCATAACTTAAAACATTAAGTTCATAAAATAATAAATTTAATCGCTAATCTTGAAGGAAAGTAAGCACGTTTTACTACTTGAATCAACAGAATAGCAGCCCACGTTAAACAGCATGTAACAGCAGACAAAACTCGGGCAAAAAAAAAAAAAAAAAAAAAAAAAAACAACAACAACAGAAGAACAATTTGCGCTTACCGACTAGTACACTAGCGCTATACGCAGGGGAAAACTTTCAGACCCCTATTACACCGGTTCCGCGGGAGGCTTGGGGGTTGTTACCTGCTAAGCTTATCTGGGTACGGAAGGCTTCGATCCTGCGCCCGACCTGCACAAGAACGGCACTCAGAAGTATTTCGTCTCTGTTTGTTGATATGAAAAATGTGTACCTACCGTCCACAATTATTTAAAATAAGAGTAGCTGTTGTTTACGTGGCTCAGTGATCAACGTAATGATTAAAAATCAATAGACATTTATTTCGATTCACATTTAAGTGAGGAATGTTTTCCTTATTAATCCTACACTCAGGAAAGTTTGAAAGATAATATATATTTAATTCATCGAAGCAATAGTACATTCAGTGTTAAAAATATAATGTAAATAAGTTAGGAAAGATATCAATTCCGACGTTTAACCCATAGACAAGAGCTAATTGTGGCTCTGTAAATCAAGGAATAAAAATTAAATCACAACATGGATGAGGCAATTATTGCTTATTTTATGCCGTTAGATTCAGTGAAAAATTTAAAAGTTACGCCATTTACTCCTCCTCCCCCTCTTTTTACTACTACCACCCCCACCACCACTACGACCTCTACTAGCACTAATACGACCACTACCACTACCACCACCACCCATACTTCTTGTTCTCCTTCAAATCCCACGGTTTATATTGGTCATACCATCTCCTTCTATGCCGTCCCACATCTCGTCTTCAATTGGTTTGTAATAAAATGCTTGCCTTGGCAGTCGATCAGAGTACATATTTTGATATGTTTGCGCAATCTCTTTTGATATTCCATAATAGCCTTTTATCATTGAAGCTTTTAGTTTTGCATATGGTCACCTTTTATTCAATCTCTCAAGGGTTCAACAACCATAGATCTCAAAGCCTAATCTCTGATTACTGATCTCAGTTCTATTCCTATTTAATTCTCAGTGTCCATGTTTCGGTTGCATACATTTTCCATTAAGTTATGCAATCTCAGGTTCACTTCCATCCTCATAGTTTTACCTAATTATCTTTAATATATCCTAATATATCCGTTTGTAAAATTTTATCTTACAAGATTAGTTTCTATATCTTGATTCATCCCATAAGCTGATGTTTACATGAAAATATTACACAAATTTACTTGTTCTGTTGTACTGCATTCATTTATAAGATTATTTGCTCTTTAATATATTTGCCTTTAACTACCATTACTTTAGTTTATCCTGTGGATATTTTCATATTATATAGTTCCTACACGCTTTTGTGACACTTTCTGATAAAATTATCTTCTGATTCCGTCAGTATAGCCTCGGCGTCCGCAAATAGTTTCCTTCAATTTTCTATCATTATATATATATACATACAATATATAGAAAATCACATACTCACATACACATACACACACACACACATACGAGGGTCAGTCAATAACTAAGTCCTATTTATTTTCTCTCTCTCTTTTAATTTGTAAGAAAATTAAATGTTGATAACAAGCATGAAGGCCACAACATTGAGGATTAAATTGTCACTTTTCAATGTAATACCTGTCCTTTTCCACAGTTTTGGTCCACTTTTTAACAAGGGCAGGTATTTTAGTGTGGTAAAATGCCCTGTCTTGCTTCCGAAGCCATTGACGCACAATGTTTTTACAGCCTCTACATCTTCAAAGTGAAACCCACGATGAGCTTCCTTTAGTGGTCCAAACAGATGGTAGTCTGAAGATGATAGGTCAGGGCTGTATGGGGGATGAGGCAAGACTTACCATCCAATTTTCACAATCGCTTAGTGATGTGATAACTGGTGTGTGGTTTTGCATTGTTATGCAAAAGAAGAACATCCGCCATGGTTTTTGTTGGGTGAACTCGTCGAAGACGTGGTTCAAGATTTTTGAGGGTGCTGACGTATTGGACAGAATTTATTGTGCATTCCTGCTCCAAAGGTTCAACCAGAATCACACCCTGTGCATCCCAAAACACCGTCTCCATCACCTGCCGATGGCACAGTTTTGAATTTTTCCTTCTTCGGTGAGGTTGTGCGATACCATTTCATCTTTTTGATTCAGGTTAAAAAAAAAAATGAACCAATGTTTCGCGTCCAGTCACAATGTTTTCCAGAAACTCCTCTCCCTCCAAAGTGAAGCGATGCAAGAGTTCAGCAGCTATTGTTTTTCTTGTCTCCTTATTCTCGTCGGTTAACATTGTCTTGGTACCCACCGTGAACAAACTTTTGAACACCCCAAATGTTGAATAATTGTCATCACACTGCTTTTACTGAAGTACATAATGCAACACAATTCATCCGTTGTTACCCGGCGGTCAGTACGATTGATCTCATCCACTCGCCCAATGTTGCGTGGAATCACTGCAGTCACCGGTCTACCGCTCCGAGTTTTATCAGCCAACGGTGTTTGCCCTTCTGCTTCATTACAGTGACCGATACATCTTCTAAGCTTCCATTGTTGCATCACCATACACATTTTTCATCCTTTCATAAATGCGAATGGGCGTTTCACCTTTCGTATGCAAGAATTCAATTACGGAACTCTGTCTAATACGCACATCGATGTCAGTCATTTTGAAAAAGGCAGCAGTGATGCCACCTGTTGACTTAGGAAGTTGTTACTGCAGTGCTTTAAAGAAGAAGGTTTGAGGAATTGCGCCAAATTCAAATTGTTTACATCGCTAACTTAGTTAAGGAGAAACAAATAGGAGGCATTAGTTATTGACAGACCCTTAAATATATATGGAGACAATCCAAATCTCTGTCTCAGCCCAGAATCATCTTAAAGGTGACTTCTTCGAAAATTATTTTGGTATTATTGTATGCAGATTTAATAACATTCTTAAGATTTTGGGGAGTATTGTATTTTTCTAATATTTGAACTACTTTTGTCTTAACACCCTATGATAAGTTTTTTCATAGTCCAGTAACAGTATAAATAATGGTACCAGTAACAGTATAAATAATGGCACGCTACACTCTTTCCTTTTACTTAATTTTCTTTATCACAAAAACAGAGATAATGGAAAAGAGAAGGAAGTACAACCATTAGTTATACTATTTTTGGATCATGCAAAACTTTTTTGGGTTCTTTTCTCATCCTCTTCTCCATTTTATTTTTTTCAAGGACAGGTTCACAAATTGCGTAACGCGTGCTATGCACAACCGCGCCATAGGTTGATGACCTACGAATCAACGCCTTTCCCAGAAGTCTATTTTGTCTTTCGTTTCTGGAAAAATGTTAAACGTTGTTTAATATTACTACTTTACCTTCATTTGTAAGTGATGTTTCCTACAATAAATAACACCAGTACGTAATTAATGATACTCTTTATAATATGGCAGACAGAATTTTCAGAGAACTGATTTAAGTAAAGGAAAGCCTTAATTTAGCAGACTTCAAAGTGTCAGGAACCAGTCTTCTGAAGAAATGTACGAGGAAAAACCCATTATCAACGCTCACTTCATTCTTCACAATAACAAAACATGACACAAAATCTTTCTACATCTTCAAGTCAGCCGCGATGGCACTGTGCGTTCATTTTTCTCTTAAAGAATGCTCTTTAGTCCGAAACTGATTCTTAAATCATCCATAATCTGTGGGATAATTCTTCAGTTGTCATACCGGATGTTTGTCGGAGTGTAAACAGCCAAAGCACAGGTTCCGAAACCTACATTCTCACCTAAGTAACTTATATAATGCTGAAGCACATGCTCTGAAATGTTAGCCTACGAATTGAAAGATTAAATTTACATCTATAGATACCTTTCGTACAACTTCTAGAACAAGGTTTGTTTTTTTACTCTCTGCCATAGTGAAACTTGTTTACATAGTATACGTTACAACTTCCAAGTAACATTTTAACATCACTTCCAAGTTACATAGGTGAGAGCTAATACCATCTCAAACGCTGATGGCGACAGCCTTGATCCATGGTGAATTAAATTACTTAGAACCGTGTTTTAGGCTGTACAGGCAACAAGCAAACAAAAGTCTCTCCCTGAGTATGTTATGTCCATGTTTTTTAGATTGAATGTATGTTTCTTTCATTCGTCAATAAATAGTCTGGAATCACCTTCTGCTAGCTACATATAAACAAATTTAACCTACAGAATAATTATTTTTCTTCTTCATCATCTTTAATGGTTGAGGCCTTTTGGCTCGTTCCGGTCTCATCATATAAACCGTTCTGTTCACCTCCTTTAGGTCTACCTTTTCATTGACCCTTTGGTGTACATTTTAAAACCAACCGCATGTTGTGATGTTCATCCATTCTTACCATGTGTTTCCAATTGTTTTGATTTTCTTTAATTGCCTCTAGTAGCTTGCAGAGATTTTAAATTCTTTACGTATATCTCCACTCTTAATAAACGCATCACAGATATTTCTATTTATTCCATTTGTTTGGTCATTGTGAAACATTTTGATCCACACGTTAACACTGCAACACTTTGTAAAAAATTTACTTTTGTCGCTTTACTTATAAAATTTAAACTTCTTTGATGGTAGCATAATCTGCTTGAATGTATTTATTCGGTTTATTGTCATCATTTTTACTTTCTTTACATGTGAGTAATATGTACATAGTGTATAGATAAGGTATTGTTTTTGCACACAAAAATTCAGTACCGAGATTTCATCGGTTTTGAGACGCCCTGGATCAAAAAAAGATATTTTTAGAAAACTGTCCGTGTGTGTGTCTGTATAATTGTGTGTGTCTGTGGGCAGCATAGCTCAAAAACAAAAAGTTAGATAAATACCAAACTTAGTATTTAAGTTCAGTATCTTCAAAGGATGCAACGCGAAGATTTTGAAGCAAATCTCCCTCAACTACCCTTTTGTTTTCAAATTTTTTGATTTTCTCAATAATGGCACAAACGATTTTGGTTATGGCATTATACATTAAAATATTTTCATTACAAATAAACTGTATGTCTTGAATATTCTTGAAATAGCCTCTGAAGAATTTTTATTCCGGGTGAATTTTACGGAATTTTGCATAACTGTAAACGCAAGGGATAGACACAAATTTATTTAACAAGAACTATATGGTTCGTTAAAATACACAATTTATATTATCTACATTTTCTTGTGAAGTTGACCTTTTTTGAGATATTGTAATTGATTTCAGTTTTAAAATATCTAATACTTCTCTCTATGGGAATATATCAACTCCTGGCCAAACAAACAAAGATAAATTCAATCAATCAACAACGGTTAGCTCTTTTCTAAAATGGAAAGAGTGCAATACAGTTTAGTGATTCGCTTTTTACTTTCTCTTAGTACATAATAGGTAGAGAAACTATTGCATTTTGCATATCTGGTACACCGTAATAGACAGACAAAACCTTACTGCATAAAACTGTAAATCTGGTCAAAACACATACTTTTTGTTGTAGAGATAACCGTTTCCACGATATTCATTGTTATTGCTTTCAATTTTAAAATACTTATGCTTGTCTCAAACAGGAAGTCGTCCATGTTTTTGCTTTACTTCAGGCCATGTAAAGAATCGAATTTCAATGTTAATCGCATAGCAACAGCTCTTAAAACATTTGACAATCGCTTTAGCATAGTACGCTTATTTTGATTAGCATGAAGTTAAAATAAGAATAAGCTTATGTAAAATATTTATTTGTAGAAAATCATGTTAATGGAATATCAGATTTTTAAAAATATCTTCGAAAAAGTTCTCAAGTACCGTAGGAATGTAATTTTGGGTTTGCCTCTCTAGCCATCTGCTCAAATGTGGCATTTAAAAAGATGCACCTATGTAAAGATATATGGAAACAGTGTAAAAACATTATAAGCTTGATTTATGTACAATCTTATTTTATTGCATATTTTGGTACTTTAAAATGCTCCTTCTGACTCAGATTCTATTTTGTCCTTTACTAGCATTCAGTATATCAGGGCTAATAAATGAAAACATTCAAAATTAATGAAGTTGTTTAGGCAAATTGGCATTATTTATTAAACATCAAAACAAATTTGGTACTGCTTCATAGGTTAGTCGTTCAATGTGTTTTCGCTAAAATGGAAAGAGAGCAATACAGTTAAGTGATTCGCTTTTTACTTTTTAGTATATAGAACATAGGTAGAGAAGGTACTGCACTCCAGCCAAATACTCGATACCAAGAGTTCACATTTTAGGGTCCCGTGTGTCCAAAAAAGCATTTTTCGTGTGTACGTACATGTCAGCGAACACGATAACTCAAAAACGAAAAGTTGTAAAATACCAAACTTGGTATTCAAATTTAGTATCTTCAAAGGATGTGACACGAATATTTTGAGAAAAATACCCCCCATCCCAAACTACCCTTTACAAAGAAAATCTAAAAGTATGATTTTCTCAAAAATTGCTCTAATGATTTTGCTAAAAATACAGAATATTAAAGATATTAACATGCAAATTAAACAAATATCTTGAATTTTCTGTGAATAAAAAACTCTTCATTTTGAATGAATCTTGCATAACTGGTAAACCGTAACAGAGGGAAAAACCTACAAATATGTAAATTCGTTAAAACACAATTTATGTCAAGGTATACATTGTTTTTGGAACTGACTATTTCCGAGATGTTCCTTCTTATAGTTTACAGATTTTAAAGTATTTGACTATTGCATTAGCCTAGTGTATTCCCTTACTTCCCTTACAATTACAAGGAAACAAGGAATAAGATCACTTCTGCTATGTGTATCTCGATTAGCATGAACAGAAGAATCGCTAGTGAGAACATAACCTGTAATTCAAAATCTTCTCGGGCTTCTAGCCAGGTAAAAACTTGGCTAGAAGCCCGAGAAGATTTTGAATTAACACGTCGCCAGGAAAGCTTTAGTTCTTATTTTAAATAACCTGTAATGTTCCGTTTCAGCAGTTCAGACTCCAACCCAGTGGCTAGATATCATGCTCGAGGAACAGATCATGCTAGAAGGAGGAACCACATTTATCATTATCAACAAAATCAGCTGCGTTTCTTTATAAGCCATGAAAATTAATTTTATTAGCGGTCTGCGTGGCCGCCTTCGCTAAAGTGTCTAACCAGGGATCGCACGTTCGAGTCCCGCCTTGGGCATGGATGTTTGTGGTGTGTTGTATGTTCTAAGACATTCTCTCTCCCCTGTTGGCAAATTAGTTCACTCCTGAAAGCCAATATGGGTGTAAAAAAAAAGTTAATTTTATTTTTAAGGTGCGTTAAACAAATCAACTAAGCAATCAATTAAATTGACATAAATTTGTAAAAGTTAATAAACTTTTAAGAGCTTCTTTGAGTGATTACAAAGAGAAAGTAGAACCACCGTAGATCCTCATGATCACAACTAAAATGTTAATAGTTTTATTGTGTGTATGTGTGAATTGCGCGTTGTTTTACTTTAATTCTAAGCAAATACAAAATTAAATGAGGCGAAGAGAGACACGTTCACTCTGCCCTATAACTGGTCGGTTTACCCCCGCCACATAAAAAGAATGCTTGTGATACATATCTCATGTATATGGAAGTGCACAGAGCTTGGGTTTATGTTGCGTTACTTCTATGTTGCTTTCTGTGCGTCTCTTCCTATTTCCTCCTTCGATTCTTGGTAGCACTGCAGTTTGCGACCGGTCACATTTTCTTAGGTAATAGTATTTTATATAATTAATAGCGCAAATCGAAACGATCGAAAGTATACGATAACAAAAGCAAAAATGTTCCAGCAAACATGGATCCGTAAACAAGCCGAATGAAAGATTTGTTATTGCAAATGTGTGGTTATGAGTCACCATTGACTTCAAGAAACATCGTCCTCATTTGTCAAATGAATTTGAAAAGTTGTCTTTTCAGTTATTTGCCTGATCTCAATCATTTGGATTTTTTCTATATATAGTCATCTCAAAAATGTAGCATATAGCACTTCCGTTGATACCATCGAAGCACTGGCAGCAAAGAATTGTACGTACATTCAAGAATATCGAGATGGATTGAGGTTTTGAAAGAATTCGAAATTCACTGCAAAGAGATATGCAATATTGCATCAAGGTGAATGGACATATTTTTGAATATTTCCTTTAACATGTATGCAGTACATAATAATAACATGTAAGTTAGCAAAGTAGAATTGTATTCCTTGTTAAGTTAAACTATGAGTGAATTGCGAGACACTTAGAATGGCAAATAAACGAAAAGCGTATTTTGAAATTCATTTGTTGGGTGGAAAGCAGGGGATGGCATCAGTGACCTCATTTAGTGTTTGCATAATGGCATCTTGTGGTAACCAATGGTAGCCTACCTATTATGCAGAAACAGCTATGTTTGCACCCCCATTAGAGTGGTTGCTTGTGTTCATTTGCCATGCTGGCTATTTTCATACGCGATAGTCATCAAACGACACATGTTAACGCAGGCAAGGCACCAACTATATCGTTAAGGCAATGCTTCGTTGAGTGTAGGAGATAAACAAAACAATGTGATAAAAACGTATAATTAAATCACAAAAATGTTTTTATCTTCGTCTCCATGTCCCTGATGAAATCTCTCATATAAATGCCATAGCTGTAGTTCAGTTTAGTTCGTTTTGTAATCGGCTTAACCTCCCGTATTTGTAGGAGCAACACTCCCCCAGCCAGTGCCTAGGGGTCAGAAGCCTTCAAATAATTAATCTTTTCCTCTAGAAGGCTAAATTATGTCTATTATTTCTGGCGTTTCCTTTTGTGTCAATTTTGTATCACTTTCATAGAGGCGACATCCAATCCACCGCTTAATAGATCTACGATAAAATCATATTTCATTTCGTACGTTTGTATGTATCTGGATTGTTTTCAGAACAGTTGTGTAGAGAACTCATGACGTTTGCAGTCAAAGATTGGAAACCTTATGGAGGAAAAAAACTGCATTGTGATCTGGGGGAATGACCACTTTTTATACAAGTCGGGTACATAAATTATTTATACATAATTCGTACCTTTGATTTATCACAAATGGATACTTGTCAGTTTAAGGCTATCGAACTAGAACGATAAAGGTTAGATATCAGAGATATATAAAATAAGCACTATGCGGGTCTATTGTTTTATGGGGTCAAGTGTATTCTTAATCATTAGCATAATACAAAATAAGGTAACTATATGTGCAACATGCTTTCAGTTCTGCTATGTCATTATGTAAGGCCAAAAGAAAAAGAGCAAGATATTGCAACTGAATAGAAACCCCGCTACAATGTCAATACTTACCCCGATAACCATCAGGACGAATTACACATCCATTCCTCACAAGCATGTGATGGCAACGTTCCTATTGGGCGGATCCCTTTTCTCATCGTTATCTCTTCAGCAATATCGAACTGCGAACTAACAACCATCCTCGACATTGTCATGGGTTACCCCACAAAATGACCTCTTCGGTACTCCAAAAGATTTGTCTCGTCATCTCTGCTTAGCTTATTGTTATTTATAAACACACACACACACACACACACAAACACACACACACACATACTCATAGCTCGTTCGGAAGGTCAAGGAACAAATATACTAATTTCTCACCATCATTATATTTCTAATATAAATTTATAGTATTAATAGCTTCGGATACACTTTTACACTATAAACCTCGGTTCAAAAACTCCTTGGAATCGTTTATTTTCAATTTAATGTATAAGAAAATAAGAAATATTTTGGATATTGGGAACGTCCATGACACTTCATTTAAATTTACGTGCCAATAATGATTGTTATCTTTCCTTGAAACTAGTATATGCATGTTCGTTTATCGCATTTAATAATGTCGGCAACGGAGTATGTTCGAACATAAGTTTCGCGTTTTGTTACACAAATCTCCCTCAGAGACATTGAGCATGATGGAAGAAGGTTATGGTGAAGCAGCCATGAAGAAAGCTCAGGTGTATGAATGGCATAAACGTTTTAGTCAAGATTTTCGAACGCTGAAGAAACTACTGTACATGCGAGAAGGGCACTATAACACATATCTGAAATGGCTTCCAGGATTTCTCCCAGTCTCTTTACACGCGAGAACTATTTTGAAGAAAATTTTACGTAAATTGCCTTATGGAAATGTGTTTCTATGTTATTCATTCCGGGAAAATTTTGAATGTAATATGTATTTCTATTAAAATTTGTGAGATAATGTTTAATGCTTTTTCAGTGCAAAACTAATAGAATAAAAATACCATAATAATGTGCATCTGCAATATTTTTTCCTTCTTATTTTAAGATATTGTCCTGTAGTTTTCAACTGTGAATTTTAATTTACTCTGGATATACTTCGTTTTCAGCGTTTTCATGGCATTCCTAATGACGGAATAAGACTTGAAATTTTACGCAAAATTGTGAAAAATATAATATATATCCTTTTTTCATAATAAGCTATGAGTAATTACTTAACGGGTTTGAACTACGAATTAATTGAAGCTAGAAATGAACACCTGCATGCCTATTAATAAGCCTAACTTTAAACCTTGCTTTCTCGCAAAGTTTTTCCATGTTCAAACTTCATAAGATATAATGTTTATTTTCTCTAACTAGTATATGATACGAAAGTAGAGAAGGTACCGCACTCGGCCCATTTTACGGTACCTTGTATCCCCCCCAAAAAAAAAAACATTTTTAGAAAAAGAAAAATCTAGTCTTCCTGCTCCCGAAAGAAAACCTCAGTGATAAAATGTACAGCAGACGAAGCAAGAGGCAAAATGAAAATCCTTTGGGTAATCACTTGTTTAAGGGAATTGCACATTATACCTACTTAATTGTAAGACGCAAAGCTTACCTCCGTTTTTCTTGTCTAACATTTCTGGAAATACAGAGTGTTTATAAACTCTCCATATAAATGATTATATATTTATCCTCCTTTTTTTCAGATGGGAGCGTTCAGAACTTACAGGAAGCCTTCCCGGGCCCTGAGAAAAAGAAGCAAGACTTGCCCAAATTCAAGTTTCATATCGTCGTTCCCGGGTATGGCAAGTATAATTCATTTGTGCATATCAGATTCTTGTTCTTCCTCTTCACTTTAAGGAATTTTCATGTAGCAATTATTCCAAACGACCGTGACATAAAACATCCGCTAAAGTGCTCCCTAATCGCATGTTGGTAAAATCAACAAGAAGAAGCCCTAGCAAAAGAGCTTTATTTATATTCCAAATTGTTTGAGCACCGATTGTTTATCGTAAGCGTATGGTTTGGTTGCTTAAGAATTTCTAAGGTGTCGGAAATAGCACTGGTTCCGAAACTTGAAGTTGATTAATCTGTATTATTTTGAGTAAATTCATAAACTATGTTGTCTAATCAGGAGAGCAAGTAAAAATTTTTCATTGGTCAATTAGAAACAAATGAATGCATTCTGGTTTTCGTTACCAGGTTATTGTGAATCATTTTTTTTTTTTTTTTTAAATGAGCTGGCCCCGCCTCCGCCAGCCCTGGTGGCGATCATCCTAAAGGGATCTACATCGTCTCCCCTACCAAGCAGTAACTACTCTAGTAGGAGGGGTGGGAAGGTTGTAAGGTGAAGTCAGGTACCGCCAGAGCAAACCTGATGTTAGTGGGTGATTAGTAAAAAGATGCCTGCATACAAGGGAGTATGCAGGCAGAGTGGGCTTAGGTACAGACCTTGGCAAGTAGCTCAGATCTGGAACCTATTTGTTAGTGGTGGTGTTACATGCTGAGGGTAGGATAATTGGGGTAGGCATGATGCTTAAAAAAAAATTAACTGTGGATTACATTACCTTATTGTGGCTGCATTGTCATGTCACAGCGTTTGCTGCCCGTCCTGAAACACATGTACAATAGGTATCTGAGTTAACATGTACAGTTATATGAATATATAGGATAGGGAATAGGGATAGACAGCTTTATTTATTTACACTTTATTTATTAATTTTTATTTTATTTCATTTTTTATGGCTTTCCGTTCTCAGTCTCATTATATTTACCGTCATCGGTGTATTCTGAAACATTAAGAACACGAACAAATTCAAGCGAAATGGTAGTGTTATTGATGACAGCGACCTGGAGCTGGGAGAACTGTAGCATATGAAACTGTACAAAGGATTCAGGAAGCGATTACACGCACTCCACTAGCATCAACCGTAAGTCTAAGCAGGGGATTTGGTACCGCACACACCACCGTGTGGAGCACACTGCGCAGCACCTCCCTATTTTGTCTGAATTATCCATAATTACCTGAATGACACGTTTCCCGAGAGATGGAAAGATGCCGTGCATCGCCAAGGCTTTGGGCTCCCCGTGACCCCAATGGACTTTTTCAGCTGGAGCTTTATCAAGCCCAAGGTGTACTGGTGAGAATCAAAGGTCTTGAACAACTGAAAAACCGCAATTATGCCGCAGCGGAACAGATAGTAAGGGTGTTTCAGGCTACAGAGGAACGATGGGGCTTGTATTGAGATTTGCATGATCATGTTGGAATGTATTAAATTTGAGTTAAAATTGTTCATGTCGTTTAAAGTCTATAGAAACGTGTTTTTGTGGAAAATGGTAATTGACTTTATAAACACCCTGTAGTGTAACGTCACACGACTGTGATACGTCACACGTAATTGTGTTGGTGGTCGCTGTCGGTGTATCAGACTGATCATAGATAAGCTTTATCCTATTTCATGAATCTTTCATATTTTACTTCTATATACAAGCCACTTTGTTATATAAGGAATTTCAGAAAAGGTTTTCTTATTTCACTGTATCATATCATAAACAGCCTCAAGTTTTCTTAATATTTTAATTGCGTTTACACTATCATGTCAGTGTTTATGACTCCAACTTATGTTTCCACTGCGTATAAAAATAGATTAATAAAATTATGCATAGTCGGTTTTTAATGTCAATAATCATGCGTTTAATTTGTTGGTTATAGTTTACAAGTTCTTGGAACTTTGTGCCGTTGCTTTCTTGCCAGAATGGCAGCTCGCTATGAAAAATAACAACAGTAGATCTTTAAATGGAAGTTTACAGGTACTTTGAACAAGAAAGGACAATAAGAGACTTTGCGATTTTTAACTCTAAACCAATTACCCACTTATCCATTTTATCCCAACTCCAACACTCCTTATAACGGAGTTCTATGAGTAAAATAGACCATGTGCTATCATTTTAAACTTTATAACAGTGCTTTTCTACTTGCTTAAAATTATCATCAGCAGTAGCATTTACATTCAAGTTTTGATCTTGTCCAAGAATATCTGCTTCAATTAAAAATAACCCAAGTTAGTAAATAATACTAGTCACGAATAACCTCGGAAATTCTGGTAATAAATAATGCAAAATGCAAATTATTGATAACATTCCACTTTCTAGATTCACCCAAATAGTTACTTGTTATAAATCTGTGTATACCAGGTATTCTATCACTTCTCATGAAAATGTAAAGTTTTAAACTATATAAGTAAATGAATTTTAATCACTTTAAAATGGCAGCTTTTAATGGAATTAATTATAATTATAATGGAATTGGAAAGTAATTTTTTTTAAATCAGCAGAAATTGTACGATGTCAAGAATCAAATGCAGGTTTTTGCATACAAAAAGTTTTTGCATACAAAAAGTTAATCGTTAGATCAAGAATATGCAGAGCGTGTTTAAGATAAATGCTCATATGCAAATTATTGTTTTTTAAAGTACCAATATTGCACCAGCGCTCGATACTGGTGTGCATTTAGAACAAGGTATTTGTAAACACTGTTATTTATAGTTCACGGACATGAGCAGCAAACCGTTCGTTCATGCGGAACCATGGACAGTTTTACTGCAGCAACTTTGCAGTAATTCAGAGAAACAAACCAGCAATTACCCTATGCATATTAGATCTTATAGTGCATAAGTGTAGAACACAACACTTTAAATAATTTAACATTTTTATTTCAAATAGATTTTATCGATAAGTTAAACGGTGGCTAAACGATAGATCTGTTGGATAAAATTGCTCAGCATTACTGAGTACTACAGCCTGCATAATTTAATATTTACTCATATTGACAACATATCTAAGACTAAAGTTTATTTCAACATAAGTATATGATTTGGCATTGTAAATGAACATGTATTTCACTTTTACTTTCTCTAAGCATGTACAGTAGGAAGATAAAGTATTATATTTCACATGAAAATTCAATACCGCGATTTCACAAATATATTTTCAAGTTCTCCTGAATCCATAAAAATTATTTTTAGAAAAACTTCTGTATGGTGGTGAAGAAGCATGACTAAAAAACAAAAGGTCCGTTAAACACCAAATCTTGTATTTAAGTTTATCATCTCCTAAGGATACGACGTGAAAATTTTAGATAAAATCCCCCACTCAAAACTACCCTTTGCATGGAAAAATGTTCGAAAATGTTTGTTTTCTTAAAAATGGCTCTAACAGTTATGTTAAAGAAATGTTCATCAAAAGTAAAATTTGTATCTTGGATTTCCAGGGAATAGCCTCTTTATTTCGATTCACTTTTTCATAACTGGTAAATCGTAAGAGATGGACAAAACCATACTACGCATACTAGATCTCCTCAAAATACATTATTTGTGTACTTTACATTTTTGTTGTGATGCTAAACGTTTCCCCACACCCCAACTACACTTTATATAGAAAAATTTCGAAAACAGTTAATGCTTTGTGGTCACTTTAAAAACACATTGCAAGAACATTCGTCTCCTCCTGTCACTCAAAATATATTTCAATCATCCACAAGTTTGTTCAGTGTCGAACGCTTCCCCTTTCGTATTTTTGACATATTTTTCAGTCTGCACTCTGTTTCAGTATTCACTGATTTATCTATTAGCAGGAACTGAACGGGTCAGGCGTTGAGCAATGTTAGTGCAACACGTATCGAAACGGGTTGAAGAGACCACGTCTACTGCATCCGCCATAGTTATACTCTGTGTGCACTTAACCTCAATCCAGCAACTTCACGACCCCAAAACGAGTTCTATTCGTAGAGCAGATGCTTCGGGCGTCTAAAGGTAAATGTGCAGTCTTTGTTTACACCATAAGCGATGTGTATTCATAAGTATTAATCATTATGTAACTCCTTTCGTAATTCTATTTCAAATGTTTCTTGACATTATTACAAGAATAAACGTTTGAGACCGTATTTATGAACTGCCGGGTTTCGAAGCAGCTGTGTCGGCCGCTGACAGTGGGCTATTTCTTTGTTTCCCCGGGTCGGTTGGCGGATGTCTAAGTGGTTCTCATTTTTACCACTATTATACGCGAGATACATATTGAAACATGACCACTTTCTGCTACCTGAACGGCTAGGAGGTGATAGTGAGGAGGCTGAAAAACTCATCCAGTCATCCTTCACTGCCTATTACACTATCAGTTGTAATTGTGTTGCTACCAACTGAACTTGTCTTTCGGCAGTGAAATGTGTAAAATGTGTTGATATATTTCGCCGTTCTTGTATTGCTGAATTTAGTTTTGTTCCAAGCGGGTACTGGAAAACGGGGGAACCGGAATGTAGAGAATTGTACTCTTTCTAATTTTATATTTAATCTATCCCAGGTTTTGAGATTAGGCAGTTAAGAATTTCCACTGCCACGTGAAACATATTACTATATATTTCTATTTACCATGTTTCAAGTTAAAGCAAATGCATAATGGTTTCCTTTCATTTGTTTCAGGATCGCAGGACCAGGCGGTTGGTGTTTTGGGGTAGAATGATGCAATATACGCTATGGAGAACTTTCTCCCTGGCATTTGGCAGGAGTGTATTCTATCCCCGAAATCCCCGGGTTGGGGTGGATAATGTAGAGCTAGCATCGTGTCATGCTGATATCGTTAGGGAACCTGTCCTTGCTAGGCTCATCGTCGTCCAAATCTCATCGACCTTCGGGTGTCCCCTTCATCCCTTCCTCAAAGGAGTTGCGTTAGAAGCATAATAGGCCATGGCTTACGAGTACGTGCCCAGTGTGCCCCTCCGTCTATTTCTTCTTACTCCTGATACAAAACGATTCTATAACAAAAAGCTGATGTGCTTCATTCCTCTATTAACTTTATGCTAAACGAGATGAACTTTAACAAACACGTTCTATTACTCACTTCGTTATAAGTAGAGGGAAAATACGGGAATACACTAGGCTAAAGCGATAGTCCAATCTTCTAAAGTTGTCGCTATGTAACTGAGGTGAGTTTCTTTGCACGACTAGTAGTGTTTAAATGTTTTAATACCGAAATGAATAACAAAGAATATCTTCGACATGGTCAGTTCCACGAAACTGCATACATACATACATACATACATACATACATACATACATACATACATACATACATACATACACACATACATACACACTTACATACATACATACACACACATATACATACATATACATACACATACACACGTACATACATACGTACATACATACGTACACACATACGTACATACATACATACATACATACACACATACTTACATACACACATACTTACATACATACATACACATACATACACATACATACACATACATACACATACATACACATACATACATATACACATACATATACACATACATATACACATACATATACATACATACACATACATATACATACATACACATACATACATACATATACACACATACACATACATATACACACATACACATACATATACATACATATACACATACATATACATACATACACATACATATACATACATATACATACATACATATACATACATACATACATATACACATACATACATATACACATACATACATATACACATACATACATATACACATACATACATATACACATACATACATATACACATACATACATATACACATACATACATACACACATACATACATACACACATATACATACATACACATACATACATACATACACATACATACATACATACACATACATACATACATACATACACATACATACATACACACATACATACACACATACTTACATACACACATACATACTTACATATACATACATACATATACAAACATATACATACATATACATACATATACATACATACATATACACACATACATACACATACATATACATACATACATACATACATACATACATACATACACACATACATACATATACACATACATACATACATACATACACACACACACTTACATATATATACATACACATACATACACATACATACACATGCATACACATACATACACATGCATACACATACACACATACATACACATACATACACATGCATACACATACACATGCATACACATACATACACATACATACATACATACATACATACATACATACATACATACATACATACATACATACAGATATATGACCTATACTGTGTGCTTTAACAAGTCTATAGTTTTTGTGTAGTTAGTTTTTGTCTATCTGTCACGGTTTACCAGTTATGCAAAATTCAGCAAATTCATCCAGAATGAACGGACCTTCAGAGGCTATTCCAATAAAATTAAAAAATACACTTTATTTGCCATGTAAATGTCTTTAATATTACGTGTTTTAACCAAAATTGTTAGAGCAATTTTTGAAAAAATCTAAATTTTCGGAGAATTTTCCAAGTAAAGGACGCATCCCTGGAAGATACTAAACTTAAATACCAAGTTTGGTAGTTTATTGATTAATCGTTTTCGAATTATCGTATTCACAGGCTCACGGACACACACGGACGTTTTAAAAGTTGTTTTGATATAGAGGACCTCAAAACATGTATTCCCGGTGAAATCTGGACTTCAAAATTTTTAGTGAAATGCAATATTTTCTCTATACACTATGTACATATAAAAATATTGATTTAATCAAATAAAACAACATTAAATGTTTTGATAGTTTAATAATAAAACATTGGTTTTACGTGCAAAGAATGTAAAAATATAAAAATTTATTATCGAAAATTGCTGTTAGAGAGATCAAAAATAGCATGCAAGGCCTAATTTGTGGGACAGTATTTGATAGTGTGTGTTTTATACGAATATTATTATACTGCAAAGACGTTTCGTAATATTAAGACTGGTTTGTGTATATCGGCTAAACAAGTTGCAGCAACATTTCACTGCAAATTGGGATAAGAAGCGTGCATATCCTTTGAGTCAGACCCATGGACCAACATACCCAAAAGGGAAACTGGACCTAGATCTACGTTAGTAAGTAATACTTGCTAAGGAAATGAACATCATTTAAAACTTAATTACATAGTAATATATTCCACGGTCGGCTTTAAATTTATCTGCTGCTGCGGCAATAATGCCAAGATCAACTGTTCTACTCGTGCAATAAAAATACCGCACCCAGCAAAAGCCCTAATCTTTCTCCGTCCTAATTTATCCATATTTGGTCTCGTAAAAGAAATTATTCGTGATTACTCTTGACACTGGCAATGAGGTACTACAAATATGGAACTGTTTCCATTAACCCAAGTTTCCAAATACCTGTTACATCTGAATAGAATACGTACAGGATTTGAATCTTACAGTGTTTAACATAACTCCATGGCACGACAGCTCACGGGGAGCCTTGGCCTACCGCCCGGCCGCTGCGTCCCCCATCTCGGTCCACTACAGACGTCATGGATGGGGTGCAGTATTGGAGGGTGAGACGTGGTCAGCGCCTCGAGCCCCTCCCGGCCGGTTAATGCGGTCCTCACGACCTGGAGCCGCTACTTCTCCATCAAGTAGCTCCTCAATTGGCCCCCCAGGGACCTCACGAGGCTGAGTGCACCCCGGTCCAGGTCTCCCAGCGGGGGAAAAATCCCCACGCCGGTACTGGGGATCGAACCCAGGTCTCCCGCTTGGTAGGCAGCTGCGCTACCACCGCGCTAAGGAGACGACCTCTTACAGTGTTTATACAAATATAATCCGGGTAACACATGCATTCCCAGATTACAATGTTAAAAGCGAAAAACATTGTTGAACCTTACAGAAGTTTCATTTTAAAACGCCTTAATACAGATTACTGCAAGCGGCTTTAATTTTATTTGCGCAGAAGAAAAAAATCCTGGAGATGCTCAAATTTTAAAAATGACGCATAAGTTAATTGAAATTTTAATTTATCCACAACGTACATAATAGGTGGAGATGGTTTCTATCCAAAAGTCCGATACCGCGATTTCCCTGGAAATACACGAATTAAAACAAAATTTGTAGAAAAACGTGAGCAAAAACGAAAAGTACTTTAATACTAAACTTTAAGTTAGTATCTTTCAAGGATACGAACGAAATTTTTCAATACAACCCCTCACGCCAAAGCACTCTTTACATGGAGCCGTGTTTTGATTTTCTCAAAATTGGTTCTAACAATTTTAATGAAATACTATATGTTTATGGCGTTTATATGACAAAGTTCTTGAATTTTCTGGCAATCCTAATTGACAAAATAGTGTATATATGGTTAAAACAAATAGTTTGTCATATAGACCTATTTGTGGAGTTAACTATTGCAGAAATATTCCTCGTTATTCGTTTAAATGAAGGGAATGCGACATGTTATGGCATACTGTATATACATACTCTTCTATTTGGCTATGCCGCGCCATGAGGTCATGGCAGTCTTCTTGCGAATCCTCCTTTGATTTAATGGATGTACCCATCATCTGCGTCTAGATTTCTTGCCTCTCATAAATCGTAAGGCGCAAAGAGATAATTCAAGCTCATTAAATGTACAGCTTTATCCCCTTCTGCAATGTGTATGGTTCAAAATGTTTGAATAAACGTTTATTGTGACGTCCTTGCCACGAGCGTCAGTTGTTAATATGTAATTTTATAACTATTTTGAAAAGATCCAGTGAATTATCTTATATGATGTTTATATTAGATACTTCCGGAGTACTTGTAATACACAATTAGCAGATCTAAAAACTTCTTGCTTACACTTACGATTGCACTGCGCTGTCATTGGTGTTCCCTCGCGCTTGCGCTTATATTGTGTTTACGTCTGCGCTTGCATCTCATTGTGAATGTGGCATATTCTTCGTTCCTGGTATGTCTTGTTTTTTCTAGATGCATTATATTTTGTGTGTTAACAACGTGTGTACAATTGTTGAACCGGCGACATTGAAAATTAATATGTGTACCAAAATTTAAATAAACGTACCCATTTTTTAAGTTTTTGTTATTTATCTGCAGTGTAGGTGTCGATGCGATATACCCTGCCTTCGTTTTATGCCATGGCCATAACCACCTTAAATGCGTATCGGCTGAGACGGCAGTAATCTCAGCACTATGCCACTGCGCAGAAGCGGGGCAGCACATTCAAGAGTATATTTATCAGCTTTGAGGCTTCTCAGGCGTTGCCTGGTCTTTGTGTTGTGAAGTGTTTCAATAATACGCGTATTGTGTATGATTTCCTTAGGAATTTGAGTTTCTTATTGGTACACGGAAATGCGTGTAAGCAAATTCACGCTAGTAAGTTTCATACATAAAAATTGAATCATATAGACAGGTGTGTAGACAATTTCAGAAATAAGTTTTTGGTTATCCAGTTGAGGGTGGACACACTGTGATATGTTTGGTCAATACATTTAGAACATCGGGATCGCTAAACCAAAGAAACGAAAACAAACTTTCTAACGGAAGAAACGGTAAATAAAATAGGTGTTGCGTTTGAATGCTCAACTAAAAAGTCTCTCAGCCGTGTTGTACAGCAAGTGGGTATTTCAATACCTCTGTTCATGCAGTTACCAAACTGAAATTCTACTGTGTGATTTAGTGCATTAATTACAACCTCATGACGAACGGAAAAACATATCACTTTCGCAACTGAATGTTACAAAATATGATGTTAAATCAATTATACATTAAATCTACTATTTAATAGTTTTTTTTTTTCAAATGAGGCACTTAAACTGTCATGTAGGAACACTAGGTATTGCAGCTTGGATAATACTTATTTAATTCATGAAGTTCCGTCGTACGATGTCAAAATCGGTGGACAGTTTGCTATTAAATCAGCCCATATTTTTCACGGATAGCGTAAATTCCGATAGGTACAGCAGAGACATTCTTATGTTATTATTCCAAATGTTGTCGGATAGTGAGAGATAATACGGATTTTTCCAATAAGATTCTGCCACGTTAAAAGGAAAGTAATGTAAAATGAATATGTATATATCGATATACAGAATGTTAATGAACTACACCGAAATAATTTGCGAGATTGTGCACGTGACTGATATAAGTAATTTGAGATCGGCCGTGCAAGGTCCCCGTGCTTCCAATTCCTTGGAAGCCAAAGGCGAATTTTTGACAGTGTAATTTCTTAAGGATTACGGCAACCTTTCCACTGATCTTACTGTGTGCGACTTCTATCTCTCAGGAACTCTATAAAATAAATTTTATAGGTGCAATCCATACACCACAGACAAACTTAAGGACAACATTAAAACAGAAATTATGAACATAACGCAAGAAGATCTCATACGTGTGAATGGAAATTTCATCCGACGGTGTGAGGAATGTCTTCTCGTAGATGGACAGCACTTTCAACAATACTATACAAAGGTTAATTATCATTACTCATATATTACTAAACACACATGAGTAAGTAACGCGGGAGTTAGGAACGGCAACCCCAGCAGTGTAGCTGACTGTGCGGAACGCGCATTTGCGCGATCTGCGGCCTTGCTATAAAACGAAGGCACTGTGCAATCAAGATATCCAACCATTGTTCCACGAAAGAATTGTTAAATTCAATTATTCTAACACAACTTCCTTCATTATGAAGAGTAAACTATGTGCAGATCAGGGATCAAGCGCAAAAATATTTTAATGATTTTGTTGGAAATTAGAAATGCAACTTAATGGAACCCTAATTACTGCACTTTTTTCTAGATGCACTAACCAAAATGAAAATTATACGCTGTAACCTTTTTTGTGGACAAAAATTTGGACTGGCCGATATCGGTGAAATGTCATCATTATGATGGTGACGACTCTGGAACTTGATGATTAAGTTTAAAAATAATATTTCTCCATTTTAGACATTTGGTTGGTTTTGGTGTCAGTGGAAAAGGGGAATGCGGGAGGTTTAATTAGTAGATGAACCCGGAATACACAGAAAGGAGTGCTTTTTCTAAACAAATGGAAGTAGCCAAATTCTGGACTATAAAAAAGCAGTATCCCAATTTGACAGCAGATCATAAAAATGCGAGCAAGGTGCCAAAAAAAAGTTAAAGATATTGACAAGTAAATTTGCAATGCTCAGACAATACTTCCTTCGAAGATAATCGGGGATAAAACCTAGGTGGATTGTGAGTTAGGGATCAAAACAGAAATCATAATGAATGAATGAATGAATGAATGAATGAATGAATGAATGCATGAAAATCGCGCAGTTAGACTCACCGAGGGCTGATAAAAGATTCTCGATGTGAATGGCTCGAAAATCTGTCCAATTGTGATAAGTTGGAATTATACAACATGGTCTGGCACTGTAGAACGATCATTATTATATTTACTGTTATCTTTTACTGTATCCATTAGAGTGCTATGGTTAATGTAACAAATTTCTTTATGGACTCAAAATTGTTTAGAAATAAAGTGTGTTCACTTCGACGCGTAGACAGTTTACGGTTGCACGCCATCCATGGCTCACACACTACTGTGCGCTATCACTCCAGTCTCTCACGACTCAGTACAATTCACAACAGAACACACTGCACTGCAATCCTTTCGCCTTTAATAGCTAGAAAATGACGTCACAAACTTTCTGGAAACTTGTCGAATACATTAGAAGGCGCAGTTTGGAAAAACGTATCGAATATCGAGAAGAATTATGATGCCGCGAGAAGAGTCTCGCGTTCCGAGTACTCGCGTACTCTGTATTGTTTACGTATCCAAGCTACGATGACTCGCATACCAAGGCGAACATGAGAACACTCACACGGACGGACGGCATTGTTACAATACTGGGCGCTACTATCAACAGTGAAGAATTGAAAGGAACAAGTGAAAGGGCTTAAAGCGATTAAGTTTAGATCTGAAAGGACTGATAATCGAAGATGAATTATGAATATATTTAACTAAATTATCCTGGATATTTGTGTGTTTTACTTGGGTTTATTTTTCCAATATCTATAGTAGGTATTACAATAAGGAGACATTTATACATGAACTTTCATCATAAAACGAAAACAACTTTTTATTTGTTTATTTATATGTATTTATTTTATTTTTGCGACTAAATTATACTAATGATTACTTTATCAATACTTCGCTGGTGAAAACAATACAGCGTATAATGTTACTCTTAAAGAATCCGTACATAATTTGAAAGGGTGAAAGTATGCCGACAGTGCAGTGGCAAGAGCAGGGCTCATCATCTCGCTTGAGCAAGTACACTTGCTCTAACACAAAACTTGAAATTTTAGAATTATAGGCTTCTGACAGTAGTGATGGTTCTCGACACAAAGTGTGTCGTGTGTCTGTGTATAATGTCAGGAACGCAATCTAACACTCAGGCCATCGAACTTACGTTTCTGCATAAGATGGAGGAACCTTTCTTATTTATAGAAAATGGCGGAATGATAAGTGTTTGCGACAAAGCTTTGCACTCAAATAATTTCTTTCGAGCGCCATTACACAAACCATGCAAGTGAGTATTACACGTTTACTAAGGATAAGGATTTTTTAAAAATTGTGTTAGATACCAATCGAATGCCATGATGCATGTTCAAATTGACTGCTGAAAATGTGAAAGTTTTTTTGTTATAAATTAATGTTTATGCTAGTAGCGTTGCAACACCAAGGAGCTTGTTGTTATACTATGTTAATACTATAGTTGTCAATTTTTGCAATTACGGGCAAGTGGTTAAACCGCTCGCCTCCCATCTAGGCGGCCGCGGTTCGATCCCAGGCGCCTGCTTGTGGGATTTGTGGTGGACGAAGCGGCGTCTGGGCTGGTTTTCTCCCGATCCTCCGGTTTCCCCCGCCATTCATTCCACCAATTGCTTTATCAACTTTCCTATCATTCATTTTGCTTACATTTCATATCATCCACTTCCTTATGCTCATGTCTGGCTACGACTTACCACTGGTTCCAGGTTCTACAATCTGTGGTTTCGTGCCGTTGGCTCCCCGATAGGCTTTTGACCCCTTGGCATCCGCACTTATGAAGACATGTGTTCATGTCAGAAATATAATTACTAATATAAGGGAGATTATAATAAAGAAATTATTCATAGAACCTATAATAGTATAATTTCCTATAAATGGTGGATTAAGTATTTCAGAGGCAAAATGTTGCATATCGCCACTGCACTGAAGGAATAAACTGTGCTTGCTTTCTAAACAGTCTAAGGCCACTTAGTGTACAGTAGGCGATTCAGAAGGAGACATGAAAAAAAATCTCCCTCTCTCCCCCCTCCACCTTCCCCCTTTCACCCTCACCACGCCCGTTTTCTCACTGCTCTCAAAGACCAGCTGGATAGTAGCAGATGCCTTCCCTTATGGGTTACTTTTTATGCTGGACACTAAACACGCCTTCTGCGTTGGTTCGACTGAGGACATTAGATTCGTTATGTTATTTACGTCATCCTTATGTAATTTTTAAGGATCAGTCTCTGCATATTTCCGTTAAAATAGGTGTCATTCATTAATGGGAATATGTAATTTAATTATGAAAACAAGTTTCAGAAGTTTAGTATTGAAGTAATATGTTATGACATTTATGGAATATTTCGTTTTTGCAAACTATTTACCACAGGCACCAAAATTTAGGAAAAATTAATAAAAAATGTACTATGGTAAAGATACAAAATACTATATGTTTTTCACAAAACCAGTCTGTATTATATTTGGCCTGGAACGAGTTATAGCAACGACAAGACAAGACAGTTTACAGTCGTGACAAATTTCTCAGCCCTGCAGTGCGGACATCCGCCATAAGTTAATGTTTGTGGGAATGTGGTTGTGCGACTAATTTCAGATGTGACGACATGCATAGAGGTGGCTTGTCTCAATGACATACTGCTCACTAATAAAAATATGTAGAATAGGGCAACAACAACGATGTTGCATATTCTGGACGTGTTTTATTTCAAATTACCTTTTTTGACATTGTTACGCGCACAGAAGGAATTTTATTCATGTCATTATAAATGCTTTCATTACAGCTACGAGAGTTTTTAAAATACTTTGCAGGTCTAATGAATCATTTTGACTATTTGCTTAGGCAGGGTTAGTACGGTTTCTTGAATGCCATTCTAAATATTTAATTGTACTTAAGATAACGACTTCAAGTACATTCTTGTACCTTCCAAACATTGAAACGGAAGAAATATCTTTGGAAAGTTATATTCGGCTAGTAAAGTATACGTATTATTTGATAACCTCTGATGCATAACAAGCAAATCTACTTCCTTTATCAACAATATGGCCAACTTAGTTATAACTTTAGTTTTTCTCTAATCGCCTTTATTGTAAGGAGCTTAGAAGTTAGAATAGGAAATTAGCTACCCGGAATGGGCCCCTGCCCACAATAATTCAGCACCGCGCGTAGGTGATCGCAGGCGCTTTGAGAGTTGCAATACCTCTAGGAGGGGATAGAGGGAACACCAGAGGGGCAACCAGATCCGGACGACAATGAACGCTAGCAAGCACAAATTTCTAACGATTCCAAAATGACATTAAACCTAATGCAGACCCTTTCAAACCAGGGGTTCCAGAACCGAGACCCATGGAAACTCCAATCGACATCGCCTGGTCTTACAACTCAAAAACAGGAAATGACAGGGACTGGATATGGACAGGAAATTCGTGGTGGAAGAGGACTCCCCCCACCTGTTAATTCAGCCAGATAAGATTAGATAGGCCGTCTTCTTAACTCGATGGCAGCGCAGCTGCTAGCAAAGCAGGAGACCTGGGCTCGATTCCCGCTGGGAGGCTGGTCCGGATTGCACAGTCTTGTGTGATCCCTGGGGGGATTGAGGAGATACTTGATTGAGAAGTAGCGGCTCCAGATCGAGAAGACCGCATTAACCGTCCGGGAGGAACTCGAGGCGCTGATCACGTCTCACCCTCCATCACTACACCCTATTCATGGCGCCTTTGGGCCGAGATGGGGAATACAGCGGTCGGGCGGTAGGTCTTGGTCCCTTGTGGGCTATCGTGCCATGGAGTTACGTTAAGACTACGATAAGATTCGACGTCAAAGGACCTTTGACTTGAATCGAAGCCGGAACCTCTCGAATGCGAGACTCAACAGTCATTCAGTGAAAGGCGGTTAGCCCAAATGTATTTTCACTTTCTCTACCACGTACATAATACGTTAAAAAGCTACTGCATTCCACCCAAAAACTAAATACCAAGATTTCACTGGAAAAGCACATTTTAGAGTCCCACGGATAAACAAATTCATTTTTAAAACAGTAGAACTCATAAACGAAAAGTCGGTTAAAAATCAAACATATATTTAAGTTCAACACCTTCCAAGGATGCGACAGAAAGATGTTCAAGAAAATCCGTCCACCCGTAACTGCCATAAATATAAAGATTTTAAAAAAATTTGATTTTCTCAAAAATAGTGTTGATATGGGTTAAAATACCTATTACATGTATAAGAAATATATTGCATAAATGAAATTAATATCTTAAATTTTCTGTGTACAGACTCTGAAGCCCTCTTATTTCTGGATGACTTCTACATGACTGATAACTGTAAGAGCTGGTTTTGTGAAAGTTGCCAATAAACTTCTTACTGGAAAAAAAATTATAAAGAATGCACATTTACTTCATTTCCATTTCCTCCATTAAGCAAATATCGTTAAAATACACAATTTATATGGAACATATTTTGTGTGCAGTTAACCATTTCTGAGGTATGCCTTCTTATTGGTTTCAATTTTCTAACATACTTCTCTCACATAGGAAGTTGTTAACCGTTTTTCTTCTGCTGTTCAAGCAAAGCAAACGGAATCTTTAAGCCAATCATAGTGACCAACTCTTTGAAGATTTTACTATCACTTACGCTCACTGCATTCACCTAATCCAATTTTTCTACAAGGCGATATGCAATTAAATTATTTTTGCAGATCTATATCTCGATTAACGTGAAATGGATAAAAGAATAAGATTTTTAAGAATAGCATGTTGATAGAGAAAACCATGTGAATGAACATTTTTTATTTCCTCTAGCATGTATATACAATGCAATCTAACAATAAATTCTAATGTCGCTATGGATTTACCTTCTCTAGTGCATATGTACAATGCACATAGTAGATAGAGAAGCTATCGTACTCCACCAAAATTTGGATACTTAGATTTCACCGGAAATAAATTTTCAGACTTCCTGAACAAAAAAAAAAAAAAAAAAAAAAATTAGAAAAGGGTCAGTGTGTGTCTGTGAAGAGCATAACTCAAAAACTGAAGTCCGTTAAATATTAAACTTGATGTTTAAGTTTAATATCTCTCAAGGATGCGACTAGAAGGTTTTAAAGAAAATCTCCACCCCAAACTTCTCTTTACATAGAAAATTTTTCGAAAATTGTGATTTTCTCAAAAATGGCTCTAATAATTTTGAAAGATTTGTTCATTCCGGATTATTTCTGTTCAAATTTTGTATAAATGGTAAACTGTAAAAGATACACATCACAAAAAATGTAGATCTCGTTAAAACATATCATTTACGTCAAATACATGCTTTGTAGCTTTGAGATATTCCGAAAGTTTGAAGCAATATTTATCATTGTGGAGTAGTAATTACATAAAGCCATGTTTGTTTACTGTTATTAGTAGCCTTCTTGGTAGAACACATTTTTTTTTTCCATTGTTCTTTGTTTATATTTATTACTCCGTGTTTTTCTGTTGCTGTTGTTTTTTTTTTTTTTTTGTTTTTGTGTTTTCCTTTCTTTTTGGCAAGATAGAACTTCGTTGCGTTTTTATTTTCTCGTCAGTCAATTTTTTTATTTTCTCTAGCCCCGTATGTACAATGTACATAGGGATAGAGAAGTATTGCATTCCACCCAAAAGTTCGATGTCGAGATTTCACCGGAAATACATGTTTTTAGGACCCCCTGAATCCAAAAAAAGAATTTCCAGAAAAAGGTCCGTGTGTGTGTGTGTGTCCGTGTGCCTGTGAACACGATAACTCAAAAACGAAAAGTAGCTAAAATACCAAACTTGGTATGTAAGTTAAGTATCCTCCAGGGATGCGACACGAATACTTTGAGAAAAATCCCCCCATCTCAAACTACCCTTTACATGGAACTTTTTTCGAAAATTTTTATTTTCTTAAAAATGCTCTAACGATTTTGACTAAAATATCGTATATTAAACATATTGACCTGACAAATAAAATGTATATCATGAATTTTCTGGGAATAGCTTGTGAAGACCTGTTTATTCTAGATAAATTTTGCTTAATTTGGCATAACTAGTAAACCGTAAGAGATAGACAAAACCTTACTGTACAAAAATTGTAGTTTTTTTTAAAATACACAAGTTATGTCATATACATTTTTCTCGTGGAGCTTACCGTTTTCGAGGTACTTATTGTTATTAGTTTCAGTTGTAAAGTACTTATACTTATCTCAGACGGGAGTGTCCGTTTTTCTTTTGTTCTACTCCTGGCCAAGAAAAGAAGCGATTTGTAATGCCAGTCGCATAACGACAGCTTTTAAAACATTTAACTATTGGTTTAGCCTAGTGTATTCCCTTATTTTCTTCCTACTTATACGGAACTAAATAATAAGAACATTGTACTAAGAGTACCACGATTAGCAAGGTGCAGAAAGAAGAAGAAGAAGTATCTTATGTATGAAGAGAAAGTCATGTGATTGTAACACATCAGATTTTATTGAATGGTGATGAGTAGATTGATTATGAATAAATAAACTGTTTTGACAACGTGAACATTTTTCAATAACCAGGTAAGATTTTAATTTGATTCACTTCCCCTACAGGCCTCGTCGGGGAAGGAGATTCTGTGATATAACTAACTTATTCTACTGACCTCATCAGGAAAGTAGGTCAATTCTGTGAGATAATTCTTTCCAGGAAATTATTTAAATTATTGTCCGGAATATTTTTATCGACATAAGAGAGAAAGAGAATAACTTGACAGGAAAACATAAGAAATAAGTTGAGTGTGTCGACGATTCTAGCTAATTTCGTCGGAACTCCAATTGCGAATATTTACAAGTGATTCAGTGCGCTTCCAAAAAGAATGCTGTCGTTTATGCTGAAATGATTTGATGTTGGAAAATCTATTAATAAAAAACCAAGATTGTTTGCAAAATAATGTTTTCCTTTTGTATGTAATTCCTGCACCACTAACACCCCTGAGAGGAAAGAGTTCTCGAGAAGTGCTCTGCCGACGAGCTATGCCAGTTGGCGACTGACCAGCCGATTCTGCTACAGGTTTCAATTTTAAGGTACTTGAACGTTTCTCAAACGGAAGACGTCTTCCTTTTTGTCTCTCTTTTGTTAGATTCCAAGCTGGAAAAGAAAACTGAATTATGTAGGTAAAAGAATAATATATTGTAAAAAAATTGTTTGCGGAACAACTAGAGAAAATCATGTGCATGGAACACACCAGATGGTTATTAAATGTATGTATGACAGGTTTATTACCGTATATTCACTCTTTAGATTGCTCTTAAATGACATTTTAACTTTCTCTATACGAACGATGCACATAGTGTATAGAGAAGGTATTGTATTCCGCCCAAAAGATCGATACCGAAATTTCAACGGAAATATGTTTTGAGACCTCCTGAATCCAAAAAAAAAAAAAAACATTTTTAGAAAAATGTCCGTGTGTGTGTCTGTCTTTCTGCCTGTGTGTATGTGTGTCTGTGGGCAGCATAGCTCAAAAACGAAAAGACAGTTAAATACCAAACTTGGAGTGTGCGTGTGTGTGTGTGTGTGTGTGTGTGTGTGTGTGTGTGTAAGTGTGTGTGTGTGTCCATGAACACGATAACTTAAAAACGAAAAGTCGGTAAATACAAAAATTGGGATTTAAGTTTAGTATCTTCCAGGGTTGCGACACGAAGATTTTGAGAAAAATCCCCCACTCCAAACTACCCTTTGCATGGAAAAAAATTCGAAAATGTTTGATTTTCTCAAAAATGGCTAACGATTTTGATTAAAATACCGTATATTATATGGCAAATAAAATGTATATCTTGAATTTTCTGGGAATAGCCTATAAAGACCTCTTTATTCTAAATGAATTTTGATGAATTTTGCGTAACTGGTAAACTGTAAGATATAGACAGAAACTTACTAACAAATAATGTAGATCACGTTAAAACACACACTTATGTAATACACGCTTTTTTCATGGAATTGACCATTTCTTAGGTATTCCTTGTTATTGTTTTCAGATTTAAAAAACAAACTTTTCTCACACGGAAAGATATAAACTTCTGGCCCTGCATAGAAACGAATTACAATTGCATGGCAACCGGCTTTTAAGGGAGTTGACATTCCTTTTAGCTTAATGTATTCCCTTATTTTCCTCCTACTTACAAGGAAGCAAGTAATCGAGACAATTTTTGCTAATGTTTATCTCGATTATTATAAATTAGATGGAACAACATGCAATCATTTGTTACAGCTATGAACAGAACGTCATATGAATGGAACATATCATTTTTTTTACAAACATGTCCTTGTATTTGTGCGTGTGTGTATGGGTGGGGGGGAGAGGCGGTGCCAAGACTCAAAAACGAAAAGTCGGTTAAATATCAAACTTGGTTTTTAATTCAGTATCTTCCAAAGATGTGACACGAAGGTTTTCACCACCCCTAACTACTCATTACATGTATAACATTTTTCGAAAATGGCTAACAATTTTGATTAAAATTCTATATTATATAAGATATTTTTATGATAAACAAAAGTATATCTTGAATTTTCGTCTTCATTCCGGATGACTTTTATGTAACTTGTGCATAACTGGTAAACCGTAATAGATAGAAAAAGCTTACTAAACCAAAAATGTAGACTCATTAAAACACACAATTTATAACATTTCTTTTGTAGAGTTAGCCATATGAGACAATCCGAAATATTGGTTCCCGTTTTAAGCTGCTTAAACTTTTCGTCTTTTATTTTATTTACTCATAGCAAGCAGAGAGAACCGATTTTAATTGTTTCACTTAGTAGCCAGCTTTTAATAGAGTTTGGTCAGTGTAGTTTCTTATTCCCCCCCTACTTACAAAGAAGCAAGTAATAATACCTGTTCTAGTAATGTTTATCTTCATTAACATCATCTAGAATAAAAGAATCATCTTTTGTAAAAAGAATTTGTTTGTTGAGAAGGCATAGTGTCCCCTGAGGGCTCAGGTCTGTCTCCTTGGAGAGGTAGCTTCGTTTGGCAGTCCTGGTTAGCCATTCCAGGAAGGTTCCTCCTTTTTGATCAATTGATGACAGACAAATGACAGCACAAGACATCTCATTAATGCCAAATAAACCATTGTACTAATCTATCTGAGAAAAACAATATCCTTCAAGAAAAGTATACGCAAGGAAATCACGAGAAGAATATCCTCCGCACGGTCAAAGTTATAGGCATTAAAATTCATATTGCTTGATAATTCCTTTAATCTGAGCATTAAGAGACAAATCCTCAATACATGCATCTTATATACCTTGATATAAGATTCACAAACTTGGAGCAAAGCAAAAAAAAAAAAAAAAATACAGAAATGGATTACAAACTTGGCAAAGGAAAATGGAACGGAAAATCTTAGGAATCACATGGACAGGCACAATTAGGAACTACATAATTAGAGGACGAACACAAATTACAGACGCAGCATAGACCAGCGACTAGCTAGTGTAAGTCATAGTAAATATGACGGGCATCTAGAAAGCTCTCATTTTTAACTAATGTAGTAAAACTACTCAAACCATTCATGATGTATATGTTTTAAAATAAATATCTTAACGTTTAGGACTTTTTTCCTTGTTTGGACACTTTAACTAAATATAGTTTTTAATCAATACTTCAATACGCAATATAGAAGCGAAGGCAGAACTAAGCACTTAGAACAGCTATACAACTGCATCATATTAGCATCTCTAAAATCGCCTCACAGGCAATTTGGATCCCACTGCTACTTAAAATGTTAATGAGGAACAACGATTATTCTGATGAGTGTGGAGTAACCAGAAGGCTAGCTTGTGCCAAGAATGAAAGGAGCTAAATAGCTTTCTGCCACCGTATCGCATCTTAGAAGTAGAAACACCCAGATATGATACACAAACACCACACCAATTACCAAACTCTTTTACCGGAAATGCTTAAATGAGACTCTCCAATCACCGACTGAAAATTGCTTCAGGAACACCGTTAGAACAATCAACATGTTTAACCTACCACGTTTCTTTCCTGGTCATCAAGCTTACAAAACACAGTTACAGACATTTATTCCTTAGCTAAACAATAAGTGGACGGAGAACTAACTAGGGTGACTTCTGGGTTTACTTCACTTGGCAAGTACTCTTGATGCCGTTATCTTCCTCAGTCTGAATTCAATCTGATTTGGAAACCGTTTCCAATGGCATAAGCCAGGTCTAGTAACAGTTTGTTTCTCCTTAGGATGTATTAATTTATATACAATCTTAGATGAATTACTTTCTTAATAATGCTGCCACAAGGAATCTAGCCTAAAAATGTTATGGCACCAGGACCATCCACTTTACAAGGCATTTGAGACTGAAAAGATATGTCCTTATAAAATTTAACCTTCTGTAAAAATTAAAGCATTAAAATTGTATAAATTATGATTAATTTACATGTTCCTTTATTTTATAATAAACATACTACACCCCTCCTAAAACTAGGAAAATACGTGCATATGCAATTATACATTTTAATGAGGTTTTGGTGTACATATATCGCAGAATAAGTACTAAAAATCTTGTGTGTATCATTCACATGACTTTCTCTCTATCCCTATAACAAATTATTCTTAAAAAACTTATACTTCTATTTATTTCATGCTAATCAGAAAAAAATAGCAGAAATAGCCTTATTACTTGCATCCTTGTAAGTAGGAGCGAAATAAGGGACTACCATAGGTTAAAGAGATAGTCAAAAGCTGGTTGCTATGTCACTGAAGTTCCTTTGTATGGACAGGAGTTGACAAATCCTGTATGAGAAAAGTATAAGTATTCCAAAGCAAAAACCAAAAACAAGGAATGTCTCAAAAATGAACTCCACGAAAAAAATGTATATAACATAAAATGTGTGTTTTAACGTGCTCTACATTTTCGTGCAGTAAATCTTTGTCCATCTCTTACGGTTTAGCAGTTATTCAAAATTCCGTAAAATTCATCAAGAATAAAATACTCTTCAGAGGCTATTCACAGAAAATTTGAAATATAAATTTTATTTGTCAGATAAATAGCTTTAATATACGATTTTTCCATCAAAATGCTTAGAGCCATTTTTGACAAAATCAAAATTTTCGAAAAAAATTCCATGTAAAGGGTAGTTGGGGTGGGGGGATTTTTCTCAAAATCTTCGTGTCACATCCCTAGAGGATATTAAACTTACATACCAAGTTTAGTATTTTACAGAGTTTTCGTTTTTGAGTTCGTGTTCACAGACACACGGACACACACACACACACACACACACGGACCTTTTTCCGATAATGCTTTTTTTTTAAGTTAAAGGGGACCCTAAAACATATATTTTCGGTGAAATCTCGGTATCGAATTTTTGGGTGGAGTGCAATACCTTCTCTATGCACTATGTACATAGTGCAAATAGAGAAAGTAAAAATATAATGTTTTACATTCGCAAGAAGTTCTATATCTGTTTTCAACAAGCCATTCTTTCGAAAGCTTAATTTACCATAGATTTCATGCAAATCGAGATAAAAATTAATAAAAGTGGTTTTATTATATATTTCCTTGTAGGCAAAAGGGCAATAAAGAAAAGCATTAAGCTAAAGTGATATTCAAAATTTTATTTTGAAATTAGGTTCTTTTTCATGGTGAGTAAAAATAAAAATGACTGCCCAATAGGTATTGAAATAAGAAGGGATATCCAGAGATGATTAATTCCACACAAAAAAGGTACAGGATGCAAATTGAATGTTTAACGAGATCTACCTTTTTGTCTATCTCTCACCGTTCACCAATTGTGCAAAAGCCACCCAGAATGAAGAATAATCTTTTAGGTGTAAATAATAACATTGATTAAATTCCGTTTGATCATTACTTTATATTTATAGTTTTAAGATTTTTTGTTTTATTTGTTATTTTATACCTGTTATCTCTAAAAGTGCCGTACGCAATATTCGATATAAACATGTAATGAGAAATGTAGTTGGAATAATTACATTGAAGATCGTGTTATCCTGAAAGATTGTACCCAGAAAATTTAATATATACATTTTATTTGCCAATTTATGTGAAAATAGGTTAAGCATACACCGTTATGATGACATAGTTAAGATTCATTTTGAACAAATAAAAATATATAATTCTTCCATGTAAAGCGTAGTTTAGGGTGTAAGATTTTCTTCAAAATCTTAGTGTCACATTGTGAAAAATGCTGAACTTAAATACCAATCTTGTTACTTAACCGACACTCCGATTTTGAGCAATAGTGTTCACACACACACACAAACACACACACATACACACGCGTGTTGGATTTTGCATAACTAGTAAACCGTAAGAGATAGACAAAAACTTACTACACAGAATATATAGATCAAGTTACACAAATTTGTCATATTCCTTCTTTTGTTCATGCAGTTGGCCATTTTTAACATATTGTTTGTTATTGGTTTCAGTCTTAAAACTTTTCACATACGGGAATTTGTCAACTGCTGGCTCTTTTTTTTTTTTTTTTTTATTTGTGGTGGGGGAAAAGGCTACTGACGCCCTAACCCCAGGCAAGCCTGGGAGTGTGAGACTCCCCGCCCTGGACTCGAACCAGGGGGCACTACCCACGAAAAACCCCCACCGGAAGTAGGAGGCCCCTGCCTCGCTTGTGCACCCTGGCTTGCGCCTGAGTGCACCCTGGGGGGGAGTTGCTGGTGATATAGGTTTTGTAGTTGATTGTGGTATTTTATGTGTAACAGCCTGCGGGCCTCGTCAGTAATTAGTTAACTTAAGTAAGAGTTAGTCTAAGTAAGTGTTATACATTTGCCTATTGGCTTCATAAAGTGTGCTTAGTTGAATTTGGGGTGTATATATGTTGGAGTGTTCATGCAATGATGCATCCGAGGCTGCATCTTGCAGTCGTACTGTGTTAGCCTAACGATTACATATACGTGTATTTATTTACAAGTATTTACAGTGTATATAATATCCGCCAGAGGCTTCGTTTCAAGTTTCGCAGGGTAACACAAGAAGGCGTAACCAATGAGAGGCACCAGCGAGCATTAGCACCGAATGACATCCTATCCTCTCTGACATCAACCTCTCTGATACCATCTACCCGTCCACCACTCACATCTCGCACATCACTAACAGCACGCATTGCTCGACGAGTGTCAACGTCAAACTCCTGGCAATGCAAAGAAATGGATTTATCCACATGGCAACCACCTTTTAGACGATTTTACTATCATTTTAGCCTAGTTAATCCAATTATTTGCTTTCTACTCACAAGAAAGTATTTCTGCTAATGTTTATCTGGATTGTCATGAAGTAGCTAGAAGAATAAGCTTTTCAACAATAATTTTTACAGGGATGTAGAGAAAGTCATCTGAATGGAACACATTGGATTTTTACTTTCTGTATACGCACTATGTACATAGTGTATAGAGAAGGTATTGCACTCCGCCTAAAAATTCCAAGATACGTGTAGAGAGAGAGTATTAAAGTGGTTCCAGTTAAATGGGACTAGGTAAAATTATTAGAATCATGTAAAATAAAATGAATAATAGTAGGTATACTATGGCCACGACCTTTTGATTCAGTGGAAGTTTTATCTGTTGTATGATTTTGCTTCAATTCTAAAAGTAACACAACATATTTTAAAAGCATAGCACAAAGTCATAGCAGATAAGCAAAGTATAACTCTCATATTCTCAATTTCTTGTCTCTTATAATAATCTTTCCATGTTGTACTACCATTTTGAAACGATTATCACTAACATATTGTAAAACTCTGGTAGGTATTTAAAATTTGGAAGGCAAATAGCCACCTCTAAGGCGTTTACTTGAAGTGTTTCTGCATTGTTGATACTGCTGAAGAAATATCAACAAAACAGGAATAGCACGTGGAAAAATTCTACTTTATTATATTCTATTGGCAAAACATTTCACTAAGAAGTCTACAATTACTGACAATGAAGGTAATTTATTCTTCCGTCTTCTGCTTCAATTGAGAGATTTTTTTCTAAATTCTAAGAAGGTCTAAGGATTCTAAATTTAAGAAAATCTATTACCCAGAGTAGTGCAAATGAAGTAGAGAGTGTGAGAGAAAAAGGTTCACTCCTAATCATTATTTTGTTATTGTAATTAATAAGCACTTACTTGAGATTAAGCCCTTTTTCACTTCCCAGTGGCGTAGCAAATGACGGATGAGGTCGAAGATAAAGTTTATTCACAGATAGCTAAATAATTAGAAGTTATTTAATACAAAATGTGGGAACTTGGCTGGATCAGTTATCAGTCAACCTTTCTCGCATAATAAAGAAAGGCATCGGATTAAAGTCCGACAGGGACTAATTGCTTTCTAAATTGTCAACCTTTCACTTAAACTTAATGTAAGAGAGTGACAAGTCTTACCCTTAAGACATTTTTACTTTCTCTACCACTATAGTTCCATAAGTAGTAGGTATCGAGATTTCACAGGAAAACATGTTTTGAGACTTCCTGAATAAAAATTGTTTTAGAAAACGGCCTATGGGATTCAGTGTTTATGAAGGTCATAATTCAAAGACGAAATCTCTGATTAAGTACCAAACTCAAATATCAAGTTCATACCTTCCAAAGATACGATACGAAAATTTTCAACAAAATGAACTCTTTCCAAATTTTCCTCAATTTTCTTTCTCTAAAATATTTCTAATGATTTTGTTCTCAAATAAAACTTATATTTTGAACTTCCCAGGGATAGCCTGTGAATTCGTCTTGATTCGGGAGAAAATGTATATAATTTTGCGTAACTTGGTAATTTATATAAAAAAAAAATTGCTACCTATAAAATGTATTTCACTTTAAACTACACCATTTATTGAAAATAAATTCTTTGTTTGATGAAAAGTGATGCCAGTTTTCATGGGGCATCATCCCAAATTTGTGTGTGTGTGTGTGTGTGTGTGTGTGTGTGTGTGTGTGTGTGTGTGTGTGTCTTACGGACACCTTGATATGGAATGCGGTTAGTTCTTAACTATTGCTATTTTCTTTGTATTTATAAAGTAACACAGTAACTTGGTATTTAAGTTTAGTATCTTCCAAGAATGTGATATGAAGATTTTCAGAAAAATTCCTCACCGCAAACTACCCTTTGTATAGAACATTTTAAACATTTATGATTTTATAAAAAAATAACTGTAATAATTTTTATTAGAATTCCGTATACTAAGGACATTTACATGGCAAATAAAATAAATATCCTGAATTTCTTGGGAATAGCCGCTGAAGTCCACTTCATTCTGAATGACTTTTTGTATAACTGCTAAACCGTAAGAGATGGACAAAACCCCACAAAAAATGTAGATCTCGTTAAAACACACAATTTATGTCATATACATTTTTTGTAGATCTAACCATTTCAGAGGTACTCCCTGTTATTGTTTCCAATTTTAAAATACTTAAACTTTTCTCAAACGGGAATCCCACATTCATTTCATCTCTTTTGATTTAGGGTCGCGCCGTGACCGAGTGGTTAGACTACTCGCCTCTCACCAAAGGTCCGATCCCAAGAGATCACATGTGGAATTTAGGGTAAATAAAGCGGCGCAGTAGCGGGCTTTCTCCGGGTTCTCCGGTTTCCCCCGCCATCCAAGTACCATTAGTGTCATTACTCGGTGCCATTTGTAGTAAAAGCGGGTGTTAAACACTATCAAAATATTTTGATCCTATCCATCGAAAAAGAACCGAATTTCAATGATAATGGCAGAGCGACAGTTTTTAAAGAATTTGACTGTCGATTTAGTGAGTATAGTTCCTTATTTCCCTCCTACTTATAAGGAACTATGTAATAAGTTCATTTCTAGTGATGTTTCTTGATTAGCATTATGTAGATAAAAAATAAGTTTTCGTAAGTATAGTTTGTTTTCAGAAAAGAGAGAGAAAGTCATGTGAATGGAATACATAAGATTTTTACAAATATAATGCGGTAGTATTGTAATGTTTATTATTGTAATAATATATTAAATCGTACATTTGTAGATTTTACATTACTCTTTGAGCTACAAATATTAGAATATTAGAATACTTGTAGGTCAAGATTAAACTATCCTTAACGTTGTAATGTCCTCACTCAAACTAAATGGTTTAAGAAATATTTAGACATTTAGTCTAAATCTGCCAAATAACTACTCGCGTAAAAGACAATTTTATCTTTAAGATATGCGACCTATATATTAGTAATATCTCACACTTTTGTTCTACGGTTCTCAGATGTCAGTAAAAGCACAATAATTATCGCAGTATGCACGGGTCAATGGTACAGTAATAGGTGTTCGCTTGTGAATAGTAATTAACAGCACGGCAGCTGCAAACTCCTCCTCCCTCTGTTTATTCATAGTCGAAACATATGGGCAGAGTGGAATAATAGAGGCGGCATGTGGACAATAAGACATGCCGTCAGCATGTCGCTTACTTCGTGAAAGTTCCAGGACATTAGACGCCAGTATTTCTTTAAAGCGACTGGTCCCAAGACATGAATGTACTCCTTACCAGGCCTTCTAGCAGGGAAAGAATGCCCGTGTGGCTGTCGAAAATCGACCAAGAACCCTTCACACCAAACAGCTTTGTGGAATAATAATAATAATAATAATAATTGTATTTAAAATAACATGTAACCTAATCTCGGGCTCGGGCGGCCTTATCGGACCGAGCTAGACCGAACCTAAACATTCCGGTTAGTACAGACTTCTACCCTACAGACATACCGCTCACAATGAAGTAGTGCGTTATAAGGTTACAAATGCAGCGGTTATCCTAAGCCTCTTTCTGTGTTGTGCAACAGTCAATTTTCTTGAAAAAAAAAAAAGTGTATTTAAATTAATTTATTTTTTTATATTTAATATTCGTGAGTTGCATCATAAATTGCTCAAACAGTTATATTTTAGAGTGTTACAGTAGTGACTCTACCCACAAATGTATCTACTAATACGATGTTACGATGTTTTCATGATTGGAAGGAATTTTTAGTTCGGGAGTTCGCCATTATGCGCCATGGTGCCGAGCGATCAGTTCGTTGTCTGCAAGACGAAATCACGCCTTGCGAACGCGAAATGGTGAAACATTTTGACCAGAAACCTTCTTTTTCCAAGGTTTGGGGTTCTTTTGCGTGCAAATAAACATTACACGGGATCACCGGCTTTACTTTCCTTCCGAATGAAGCCAAGCGAAGGATTTTTGCGTCCAAAAATATTTATCATCCTCCGCCAGGTTTGAACCAGCATTCTTGGGTTTTAGAGGATAACCACTACACTAAGGAAGGCGACAGCGTTTCATTATATTGATACGAAATTTGATTTAGGATTATAGGTAGATATGAAAGACACATTTATCCACACTAGTAATAAATGGATCGTTTTGAATACATGATATAGTTTAAAAAGAAATAAAGCATACTCCGAAAAATATAAAACATATGACAAAAAATGAGAATAACCTTACTCCACATATCATGAACTGAATTCTTCTACTAAAATATTACCGAAATGCTTGTGCTGTTCTCATTTAAACAAATGGGAGTGCCAGATAAGGTAGCAGGCATATTCAAATACGTAAACTTTGACGTTACTCATGCAAATGGTCCCTATGTGTGTGGTATATACTCTCTGGCTATCTGAATTAAATATAGACCGCAAGTAAGAACATATATTTCAAATACATGAATATGAAACACTGCTCCTCTGCGTATAAATCAAACCTCTGCGAACCATATTTTCTAGAATGAGATACTTTCTTATTCGTGGGATTGACCTGTGGTTTTCAAAACAAGCATAACCCGTCTTCACTTGCTTTTTAACCACTCGAGAAAAATATATTAACAACGTGTTTTTGAGACTTAGACGAATATTAATTATATCCATTTTTTAGGAATATACAAAATATATTCGTAGTAAAGGAAATACACATTCAGCTGTTAGAGATAAAATTAATTTTAAATAAAACAAATGAAGTTAAGTCAGGAACAAGAAAAATTACACATAATAATATTTTTATCGCATCTATAGAATTAATCTCTCTTTTCTAATGTCCAATAATTCAACTTTCTTTTTAGCCATTCAAGAAAAATATATTAACATATTTTTGAGACTTACGAAGAGATTAATTTGAAATAAGTATCCCTAGAGAATGAAATACACATCCAGTCCTTAGAAATAACATTAATTTTAAATAAAATAATCGAATTTAAGAGTCAAGAAAAATTACACATATTAATGCTTTTACCCCCTCTCTATTCTAATGCTCAATGATTCGACAAAAATATGTTTTGAGAGCATTAATTACGTAAGCATCAAACACTTATTTTTAATGTATTTTACTTGATCTATCAATATCAATTAAAATTTCACCGAAAGCAAAGATGTTTCAGGAATTACGAAGAAGAAGAAGAAGAAGAAGAAGAAGAAGAAGAAGAAGAAAAGCGTTCTAAGAAGAACCATCTCCTGCATGCATATACCTGCGCAGAGGTACGCATCCATTAAAAAGAAAAATCCGATATAGGATATAGGGAGGATATAGATGGTACAAAATGAAAATGAAATGGATGACAAGAAAGCTGATGGAGCAATTGTTTGCATAAGTGGCAGGAGATAGCCGAGGACCCAGAGATAACCTTGTCCAGGTCTCGCTTGTCCACCACAAATCCCATATGCGTTCATCCTGGATCGAAACGGGTGCCTTCTTGGGGGGGGGGGCGAATGCTGAAACCATCCTGCCACCGCTCCACCTAAACATCATTTGGTGCATAAATTCAGCGTTCTCCAAGCATGCGGCTCACAGATTATGAAGAAATCCTCTTAATTCAAAACAATCCTTTACATTTTTCGTTGATTTTGATTTTCTTAAAAATGATTGAAAGAATTTTGTTAAAGTGCTATGTTCTTAAGATATTGCCAATGCAACTATAATTAATATCTTGAATTTTCTCTAAATAACTGGTAAAGTGTCATGAAAATAGTTTAATCATATGATATTTCGATCAAATTGTTAAGAAAAAGTTTTAAGCAAATAAAAAATAAAAAATTATACCATGGAATGCGTAGAAATGGGATGGGACATTTTCTTGAATTTTTCCGGTGAAACATCGACTTTGAATTTTTGGGAGCAATAAAACACTTCTGTTTACTTTAACCAGTCGAGAAAGTAAGAAAGAGATAAGGACAAAACAATACAATCATGTTTGTAAAATTTATAAAAAACGTGATGTGTTTCACTTTTGATCAGTGCTGCAGTGAGGTGGCGACGAAGTATGGCTTGCAATTCGCCTTCGTGAGGTCCAGGGTTCGATCTCGCCAATTGCCGATTTTGACCTGAGGGGTTTCCCAGATGGAAAGGGACGTGCTAGAGTGGATTCTGTTATACTCAAAATTTGCTGTCTGCCATATCGTTCCTTTTCATTTCACTCATCCTTCGCCCTGATGTTCTCTTTTATTCCGGTGGCCGCGCTCGCTAAAGTGACTCGCTTTGGCGCTTTGTGGTGCACAGGATCGTGGGTTCGAGTCCCGCCTTGGGCATGGGTGTTTCTGTGTTTGTAAATGTGTCTATGTTTGTGTATGTAAAAGGAAAACGTTAAGAATAATAAGTTCTACTATTGAAATATAGGAACATGGAGAGAAAAAAGGAATACAGCGCCGGAGTCCTCACAAGCCTCCGGAACTGTATTTTTTGTCATAAAAAAAACCCTTTGCGAGACCGTATCTCTATCAGAATGTAGAGAAGTCTCAATCTGGTATAGTTACCTTGCTCCTCCCTCTCAGGGGCGCCCCTATTGAGACATAGGTACTCTAATCTCAGCTGTTAATGCCGAATCCCTTCGTCCTACCCTCACATCCATGCACCTACCTACAGTGTTTTTCAGAACATGATGACTCTGCCCTACTTTTCTTCCTAAAACGGTCTGATCTTTAAATTTGGGATTAAGGTGTGTGTGTGTGTGTGTGTGTGTGGCTGGAAACCAACCCTCGCTGTTGCCAAGTCTTCCACTTACGGCCCCTTGACTGAGGTGCGATCCTCGACTTGCAAGTAGTGTCTCAGAAAACAGAATTTACTACGTTGCCTCTTTCCCCTAGTATAGGGTCGTCTTTTATTTGCTAATGGTTATTGTCCGGTGAGGTCCCATTTGAGGGTCATCATGCTTTGGAAAAACTATTACTTACTTTGGTCAGTGATAACATTTGCCATTATTGAATCTGCTAAGGTAAGTTCAGAACTTAATGCGTCTGTAATTATAAGTTTAAACATAAAAATATGACGTGCTCCGTTCACATTTCTCTTACCAGTTCCTGAAAAAGCGATGTGTACCAAGGATTATTTTATCTAAAAAATGCTAATCGAGATAAACGTTAGTCAAAATATCCTTGTTATTGATTCCTTGTAAATAGAAGGGAAATAAGTGAACACACTAGACTTGCAATAGTCAAATCTTTGAAAAGCTGTCACTAAGAGATTAACCATGAAATTTTATTTTCTTTACATGGCCAAGAAAAAAGAGATAAACGGATGAGGACTTCCTGTGTGAGAAACGTTTTAAGGATTTTAAAATTGAAACCAATAACAGGGAGTATCTCGGAAATCGTTAACTCTACTAAAAATGTATATAACATAATTCGTGTTTTACGGACACACTCATTTTTGTATAATAACTTTTAATGTATATATCTTTATAATGCACATATGGATAGAGAAGTAGTGTATTCCACCCATAAATTCGATACCGAGATTTCACCGAAAATACATGTTTTAGGACCCCCTGTATCCAAAAAAAGCATTTTCAGAAATAGGTCCGTGTGTGTCCGTGTGTCTGTGAACACGATAACTCAAAAACGAAAAGTAGCTAAAATACCAAACTTGGTATTTAAGTTTAGTATCTTCCAGGGATACGACACGAAGATTTTGAGAAAAATCTCTCCACCCCAAATTAACCTTTACATGGAACTTTTTTCGAAAATTTTGATTTTCTTAAAAATGGCCCTAACGATTTTGATTAAAATATCATATATTAAAGATATTTAACTAATAAATAAAATGTTTATTTTGAATTTTCTGAGAATAGCTTCTGAAGACCTGTTTATTCTGGATGAATTTTGCTTAATTTGGCATAACTAGTAAACCGTAAGAGATGGACAAAAACTTACTGTACAAAAAAATTAGATCTTGTTAAAATACACAAGTTATGTAATATACATTTTTCTCGTGAAGCTTACCGTTTTCGAGTATTCGTTGTTATTAGTTTCAGTTGTGAAGTACTTATACTTTTCTCAGACGGGAGTGTTCGTTTTTCTTTCGTTCTACTCCTGGCCAAGAAAAGAAGCGATTTGTAATGACAATCGCATAACGACAGCTTTTAAAACATTTGACAGTTGGTTTAGCCTAGTGTATTCCCTTATTTTCCTCCTACTTATACGGAACTAAATAATAAGAACATTGTGCTAATGAGTACCACGATTAGCAAGGTGCAGAAAGAAGAAGAATCTTATGTATGAAGTTTGTAGAACAGCTAGAGAAAGTCATGTGAGTGTAACACATCAGATTTTTGTCTCTTCTTATGGTTTACCAGTTATGCAAAGGTAATTAATAATGAAGAGGACTTCTGTGGCTATTCCCAGAAAATTCAAGATGAAGGTACATTTTAATTGTCATGTATGCATTGTTAATTTATGTAAATAATTTTAATATACCGTATTTATAGCAGGATTTGAGAGGCTGGTGATGAAGTTTTGTAGTGAGATCTTCGGTTGCAGGCAGATTTCCCATGTAGATGCTTTGGATGCTACTTTGCTGTACATTTGCTGCTGGTGCCGTAACTAGAATAGTTGGGTTAGTAGTTTACTTCACCTGTGGATTTTATGCCGCCAAATAATACTGTTGTGGCTACTGCTCAGGTAGCCGGCTCGATTATTGGCAACTGCTCTATGGATAGGAATGTGCTTAATAATTTTGTTTGTCCTGAAAGATTTGGTGGACACTAAAATCTGTGTACTGGCTCCAGTTCGGCGAGTAAGAAACACTTTATTTCAGTAATTGATTTCATAGAAAAGTAGTTATTTCTAAGTATTCGAAATTAAATCTATTTTATTTAATAGTTTTGTACTAGCGTCTGTGTATGACGCGGAAATTAAACTTAATATACGTAACATCTGCCTTTGATGAATTCATCAGACATTTTCTATAAATAGTTTATTTCCCATGTTAAGGTTAAATCAACAAATTTAACATGCTTTACTCATTTTATGCAATTTAATATAATAAACATGAATTATAATGTGATTAGGCTAACTATAGAGTAATATTTTAATCAAAATTGTAAGCCGTTTCTGAGATCAGAATTTTTGAAAATCTTTTCATACAAAGAAAGGCTTAGGGTGTTGAGATTTTCTTGAAAGCCTTCGTCGCATTTTTGGAAGATGCTGAAATTAAATGTAAAGTTTGCTATTTAATCGTCTTTTGTTTTTGAGTTAATCGTGTTCACACACACACACTCACACACAGGGACCGCTTGATAATTTTTTGGACTCAGGGGACCTCAAAAAATATTTCCGATGAAATCTCGACATCGAATTTTGGGCACAGTACAATACCTTCTCTACATACTACCAGTCACACTCCTTGCTGTAGTGATAACCATGCTAGTCTCTAAAACCCAAAATTGCAGATTCAAATCTGGGTGATGAAATTTTTCGGACGCAAACGGCGGAGATCTCACGAATTAGAAATTCAAATCCGGTCAAGGAAACATTGTAAAGATGCTTTATGCTCCACTTAGGATCTACAGGAAATTTACTATACTACTACGAACATAGTGTGTTTTGAGAAAGTAAAAATGGTGTATACAAGATATTTTCAGCACTTACAGATTCAGAAGTTCATTGGCGGTGTAACTTTAGGTCATACTGTCTCACTGCGACAGCTTAAGACTCCCCTTCACGTAATATTAAACGGTGTCACACTAAAGCATGGCTAACTTGAAGTTACATATCGTCCAATGCTTCTGAAATGTAGTTTATGTAAATTAGCGGCAGCTAAAAATCAAAACTTGACCTGTATAGGACTCTTTTATGGCAGCAACAATCTAATAACATGTTTTTGTTTTCCCTTTATGACACACACTAATCTTATTTGTTTAAGAAACAGCTAGAATAGCCTGTGGACATTGTCTAACAGCCCACACATGCTTAACTAGGCATGATGCCTGCACGGAGCGAATTATTTTTCAAAGTTGCATTCCTCACTTTGTCATAAGGTAGAATGCTGTCAAGTTCCACAACAGAGATGGACTGATTCACGTCAAGAAATACACAAACAAAATACACGTGGCCTCATTGGTATGCAAAGCAAAGCTTTATTTTAATTAGAGGTACTGTTGAGGTGGCTGTTACGTGTATCCCGGGTGCATGGCCACGGAAAACAATATTTCCTTTTCCTCCGTATCTCGTTATCTCCCAGCGTCATGTTGGACAGGCGCCATCAATAATTTGCTCCTGCTGGTAGTGGCGGATTGCAGCCGTAATGTGAGAGCGGTCGGAAACTCGAGCTCATGCGGCAAGCAATAAAACATTCATGATCCATTTTCATCGTTTTTCTTAACATTATAGTGCAATTATCATCTGGTTTACCCAAAGTTTTGTAACGAATCTGACTATTGGTGCACGTCTAAAAATAATTTTAGAACCGTATATTGTTGCAAGTCAACTAAAAATTTTAATTCCGTTGGCACAGCAATGATTATTGTAGCTGTGTGCGGAAATAGTAATTGATAGAGTAAAAAATTTTCAGGATATTCGTTTTATAGGAAATTTATCAATTTTCGTGCTTTTAACTTCTGCATGTTTTATAGTATTAAACTATGTGGAATACCTTTTTTTGTTAATTCGGTTTAGTAACGCTTTTCCTAGATGATTAACATTTTATCAGTAATTTTTGTATTTACAATATTTACTTAACTAAACCCTTAAAAGAAAAATTTTAAACCTAGATAAAAAATCTGATGTGTTCCATTCACATGACTCTCTACTTCTGTATAAGCTTATTGTTAATAAGCTTATTCTTCTATTTGCTTCATGCTAGTCGAGAAAAAATTAGTAGAAATAGTCTCATTATTTGCTTCCTTATAAGTAGAAGCGAAATATGGGAGTATCATAGGTTAAAGTGAAGTCAAAAGCTGGTTACTAGGTGACTGAAGTTCCTTTGTTTGTATGGACACGAGTTGACAAATTCCTGTATGAGAAAAGTACAAGTTTTTCAAAGCTGAAACCAAAAACAAGGAATATCTTAAAAACGATCAACTCCTCGAAAAATATTTATATAACAAATTCTGTGTTTTAATCTGCTCTGCATTTTTTGTGTGGTAGGTTTTTGTCCATTTCTTACGGTTTAGCAGTTATGCAACATTTCGTAAAATTCATCCAGAATAAAGTAGTCTTCAGAGTTTATTCCCAGAAAATTCAAGATATACATATTATTTGTCAGATAAATATCTTTAATATACGATGTTTTAATCAAAATCGTTAGAGCCATCTTTGAGAAAATCAAAATTTTCGAAAAAAGTTCCATGTAAAGGGTAGTTAGGGGTGGGGGGATTTTCTTGAAAATCTTCGTGTCGCATTCTTGGAAGATACCAAACTTAAAAACCAAGTCTGGTATTTAACTGTCTTTTCGTTTTTGAGTTATGCTATCCACCCATCCACACACACACACACGCAGACCTATTTCCAAAAATGCTCTTTTTGGATTCAGGGTGACCCAAAACATGTATTTCCGGTGAAATCTCGGTATCGAATTTTTGGATGCATTACAATACTTTCTCTTTACACTATGTACATAGTTCGTATAGAGAAAGTAAAAATAAAAAAAAAAAAATAAAAAAAAATTCTTGAATGGCTTGATTACTATTATTTTCTAGTAGTCCAAGATGATTTCATGTAATTGTAATTCTGACCATTCTCATCCCTCATACAAATCCAATTAATTTTACTTTCTCTATACGCACTGTGTGAGGACATAGTAGGTAGAAAAGGTATTCGACTCAAATATTCGATATCGAGATTTCACCGGAAATATGTTCCTTTTATAGTGTTTAACGCCCGCTTTAACTACTTGTCACACCGCAGGCGATGACACTGATGATACATGAATTAAGATGAAGCACCGATGGAATAAGATGGCGGGGAAACTGGAGAACCCGGAGAAAACCCGCCTCGACGCCGCTTTGTCCACCACAAATCTCGCATGCGGTCGCTTGGGATCGAAACCGAGAGAGGTGAAAGACGAGTGGTTAAACACTCGGCCACGGCACGGCCGGAAATATATTTTGAGGACCTTTGAGTCCAAAATAGCTTTCTTAAAAGGGTCCATATATGTGTGTGTTATTTAAGTTTAGTATCTTCAAAGGATGCGAGACGAATACTTTTTGAAATATTCCAAAATATTCCATTTAGAATATTGGAATATTCTTCGGAGCTGTCGGTTTTCTCAGAAAATGTTTCTAAAAATTTTGATTAAAATACCGCATATTAAGGAAATTTACTTGGCAAATAAAATGTTTATCTTCAATTTGTTGGGAATAGCCTCTGAAGTCCTGTGTAGTATGGCCTTGTGTGTGAGATTTGCACAACTGATAAACCGTAGGAGATAGACAAAAACTTACTACACAAACAATATAGATCCAGTCAAAATGCGCAATTTATCTTCTATACATTTTTATTATGAGCTACCAGTTTCCGAGGTATTCCATATTATTGCTTTCAATTTTAGAATACTTATACTTTTCACAAACAGGGCTCATCTAACGGCACCCAAAACTGTATCTGCAATTTGCGGAGCTAAGCGGTAAGAATCGTTAGAGGAGATGGGACCTTAGAAGGCTATTTGCACTTAGCTATCTGACTACAGATGGCACTGACTACAGTGATAGAGTGCTTTCCAGTTTAGCTCCACTAATACCATCTGCTTGGCGCTAAGCTCAGGTCATATGGAACAGGGCTAAGATCTTAAAAGTCTACTGTCTACCACATATCGTGAACTTGGTAGGTACATTACCGAATAATTTAATCGCTATATGACGAGTTGTTCAAGCGACATAAAATAAAATATAATTAAAAAAAAAAAAAAAAAAAAGAAGTCGTCCGTATATCAATGACAATCGCTTAGCGTCAGCTTTTAAAACATTTGAGTATCGATTGAGTCTATTTTCCATTATTTCTCTTCTACTTAATTAGGAACAAAGTAATAAGACTACTCTGCTAACGTTTATCTCAATTAGCACGGAGTAGACACAAGAATAATAGTTTGTAAGAGTAGTTTGTTTGCAGAACAGGAAGAAGAATGTCATATGAGTGGAGCACATAAGATTTTTGCACTAACAGACTGACCAGAAATTAAACTCGATTGACGGTATAATTAATTTTATTTATCTTTCCGGTTCTTTATGAAATTAGTGCTATACTGACGTACGAAAAATTGTCTATAATGAAACTCAACCCCTACCAGAGTGATAACCTCTGCTTTTCGAAAATAATTCTAGTCACTGGATGCTTTACTACCTACAAAATATGGTCGAACTGCCAAGAGCATTATCAAAACTTAAGACTTTTACATATTGTTATGCTGCATTACCGTGTCTCGAAGCATTGCATATAAAATCCATTTTTTTGGCATATTATATAAAAAAACTATCCAGCGATAAATATTTGCCCAGAAATTTTCAAATGAAGCAGCATATGCAATACGCGGAAGCAAAAACGGTCATATAATGTTTATATTTGCATTAATAATGGGTTCATTTATCAATAATGAGGACTTTTCAAACGTGCTGCAGTGAATGAAGCACTTCTATTAAAAACGAGCAATAGAACGAAAAGTGTATTCATAAACCAAAATTTAACATTTTAATATTACCTTCAGTGAAAAATTAATAAAAACAGAAGACAAAATATACATATTTCAATAACATTTTCTTCTTCAAAATAATAATCCACCTTAAAAATTAAAAATTCTTAGAAAAAGTGTATATATCGAGTTTTCTATAAAAAGCTTAATATCTAGCTTATGGCTTTCAATTGTATAAAACTCGATAAGAACGAACACAAGCAAAATGTAATGTTTATTCATCATGACAAAATAGCATTTATATTTTAACAAATAGCGTTATAGAACTTTTGAAAATATAAAAATAATAATTTATAAGCGAAAAGGATATTTTAGGTTGGGTAATTTTATAAAGAATCTTCATCTGACATCCCTAGGGAACACCCGATTCGTGTTTCTATACAGGTCCGATACGCTTATGCTATAAATAGTAAATCTGTAGTTTGTAATAAAAACGTAAAGGTAGATGGAAATAAAGTAAGAATACTGCATATACTTCTCATATTAGCCAATATCCATAAAGAAAATATAAGGTCAACATTGAGAAAATAGTTCAGGACACTTGTGTGGTAAGTTTTGAAAAATATGAACAATATTTTTTGAGATCTCTTTGTGGTTTCCCGGGAAAATCTCGGGAGTCAGTTGGGGAATTTAAATACCGTTTCATTATGGTAGCTCAGTCGTTAAGGCAATTGAAGTATTTTATATTATACAATTCCTTTATTGCTCATTGGAGTGCTTAATTTTTCTATTAGATACCCTAAATTAAATTCAGAGCTGCATATAAAGTCTATATATATATGGTGGTCTGAACCATAAATCTTGCACTATTTCGTCAAATTTACAAAAAAAAAAAATAACCTGTGTTCCATTCGCATCGCTCTCTCTACCGATTCTTCAGAAAACTATTCCTTTAAACTTTTATTTCGGCTTCAGCTTCAGCTTCTAGATAAACTTTAACATAAATATTCCTATTGCTTGCTTTCTTGTAATTATAAGACAAATAAGGGAATACACAGGCTAAACAGATAGTCAAACTTGTAAAATCTGTCACTTTGGCGAGGCCAAGAGAAAGAGAAAAGATTGTCGATTTCTCGTTTGAGGAAACTTTAGGTATTGGAAAAGTTATGCAAACAACCAGAAAACATCTTGAATATCAGAATCTATACCAAAAAAAAATCTGACAAATTATGTGTGCATTAACGATACAATTTTGTGTAATAAAATTTACTATCTCTTACGGTTTACTAGTCAAGCAAAAGGTATTCAGAATGATGGATACTTCAGATGCATTTCACAGAAAATCCAAGCTATACATTTTATTTTACATGTATGTAAGGTAATTTAATAATCTTTAGCCATTTTTAAAAAAAAATCAAAATGTTAGAAAAACGTTCCATATAAGAGCTGATTTGGAGTGGGAAATTTTGTTGAAAATCTTCGTGTTGCATCCTTGAGGATACTGAACTTAATATCAACTTTGAAATTGAAAGGAATTTTCATTTTTGAGTTATGCTGTTCAGACACACATATATAGAAAAAAACATCTTGTGGATTTTATTCTTAACTTTTTTTGATTCGGTGGATGGCAAAACATCATTTCCTGTGAAATCTCGGAATCGAAATTTTGTGTGGAATATAATACCTTCACTACTGCGTATGTTGTAAATTAGTAGAAAAAGTAAGAGTACGTGTTTCATTCTCTATTTGGCATAAGCAAACATTACATATTTTTAAAGAGTCAGTGATAGCTTAAATCATTATAAATAGTAATAACCATATTTCACTATCGAAGATATACTTCTTTGTCGTGAACTTCAGTCTTTTCTTGGAAATAGGTGTTGAGATATTGTATGAGAATCCGCCACTGACAATTTATGCGAGAATGTATGCAGTAGGTTAATGCATGCCGGGAATCAAACTTCCTCGGAAGAAAACGACTCTAATAATGTGCAGAATAAATTTAGAGTCGAGTTAAACCTAACGGAAGCCGATGCCACTGCTGTGCAACTTTGTTGCTGCCACAGAAGGTATAAACCATCGTCCAAAATGAAAAATAACATCAAAGCCAAACCAAAGAAGCCACTGATCACACCATTCATCGAAACTTTTTCTAAAGGTTTATTCCCATATGATCATAGGCAAATATGAAAGCGATATACATATATCGTGTTGTACTCATATATCAAGTCGGCATGAGAATAAAGTTACTATGGAATCCGAACAGTAAACACGTTCGTGAAAAACTTTATAAAATTAGCCTAATGTAGTGGAAGTTAAGCTTTTCTTATAAAAAGTTGAATAAAGCTATCTTTATCAATAGATATAAATGTATCTCTTTCCATCTACTGCCTTTGTCTCTCTCTTGACTCACTTATTCCACGTATTTAAGCGAGTATAAACAGACTCAGGTCATCTCCTTAGCGCGGTGGTAGCGTTGCTGCTTACTAAGTGGGAGACCTGGGTTCGATCCCCAGTACCGGCGTGGGGATTTTTCCCCCGCTGGGAGACCTGGCCTGGGGTACACTCAGCCTCGTAAGGTCCTTGGGGGGCCAATTGAGGAGCTACTTGATGGAGAAGTAGCGGCTCCAGGTCATGAGGACCGCATTAACCGGCCGGGGGGACTCGAGGCGCTGACCACGTCTCACCCTCCAATACTGCACCCCATCCATGACGTCTGTAGTGGACCGAGATGGGGGACGCAGCGGCCGGGCGGTAGGCCAAGGTTCCCCGTGAGCTGTCATGCCATGGAGTTATAAACAGACTCACCTCTATGGTGTAGTAATAGTGGTCGGCCTAGCATTCAAGAGGTTCCGGGTTTGATTCTTGGCTAGGCTTATACTAAATAACGGTTTTCTGGGTGTTTCTCTTATCCTGATAATTTGAATATATATGAACTATAAACACTTGTCCCATTTTAACATCACTTCAAACATTTATTCAGCGTTTCGTATGACCGAATTGGTTAACTATCAATTTTAAAATCAAAGATTTAGAAAAATGTTCCATGTAAAAGTAGTTTGGTGAGGGGAGTTTCCTAAAATCTTCGTGTCGCATCCTTGTAAGTTATTTAATATCAAGTTTGGAATTTATCAGACTTTCCCTTCTTGATTATATTGTTCACAGACACAAAACACACGAGTATTTCCCAAAATGCTTTGTTGTTGTTGTTGTTAATTCAGGGTACCCTAAAATGTGCATTTCCAGTGAAATGTCGGTATCAAACTTTGGGTGAAATGCAGTACCCTTTATGTACTACGTACGAAGTATAAAAATAATATTTATGTATTTATTTTAAAAATGCATTATAAAACGAAACATACATTTATTAACAAGAAGTCATTGTCACATTGAGATACAAACTTTTGTAGCAACATCAATTGAAAACAAAAATATCCAAAGGATAAGGTGAACCAAGACTGCGCGCAAAATCATGCTAAAGATAGCTTACTACCAAGAGATCTTTTAGCGAAGAGAATATCGGAGGTAGGTGTTTCAATGTTTTCCAATTATGAGTGGCTCCACGGAAAAAAATTGAAGAGATAAAAATTATTCAATTTTGTAACTTCTCTCTTTTAATATTTTTAAATAAGGAATTAAATACTATTAATGAAGCATTTCAATTTGTAAATAATGTGAAAGTTTAAGTAGTTCGTATATAGTAAATAGGTAGAGAAGGTATAAAACAAACATTTTTGGAAAATGGCACGTGAGTGCCGGTGTGTCTCTGAACAGATAACTCAAAAACAAAGGGTCGGTTAGTTACCAAACCCTTTTTTTACGTTTTAGTATCTTCTAAGCATGCCACAAAGACTTTCAGGAAAATCCTCCCACCACAAAATACCCTTCATAAGGAAAATTTTCGAAAATTTTGTTTTTTAAAGAATGGCTGTAACGATTGTTTATTAAATACCGTTTAGATATTAACGATATTTACATGAAAAGTAAATAAATATATATTGAATGTTTTATAGACTTATTCAATCTGGATGACTTTCACATAACCGATAACAGAGAGACAAAAACAAAAAACAAAAAACAAAAAAACAAAAAAAAAAAAAAAAAAAAAAAAAAAAAAAAAGGTACACAAAAAATATATTTCTCGTTAAAACAGCAATATGTCATACATATTTTTTCTTATAATTATCCATTTCCGAGATATTCGGTGTTATTGGTTTCAATTTTAAAATGCTTAAACTTTTCTCAAACGGGAATTTGATATTCCTGTTTCTTTTGTTTTACTTCTAGTCATACAAAGAGTAGAGAATTTCTATCACATGCCAACAAGCTATTAAAGGACTTGACAATCGCTTCAGCCTAGTGTATTCCTTTATTTCCCTTCTACTTACAAGGAACTACGTAATAAGACCATTTTACGGTTTGCTTAAGCACATAGAAGAATAAGTTTCTGTAGGAATATTTTGTTATAGAATAGGTAAAGAAAGTCACGTGAATGAAACACATCCTATGTATTTTTATTTTCGATCTACTTTAACTAAAACAAATTCACCTCGATCTGTAACATTAATGTGAGAAAATAGATACTTTGGAGCTAGCAAACACACAACTGGTAATAGTTATTACAAAATGTCAAAATAATAAAACTGATATTAATTTTTACGTTCTCCATACGCACTATGCACATAGTGTATAGAGAAAGTATTGCACTCCACTTCGATACTGAGATTTCACCGGAAATATATGTTTTACAGTCCCCAATATCCAAGAAAAGCATTTTCACAAAAAGGTCCGTGTGTGTCCGTGTGTCTGTGAACACGATAACTCAAAAACGAAAAGTCGGTAAAATACCAAACTTGATATTTAAGATAGTATCTTCCAGGGATGCGACATGAAGATTTTGAGAAAAATATCCCCACCCCAAACTACGCTTTACATGTAACTTTTTTCGAAAATTTTGATTTTCTCAAAAATGGCACTAATGATTTTGAGTAAAATTTCGTATATTAAAGATATTTACCTGACAAATAAAATGTATATCTTGAATTTTCTGGGAATAGCCTCTGAAGAGTAGTTTATTCTGGATGAATTTTACTGAATTTTGAATAACTGCTAAACCGTAAGAGATGGACAAAAACTTACTACACAAAAAATGTAGAGCATGTTAAAACACACAATCTATGTTATATACATTTTCTTCGTGAGTTCGTCGTTTTTGAGACATTCCTTATTTTTGGTTTCTACTATGAAAAACGCATACTTTTCTCATACAGGAACTTGTCAACTCCTATCCATAAAAACAAAGGAACTTCATTGACATAGCAACCAGCTTTTGACTATCACTTTAACCTATGGTTGTCCCTTATTTCGCTTCTACTTAAAAGGAAGCGAGTAATAAGACTATTTCTGCTAATTTTTTCTGATTAGCATAAAGTAAATAGAAGTATAAGTTTTTTAAGAATAATTTGTTGCAGGGATATAGATAAAGTCATGTGAATGGTACACACATCACATTTTTTTAACACTGACTCCATTTTGATAGAAATAGAGCCATGTCCTAGATTATGCAACTGTGCTTGGGGTTAGTTGTATTATTTGTTTACTAAAACTCCATCTGTTCAATTTAATACTTAAGAAAAGTTCTTAAGTTCTGAGCAGTCAAAGAAAATTAGTGAATCAACATCTATATGACTGGAATTTTTTTTTTTTTCATAAGAAGCTTAAAGACCATCAATTCAGGATTCTAATTATGCGCCTAAACTCCCGAGATAAAAAGAAGCGCCAAAATATAGACAACCTTTAAACCTTTTTTACAAAGTTAAAGCCGCTACCATAAGCCGGGCTTATCTCGCTTTCTAAATGCCTATCTTTTCTTTTGAAGGTGTCAGATTCCACACCACATTCCAAATTATAGTCAGGTAACTAGTCAACTTTGCTTCACGCCTCCTTCCGTCTCATTAAGCGGTGCGGCTGTGACTGCCCTGTTTCCTTGGTTAAATTAGGGTCAGTAATGAAATTAGCCCCGCCTATATTCTGACGTGAGATTGAATATAACTTTAAAACGAGATTATTGCCTTAAGGTTTGTTCTGCCTCTCCCTTCCAGGCATTTGGTGGCCCAATCTATCTTTCGCTTTAATAGATCCTGTTGCCTTTGACATATTCGATTTAACACAGAAGGTTAACGCAATATTATTGAGCAAGTATAAAATATATAATGCGTTAGATTCACAAGAATTTATTTATTTCATTATATTATATTTAATTAGTGTGTATACGAACCCTTTTTACAAAAAATATGTACATTATAAATTTCGTCAAGAGAGCAAGTATACTCAATTAGTCATGAAAATTATTTATATTTTCCACACTATTCACTGTAAACAAATTAAACATTTCATATGTTTTACAGGAAATATAAGAAGCGTTCTAAAATTTCTAAACCCAAATTAAACTTAATTTTGTTCCCTTAAATTTGAAAAGTTTCTTAGTTTATGTGTACCGTTTTCAATTATGCTTTAAATAAATGTGTGTATGTAGAATACAATCAAGAAGTTCCCGGAATATGGAAATAACACAGAAACAAGTTACCATTAGAAATTTACACAACATATCCTCCAAAATAGTTCCCTTCCCAGCGACACGCTTCTGCTACCTAGTGTAAAGAGACTGGAATCACTCCTGGAAGTCATTTTCAGATGTCTGCCGTACCCTTGTTGCATGTACAGCAATTTCTGCAGCAATCGAAAATCTTGACTGAAACGTTTATGCCATTCATACACCAGAGCTTTCTTCATTGCTGCTTCACCATAAGCTTCTTCCATCATTCTCAAAGTTTCTAGGGAAGATTTGTTTAACAAAACACAAAACTTTATTTTCGAACGTGTTCCGTTGCCGACATTATGAAATGTAATAAACGAATAAATTCATTTGCCAAGCACGTTAACACACTTAACCCTAGAAAGGTGGCGCGGTGTATTTTCCGACCCCAGTCAGCTTTATTTGCAAGATGAGAATAATGTTTTTGGATACCTACACTCAGTCTTTCCCTTACCTTTCACAGCATTCCTTGGCCTTTGTTAGAAGTCATTAGCATTGGAGTATAGGCCACATATTCCCTGAAAATAGGTTATTTGTGAGCATCGGTTCAAAGAAGGACGGTAAATACCCCACGTCACCTCTCCCGTTGCTTATTCTATCTCATCTGGCGTACGATTTCTGCAGTTATAGTTCATCCTACGAGAAGTTGTGGCTATAATACGTACTTATTTTGCAACGTAGTGCTGTTTTATATCTCATTATGAGTTACGAGAAACAACAGGCAAGATTGTTAGCCCTAGTAAGGGAAGTGGAAGAAGAGGAAATATTAGGTAGTGAAAATAGTGAAACCGAAGATGAACTTGAAATAGCGAGTTCAAACAGTGAAAGTGAACAAAAAGCAAAAGAGGAAGAACTCAATATTCGCGCACTCGCTTCCACAATATGGTGACTCACCTTGTGTCAAATCAGCATCAAAAAATCTCCTGCAGAGACCACAATGCAATCGTGTGTAAGAGCTGTGTTTCAATTATAGAAGGGCTAAAAAGTGTGTTTACTGTTGAGATAAAAAAATTATTAACTGACCTATTATCATTATATTAGTGAAGTGAACACTGAGGTCTGTGTATTGTACTGCACCTCAGTTCCAAGTTACTGTAATTTTAGAAGGTAACATCTATTGTAATAGTTTAACTTTCATTTTTAAGCCAATCTTTATATTACCAACAGTTATTTTAATGTATTATGTTCTGAGAGGAAAATATAAGCAATAATTTTACAAAAATATTTATTTAGTTCACTTACAACAATCATTTTACTCCTGGGGTCGCAGGTGACCCCGCGTCACCTCTAATGTAAGACATACTAGTGCCACCTTTCTAGGGTTAAAAATATTGTTTTTTACTTTCCTATACATAAAGAGAAAATAAATGAATCCGGGGACTTTTTGAATCTAGGGTTACTGTCTTATAAACAGATGGATATAAAAATTAGCTGTATGCTTTTTGTATACAGTTCAGTATTGGTCAAATTGTGATGCCTTTTCTTGTATTCCATTTTCTGTAATTTAAACACTTGATTTTCTGATATAAATATTTAATTAATCTATTATATGCTAATTAGTGTTCATTTATTCCCTGAAAGCAGTAATAGATTTTTAAATTAGATATAACTGGCAGCTCTTATGGACTGATTTTACTCTGTGCGCTAGATATATCTGTATTGGCTGAAAACTGTAAGTCATTTGATAGGAGCCGAACTATTCTTTGTGTAAAGTACTGTCGCCCTCCGCGGTGTAGTGGTTACCAAAGTGTTCAAACCCGAAGAAGGACGATGGATTTTTTCGAACATAAAATTCCTTAGCATGTTTCCTTCGGAAGTAAAGTACATAGTTGTAGATTTATGGCACGTAAAAAAACCTCAAGCCTGACAAAGAGGCCTCTGAGCAAAATTAAGCAGTCTTTCACGCCCAATACACAATGGGACGCCGAGGACATTAGTTTAAGAGCATCCATAAATAAAAGTCCATTTCCATGGGTGGAAAACTGCAAGTCATTTGGTGTAAGTCGATCTGTTCTTTGCCCGCTATATCAGCCGCTATTTAATGACCGGAAACAAATGTTTTAAAGCGCCAGCTTTTTAAAATACATTTCTTGTAACATATGGATTTTAAGTACTGCCGATTTTCAGTTCCTCGAGAATGCATGGCGAAAGTATAGAATTTCTAAGGCCATCGTCTAGTTAAACATTTGACAATCATTATTCACTTTGTATTCATAGTGAACTGGTGATGTGGTTATTTCTAATCTGATTTATTTCAATTTGAACTTGAACTAGATAAAACAAAAGTTGTGCTGCATGTAATGCTCGTGGCAGTCTCTGGGGATAATTTTCAGAAATGATTGCATAAATTTGTGATGTCATTCAAATTATATAGCATGACAGTGTCAACAGAGACAAGTAAAACGATGGTTACATCCAAGGAGCCGATAAGCAGTAGGTTAGAAATAGAAGAGAAAGTGATCGAGCAAGTAATGGGTTTAAATACTTGGGAGTGCATATATCAAATGATCGTCAAAGTATATAGAAGCTAGGGAGCAGATCATGAAAGGAACTCGCAAATCAGAGTATTAAGAGATGTATCCCGTAAAAATAAGTTTCTTAGTATAGAACGGAAACATTTAAGACAATGGTAAGACCGATCCTGACATATGCAGCCGAAATTCGAACTGTAAGAACATAAAGCAGTTATATTAAAAGTAATGCATGCTTTAAGATTGATAACAGGGAAGATTATAAATGATACGATAAGAAATAAAGATGTAAGGGAACAGTGTGTAATAATCAAAATTAACAAATTTATGAAAAGAAAAAAGGAATGAAAAAATCATATTACAAGAATAAAAATGACGGACTAGTAAAAATAACCAAGAATTTGAAGCCACCAGAAAGAAGTATTAGAAGTTCTACAGTCAACATCTAGCGATTCTCCGGGATAAAACGTGAAGAAAAACCAGGTTGATAACCTGCATAAAGACAAAGAAGTGCTTTGTAAATAGCGATGGGAATATTCGAATGTAAAAATGTTGATTATTCGATTCTAGGATATTCTCGAGATATTTCGAAACTGAATGCTGTATTCGAATCCTTCACTCGGATAGGTTCAACTGCACTGGTTTGAGTGTGTCCTGAATGCAGTATTCGACCGCTGCACTCGGATAGGTGCAGGTGCACCGATGGTGTTTTTTTTTGGGGGGGGGGGGTTTATCGCGATGTTTTTTTTTATATATTTTTTTTGCGGCAGGTAGTTTTTTATTTTTTTATTTTTTATTTTTATTCCTTTTATTTTATTTATTTTTGGACAGGTTTTTTGTTCTGGGTGTATAGGGGATTTTTTTTTAATTTGTTTGTAATGGGATTGTACCCCTTTTGGGAAATTAGGAACTTTATTTATTTCAGGAGAAGCAAGAGCTCTACATCACAACAGGCCAGCATAAAGGGCAATAATGCATGCTATTGCATCCAATATAATTCCGGATCGATATAGAATCAATCAGGTTCTCATATCTTGTATATCCAGGGTTTAAAAGCGTTGATTCTGTTGTCTCGAATCATCCGCCGCCTCTCTGCATACAAAAAACTGCGTAAAGCTGGAATCACACAGTCAGCTGGCGTGTCCAAGGTGCTAAACCACGCATAGGTACCCATTACTGTTCAAATAAGAGCTCTCCACAATGCAGGACGCGTCCAGAGAAAATTCAGGTGCAAAATATCCGTTGGTTTTGGCATAGTTACATCTAAATCTGATTGGTGCTCGTACTTAAAAGGTTATTCATACGCTTGTGCAGTTGCTGGGAAGAGCGGCGGAGTGTGCTAACAAACATTCTGATTCATGAATAACTCACTTTATTTTGTAAAAGAATTTTTAAATATTCAGGTCCTATTGTATATAATGTTTTACGTTTATCATTGACAATATCTGTAGTGTATATAAACACGCAGAGAGAGCATAAAATTAGTACCTTAAAATATAACATATCTTTGTTAAAAAAAGATGTTTCTCCTGCCCTGATTAGTTTTAGAATCGCTGCAACTCAGCGTCCACACTACAGAACAAAACAATTAAACTCATGTGCTGCAGTGAATTGTTTAGGAGTCAACTATCCAAGGTGACAATTAGCATAGCAGTACTATAATATACTTTATCTGTCGCTTATTTTGTCATCCAATACTTCCTGCGAATGCAGAAAATAGTAAAACCTAGCACCTAATTGTTAGCATCTGTTATCGTATTTTCCGTCCATTATTTGAACCGAATTTTTTATTCAAGAACAACCATGATGAGAGCTGAAGAACAACACTCGAGTGAATGATAATGTAGCAACCGAGAACTTGTATGGAAAACAGGCTGATTTCGATTAGCAAAAGCAAATAAACGAGTGATTGCAGTATTCGAGAACAACCGTGGTGAGAATTATCCGAGAATACACGCTGATTTCGATTAGCGAAAACTTAAATGAGTTTTATTCGACAACTAGTATTCGAATGAAAGTTTCAATTAGATTCTACCCATCACTATCTGTAATAAACGAAAGCAAGTAAATGTATCATATCGTATTTTTAAACGTGTTTACATCCCTGCACTGGAATACTTGTTTTAATAACTTAACCGTTAACCGAGGTCGTTAACAGAAGGATTCGGAACTCCATGAATGTTATAAATTTGCAGAAAATCCAAATACTTGATGTTGTCTTTTGCAAAGGAATTCTCCCGAGTCTGTTGAATTTTAATATGCAATACTAAATTAACTTAGAAATATGTCTTCTAATTTCACAACATGCTACACTCTAGTTGCGTTCATTGTAATATGGTCTCGGGTGGATTGTGGCTTGAAACAACTCACGGTTATTTGAAAACCTACAAGTTTATCAGCACCTCCATCGTTACCTGGTTGCGTAAATGGGAAAAGCCAGACAAGAGCTTTTTTCACAGAGCTATCATCTGACCGTGAAAAAATAAAAACACCTTGAAGATGATGTGCAAGAATAACGTGTTATCTTATCCTTCGCCTGAAATAATTTAGAAAATAGCGTGTTGTAATACAGTGTCGGTTTCGCGCTGAGACGGTTGAAACATAATGCAAGGAGGGACATAAAAATTACAGCAGCATGAAAGAGAAACAGGAAACAGAAAGCCTGCGGCCCATGGTCACAAGAAATTATATGCCTCAAACTGTCACAAATTTAGTAGACACTGTCTTCAACACTGTGAACGCAGCATATATCTCCCCATTCCACGGACACAGGCAAACATTATAATAAAAATATGCGTACGAAAGAATGGATGTTAAGAAGAGCTACAAAAAAGAAGAATTCTTGGTAGATTAACGTGTTCCTCACACGTGATTTAATTGGCGTTATGTGTGACAGAGAACCAGCTCCGCAGATGCAGATACGAGGAGAGGGAAAAAAACAGTTAAATTTTAATGTTACTTACTTTGCTACGAGTTACCTTGTGAAATCCTCTTAAGCATTAAGTGTAAGAGAATTCCTGAAATTTCTCTATGAAATTATTAAATCGTACATTACATTTGTTTTATTACTTTCTCTAAACGTACTATGTACATAGTGTATAGAGAAGGTATTGCACTCCAGCAAAAAATTCGATACCGAGATTTTACCGGAAATATGTTTTAGGGTCCCCTGTATCCAAAAAAAAAGCATTTTCAGAAAAAAGGTCCGTGTGTGTGTGTGTGTGTGTGTGTCTGTGAACACGATAGCTCAAAAACGAAAAGTCTGGAAAATACCAAAGTTGGCATTTACGTTTAGTATCTTCCAGGGATGAGACACAAAGATGTTGAGAAAAATCCCCCCACCCCAAACTACCCTTTACATGGATCTTTTTTTCGAAAATTTTGATTTTCTAAAAAATGGCTCTAACGATTTTGTTTAAAATTTCGTATATTAAAGATATTTACCTGACAAATAAAATGTATATCTTAAATTTTCTAGGAATAGCTCTGAAGACTACTTTATTCTGGATGAATTTTACGGAATTTTGCATAACTGCTAAACCATAAGAGATGGACAAAAACTTACAACACAAAAAACGAAGAGCACCTTAAAACACCCAATTTATCTTATATACATTTTTTCGTGGATTTGATCGTTTTTGAGTTACCCCTTATTTTTGTTTTCAGCTTTAAAAAACATATATTTCTCATACAGGAATTTACCAATTCCTGTCCATACAATAAAAGCAACTTCCGTCACATAGTAACCGACTTTTGACTGTCACTTCAACCAAAAGTACTCCTTTATTTCGCTTCTACTTATCAAGAAGCAAGTAATAAGACAATTTCTGCTAATTTTTCTCGATTAGCATGAAGTAAAGGGAAGCATAATCTTTTCAATAATAATTTGTTGCAGAGATATAGAGAAAGGCATGTGAATGGAACATATCAGATTTTTTATCAGTATGAATAAATCATATTGGGTAACGCAGAAAAATATGATCGTCCCATGATAAAATGCAAACAAAGAAGAAAACATAAAAGTAAAGGTACATATGGGGACTTGAACCTTCCACCATCTTAATCCGATGATGCACACACGCTAACAATAACACTAAAGTCCAGTTGCACGAACTCGGAATAAACTTCTGTTAGACGTTATTCCATGGTTATGTGCTAAATTGTATTGTACAACAACGGAATAGACACTATCAAGGGAATAAACATGGAATAACATATTCCACGATTCCTTGCGGGGATAAGCTGATATTCCGAGAATAGAGTATACAAAGGAAAATGGCCGCTTGGGTACTAGACACAATTTTTACTCACATTTGACCGATATACATCAACGATTAATTTCTTTGTAATATGTTTTTAAGGACTCACTGACTCCTGAAAGTTAATTTCACCTGTAAAGTAATTTTATTGTTTTAAATCCGATGTATGACTATCTTACAAACTTCATTTTCAAATTTAAAGCACAACACAATAAATCTAAACAATATATAATCAGGACAATCAAAGGAAGATAAAGTAAGTTTATCCTTAGCTGAAGTACCCAGTGTTGCCCAGTGGTTTCACGCTTAAAAAACGATTAACGTTTCAAATTTTATTTGTGTATGTTTATGGACTTCTACACTGTTACACCTCAAAAAATGTACCACTTGGGAGGATATCTCGACATACAATACCTACTTAATACGTAGATGAGAGAGAAAACGTGGACTTTGCAATCCGATTATTTTAGATTTGGAAGGGACATGCCCAATAGACTTGATATTTTTGAGTAATTTAACAATTATTGCAGAAGACACTTAATGAACTAAAATTCTCGGGTCAATACAAAATAATAAATATGCTGAGAAAAGGAGTTGCGTGGTGGCCGAGTAGTTAGACCACTCGCCTCTGACCAAGACGACCCATGTTGTTCCCAAGGCGTCCGCATTCACGATTTGTGGTGTACAAAGCGGTGCAGGGACGGATTTTCTCCGGGTTCTCCGATTTTCCACACCATCGCATTCTACCAGTGCTCCATCTTTATGTATTATTAATCTCATCGCCTGTGGTGACATACGTAGTAAAAGCTGGCGTTAAACACTATCAGAAATACTGAGAAAACATCATGCAAAATAACACAAATAACACAGTAGTTTCTCGCCGGGTTTAACCTTGTTATGAAGAAAATAATTTAGAACTTCACTACATCCTTGTTTATTATGAGTGGCAACAAACACTTAACTACTAAGAACCACGAGAAAAATTGGAGGGGGGGACAAACTGAACATAAAAAGGAATTTTCTTTGTGGGAATGTTCGAACTATTACGACTTCGTTGAATTTATTCATATATTCACACACACAGACACACACACACACATACAGGGGGCCCTGTCCCAGAATTATCCGCACAAATTGTCATGATTGTATAGGGGTTTGAGATGGGGAACTTATTGCCTCTTTATCCAAATGTCAAAGTTACAGCTGTTTTCTGAATCGCACACCAGTGGCCATAAATTAAAAGAACGTGGACTTGTGGTCTCATTTTCATTCAGAACGGCCCACTGGTATGCCAGTAGTTAAAAGAATGCAGTTGAAGAAATGCTGCGAAAAGAATACGATATTTAAAATTATTGGACTTCCAATTTGGGCAAACTTGCCTGTTCTTTGAGGGAGTGCACGCCACTGATAACTATTCAGTTGATTTCAGATCATATGTAGTCAGCTAGAGTGCTCCGCAAAAACATACCGGTGTCAGTCGGTGTAGCGCTGGCCAAAGAATCCCACGATTCTAAGTTCGCACCGCTCTCTTAAGGTACCATTTTTTATTCTTTCTCTAGTCCGTATGTACATTATACATAATGAATAGAGAAGGTATTGTATTCCACCCAAAATTTGATGTCGAGAATTCATTACAAATACACGTTTTGAATCCAAAATAAGCATTTTAGCGTAGCTGAAAAACGAAAAGTTTGTTAAAATACCAAACTTGGTATTTAAGTTTTGTATCTCCCAAGTATGCGACACGAAGATTTTCAAGAAACCCCCACGCGGTTATCTTTTATATGGAACATTTTTCGAAATGTTTAATTTTCTCACAAATGGCTCTAACGATTTTGGTTGAGCTCTCTTATATATAAGATATTTACAAGAAAAATAAAATGTACATCTTGAATTTTCTGGGAATAGCTTCTGAAGATCTCTTCGTTTTGGATGAATGTTTTTTGAATTTTGCATAACTGGTAAACCGTAAGAGATGGAAATAAATGTAGATCTGCTTAAAAATTAAAATTTATTTCACATACATTTTTTCGTGGAGTTGACCATTTTCGAAATGTTTCTCATACGGGAACCAGTCAAATCCTGGCCACACAGGAACGGATTTCAACCCATATTAAAACATTTGACTGTCGGTTTAGCCGACCGTATTTCCTTATTTTCCTCCTACTTTTCAAGAACTACGTATTAACACCGTTTATGTTAATGACTATATCGATTAGCATGATGAAGTAGAAGAATAAGCAATTATTAGCAATAATTTGTTGCAGAGATATAGAGAAACTCACGCAAATGGAAAACATCAGATTTTTTATATTCGTGTTTGACCAACATTAATGCTCTTATTTTGCATTTTTGAAGTCATGACGATAATCTCTCCAGTGCAAATTAGTTCCAAAAAACTGTGAATGAAATCTAAGTAGTGTTTAATATTAAATGCAGTAATTGTTTGTCAATGAACCTGCATATGCTCCGTGGTGTAATGGTTACCATGCTGACTTCATATACCCAAGGTCGCGGGTTCAAACCCGGCGGGTGTAAAAATCCTTAGATTGGCTTCCTTCCGAGGGGAAGTAAAGCCGTTGGTCCCGTGTCGTAGATTTACGGCTCGTAAAAGAATCTCAAGCCTGATAGAGAGGCCTGAGCAAAATTAAGCGGTCTTTCACGCCCAATTTAGAATGGGACGCTGAGAACAGTAGTTAAAGAGCGTCCATAAATAACACGCCATTTCTATTTGCATATATTGACTATATAATAAAGTATAATAAAACAATTAGTTTTTTTTTTTTTTTTTTTTGAAAACATTTATGTAATTTGTGCTTTGAAACGTAGAAACTGAACTATGATTTTAGCGGCGGAATAAAAACCTTTGTGATATTTTTAGTATAGGAACAGCATACTTTGGTATTTTCTTGCTATCTACTTTAGCTATTCTGGGCCTATACGGTTGTAGTTTTGAAAATCTAATCTAATGGCTACAGTGACTACTGTGAGAACCATGAATTGCTAAACAATATTTTCATATTGTAGAAATATACACATTACGTGTAAGGAAATAAATTGTTTCAACGTTGCGAAACGGATATCATACGGACTGACATCGTAAAATAATCTAAGCTACGAGCTTCTGATCACTTTGGTGCCACGTGGTACCATTTCGCATGCGCAAGGTACTAATAGAATCAACCCGAGCCATTAAGGGTCTGTTTTAACTGTTTTGTGCATCACTACATAAGTCACAATTGTAATATGTTCGTATAGAACACATCAGTGTTCCATGCACTTTATTTTAGAAAGTCCTTCGAGGGGCCTGGAGAAGTGTACTTCTTCTGGTGTTTAATGTAATTGCTACTGAAACGTTTTCCTAGATACTATTCGTACAATACGTTTATTTTATTTGTTAGTATGAATAAATCATATTGCGTAATGCATAAAAATAAAATCTAATGTGTTTCATTCACATGACTTACTCTACAACTCTGCAATAAATTATCGTTAAAAAGCTTATGCTTCCATTTACATCCTTTAATCGAGAAAAAATTGCAGAAACAGTCTTATTACTTGCTTTCTTGTAAGTAGAAGCGAAATAAGCGAGTACCATAGGTTAAAGTGATAGTCAAAAGCTGGTTGCTGTGTGACAAAAGCTCCTTTGTTTGTATGGACACGAGTTCACAAAGTCCTGTATGAGAAAAGTATGTTTTTTATAGCTGAAACCAAAAACGAGGAATATCTCGAAAACAATCAACTCCACGAAAAAATGTATATGACATCAATCGTGTGTTTTAAAGTGCTCTACATTTTTCGTGTAGTAAGCTTTTGTCCATCTCTTACGGTTTAGCAGTTTTGCAAAATTCCGTAAAATTGACCCAGAATAAATTAGTCTTCAGAGGCTATTCCCAGAAAATTCAAAATCTACATTTTATTTGTCATGTAAATATCTTTAATATTAGATATTTTAATCAAAATCGTTAGAGCCACTTTTTAGAAAATCAACATTTTCGAAAAAAGTTTTTTGTAAAGGGTGGTTTGGGGTGGGGGGATTTTTCTCAAATGCTTCGTGTCGCATCCCTGGAAGATACTAAACTTAAGTACCAAGCTTGGTATTTTACCGACTTTTCGTTTTTGAGTATCTTGTTCACAGACACACGGACACACACACACACAGGGATCTTTTTCTGAAAATACTTTTCTTGGATACAGGGGACCCTAAAACATATATTTCCGGTGAAATCTCGGTATCAAATTTTTTGGTGGAGTGCATTACCTTCTCTATACACTATGTACATAGTACGTATAGAGAAAGTAATAAATGTTTTATTATAAAATGCAAACAAAGGAGAAAACATAAAAGTAAAGGTGCATACGAGGGCTTGAACCTTCAACTCTCACCCGATGGTCACACGCTAACTATAACACTAAATAATGACGTTATACAGGATGTTAATGGACAATACCGAAATATTTTCACAAAATATGTAGATTACTTAGATAAGTAATTTGAGATAGGAGACTTATGGCCTGTTTCTTGAAATGTCGAAGTAACGGCTATACGTTTCTGAAGTGCCAGTACGCCACTGGCTAATTTATCAACCATTCGAGAGCATAATACGAAAAACGAAGGGACATATTACAGCGTACCTCTCTAGCGTAGTGGTTATGATACTGGATTTCAAGTGAAAGATAGTTTCCGAGTTCGAGTTTCGTTCACGTATAGCGGCACTTCGTCTGGAATGAAAACAATAACAATAAACATTTATTCTATGACAGGAATCAAACTCATGACCTTTGGGATAGCAGCTTCTCGCGTTACGCATTAAGCCACCAGAGCAGTTAAAAAAAAAACGCTTCCAGAGGGGGCTACATAACTCAAGAACGTAGTTAATGAATACTCAGTGTCGCACTGTCAAGTGATGAGATCGGGATTTTACAGATTTTTGCGACATTAAATCTTGAGCTAGTTACGAGCTGCTAAAAATCGATATTTTTATACTCGTGCAGCAGTTTTAAAGACAATCTAAGCCATTTTTTCAAACTGCTTTGCTTTACCACCGACTTATCAGCACCTGATACCCACGCGTTTAACGCTATATAGTTGCGTTATGTTTATCCGGGGACCATGCATTGCCGATCTCAAATTACTTGCACAATCTCGCAAATTATTTTGGTGTAGTTCATTAACATCCTGTATCTGTGTTTTCCAATATCCGGATGCTCACGTCATGGGCCATTGCGGTTTGACCCGTGGCGTGCTAACCCTTAATACGTTTTATGCTGTAGCAGAGATTTTAAAACCCCATAGCCCTTAGGTTTCCTATCTTAAACCCCTAAAAAATTTGTGCGGCCGAATTCTGGAACAGCCTGTATATGTTCTTGCGAGTTTTCGTAGGCATCAAATGAAATTAACTAGCTAATCATGCAAAATGGGCCTGAATTTCGCTTTTTAAGCTAGACAGATTTCGCATTGCAGATATCAAAGCTAGTTGTGTCAAGCCAGATCAAAATTAGCGCAAAGACGTAACATTCTATAAGGAATATACATACCTCGTCTGTATTTACATTATTACATAGACTGTTATATGTATATTCAAATTTCCATTTATAAGCCAAACAGGAATAGAGAGAAGATACTACGTACATACATACCTATGTACGAACATAATACATATATGCATTGCCTACATTACATACATATACAACCTCGCCCTAAATAGGTAGCAAGAATAACATAAGTACTGCCTTCCAAATTATGGACAGCTATTTACCAGATGATTATCACAGCAACTGTATGGTAAACATCGAAAAATGTGCTTAGATAAAAATATGTTTATAATTGCAGTTGATATGATATAATTGCAGTCATATCAGCAGGCACATTCCTTCAACCGGACCTACGCGAACTCCGGATTTAGTTTGAAGAATGAGGTCAAGTATTTTCTAACATTGCTACACTAATTGAAAATAACCTCCAGCAGAAAGTGCAAAATTTGTAGTGTTTACATTTTGAATTTAATTTGCATACTAGTCACCACACACTTCACTTGTTTATTCAAAGCAACTGCATTTTTGTTGATGTTCATAAAATAACTCGAATGGCTGAAACTATTCCATTTATTTTTCTCTTACTCTTTACCGCAAATTCCAGTATCTAAACAATATTTTCTTCTACTACTAGTCGGATTTTATAGCAGTTATAATTTCTGTTGGCACAAGGTTAACGGCAGCTCGTGATTGTAATTGGATTCTTCTTGCCGCTTCCCCTCTGACCGCCAGTATTCCTTACTTCCAATGTATTTTACCTGCTGCTGGTAGTGTTACAGTTGGTATATTGCCCCATCTTGGGAGACAAAGGCATTTACCGCAACCTGGCGTAAGCCATCACCTTTTTCCGGTTTTCATTTTACAGAAGTTGAGACGACCTGGAGTGCTTCGGCTAAACTCCATTGCATCTATAAACTGTTATTCAAGGTTATTTCATAGTCTTCATAGACTATTTTACACTCTTTCTGTGTTGCAACCTTGTGTAACTATTCTATTTGGGCACATATCTGACCCATCTGCATTACATAGGTCAAGTTAACCCGGCCCACATTGATGGTTTTTAAGTGTGCTTAAAAGCAACAGCATTTATTGGCATGTTAGAGAACTCCTGCTGATATAATCATGGCAGCTGATACCGTCGTTAACAAACAAAATACTTTTTATAGATTAAGTTTTGCATTTTGCGGTAAGAGATAAAGTAATATTTGTGGGGACAAAAAAAATTGTATGAAAAAGATTTATTTTTAATAAACTTTTCTGCTAATCCATTCATGACATTAAAATTCCAGCTTCTCTTTCAACAGTTTTCCTAATAAGATAATATAAGGAGATAAAAGTGAAAAATTTATATTATTTATTCGGGGGAAATGCTATATCAAGTGCTCCTGATTCGAATATAAAGTTCTGCTTTATCTAAATTAAGACGATTAGATTTAATAATAAGAATATTATCTTCCATATATCACTGCAAAATGAATGAAACATAATGCTCTCGTATATCAACATGGAAAATGCTGATATTAATAACACATTAGGAAGGAGTATCAAATTAATTTTGTGGCATCTATTGGCGCTTCCATTTTAGCTTTGGTTTAACTATAATTCAAACCAATTTAATTTTGAAGAAGTTTTGAAGATATTTAGTTTACAATCAATATAATGCCAAAAGGGTTAACATTAAATAATTCGCCACCGAGGAGGGTTAAAATCAACGTCATATGCAATTTACATATTACTACATCCAAACTCGTAAGCCTTTTTCCTCATATTAAGTTATATTTAAATAAGCAGTTATGAAGTCTGTTACCTAATCGGCTTTACCCTCCCCTAAATGAGGAGTTACTTGCCCCTCCTCTAGAACTTGCACATGTGTGCCTAATGTGAGAAGTCTCTGGAGGAGCCAACGATATCTACTCATAGAAGAAAAAAGAAAGAAAGAAAAATCTGATGTGTTACACTCACATGACTTTCTCTAGCTACTCTACAAACTTCTTACAAAAGATAATTATACTTTCAACACCACGCTAGTTGAGATAAACATTAGCGACTGTCTTCGTGGTCGAGTGTTCAGTAGTTGACTTCTCGTATGGAGGTCCCGAATTCGATTCCGACTGAATTTTTCTTTAATCAGAATTATTCCCTATCCCACACAGGGTATGGAAGTATGAAAGTGAGATTGAGCGTACGTGTATATAATGAGAAAGTATTAACCTTAATGACAATAACCCACAGCAAATATAAGCTGTTTCACAAGTCAAAGCCCCAGATATAACGATAGAAGTTAAAGGGAAAATACATCTCTGCAACAAAGTATTGTTAAAACGCTTATGCTACTATTCACTTCATGCTAATTGGGAAAAATTAGCTGAAATAGACTTATTACTTGCTTCTTTGCAAGTAGCAGCGAAATAAGGTTAAAGTGAAAGTCAAAAGCTGGTTGCTATGTGACTAAAGTTCCTTTGTTTGTAAGAATGGGAGTTGACAAATCCCTGTATGAGAAAAGTATACGTTTTTAAAGCTGAAACCAATAAAAAGAAATATCTCCAAAAACCATCAACTCCACGAAAAAAATGTATACAACACAAATTGTGTGTTTTAACGTGCTCTACATTTTTGTATGGTAAGTTTTTGCCCATCTCTTACGGTTTAGCGTTTATGCAAAATTCCGTAAAATTCATCCAGAATAAAGTAATCATTAGAGGTTATTCCCAGAAAATTCAAGATATACATTTATTTTATTTGTCAGGTAAATATATTTAATATACGATATTTTAATCAAAATCCTTAGAGCCTATTTTGAGAAATTCAAAATTTCCGAAAAAAGTTCCATGTAAACGGAGTTGGAGGTGGGGGGGGGGTTTCTTAAAAATCTTCGTGTCGCGTCCTTGGAAGATACCAAACTTAAATACCAAGTTTGGTATTCAACGGTCTCTTAATTTTTAAGTCATGCTGTCCACAGACAGACACATTCGCACACACGGACTTTTTTCTAAAAATGCTTTTTGGATTTAGGGAGACTCAAAACATGTATTTGCGGTGAAATCTCTGTATCGAATTTTTGGATGGAAAAAAACTTGGAATGGGGCTTAAAATTGAGAAAGTGAATGGTATGGAATGAAGGAGAAATGGATGATAGGAGTTTGTGGAATAGATGGAGAAACCCGGAGAAAACCCGCACAGACGCCTTGTTTGTGCAGTCCCCTTGAGATTGAACTGCCGGTCCACGTGACCGCGCTCGCTGAAGTGCCTCGCTTTGGTGCTTCGTGACGCACAGGATCGTGGGTTCGAGTCCCGCTTTGGGCATGGGTGTTTCTGTATTTGTAAATGTGTGTGGAAATGTAGGAAACGGAGGAAAAAAAAAAGAATACAACGGCGGAGTCCTGACAAGCCTCCGAAACTGTATTTTTAAAAAATAATAAAAAGCAAAACTCGCCTTTGTGAGAGACGAGTGGTATAACCACTCGGCCAAGGCGCTGCCTTTGAAATATGCACTGGTTTAAACAAATATTAAATGGTTTTATAGTCCTGCAGACAATTGGGTGATTAATGAAAAACAAAGCGTTTCGCTTTTAACATTCCCTACTCCCTACGTATAGCAGATAGAGGAAGTATTATATTTCACATAAAAATTCGAAACCTAAATTTCACTATAAATTCACGATTTGAGTCATCGGAAGAAAAAAATCACATTTTTAGTAGAAGGTGTGTCTGAACAGCATAAATCAAATACAAAACATCTATTAAATACCGGATTTGATATTTAAGTTCAGCTTTTCCCAAGAATTCGACATGAAGCCTTTCAAGACAATCCGACACCCAAATTACACTTTACTAATTTATATTTTTTAAAATGGATGTAACGATTTTGATTAAAACATTAAAGATATATTTATAAAAAATAAAGTTTATATTTTGAATCTCCTGGACATTACTCTAAAATCATATTGTGTATGACTAATAAACCATGAGGTATATTAAACCTTATTACACAACAAATATAAATTTCGCTAAAACTCATAATTTGTCATATTTTTGTGGAATTAACCCTTTCCGAAATATTGCTCCTATTGTTTTTAATTTCCAAATACTAATACTTTCTTCAAATAGGAAACGGTTATTAGTTTTTTAATTACTGTATTATATATAATAATCAAGAAAAGTATTGTATTCCACTCAAAAGTGTATGGATGTCATTTCTAATACGTACTTCAGAATTTACAATATCACAACATTATGTATACATTAGGAGTTTGTGCGTATTGCCATGAGGTATATTTTATTGCTTTAATATTGCAATCTTCCTGCTTTAGTGCTGTATGTAAGTGCAATAAAAAGATAATTTAGGACATGCCACAAAGACATTTGAAGCGGAGAAAATCTAAAACCTAAACCACAAACGGTAACCTCAGTCGTGGATTGAGTTATGCATAAACAACCATACAATGCCTTTATCTGTTCGGAACTCTTGTTTCTTTACACTTCAGATTTACTGCCATACACTGAAAAATCAGCTGAGAAAAACTCGAAACAATTTTATGCACTCAAGCTTGCATTACATTGACACGTGATATCAGTATCGATGAAGTCATTTAAGGAAAGCATTCTAACATATTTCATTGTATTACTCTAGAATTCTTGCGTCATTTTGGCTTCTGATTCATCAGGATGTAGTTTTTAAGTAGACAGAGGTAGCTTTAACTCTATTAATATATTGATTCTCACATTTATTAAGACTAAATTAAATAAAGTATATCTTTCAAAGTTATACGTATCAAGTATTAGTTATACAAGTTATAATTCTATAACCGCGAAAAGAAAAACAAAACCTAAAGCGCATATTGATACAGATCTAAAAATAATGTTTGAACCTTAAAATTGTTCATTAATACATTAATCTATATTCAAAATGATGAATTTTAAAAGTTTCTAAAAGGAATTTTGGGTAATATTTAAAAAGAACTTTTATTACAAATAAATAAGAGGGTTGGTTGATAAATCCCGGCCTCTCAATGAAAACAGCATTCAATTGTTTTTCTTTATTTCTCAACATAATCTCCAGAAAAGCCAACACATTTGTCATATCGGTGTTTTAATTTAATTAAACCATCTCTGTAGTGTGATTTATCAGGGTCCTCAAAATAGCTGTTTACCGCATCACTGACCTCTTCGTTGCTGTGAAATCTTCGTCCTCCAAGACATTTTGTTGAGATTTGGGAACAGGTGGGTGCTAGATCTGGTGAATAGGGTGGACGTTCAAGCAATTCGAACTTTAATTTGCACATTTTTCTCGTTGCAATGACTGAACGATGGGCTGGGGCATTGTCGTGATGAAACAAGTTTCTCCCCCCCCCCCTTCCCAAATGAGGCCTTTTTTCTTTTCACCTCTTTTACAACGTTGCAGTAAACTTGCGTGGTACCTATACACCACTGATACTTTTACCCTTTTCCAAGTAATTAATAAAAATAATTCCCTGATGTTTCTATTCAATGATTTGACATGTTCTGCAAACAAACTGTGCTTACAAACGTTTATTCTATCTACTTCATGCTAATCGAGATCAAGCATTAACGCAATTGGTCTCACTTGGCTCTTTATAAGCAGAAGGGAAATAAGGGAATGCACTAGGCTAAAGTTTAGGCAAAATCTCTTAAAAGTGTCGTTATGCGATTAACATTGAAATTCTATTCCCTTTGCTTGGCCAGGAGTAAAACAGGGGAAAAGAAAAGTTATAAAAACTGAAAAATATTATAAAACTGGCACTAAGGACAAGAAATATCTCCGAAATTGTACATAGGAGACTATAATGATATACGGGGTCTTTAGACTTATTCGGCCTTTGCCGCCGGTCGTTTTTTCCGCGCTTGACGTCAATACTAGGCAGCGAGTTTATCACGCATTGCTTCTTGCCAAGGACCAGCAAACGATGAGCAGAATGGTAACAGTTTTGAAGTCACCTTAATGAATTGGACTTCTCAATATTTACATTATAACATTCGCTGGCGGCCCAAAAACTCGAATTGCAGCATAATGCTGATAGTAAAGTAAATAATTGGACGGTAATATATCGTTAGAGGGCTTTAATGGCACACTTCTCTATTCGATGAACTCTTGTTCGTACTCTTTACAGAAATAAATTATGAAAACACAAACCTGTGATCGGTGATCATTTCCACTTTTCCTGATGAAAAATTAGTTCTGCAACGCTCAGTACATAAAGCTGTTTACGAAGTCCGCATTGCATGTAGTTCAAGGTTCAACTCCGCATCTTCCCATTGAGACAAAGGGCTCACTGAACCAATGACGTCATGCATGTAAACCCATTGATGCCAAATAAATCTGAAGACTCAGTATAACGGTGTGTTTTAAAAATCTACATTTTATTTTCTCTAGCCCGTATGTACAAAGCACATAGAAGCTATTGAAGGTATTGTATTCCACCCAAAAATTCTATGTCAAGATTTCACCGGAAATATATATTTTGAGGTCCCTTGCGTAAAAAATGTATTTTTAGAAAAAGGTCCGTGTGCGTGCGTGTCTGTGCGTGTGTAGACAGCATAGCTCAAAAACGATAAGATCGTTGTAAACCAAATCTGGTATTTAAGTTCAGTATATTCCAAGGATGCGAACCGAAGATTTTCAAGAAAATTCCCCACCCCCAAACTCCTTTACGTGGAATTTTTTTGGAAAACTTTGTTTGTCTCAAAATGGCTCTAAAGATTTTGATTAAAATAGCGTATATTCAAGAAATTTGCATAGAAATAAACCATATTTTGAATTTTCTGGATATAGCCTCTAAAAACTTCTTTATTCTGAATAGATTTTGCAGAATTTTGCATAACGGTTAAACCGTAAGAGATATACAAAAACGTACTACATAAAAAGTATAGATCTCGATAAAACACTTGATTTATGTCATATACTTTTCTATGTAGAACTGACCGTTTCTGAGATATTTATTGTTATTTGTTTCAATTTTAAATTCCTTTCTCAAACTGGAAGTGACGTTTCGTTTCATCTCTCTTGTTTTACTCAGGCCATACAAAGCGAACCAAACTTTAGTTGTTTTTAAAAGACTTGACTATTGATTTAGCCTAGTGTATTGCCATATGTCCCTTCTACTTTCAAGGGAGCAATATTATTTCTGCTAATGATTATCTTATCATGTCGTACATAAAAGAAAAATCTTTTTTAAGGAAAGTTGCTTGTGTAACAGCTACAGCAAGTCATGTGAATTGAAAACATCAGATTTTTTTTTTGTGTATTTAAGTTTTTGTCTATCTCTTAAGGTTTGCTAGTTATGCGAAAATCAAACAGAAGGAAGAGATATTCAGAGGTTATTCCCAAAAAATTCAAGATATACATTTTGCCATGTAATATACGACATTTTGATCAAAATAGTTAGCCATTTTTGATAACTTCCCATATATAAAATGTAGTTAGGATTACGGAGATTTTCTTAAAAAATATGTGTCGCATCCTTGGAAGATTGGTCTCAATTATCAAGTTTGGTATTTTACCTAATTTTCGTTTTTGAGCTATGTTAAGAGACAGATACAGACATGAAACACAGAGATGTTTTTATTAAAAAGCTTTTTTTATACAGGAGGCCCTAGAAGTTGTATTTCCAGTGAGATTCAGTATCATATGGATAGATGGAATGAATACCTTCTCTGTCTATGCACTTAATAGAGAAAATAATAAGAATAAAGTTCATAGTTAAGACTCTAAGGCATTTCAAAAATTATAGTTAAAGGTACAATTGAAGATAAGCATTGCAAAGAAAGGACAAGGCTACTTACTATATAAAGAACAAATTAAGAACGACATATACTATAGAACGTTTACAGAATTGAACAGGAAGGAAGAGAGACGATCAGAATGGAGAATCGCTGCAAACTTTATTAGTTGATTTATGAACAAAAAGAAAATATAAAATATAAAAGGTAATTCCCCAACTACTTCTTGAATTTAACGGTTTCTATATTAATACCATGTATTATAAAAAGAGAAAATGATAGCGTGAGTAAGAGAAGAAGAGAGAAACTCAAAAACTACAACCTCATTCGTTCCTTCGACCTTTGAAAAATTATTCTTCCCTGCTAACAGGTTGTGGTAGTAGTAGTGGAGCTTTAGGGCGCACAACTACAATGACAGGTTGTGTGATGTCAGAGGGGATTACACACTGCTGCTATTGGTTTATTGTACGTCAGACCCAAATGGTAATAGGATAATATGAGTGTAATTTCAAAGAGCGGTCGAAACCGGACGACGGGGGAAGAGCCACCATGGAGGGTCCTAATATATTTCAGTTCTTCATCGCACGCACTAGGAACCGCGCCTTAAATCTGAACAAACTCCTTGGGTTTAGAGACGACTTCCGCCGCCAACATTCCTCTGTATTTCCAGAGCGCAGTTACCAACATGGAAGACCACCACCACCGCATTCCTCACCTACAATTTACATCCAGGTACTGGGTGGATGAAATGAAGGAACAGGAAGCTGTAGGAATAAAATCTCCCAAGCAATTTGCCTAGTGACTCGGGAAAACATCGAAAAAATGATGGGTCATTGAGGTCGGCCGAGGGAATCGATCCTATTACTTTCCGAATGCCAGTCGCCGATGAAGTGCCTGAGCCATAGGTTGTGAACAGACTTTTAAGCTGTTACATTTATAAATAAAGAGGATAGAATATGATAATATAACGTTGGTGGGGACTCGACATCGAACCAGGGTTATTGTACCTACTCCTCACGAGGGGGCGCCCTAAAAGGGAGGGATGAAGTGAGACCATGTTCCACGCGCTCGGAACTAGGAGTGAAAGCTTAGCAATGACAGGTTTCAGATGGAGGCAACCCGATGTGGGATAGGCAGACCGAGTCCGCTGCCCAAATAGGTTTTAATGTCTCCGGCAAGAGCGGTCTTCGTCATATAACGGGGAACGGAGATAAGTGACTTTCAACATCCTTTTTACTTTCTCTATACGTACTATGTACATAGTGTATAGAGAAGGTAATTGCACTCCACTCAAAATTCGATTCCGAGATTACACCGGACATATATGTTTTAGGGTCCCCTGTATCCAAAAAAATCTTATGTGTTCCATTCACATGACTTTCTCTTCATCACTGCAACAAATTATTCTATTTACTTCATCTAATCGAGAAAAAATTAGCAGAAATAGTCTCATTACTTACTTTCTTGTTAGTGGAAGCAAAATAAGGGAGTACCATAGATTAAAGTGATAGTCAAAAACTGGTAGCTATGTGACTGAAGTTCCTTTGTTTGTATGGACACGAGTTCACAAAGTCCTGTATGAGAAAAGTATAAGTTTCTTCTAGCTGAAACCAAAAAAAAAAAAAAAAAAAGGAATGTCTCAAAAACAATCAACTCCACGAAAAAAATGTATATAACATAAATTGTTTGTTTTAAAGTGCTCTACATTTGTTGAGTGCTAAGTTTTTATCCATCCCTTACGGTTTAGCAGTTATGCAAAATTCCGTAAAATTGACCCAGAATAAAGCAGTCTTCAGAGGCTATTCCCAGAAAGTTCAAAATATACATTTCATTTTTCTGGTAAATATTTTTAATACACGATATCTTAATCAAAATCGTTAGAGCCATTTTTTAGAAAATCAAAATTTTCGAAAAAAGTTCCATGTAAAGGGTAGTTTGGGTTTGGGGAATTTTCTTGAAAATCTTCGTGTCGCATCCCTGGAAGATGCTAAACTTAAATACCAAGCTTGGTACTTTACCGACTATTCGTTTTTGAGTTATCGTGTTCAAACACACGCGGACCTTTTTCTGAAAATACATTTTTGGATACAGATGACCCTAAAACATATATTTCCGGTGAAATCTCGGTATCGATTTTTTTGGTGAGTGCAACACCTTCTCTATACACTATGTACATAGTACGTGTAGAGAAAGTAAAAAACATTTTCAGAGAAAGGTCCGTGTGTGTCTGTGAACACGCAAAATTGGTATTTAAGGTTAGGATCTTCCAAGGATGCGACACGAAGATTTTGAGAAAAATTCTTCCACCCCAAATTACCTTTTACATGGAACATTTTTCGAAAATGTTGACTATCTCAAAATGGCTCTAACGATTTTGATTAAGGTATTTGGCATTTTAATTAAATTTTCGTATATTAAAGATATTTACACGAAAAATAAAACGTATATTTTGAATTTTCTGGGAATAGCCTCTGAAGACTATTTTGTTCTGGATGAATTATACGGAATTTTGCGAAACTGCTAAACCGTAAGAGATGGACAAAAACTTACACCACAAAAAATGTACATCACCTTAAAACACACAATTTATCTTATAAACATTTTTTTCGTGGAGTTGGTCATTTTCGAGATACTCCTTATTTTTTGGTTTCAGCTTTAAAAAACAAAATTTTCTCGTACAGAAATTTAACAATTCCAGTCCATACAAACAAAGGAACTTCAGTCACTTAGCAACCAACTTTTGACTATCACTTTAACCAATAGCACTCCCTTATTTCGCTTCTACTTACAAGGAAGTAAGTAATACGACCATGTCTGCTGATTTTTTCTCGATTAGTATGAAGTAAATAGAAGCAAAAGTTTTTAACAATAATTTGTTGCAGAGATATAGAGAAAGTCATGAGAATGGAACACATCAGATTTTTTTGATTTTCTCTACATGTACTGTGTGTACAGAGAAGGTATTGTATTACTCCCAAAAATTCGATACCGAGATTTCATCGGAAATACATGTTTTGGGTCTCCCTGAATCTTCTAGGATGCGACACAAACATTTTCAAGAAATTCCCCCCACCCTAAATTACCCTTTACGTGGACAAAATTTCGAAAATTTTGATTCTCAAAAATGATTCACACGATTTTGATTAAAATCTTTTGTATTTAAGATATTTATATGGAAAATAAAATGTATATCTTGAATTTTTTGGGAATAGCCTCTAAAGGCCTATTTATTCTGAATGATTTTTATTGAATTTTGCATAACTGGTAAACCGTAAGAGCTAGACAAAAACTTACTACACAAAAAAAAATGTAGATCACAATAAAACACACAATTTATGTCATATACATTTTTATGCTGAAGTTGGTCGTTTTTGAGATATTCCTTATTGGTTTCAGCTTTAAAAATCATATAATTTGTCAACTCCTGTCCATACGAACAAAGGAACTTCAGTCACATAGCAACCAACTTTTGACTATCACTTTAACCTATGGTACTCCCCTATTTCGCTTCTACTTACAAGGAAGCAAGTAATAAGACTCTTTATGTTAATTTTTTTCTCGATTAGCATGAAGTAAATAGAAGCATAAGCTTTTAAACAATAATTTGTTGGTCATTTGAAATGCATGTGAATGGAACACATTAGATTTTTTTCTGACACACCGCACCGAGCACCATCGCCGACACTTCTAACCCTGAAAGATGAATGTAATTACAATGGAAATGACATAGAGGGACAGGAAATTCGGGGGGATGAAGCAAACCTGCGCGGCATTCGCATGTTGACTCGGGGAAACTCCGAATAAAATCATGGGTCAGGAAGGCCAGGTACGGGAGAGAACCCGTGACCATCAAACACGACGATAAACAAAGCCTCAGACAGGCATCTCGCTCGGTAATAAAAGATACACGTTTATCTAAGTAAGCATAAGAACTGTTTTTCCCATGAAGCTGAGTCATAAAGGACATTCTAGGAAATGTTATGAATGGATTATGGACTTAGGCACACCTTCTCTCAAGAGAAGGGCATTGCTCTGCAATTTTATTACTGTTGTTCGACCCTGAATGCATTTCCTCACGGTGACAACTTGTCAGCAGCGATGAAGGCTCTCAATCAAACAAGATCCTATCGGAGCAGCTCTTTCTTCGCCACCTCATAGCAAGCCGCAGGGAGTCTTAAGAATTAATTTCCATTCATTACTTCAAGGCAGGCTCGTTAGACCAGCATATTCTTCGGATTCCAATTTAACCATAGTAAAGAATGCAGGTGATTTCTATCACGGAGCGTGCTACAAGGTTTGATCGACAGAGGAGACCGAACACTCGCTCTGGTATCTTGGACTAAAGCGATTTGTCTCTAGAGATTTATTGCACAGCAGTGTTTGCGATGCTTCTCTGTGGATCGAGCCTCGCAGCTCACTTAATTTAATGCATGCCATAGTGAGGTTACAAATTAGGTCGGAATGGACCCTTGCGTGTCGCGGTTTTGTTTGCAGGGGCGAAATAGCAGCGGGGTCTAAGACACCACGCACGCGTTCAGTGAAATTGATACACTTCCCACCCGAGATCTGTATCTGCGACGAAACAAACCAGCTAATTCTTGTCCAACAATTTGGACTTTCCAGAAAAACTACAACTGTATTAAGAACCAAGAGCCTTTTTTTGTACTTAAAAGTATTTCAGAGGCTCTCTTTACTTTCTCTTGCACGTATTACGACGTACAAAGTAGAGAAGATATTTACCCCATCCAAATATTCGCTGCTAAGATTTTACAGGAAATGTTTCAAAGACAGCTGAATCCCCCTCCCCAAAGAAGCATTTTTATAATAACGAAAAGTCTATTAAATACCAAACTTGTTATTTAAGCTCAGTATCTTCTAAGAATGCAACATGAGATGCTTCAGGAAAATCTCCTCACCCCAAACTACACTTCCATATAACATTTTTCGGAATGTTAAATTCTCTAAAAAATGGTTGTGACGATTTTAATTAAAGTGGCATACAGTAAAGTATTTACAACGAATTAAATTGCATAGCTTGTAAACCGTAAGAGATAGACAAAAACCAGTACACAAAAATGTAGATCTGGTTAAGACACAATTTGTCATAGAATTTTTGAACAGCAGACATTTAAGAAATAATATTGTGATATTGGTTTCAATATGAAAATGCTTAGAAATTTTCTTAAGCAGCAAGTTCTCGTGCGTTTCATTTCTCTTTTGTTTTCCTCTTGGATATGTAAAGAGAACGGAACTTCATTGACAATCTCTTAGCGACCTTTTTTAAAAGGTTTGACTGTAGCTTTATCTTAGTGTGATTGCTGCTTTCGCTTTTACTGATAAAGGAACTAAGTATTAAGACCATTTCTGGCAATGCTTATCTTGATTATGTAGATAAAAATCATAGTCTATAAGATTAGTATATGTGCAGAACAGATAGAGAAAGCCATGTGATCAGATTTGTACCTTTATAAAATCAGCTATCTGTGAACAAAGAGGTTCAGAGGAGAATAGACATGAGATCAGTGTGGCAAAACAAATAGCATAAACATATGGAAAGATGTTAAAAGAAGATAAATAGAATTGGAGTTAATGCGAGTTCGATGAGGAGAAAGGAAAGAAGAGAAATGGCATAGGTTAAGCTGGAATGTTGGAGAGCATAGAAAATGACAGAATTCTGCCAAGATAATCTGTAGTTTGGATGAAGACTGGGTACATATTTTGACGGAATGTGCACAGTGGAAGGAACATTGAACAATTAAACTAAAAGAAAAATATAAACTAAAAGAAGCACATTGATATGTTGGGATCTACCTGTTGGCTAGAGGAACTGGCTAAAATATGCAATTTCATGGCTAAACTTGCGCGAGGCCAAATCAAATCTATTCAATTAGAGTAATTGATGCCTAGTTTTCTTTACTTTTCTCTTTTGCTTCTTTTTGTCAGTTTTCACTTGTATCTGAAATATGCAAGCACGATCAACGATCCATGTAGTAAGTGCTTGTGTAATAACTTTAATAAGACAAAAATTAAGGTAACTATCAATATCTTCATTTCTAGAAGCACAGACATTCAAATGATACTTAGAAAAGAAGTCAAATAAAACATATTTGTTTACTTTACTGTATAATTATCTACGTCAAACTATTGAAGTCTCGCAAAAATTATTTTCATACGCTTTGAGATCTCTGAACTGTATAAAGCCAGTTTAAAAAGTATTATTTGTATGTGTCTGAGATTAGAGTAACTCAAAACGAGAAGTCAAATATATAGGAAGTCTTTATGAATCCCAATCACTTTCATGGATGTAATAAGATGTTCACGAATTTCCATTCATCCTAAATAACCTTTCATGCGGAAAATGTTTCGACATTGTGTTTTCTCCAAATTGACTAGTAATTTGGATATAATCCAGTGTGATATTTCGGCATGACAAATAAAATGAATGTTAAGAATTATTTATAAAAAGTCTATATTTTATTTTTCATTCTTATTATATGTAAATATTAATAAATAGGATACCATAAAAATTATAGATTTTAGTACAAAATTCTGATGTGCTCATTTCACATGAATTTCTCTGCGACTGAAATTTCTGAGAACGTCCTTTGAAGTCCTCTTCATTTTGAATGTGCTAAACAAAACTTACTACACAAAAATGTAGAGTTCGTTAAAACACATATTTTATGTTATGAGCAACATTTTGTAGAATGAACCATTTCCGAGGTATTCATTTTATTGGTTTTAATTTTAAAAAAATTAAAACTTTTCTGGTACACAAATTTGTCAACTCCAAAAGAATGCAAGAAGAACGAATTTTAATCACATAAGCAATCGGCTTTTAAAAGATTTGACTATCGCTTTAGCCTAGCATATTCCCTTATTTCCCTTCTACTTACAAGGAAGTACGTAATAAGAGCTATCTATTAATGTTTATCTCGATCAGAACGAAGTAGATAGAACAATAAGCTTGAAAAAGAACATGTTATAGAGATGCAGAGAAAGTCATGTGAATCTGATACATCATATTTTCAAAAACACATTTCTAAAATGAACAGTGTTTATCGGAATGTACCAGAACCATTATTTTACATGCATAATAACTTGTATTCGTATTTAGAGATATTATTTTCTATTGAAATTTGTGGAATTTTGTATCCACAACACCATGTTCTTAACAAAATTAAAAATCTTTTTCTTAAATCTGTCGCCGACTTTCATTTTCGGGGCAATGCAGATTATTAACTTGTAAATAATACAATTTTAATTTAGAGTATCGTGTGTAACGAAAACAATTACTATTCTACAGTGTTTGATAATGGAAAACCTAATGTTTTTAAACTGTGTAATTGTATTATTTTATTTATATACCTCAGTGATGATAACATAAAATTAAAGTGAATTCCAATGAATTAAAACTCGCTTTAAACGAATGAAGCAGTTACAGAAAATAATGTTTGTACTGTTTTACTTAACACACTTTTTTCTGTTTGGGAAAAGCCTAAGTATTTTAAAATGAAACCAATAACAAGGAATATCTCAGAAACGATTAGCTACACAATAAAAATGAAAAGGACATTAATTTTTTTTTTTTTTAACGAGATATACATTTTTTGTTCAGTAGGTTTTTGTCCATCTCATATGGTTTAGCAGGTATGCAAAAGCCATTCAGAATGAAGAGAACTTCAGGGGATATTGGCAGGAAGTGCAATATCTACATTTTCAATGTCATGCAAGCATCTTAAATATGCGGAATTTTCATCAAAATCGTTAGGCATTTTTAGAAGCTCAATATATTCGATTTTTTCCCATGTGAAGGGTGCTTGATTGGGGTTTTCTTGAAAATCTTAGTGCAGCATCTTTGGGACATACGTAACTTAAAAATCAAGTATGGTATTTAACGGACTTCTATTTCTTTAATTATGCTGTCTACAGACACACAACTCGCGCGAAGACACACACACACACACACACACACACACACACACACACACACACACAAAACTGGAGTTTTTCTAAAATGCTTTTTGGGGAGGAGGGATTCAGTGGTACTAAAACATATTTCCGGGAAAATTTTATCGAATTTTTGTATGGTATACAAGGTATTGTATATACCATATACGTTGTACATATGCGCTAGAAAAAGTACAAACGGTCTGATTTGGTTCTAAAACAGGCAATGGATCAGAGCTGGAATGCATGGCAAAATGAGCACTTTTATTGCTCTTGGTCGCAATTACACTGTATTTCAAGACGAAGTATTTACAACTGAAATATGTGTCAGGGAAAATCTAAGAATGATCTACAAAGGTGGCAACATATGGATTTTCTATGATAGAAAAGCAACTATAAGTTAATTAAGTTACTCTGCAACTGTCTAAGAAACCTTGTACAATTGGTAAAACACAAGGTGCCTCTTCAGTGGGTGCCAGGACATGAGGGTATTTTAGACAATGGAAAAGCAGATGCCTTGAGAAGAAAATCCTCTTCCCAATCATTCACTGATACTGAATCAGTTTTTGGCATTCCTATACATTCAGTCCGACAAACAATTAACGAGTGAATTAAATATTACCACCAGAAGAAAATGTGTACAAAGAATGATGAGTAGAACATGATCCTTATTAACAGAACTGACGAAGTAATTAAACTCAACAGATCCCAAATAAACCTGATGAAAAGATTATTGACTAAACATTTTAGATTACAGAAACATCTACATACAATGGGAATCTTCAAAAAAAGAACCAGTGTATAGGTTGTGCAATTAGAGGAAGAAACAGCCTCTCGCATAATCTTCAAATGGGTAGGAAAAGGTATAAATTATTCGGCTGAATAAGCCGAGATGATGTTCTTCCTAAAAAAAATTTGTAGTTGATAGCCTACTGTCTCATTAGATAAACTATTTAACCAAAGTTATAAATAAAGGAGGTAATACGATAAGCCTATAGGTTTCAGTGTTAAATGGATGCTGGTAAAATTTATTATTTATTTATATATATATATATATATATATATACAATATTTGCTCATATTTGTTGTTTTATAATCAAATACAGCAGAGCCCACGGTAATTCGATCTAATTAGGACTGAGGCTACCTCGAATTACAGAAAAAAATTTGGATTATATGAAAATAATGGGCTATCATGAATAAATGTTTAATAAACACAATAATGTTAAAAATAAACGAAAAACCAGTATAGTACATACCGGTGTTATGTGGTGGCAACACAGTAGTACAGGTACACGCATCATTTATAACAACGATCAGCCTGTTACTGCTGGAAATGTGTATTTTTACTTACGCCTATTTTAATGACCGCTGTTACTGAGTAGCGACTACTGTGCCAATGCAGCATATTTTTTCTGAAAGGATGGTATACGCCATATAATTGATAGATACGCGGTCACAATTAGTGAAGGTTTGACGAAGAAAGAGCAAGCGCAACGGTATATGTCCATCTATAATAGAGATGTATTAGCAGTCTGAGGCCAAAGCTATTTCTGACCATTATAAAATAAAACACTAAGTGGGAACTGCATTGAACATTGAGAATTGAAACAAAGTTTAAAATGTAACACATTCGGAAGTGCATTAAATGTACACGTGGGCAATGTATAAAAACGGGATTTTTCTCTAGTTGTATATAAAATGGTCGTCTCCTTAGCGCGGTGGTAGCGCAGCTGCCTATCAAGTGGGAGACCTGGGTTCGATCCCCAGTACCGGCGTGGGGAGTTTTCCCCCGCTGGGAGACCTGGACCGGGGTGCACTCAGCCTCGTGAGGTCCCTGGGGGGCCAATTGAGGAGCTACTTGATGAAGAAGTAGCGGCTCCAGGTCGTGAGGACCGCATTAACCGGCCGGGAGGGGCTCGAGGCGCTGACCACGTCTCACCCTCCAATACTGCACCCCATCCATGACGTCTGTAGTGGACCGAGATGGGGGACGTAGCGGCCGGGCGGTAGGCCAAGGCTCCCCGTGAGCTGTCGTGCCATGGAGCTGGAGCTGTATATAAAATATAAAATTTGAGTTTCCTTAAGACCAGTTCGAAATGGTAGGAATCTCGAAATATCGGGATTCAAATTACTGGAGCTCTACTGTATTTTGTTTGACCGTGTTAACATTTAGGTATGAATGCACACTAACATCTGGATTTCGTTTATTATCCGTGATGAATTTAACGGCTTAGGCCACTGAAATACAAATTTTCAGTGTATTAAAAGTGCGACAAGAAGATTTTTAGAGCGCGTGAACTAAAAATTACTCTTCCAAAACAGAGCTCTTCGAGATCTACTAACACTATTTTGATACTTTATTCTATAATTTAAAAATGTATTAGGATTTAGGAGAACATAAATTAGCAAATATTAATGGCATATGTCTAGATCTCCAAGCACAGTTTTATACTTATGTGAGATAAAATATTGCTAATGAAAGCAATAAGATAAAAGTTCAGTACTAGCCCAACGGGAAGTTCGGTATCCCATAACCGCGAACAGGATGCTTTCTTCCATTGAGTTTATTCCTTTTATATTTTAAGAGCAAGATTTCTTTACCTTTTAAGCTATGCAAAATCATCACAAGAGAAATCTTCTAGCTGTAAACCCATCTCTTTGGCTTGTAAATGCAAATGTTTGTACTTAAGTTTATGACTTCTATAGAAAAGCCGTTGACATACTGCTTACAAACGCTCGCAATATTGTGCGCCACAAAATAAAGGCACTACTTAAGAACGAGTATTTATACTGCGAATAAACATTTTTATTTCAGTATCATAAAGTGAACTATTCATGAGAACATGTCTAGCGTTTTTGTATGGTTATTACTTCTAGTGGAGCTGAAGAAGTTACTTCGGACCAAATGTTTAATCTTCATTTATCTGCGGTTACAATGGCGCTGCAATAGCATTAGAGCATTCTAGTTCTCGGATAACCGACTATAAATTTTCATGCACTTACAGTCGGCAGTTTCCTGGACAATAACATTATACATCCGCTCTCAGCAAAGGAGGGCATTTTAAGTGCATCTGTGTCATTTCCTCAATTAATTTCTACAGCCGCTATGTCCCACATGCACCAACTGTTCAAATGCAAATGTTTACGATTTATGAGCTGATAAAATTAAACGATCTATTCTCATTTTGAGCTAGAGAAAGACAAAAATCTCCTTATGAAAAACATCAAAATATCAGACCATTAAAACATATTCAAATTCTAATTGGTGACAGCCACATGACTTTCTCTACCTTCTATTACTCATTAATTGCTACATAAAACTATTCTACCTTCTCCATACACGGCTTGTGTGGAAAAAAAAAAAGCAATTGACGATAATTAATTGACCCAATAGTTAAACTATGATGCCGGGAGTTAAAGTAGTTACGACATTGTAAGTCGCCTTTGGGATATGTCCTCTCAAAATAATTTGAGATATCCTGTAGTTTACTGGGATAAACGCGTGTTAATTGAGGGATTTATTGCTGTACAACATATTGTCATGGTAGCTCAATAGTTAGAGCAATCGGCTAGAGACCGGCAGAACCGTGGTTGAAATCCCAGCCATGACATTCACTCTACCTATCGTATTCTTAAGGATTAGAGGAAAAATTATTTACCTATCCTCTTCAACGTAATCTTTAATAGCCAAATTACATACATAGTGATAGTCAAATATTTAAGAACTAGTCGTTATAAGCTAGCCATACTATTTTCATTCATCGCGACAGAAAACTGAAAATCGGATTTTAAAAGAATGACCCAAATTTAAACACTTTGAACAAGACTACCTCTGTGGTTCTAGGCTGGGGCAAGGAATTTTTCTTTAACTAGAATCATTCCCTATTCCCCATAATCTGGAAGTTGCTTATGAGTGAATATGTGTATTTTCATAGTAAAATATTTATAAAAAAACTAAAACGTTAATAAACTCTACAGTTCAACGAGAAAACCTCCAGCAGTTGCTTGTAGAGAAAAGTCTCCGATATGATCATATAAGTTAAAAGGGGGCTATATAAATGAAAAAATAAACAATTAAACAATTCTCGGTAAGAAGATTTGGATGCAATACAATACCTTCTCTATCTACTTTATACACTACACACACTTGCTGGAGAAAGTAGCATTGAAATAGGTTAGCACTTGAAAAAAGAGCATATAAGATTCTTTAGTGATTATTTCTAATGTTTTATTGAAAAGTAAGCTTTAATTGGCTCAGATTATAAATCTTGCAGACATTTTAAATAATGAAACATTCCAAGAAAACGCTTTGAGGAAAACAGCATATATGGAAATATTTCTCCAGCCCACAGCATTGCATATTCTCCGCAGAATCTGGAGAGGAATTTGTATGCAAGAGAGCGTGAATATGTGTATGTGTGTGTGTGTGTGTGTGTGTGTGTGTGTGTGTGTGTGTGTGATTTAATGAATAAAATTCAATAAAATAGAAACCCAACGACAAGCAGTACAGGGCTAACACCATTTCAAATAGACGACAAGAACTTGCAGTTTAAGGCGGGAACAAAACATGGAACAAAAATTCCTAAACAAGTAAATTTTGAGCGCCAAATTAATTTTTTGTCATAGTCGGCTTACCCTCCCCGTATTTAGAACTGACACTCCCCAAGGATTTACAAGCGAATGCATAGGGATCAGAAGCCTGTCAGGAAGCCAACGGCACAAAACCACAGAATGGAGAACCTGGAACATGTAACCAGGTATGAGCGTGAAGAAGTGGATGATGTGAAATGCAAGTGAAATGGATGATAGCAAAGCTGATGGAGCAATTGGTTGAATGATTGGTGGGGGAAACCGGAGCACACAGAGAAAACCCATCCAGACGCCTCTTCGTCCACCACAAATCCCTCCCGTGCCGCTTAGGTGGGAGGCGAGTGATCTAACCATTCGATCACGGCGCTGCCCCTTGGTGTATCTAATGCTTACCATGCTAACTTCATATACCCAAGGTCGCGGGTTCAAACCCGGCGGAGGACGATGGATTTTTACGGCATAACTTCCTTCGGAAGGGAAGTAAAGTCGTTGGTTCCGTGTTGTAGATTTACGGCACGTAAAAGAACCTCCAGCCTGATAGAGAGGCCTCTGAGCAAAATTAAGCGGTCTTTCACGCCGTATAATAACCTACACGAGAAAGAGAAAAGGGTTAGAATAATAAATACATAAGATGTGTATTCCAATATTTTTTATTAATTCTAATAAGATAAATATATATATATATATATATATATATATATATTAAATTCTTATTATATATACTTACAGTATATTTTTATACTCATAGATTCCATTTTTTAAGAGAATTAAAAAAAAAATTAGAATGGGACGCTGAAAACCTTAGTAGTTAAAGAGCGTTCAGAAATAATACGCCATTTTTCCTTGAAATTGTTTGATATAAATTTAAAAAAAAAAACAAGTTTTAGTTATTATTTTATTTATTATTTTTATTTATTTTTTTTAATAATTTCATAGGTACATTGTCTCAAATTGGATTATGAATTGTTTTTAATAATCGCAATAGATTACATTGCCCTCCCTATAATCTAATGCATTCCTCTTCATTTAATCTAACATTAACCTCCTAACATTGCTTGCTTCATAAAGTCTGCAAGTCTCTTAATACGTATTTCTTGAGGTCCTTACAATTATGATTTTCTGAGTAAAGTATTTTACTCTGAGAACTGTGAGAACTTTAGTCATACATCAAACGAGATATTGTTTCCTTTGCTCATTTGCATCTTCGACATACTTGATCGACTGCAAGTTGGATCAACAATAATTCGGTAACATGCCTCCTTACCAAAACATTTTCCTCAACTCAATAGGTAAACATTGTCAACAATGAATAATCTATCAAATACTTCCAGTTTTATCACTAACAGCGTGTGTATGAAATGTGTTCTCGTGTTTATGAATACCTGTTCATAGTAAGTTGATAAATACATAGATAAAATACAATAATTTAACTATGGGAAAATTTCGAGAATCTCTTGTGAAACACTGGTGAATAATTACGAGGGACATGCTCTACTTGTAAAATTCATATTAAAATGTAAAAATGGTTTAACTGTTTAATTAACAATATAATCCGTGAGTCTTGCGGACTATTTTAGATGCCTAAGCCTTACCTTGAAATGTTTAAAATTCCAAGGTCTGCTCATTACAGAAATGAAAGCTGCAACTCTGCAATAGTCTTCCTGACCATGTCCATTGCACATTTCAAACCAGAATTTTATTTATTCTTATTGTGTCCATTTTTACTTGAACCATTTCACATGATGTGGACGTAATAGTTTTACTTTCTCTGCCCTTACTATGTACACAGTTTGTAGAGAAGGTATGTAATGCAACCAAAAATTCGATATCAATATTTCATCGGAAATACATATTTGATTGAAATATCGTATATTAAGTATGTTTACAAAACAAATACAATGTATATCTTAAAGTTCCTGTGAATAGCCTCTGAAGACATGTTTATTCTGGATGAATTTTTCGTAATTTTGAATAACTGGTAAACCGTAAGAGATAGACAAAAACTACATCACAAAAAATGTGCAGCGGGTTAAAACACACATTTATGTAATATACATTTTTTTCGTGGAGTTGATCGTCTTTGAGATATTCCTTGGTTGGTTTCAGCTTTAAAATACTTGCAGGTACTTTTCTCTCATACGGAAATTTGTCAACTCCTTTCCATACAAACAAAGGAACTTCACAATCACTTGGCAACCATATTTTAGAAGAATTGCCTATCGCTTTAGCTCATAGTACTCCCTTATTTCCCGTCTACTTATAAGGAAGCAAATAATGAGAGCTTTTCTGCTAATTTTTTTCTCGGTTAGCATCAAGTAAATATAATAAGCTTTAGAAAATTTATTGCAGAGATAAAAAGAAGGTCATGTGAATGGAATACATCAGAAGTTTTTTCTTAATGTCTCGTTACGAAGGCCAGCAAGTGGAATATCATTTCAGAGTGTTTATGTCAACTTGCATGTCATTTAACATGGAAATTCGATAATGCGGAGTTACAGACGATTTTACTGTGCAACACACACACACACACACACACACACACACACACACACACACACACTCTCTCTCTCCCTCTCTCCCTCTCTCTCTCTCTCTCTCTCTCTCTCTCTCTCTGTCTCTCTAACACTCTGTTTCTCTGAAGAATTCCGCGACGAATAACAAGTTAAGATGCATATATTTTTTTAATTATTCTTCATTTTAGCCCGCAGAACTACAAGGTCTTATAGCGACCACATTAAAAATCTTATTTGCAGTTTTACATCCATTACACAATGACGATTTTGAACATTATAAGTAAATCATTATGTACTCATAGATTAAAATATACCTCTAATGCTTATTGACATCTCGTATGAAAACAATGATTTAAGTATAAAAAATCTGATGTGTACCATTCACATGACTTCCTCTATATCCCTGCAACAAATTATTCTTAAAAAGCTTATACTTCTATTAACTTCAGTAAAACATTAGCAGAAATAGCCACATTACTTGCTTCCTTGTAAGTAGAGGTGAAATAAGGGAGTAACATAGGTTAAAGTGATAATCAAGAGCTGGTTGCTATGTCACTGAAGTTCCTTTGTTTGTATGGACGGCAGATGTCAAATTCTTGTATGAGAAATGTATAAGTTTTTCATAGCAGAAACCAAAAATAAGGAATGTCACAAAAACGACGAACTCCACGAAAAAAATGTATATAACATAAATTGTGTGTTTTATCGTGCTCTACACTTTTTGTGTAGTATGTTTTTGTCCATCTCTTACGGTTTAGCAGTTATTCAAAATTTAGTAACATTCATCCAGAATAAAGTACTCTTCAGAGGCTATTTCCAGAAATTTCAAGATATATATTTTACTTATCAGGTAAATATCTTTAATATACGGAATTTTAATCAAAATCGTTAGAGCCATTTTTGAGAAAATCAAAATTTTCGAAAAAAGTTCCATGTAAAGCGTAGTTTGGGGTGGGGAGATTTTTCTCAAAATCTTCGTGTCGCATCCCTGAAAGATACTAAACTTAAAATACCAAGTTTGGTATTTTATTGACTTTTCAATTTTGAGTTATCGTGTTCACAGACACACGGACACACACGGACCTTTTTCCGAAAATGCTTTTATTAGATAAAGGGTACCCTAAAACATATATTTCCGGTGAATTATTTTTTGGTGGAGTGCAATAGCTTCTCTATACACTATGTGCATAGTGCCTATAGAGAAAATAAAAATATAACAAGATTAAAATTATATTACAGCAAAGTGACAACTGAATTAGGTATAATATGTTAGTAATAATTCTGAGAGTTATATACAGTTATATAGATTGATTTCTTTAAGGTATATTAATACACATTATACGGTACATTAACGCTTAAAAACAAAATATTGTGCTACAGGTTCGTGCCATGTGCTTTGACCACTTCGATTGAACAAATTTCTGGATATTTCTACACATGTTAATGCCTTCAAGCCTAATTTGAATCTAGTCTACACAAGCGTTTGTCGTGTATGGAAGAATTATTTTTGTAAAAATTATATTAATTGTTAATATATCATTCTGACGTGCAAAAAATGTTCACATGGAAAACAGCTACTTGTTGTTACCGATAGCCTTAACTTTACACTCTGCCGGCGTGACCACATGTGTTCCTCGACTATATTTCTAGCCATTGGATTGACCTTACCCAAAACATGGTCAAACTGCTGAAGTGTAATATCACAAGCTATTTGTCGTATTTTAAATAATTAAAATAATATTTTATTGATTTGGGTGCAAAAATAAAATAATAAATCCGAAATAAAGAGTAAGCTAAGAGCGTTTTGTTTCTGTTTTTTAATATGTATAAACCTTGTATTTTCCTATTATAATACCATACCTTTTTCAGTTTACATATTGCCGGCAATACATTTAACCTTTAACTCCATGTCGCTCAAATGTATAGCTGTGGTTTAGTTTAAAGTCACATGCAAATAATTCTTCACCCTTCCTATAGAATGCCATGTTTTGTTGGATTGGATTAGGCTTCCCTTGATACCGAAGCTCTTTTATAAGACGTTATCCAAATTATTATTTCGTTTCACATCGGTTATAAGATGTTCACGTGCCCCTGATTTTTCAAGTCAGTCTTATGGAAAACTGACACCGACCACGTGGAGTTAAAAATGATTTATCTGAAGGTAGAAACCTTAATGAGGAAAGTCGTCCTCCGTGGTCTAAGGCAACAATTCTTGTGGGCTCCCGATTTTTTTGGGGAGGCCCAAAAATTCTTGGCATGTCTTCCTTCGCAAAGGAAATAAAGCCGGTGGTTTCGTGTCAGACTTTACGCATATAAAAGAACCTCAATACTGAGAGATACCTCTGAGCAAAATTAAACAATCTTTCACGCCCGATATAGAATGGAGCACTGAAAACCACAGCAGTTAAAGAGCGTCCATAAATAAAATCTCATTTAATTTTTATTGCGGGAAAAAAAGTTTAAAATCTAATGAAATGAGTCACTTTTCATGCATGTTATTGCACTGAATTAGTAATGGGTAAAAAAAGTGTCATTTACCAGCCTAAATCTGTGAAAGCATACTATGGGTTAGTTTGTACATTACGGAAGGGGTTCCTCACTGCAGCCACCTACGAACTTATTGTGCGTCAATACGAGGAGTGCAAAGAGCCCGCTCCCTATATCTGACATCCTTAGGTCTTAAGATTCCAATGTCGTCTAGCCGCAGAGACCTGAATTTCCAAAGCGCATTCACAACACGGAAAGGCGCCATCGAGTATTCTCGACTCTTATAACTCTGAAAGAGCCCGGTTGGCAGGGCCTCGGGGGAATGATCACCTACCCAGATTCGCCTACTGACTTGCGAATCCCACAGACAAGCCTATGTGCCAGAGAGGTCGGCACGGGAATCGAACCCATGACCTCCCGAATGCCAGTTTCAATTAGAACGCCTGAGCCACCCGACTCGGTGACTGCTTGCTGTATGGAGCTTTATGTATAGTGTCTTTCAAATTTTACCTCAAAAGTTAAACCGGTATAAATATTATAATATTTTAGACAGGCTAAAACAAAAGATCTAACATACTGGGCAAAGAGTAAGGTTTGTTATTCTTTCGTTTTTTTCCGTACACCGTTACAATGGTACACTTAATAAGTTTACTCATACTGGTGTAACAATTTGTAAGATGCAAAACGTGGATCTATCTCTAAATAATACATTACAGCTGAGTCAATGATTTTATGAAAGTAAAATGAGTTTTCTCAAAGTTTGAGAAAATTTAGAACTATTAAGAATTTAGGAGCAGAATCATATTCCATACGTAAATTTCCAAGTGGCCACCACGATCTCGTGATCTGAATCCCAAAGACTTTTGATTGTGGGGTTACCTTAAAGAACGAGTTTTCCTGACACATCTAACAATCCGCCAGCAACTGAAAGATGTCATCTCGAATATCCCAAGACATCTGTAAAAATGCTGTGCATGAAGTTGCAAAACAAAAAATTATGAACATCTTCCCAATGTTTTATAAAACCCTATGTTTCGCCAATATGTGACTTTTTTTTTTTTTTTTTTTTCCTCTCTCAAATATTACAATATTTATAGCGGTTTAGAGTTTGAAGTAACTTTTGCAAGACTGCAGCAGCAGTTTCTTTATTATGACAAATACTCTGTTTTCGGTTTATGTGAGGTTATGCAACTAATTCCGTTCTTCTTAGACAACATTTTGCACGGCAGCGGCGTTGTAGAAATGAAAAAAAAAAAATGCTCATATAAGAACACTTCAGAAGATGCCGTGTAGCTGCTATAAATTTCAATTTAATGCATTCCGTTCATCTAAGTAATCGTATACTTTATTAGCCATATTTATTTCACTTGTCCGCCACCCGTAACTAAATGGCCAATCGATAGCAATAAACCACTATATTCAGGGCCAGGTGCCCGTAACATGTGCAGCTTATTAAAGGCATTGTTAGGCGCGACAGCCAAGATGCCAGCTCATCATGAAATTCGTTTAGCAAAGAATTCGAATCCCCGAGCGGTCTCTTTCCTACAGCAAACTATTTACGCAACTTGAGTAGCGTGTTCAAAGCGGCGAGGAAGAAAGCGATTTTCCAAATACGGCTTTTATCTTGCAACATCTATTGAAGGAGAATATTTTTAAATTTTCTAGCATCCATTAAAAGCAACGGTGTATCTGTTTATACTGCAGAATATTCACTAACTCAAAAGAGTTATTGAGAATATAACTTATAGTCACCACTTATGAGAACTTTCTTGTTAGGTATTTATGAATTTAAAAGCATCTTTGAAATGGAAATGGCGTGTTATTTTTGGACGCTCTTTTACTACTGTGGTTCTGAGGGTCCCATTCTAAATTGGGCGTGAAAGACCGCTTAATTTTGCTCAGAGGCCTCTCTATCAGGCTTATAATTTTTTACGTGCCGTAAATCTACGATACGGGACCAACGGTTTTACTTCCCTTCCAAAGGAAGCCATGCTATAGATTTTTACACCCGAAAAAATCCATCGTCATCCGCCGGGTTTAAACCCGCGACCTTGGGTAGGTATATGAAGTTAGCATGGAGGGCGGCAAATGTATCTTTGAGCTTATAGACCAGAAGCTTGATAAGAAACTGTTAGACCTTGAGAAAAAAATGTAACAAACCTATATACATATATTTCAATTTCTTAAAAAAATAATTTCCATAATTATAAAGTGGGCTAAAATATAGCATTAATATGTAATATTAAAATTATTAATATATTAATACTTATTTATTCTTCGAAAAATATGAGACATAAAAGGGAAAACTAAACAGATTAGCAACAAATTACTAAGACTAAAATTTATAAACTTTACTGCACGGTTTATTTTTCGCACGTCCTGCATATTATAGGTAGAAATGGTATGCTTTAGATATACAGTCTTTCAAAATTCACTTCAAAATTAAAACAGCTATAAATGTTATAATATTTGACATTGATAACAAAAGATATCACATATTGGGTAAGCTATAAGGTTTGGTTTTCTTTTGCCTTTTTTCAGTTCACCGTTATCATGGTTACATTTCTGTGAGTGAAGCATTAGTAATTTTATCATTCTGGTGCAACAATTTGTAAGATGCAAAACATGGCTCCATATCTAAATAATAGGTTACAGCTGATTCAATGTTTTTATGAATGCAAAATGAGTTTTCTCAAAGTCTGAGAAAATGTATAACTATTAACAATTTAAGAGCACGGTCATGTTCCATTCATAAACTTCCAACCAAGTGGCCGCCGCGATCTGGTAATCTGAATCCGAACGACTTTTCAATGTGGGGTTACGTTACATAGTTATTGAGAATACAACTTATAGTCACCATTTCTGAGAGAAGTGGAGTGCAATATTTCACTGCTGCTAAATCTTTCCTTTAAAGTTATAACTTCCTTTTTAGGAATTCACGAATTTAAATGTGTCTTTGAGCTTATAGACTTGAAGCTTGATAACAGACTGTTAGACTTTTAGAAAAAATGTAGCGTTCCTATATAAATACATTTAAATATATTAAAGAAACCATTTAAAAATTATAAAGTTAGTTAAAATACAACATTAATATGCAATATTTAAAGTATTAATATATTAATACTCTTTATTCCTCGAAAAATATGAGACATAAAAGATCAAACTAAATAGATTAACATAAACTAAAATCTATAAACTTTAATCCACGTTTAACTTTTCACACCATCTGCATATTGTAGTTAAAGTATTGTATTCCTTAATGAATTCCCCCAAGTAAAAAGGTGTGTGTATGTGTGCCAGCGCGCGCAACCTAATTCGACATCAAAATGAAAACCAATTGCTGATTACGCTAAACGTGAAATTTCTTCTACTCCAACTACGCTATATGCAGAAGAGTTTTCCCATTTTTATTTGCTTAAGAAACTCTTTAATAATTTTAATCAATATATGCTAAGTTTGAAGACCTCGGCATGAAGAATAAATTGTATACTTTAAACGTCTCCATCATAGCAAATTTTTAAACGTTAAGCCACCATCCTTTTTACTTTCTCTACTAATCCAATGCAGGAACCTGTCTCCCCCCCCTTCCCACTAGCTGGCCGAAAAGAATGTGAATAGACTACATTACATAGATAAAGAAGGTACTGCACTCCACCCAAAAATCCGATACCGAGATTTCATAGAAATAGACTATCTAGGGTCCATGTATTTAAAAAAATGAAGAAAAATAAAGGCATTTTTAGACAAAGTTCAGTGTACACGGTAACCCAAAAACGAAAAGTTGATAAAATGTCAAACTTGGTATTTAAGTTTAGCATCTTCCAAGGATACAACACGAACACTAAGAAAAATCCCACCATCCCAAATTAACCTTTACTTGGAAAAAATTTCGAAAATCATTTACTCAAAAATGGCTCTAAAAATTAATTAAAATACGCATATTAAAGATATTTACATGCCCATTAAAACGTATATCTTGAATTTGCTGGAAATAGCTTCTGAAGCTATCATTCTGGATTACATTGGCAACACTAGCAGACAAAAACTTGCTAATTAATGTTTTTTCACACAAGGACACAAGTTGGATAGATAGACTGAAAAATATGATGCGTTCCATTCACATGACTTTCTCTACATCTCTACAAAAAAGTATTGTTAAATAGCCTAGGCTTCTATTTACTTCATGCTAATTGAGAAAACATTGGCAGAAATAGTCTTATTACTTGCTTCCTTGTAAGTAGAAGCGAAATAAGGGAGTACCATAGGTTAAAGTGATAGCCAAAAGCTGGTTGCTATGTAACTGAAGCTCCTTCGTATGGACAGGAGTTGACAAATTCGTGTATGAGAACAGTGAAAGTTTTTCAAAGCTGAAATTAAAAACAAGGAATATCTTAAAAACGGTCAACTCCACGAAAAAAGTATATAACATAGCTTGTGTGTTTTAATGTGCTCTACATTTTCTGAGTGGTAAATTTTTGTCCATCTCTTACGGTTTAGCAGCTATACAAAAATCCGTTAAATTCATCCAGAATAAAGTGGTCTTCAGAAGCTATTCCCAGAAAATTCAAGATATACATTTTGTTTGTCAAGTAAATGTCTTAAATATACGAGATTTTAATCAAAATTTTTAGAGCCATTTTTAAGAAAATCGAAATTTGGGGTGGGGGGATTTTCTTGAAAATCTTCGCGTCGCATCTTTGGGAGATACCAAACTTAATTACAAAGAGTTAATCGGTCTTTTCATGTTTGAGCTATACTGCCCCCCACACACATACACACACGGACATTTTTCTATAATGTTTTTTTTGGATTCAGGGGGTCTCAAAACATATATTTCCGGTGAATTCAATGCCATAATTTTAACTACGGCTCTCCCGGTCTCTAGCAGGTTGCTCTAATCATTGAGCTACCATGGCAACATGCCAATACCTTGGCTATGCCGTAGGTCATTGGAGTTGTGTTACTCAGATTCCTCGGCTACGTTTTGGGCTTAAGGCTCTTAAGTGCTCGGTTGCGCTTTATGGCTTAAGATTAGGATGTTCTACCCTCAGCAACGCTATGCAGGTTTAGATTGTGAATTTTGGCAACACTGGAAGAAGCAATGTTGCCTTGGGTGGAACTACGTTATTTTCGCATTATGTCCGTTGTATTTGAGAGACGGCCTGATACTGAAGTGAAAATAAGTGAATATATGTGGTTATTAAATCATTGAAAATCACACTACTACAAAATAAATTATTAGAATTCATTTCCCACATTTTAATAGTAAACGATTACGTATAAATGATGAATTAAGCGATTTCGAGTGATTTCTGAATCGGAAGTGTATTTCTAGACCTACCACAAAGTTTACTTTAGTAAAATAATTCAATAGAGGTCTTCAAAAGACCAATTTTATGCTTTATTTTTACCAGACTAGTATGCTCCCTATATTTTATGGTAACTACCTTCTCACGAACTTTACAAAGTATCAAATATTTTAGTTTCTAAAATATTCATTTACTCAAAGACTTATACTATCTTCTGAAATATCATTTGAAAGCGTTGTTAAAGTGGAGTTTTGGTCCATATTCTTAATTTTCAGTCAATATATATTAACCAGAATTTTTAATACATGAATGAAAGTTTTGGGACAGAGAGACAGAAGAGGAACATGTTTTTAACGCGGTTAAATTTTTGCATGAATAACTGTAACAGATGCTCTCATATCCTATCTTTGTAATCTGATTGAATTAAAGGGCGGAACATATTATATAGGTTATAATCCTATTAGGATTTTATTGTAATCCGCTATCAAAGGATTGTGCAATAGGCTTGAAATCCATCACACATTAAAATGTTATCCCTCCTTTAACTCGTACAGCTCCGAGTATGTGAACTTCAATATAACTTAGAAGTACTTTCTTAAAGGTAAAATTTTCAATTCTTACAGTGTTTATGTAAATGTTTTCAAGATTTTTTCACACGCTTTTCTACCATAATTGTACGTGAGTTTTAAATTTAAGAAGGATACCTTTAATGGTTTTTGAGGAAAAAAAATGTTATTATATTACAAATTAGGCGTTGCTCAAGCTTCAGAAATTGTAATTTTAAAACAAAAAAACTTATGTGTTGTATTCACATGACTTTCTCTACATCTCTGTAACAAATTATTGTTAAAAAGCTTATGCTTCTATTTACTTCATGTTAATGGAGAAAAAAATTAGAAGACATAGTCAAAAGCTGGATGCTATGTGACTGAAGTTCCTTTGTTTGTATGGACAAGAGTTGATAAATTCCTGTATGAGAAAGTATAAGTTTTTCAAAGCTGAAACCAAAAACAAGGAATATCTAAAAAACGATCAAATCCACGAAAAAAAAAGTATGCAACATAAATTGTATGTTTTAACGTGGTCTACATTATTTGTAAGGTAAGCTTTTGTCCATTCTTACGGTTTAGCATTATGCAAAATTCCGTAAAATTGATCCAGAATAAAGTAGTCTTCAGAGGATATTCCCTGAAAATTCAAGATATACATTTTATTTGTCAGGTAAATGTCTTTAATATACGATATTTTAATCAAAGTCGTTAGAGCCATTTTTAAGAAAATCAATATTTTTGAAAAAAGTTCCATGCAAAGGGTAGTTGGGGGTGGGAGGATTTTCTTGAAAATCTTCGTGTCGCATCCTTGGAAGATACCAAACTTAAATACCAAGTGTTTCCGTTTTTGAGCTATGCTGCTCACAGACACACACGGACCTTTTTCTGAAAATGTTTTTTTTTTATTCAGGGGGACCCAAAACATGTATTTGCGGTGAAATCTCGGTATCAAATTTTTGGGTGGAATGCAATAGCTTCTCTATACACTATGTACTTAGTACGTGTAGAGAAAGTAATAATACTGCACATGATTTAAATGGTAATACAAAAATCTGATGTGTACCATTCACATGACTTTCTCCATATCCCTGCAACAAATAATTCTTAAAAAACTTATACTTCTATTTACTTTATGCTAATCAGAAAAAAATAGCAGAAATAATCTAATTACTCGCTTCCTTGTCGATAGAAGCGAAATAAGGGACAACTGAAGGTTAAACTGATAGTCAAAAGCTGGTTGCTATGTCAATGAAGTTCCTTTGTCTATATGGATAGGAGTTGACAAGTTCCTGTATGAGAAAAGTATACGTATTTCATTGCAGAAACCAAAAATAAGGAATGTCACATAAACGACGAACTCCACGAAAAAATGTATATAACATACATTGTGTGTTTTAATGTGCTCTACATTTTTTGTGTAAGTGTTTGTCCATCTCTTACGGTTTAGCAGTTATTCAAAATTTAGTAAAATTCATCCAGAATAAACTACTCTTCAGAGGCTATTCCCAGAAAATTCAAGATCTGCATTTTATTTGTCAGGTAAATATGTTTACAATACGAAATTTTAATCAAAATCGTTAAGAGCCATTTTTGGGAAAATGAAAATTTTCGAAAAAAGTTTCATGTAAAGGGTAGTTGGGGGTGGGGGTATTTTTCTCAAAATCTTCGTGTCGCATCCCTGGAAGATACTAAACTTAAATACTAAGTTTAGTATTTTACCTACTTTTCGTTTTTGAGTTATCGTGTTCACAAACACACGGACCTTTTTGTGAAAATGCATTTTTTGGATATTGGGGACCCTAAAACATATATTTCCGGTGAAATCTCGGTATCGAATTTTTTGGTGGAGTGCAATACTTTCTCTATACACTATGTACATAGTGCGTATGGAGAAAGTAAAAAACTGGCATGTAGAAATGTTTTCGCTTAACTAGTTGTTTCACAAAATATTGAATTCTTAAATATACATTTCATAATGAATTATTAGTGTTAAAATTACCACCTTTTGAATAATTAGAAGTCTAACAAAAATAGTCATTCTGTATTAATTTCCGCAGAAAACTTCAAAAAATTTGGTTACAAGCTAGATCGTATGCATCGTTTTTAACACTTAAAGCTGTAAATAAGTCGACTAAAAGGCATTGAAATTGAATCTAGTATTATTGCGCGTGTGCTCCTTGGCAACTAAGAGGCCATGCATTGAAGCATTAAAGGATTTCTGAAACCAATGGTTACAACGATCCAACCTATTTTTGGAAATAAAACTAATCTTTTAATTTTTTTGAAACTCTTCATCAAATTTCAGCATTGTGTATCCTTAAGACATGTGGTAACAGATTATGTGTAAAATTATGCAAATATACGTGGTATTTTTCAAATTTGACTTCAATGATGTACTAAATATCTAAAATTAGCATATTCTCACACCACCTCGCTTTAGGTGGTATGGAATTTAAGCATATTTGCGCTTTCATTTAGTTACCAGATGGTCTCATAGGCGAATATGAAATGCCAGAAGAATGCCACTGTTCCAGTGCATTAGTCAATACATCAGATGTTAGTAGAATATCTTTGTCATTGTTTAATCAATTATGCACAACTATTGACAGAATTATTCAAAAAGCAATGTAGTGTTTTTACTTTAATCAATTTATTTCATTGTTGGATTTTGTGTATGCATTTATTACCGTTACTTGACATTTTACATACCTAACAGGCTTAAATAATTGTTGGAGAATAAATAAGTACGTTTCTACGGGGCCCGTTGACTAACTTTTCAAAAAACTACAGAAAAAAAAAATTATATTTTGCAAGTTTTTACTTTCTCTACACGTACTATGTACATAGTGTATAGAGAAGCTATTGTACTCTACCAAAATATCCATATCGAGATTTCACCGGAAATATATGTTTTAGGGTCCCCTGTATCAAAAAAAAAAAAAAGAAGCATTTTCTGAAAAAGGTCCGTGTGAGTGTCCGTGTCTGTGAACATAACTCAAAAATGAAAAGTCGGTAAAATACCAAACTTGGTAATTAAGTTTAGTGTCTTCCAGGGATGCGACACGAAGATTTTGAGAAGAATCCCCCCACCCCCAACTACCCTTTATATGGAACTTTTTTCGCAATTTTTTATTTTCTTAAAAATGCCTCCAACGATTTTGATTAAAATATCGTATATTAAAGATATTTACCTAGCAAATAAAATGTATTTCTTGAATTTTCTGGGAATAGCCTCTGAAGACTACTTTATTCTGGATGAATTTTACGGAATTTTGCATAACTGCTAAACAGTACGAGATGGACAAAACCTTACCACACGAAAAATGTACAGCACGTTGAAACACACAATTTAATTCATATGCATTTTTTCGTGGAGTTGATCGTTTTTTTTAGATATTCCTTGTTTTTTTTTTCAGCTTTGAAAAACATACTTTTCTCATACAGGAATTTGATAACTCCTGTCCATACAAACAAAGAAACTTCACAGTCACATAGCAACCAGTTTTTGACTGTCAGTGCCCCCTTATTTCGCTTCTACTTACAAGGAAGCAAGTAACAAGACTATTTCTGTTAATTATTTTCTCGGTTATATGAAGTAAATAGAGCAATTTGTTGCAGAGATGTAGAGAAAAGTCATGTGAATGGAACACATCAGATTTTTTTATTTCGCAACAATCTCCTTTTAGTTCAAAATTTTCCCAGCGTTTCTCCAACTGTTTTAAATCTTCCAAAAAGTAGAATTTCGGAGGTTCAAAATAGGATCTGTTTGGGAGATTACCTCCTCGTTAGACGTGAATCGTTTTCCGCAGAGCCCCTTTTGCAAGTTTGGAAATAAAAAACAAAAGTCACTGGGGCCAAATCTGGTGAATACGATGTGTGGATATTGTAGTAATTCCAACATTAATACTTCTATTCTCGCCATAGAATCTGTGCATGTGTGCATTCTTGCAGTGTCTTGATAGAAGAAAATCTTTTTCTTTACCAGATGCGGGAGTTTTTTCTTGATTTCTCCGTTCAACAGGTGCTATAACGATGCATAATAATCTCCATTTATCGTTCTTTCTTTCTGAAAATAATCAATGCAGATGATTCCACGTGCATCCCAAAAAACCGAAGCTATTACCTTATCTACAGAGCTCACCACGTTTACCTTCTTCGGAGCCGGTTCGCCTTTAAAAACCCACTGTTTTGACTGCACATTTGTCTGTTGAGTATAATAGTCTATCCATGTTTCATTCACTGTTATATATTAACGTAGAAAATCGTCAGGATTGCGACGGAAAAGTGCTAAACCAGCACACACCAAATCTTTCATAGGACTAGATTATTCTCCATTGAGAGAAAACGCGGTACCCATCTTGCAGAGATCTTTGTCAGACCTAATTTTTCGTGAAAAATTGAGAACGCTGTACCTTGTGATATGCTGTGGCCTCTACTATTTCGCGTACTTTGATTATCCTGAATTTTATCAATCATTTCGGAGGAATTCACTTCTACTGGTCGTCCTGAACGATGTTCATCATTTGTGGATGTACGGCTACGTTTTAATTCATTTATTTAAATGTAAGTAATTGCAAACGCAGAATCAGATGTGGCATGATCTTTATGCTACTCTGATTTTTTTCTCTCGGCGTTAAGCCAAATAGAAGTGTTTAATCACATCATGAAAAAGTTTTCTTTTATCTTTCTAAAGAAGCACAAGATTATTGATTCAATCGTCTGCGGCAACGAAACCATGTGATGGATATACCTGAAACTTTAACTGTCATCTAGTAAGAGACGACGGTTACTAAATACAAACTTTTTTCGATATTAGAGTGTAATTTCTTTGATTTTCTAAGGACTTATCGAACACCCCTAGTTTATGACTCATGGTAGAAAGAAGTTTTTCACAAACCTAGGTTACTTTATAATTTAATTTTATTTCGTCACATTGACAGCACAATTGCTTCTACGACATTATAAACTAGCTGAGATAACGTTGCAGATACTGAAAACTACACTATTCTTTATGTATCATCGAACGTCAAAAAGCTAACACGGTATTTACTTTCGCTGAAAGTAAACCAGTTTAAGTAAAAGCCTGTTTTCATTTCGTTGCCTCATGATAGGTTTCTGCACTCAATATTGGTACGAAGGCTATGTAACCACAGGAGAAGAGATTGTGAAGCACCGCCCCCAAGATTTTAGAAACATAAATTATTATGAATGCTAAGCGACAGTCCCTCCTCTTCTTCCGCGACGGCAGCACCATGCATCATAGCGACTGTCACATCTGATTTACTGAGAGAGATCGTCTCCTAACTAGTGGACAGGGCTACCTCCGCTATTCGAATACTGTCCCACTGGGCGATGATTTTCACTCTCTAATTCCTTCTACTTTATTGGTCTTTGCCTTTATTTTACAACGCCTTTTTTAATAGCAGAGAAAGAAGGTTAATTTCACTTTTATTCGTATACAAGTTTCTGAAAATTACTCGTTTGAGAAGCTTATTTTATGTTTTCTTACATAGCTAATGAAAATAGTAATTACATAGAATTTCATATCTTTTATCATCAAAATTGTAAGAGGAGGAAGTTAACTGTTACAGAAAATGGGAATGGGTACTTAAGGAATGGGTGTAGTCAAGATGTTTCGGGATTTATAATTATCCTATATTTAATCTAAAAGTAGGCAACACGACCAGTGTAATGAAAGGTAATATACTACTTGAAATCAGACGCTACGAGAGAGTTAATTCGATGTAATAGCTAAACTGTATTTACAATTTAAATGTCACCTTACTTTTTGAATGGGTTCCGAAGCATCGCAGGAGGTCTGTCCCTTTCGGGGCACAAAACGACGTAGGTTCAGATAACTAATGGCTAACAAACGTAGGGGACGTTCAAAACTGACCTAAGCAATAGATTTGCATTATCCTAATAAATTATAGCTGACATCGGCAGTCGGTAAACACCTGATGTAGCGTCTAGCCCACAACGGAAGTCGTACTTCAATGTATCAGTTTTAGATGCAATGAAAGGTTACTACTTAAAAATTAACTATTGCTAGGCGTAAGATATAAATGCCAAAATTTAATTACCATAAATATTTCATGTAACATTTCATCTGGAATAACCGTATTGGATTAATAATAATTCCAGAATACGTTGATTTTAGTTTTCAAAAAAAGTATCTAAACAGAGGTTATAGTCTAATAAACTTTCTTTTCAGTTACTTTGCCTAGTTGTGATTAAGTTTATCAATCCTGAAGAATGTGCGAAAATAAAATAATTTGATAGTATCTAAACTATTTGTATATCACAATGTAAATTCTGCAATAAAATGTGTAATTCACGCAAAGAGAGTGGCGAATATTATATTAGATATCTATACAATACTGCACAAAATATTACTCCCGTCAATTTTAAGCAACAGTGAGTATAATTTATAGCCATATCAAAAATGTAATATTACGCACAAATTCGTGATTCCGCCACTGTAGCAGCAACCCAATATCAGGGCTTCAGGGCATTTACTTATGTGCGTGAGGGCAATGAGTTGAAGGTGCTTGGTTTAGAAGCTTTTTGACAGTTGGTTAAGAATTCGAATGGTATTTTACAAACTACAAGAATAGGTACAATAGAAAATAAAACGGAGCTATATGGAGTTTTGTGCTCATCTTATTTTATATATAATGGCCAGCAGCACGAAAAATATCATAGTTCCTATTTCATCCATCCAGGCTATTTCGCCTTATTTCCATCCTTCATTTCTCCCTCCCCCGCTCTCCCGTCTCTCCCCCTCTCTCTATCTCTCCCCTCGCCCCTCCCCCTCTCTCTATCTCTCCCCTCGCCCCCCCTCTCTATCTCTCCCCCTCTCTCTCCCCTCTCTCTCTATCTCTCTCCGCTCTTTTTGTATCACCACTTTCTCCTCCCCCTCTTCTTTCTACTCAACTAATAAGACAAGTGATATTTTAAAAACCAGTACTTAAGCAGCTTTTTCTAGCGTTTTACTAAAAATAAAACATAAGATTTAGCTGAGCACAACTTGTGGTTACTGCTTATATTTGTTACAAAATCTGAGCTATGCTGTTTCACTTGGCAGTTGCTATACACATATTATTGGAATAACTTCCGAAATATTCGAGCTACAATATATAAGCACTAAAAGCTGTCAAAATTACTGTAATTGTGTTGCATAAGATTTTTCAAAAACTTAATTTCTTCTACTTTTTTATTGAATGTATCAAATTGTGTCTTAACGTAAGGTATATTATATCAAGTTTGTCTTTGTTAACACCTTATTTATAGTCGCTTTGACCGTAAATATTACATGTATACAATGCACAATGTGTGTTTTAATATTATATTAGAAATAAACATTAACGCTTTAAACAATTTTTACAGCAATTAGCAAAATTTACAATATAACTTTGATATTTGCTGATACAGTACATTTTTATACATATACACCAAGATTCATGGAGAAAAAAACATATTCTCGACTTCAAGTTAGATGTTAGATGTTAACATCGATTAATCATAAAGAAACTAAAGCTTGCAACTTTGTTCTGTGCATAATTTAAAGTTTTAACAGAGATTTTTTTTTATTTTCCCTACTTCATACATAGGCAGAGAAGGTACTGCATTCTATTCAAAACTTCGATACTGAGATGTCAACGAAAATACATTTTTGGGGTATATTGAATTTTAAAAATTAGACAAATGTCTCTGTATGCGTGTGTGTCCGTGAAAAGGATACCCAACTCAAAAACGAAAAAAGCTAAGCACAAAGCATGGTAAGTTCAGTATTTTCCAAGGATGCGACGTAAAGATTTTCAAGAAAGTCTCCCCCCTCCAAAGTTAAAACATAAGACAGAAAAATGCTCCAAAATTTTAAGTTTGTCAAAAATGTTTATAACGATTTTGATTAAAATATTATATATTAAATATATTTACATGACAGTTAATAAAATGAATATTTTGAATTTTCTAGGAATAGCATCTGAAGGCCTCCTCATTTTGGATGACTTTTTTGTAAGTGGTAAACCGTAAGAGATAGGAAAAAGTGTACCATACAAAAGTGTAGATCCCGTTAAAGCACACAATTTGTCATATACATTTTTGTGGAGCTAACCACTTCCGAGACACTCCTTTATATTAGTTTCACTTGTAAAATACTTTAACTTTCCTTAAACGGGAATATATCATTTTTATCCTTGACTATACAATAAAAACCTAATTCCAACCACTTAATAACCAGCTATTTGAGTATCGTTTTTTCCTTTATTTCCATTTTACTTACAAGTAAATAAATAAGACCATTTATACTAATGTTTTATCTTGATTACATGAATTAGAAGAATAGGTTTATGTACGAATAATTTAGTTGTTTTTTCACACAAGTCGTGGGTAGGACAGGAGTTAAATATTCAAATTTAAATATTATGTATGAATAGTTTGTTATAGAATAGATAGAGAAGATAATGTGAATGGAAAATCAGATTTTTACTTTCACTGCATCGTTTACAGCATAAAGCAGAATATTTGCAGCCTATCCAAAAATTTGATACTGAGATTTCACCGGCAATACACGGTTTAGGCTGAATCCATAAAAAACGCATTTTAGAAAAAGGTGTGTGTATCTGTGTGTGCGTGTGAACAGCAAACTCATAACACGATAAACCGGTTAAATTCAAAACTTGTTATTTAAGGTCTGCATTTTTCAAGGATGTGACACGAAAATTTTCAAGAACGATCCCCCAGCTGAAATTACCTTTACTTGGAAAACTTTTCGAAAATTTTGATTTTCACAAAACTGGCACACGATTTTTTATTAAAATATCGTATATAAAACATATTTAACTGGCAAATGTATATCTTCAATTTTCTGGGAATACCCTCTGAAGTAATGCTATTTGTGGATGATTTTGTACATAACCAGTAAACCGTATGCGACAATGATTTACAGCAAAATGTAGATCTTGTCTAAACACACATTATTATCTAATAAACATTTTTGTTGTGGAGCTAACCATTTCCGAGATATTCCTTACCATTGGTGCCAATTTTAAAAACTAATACTTTTCTCAAAAACGAGCTCATCATCCGTTTTTTTTCTTTTGTGCTACTCCTTGCCATGTAAAGAGAACCGATTTTAAAAGGTTTCACCATCATTTTAGTCTATTTACCTTCGACTTACAGGGTATAAGAACATTACTGTTAATGTTTGTCTCATTGGTATGAAGCAGATAGAAAAATAGTTTTTGTAACAATATTTGTTTGTAAAACAGGTAGAGAAAGTAATGTGAAATCTTAGATTACCCAAGTACCATAAAGAATAATTGCAAAATGAAATATGACGTGGAAGGTGTAATAAAAACAGGAAACTACCTCGACCAATGTCTAAGCTTTTTAATGGGTACATCAATAAGCACATTAAAGGCTTATATAACTGCATTTAAGCGTTAAGGCTTTTATAATTTTCTTCTCTTATAGCCAAATCTATGTAATTATTTTTATCTTAATATCTATTAGAATGAAGCTTAAAGCTCTCTTGTCAGGTTGACACTTTCTTTCCATATAAGGCTGATAGATGGCAGCTGCATGGTCCATTAATTTGCAATTCGCATGCAAACCGTTATGTAGGATGATGACAGAGCATCTGCAAAATGAAAGGTCAAACGAAAGCATTTATGGGAAATCTATCAATTAAAATTTTGATGTTCCATTCACATGACTTTCTCTACATCTCTGTAACAAATTATTGTTAAAAAACTTATTCTTCTATCTACTCCACGCTAATCGAGATATACATAAGCAGAAGTGCTTTCTTATAAGTATTAGGAAAATAATAGAATACACTAGGCTAATACGATAGTCAAATCTTTTACAAGTTGATTACCACGTGAGTGAAATCCGTTTCTTTGCATTGACAAGAGTTGAAAAATTCTCGAAAGTGAAAAGTTTAAGTATTCTAAAACTGAAACCAATATCAAGGAATATCTAAAAATGGTCAACTCCACGAAAGAAATGTATATGACAAATTGTGCGTTTCAACGAGATCTACATATTGGGCGCAAGCTTCTGTCTATCTCTTATGGTTTATTAGTTATGCAAAATGCAGCAAAATAATACAGAATAATGAGGTATTCAGAAAACTCACGATATACATTTTATTTGTCGTGTAAATGTCTTTAATATACGGTATTTTAATCAAAATGATAGACATTTTTGAGAAAATCAATGTTCGAAATGTTTTCCATATAAAGGATAGTTTGGGGCAGGGGGAATTTTCCTCAAAATCTCCAAGTCGCATCCTTGGAATATACTAAACCTATATACCAAGTATGATATTTTACTGACTTTTAGTTTTTGAGTTATCGTGTTCACAGACACATTGACACAGGACCTTTTTCTAAAATGTTTTTTTTAGATACACGGGACTCTAAAACATCTATTTCCGGTGAAATCTCGCTATGCAATTTTGGGTGCAATACAATACCTTCTCCTATGTACATAGTACGTGTTAACTCCATGGCACGACAGCTCACGGAGAACCTTGGCCTACCGCCCAGCCGCTGCGTTCCCCATCTCGGTCCATTACAGACGTCATGGATGGGGTGCAGAATTGGAGGGAGAGACGTGGTCAGCGCCTCGAGCCCCCCCGGCCGGTTAATGTGGTCCTCATGACCTGAAGCCGCTACTTCTCCATCAAGTAGCTCCTCAGTTGGCCCGTCAGGGACCTTAAGAGGCTGAGTGCACCCCGGGCCAGGTCTCCCAGCGGGGGAAAATCCCCACGCCGGTACTGGGAATCGAACCCAGGTCTCCCGCTTGATAAGCAGCTGCGCTACCACCGCGCTAAGGAGACGATCATATAGTACGTGTAGAGAAAGTAAAAAAAACTGTTATAGGTAACAGTCACACGATTTCCTCTAATAAAAATCATTCCAGACTAAACTATTTCTAATAAAATCTGATGTGCTCCATTCATATGACTTTCTCCACATCTCTGCAACAAATTGTTCTTAAAAAGCTTACGCTTCTATTTACTTCATGCTAGTAGAAAAAATAGCAGAAATAGTCTCATTATTTGCTTCCTATAAGTAGAAGTGAAATAAGGGAGCACTATAGGTTAAAGTGATAGTCAAAAGCTGGTTGTCATGTGACTGAAGTTCCTTTGTTTGTATGTATGGACAGGAGTTGACAAATTCCTGTATGACAAAAGTATGTTTTTTTCAAAGCTAAAACGAAAAACAAGAAATGTCTCAAAAACGATCAACGTATGTTTTAACGTGCGCTACAATTTTGGTGGTAAGGTTCTGTCCATCTCTTACGGTTTAGCAGTTATGCAAAATGCATCCGGGATAAAGTAGTCTTCAGAGGCTATTCCCAGAAAATTCAAGATATACATTTTATTTGACAGGTAAATATATATATATCTTTAATATATTTTAATAAAAATCGTTAGCCATTTTTATACAATCAAAATTTTCGAAAAAGTTACATGTAAAGGGTAGTTGGGAGTGGGGGGAACTGTTTTGGAACTCTTCGTGTCGCATCCTTGGAAGATACCAAACTTAAATACCAAGTTTGGTATTTAGGGTCTTTTCGTTTTTGAGCTATGACGTTTACACACACACACACACACACACCCGCGCGCGCTTACCTTTTTGTGAAAATGCTGTTTTTTGATACAGGAGGTCCTAAAACATGTATTTCTGGTGAAATCTGAGTGGAATATAATACTTTTTCTACACTCTATATACATAGTACGTGTAGAGAAAGTAACAAAACAGATAATCTTGATTTAAGATATGAAAACACCATTGGAGTATTTAGAGCACAAACAAAATCTGTAAGTAATAAGTTTATGGGAAAAAAATAAAAATTTTCAAATATTCTACATTACTGACTCACGAAAGTAAGTTTCAACGTATAAAACTTCAGCATTCAACAAATAAGGTTTCAGAAACGACTAATACTGTTTACTGTGTTCTGGACTTTTTAACTTTTTTCAGTTAAATAAAATTCGAAAAAAAAAAATGGTTTCGCAGGATTATCTGCAAAATATTAGAGATGAGTAGCTTCACTTATATTATTATAATAAATTTTACGCCAAGTTTAATATATTAAGCCAAAAATCCTCCATAAGTTTGTGGCCGCGAAGGAAAATGTTACGGAAATAATCGTCTAATATCATGAGAATGTGAAACATTTGGCATTTCCTTAGATAAGTAATCGGTGGAGGCAGAACTATAAGAAATTAATATAATTTTACTGTTGTTTTTATCAGGTTATTAATCTTCTGTTTTACTAGATTAATGCATATTTTAAAGTGTTTTCCATCCAAATGAGCTGAAATCCTTTCGAATTTTTTCATTTTTACTAAAACAACCGAAAGATTTACGATTCATTTTTGATGATCTGTATATTATTTTGATAAATAAATAGGTCCTGAAATTGCTCTGTCACAATTCACAACTTAAAATATGTTTACGTGTTTTTAAAAATATAAATGAAAAATCAGAATGATTCAGCTTTTGGCTAAATTTTTTGCAACATAATTGTTTCTCTATACTCGGAAGATTTCGAGAGAAAGTACATTGTCTACTACTAAACTATTTATAACAACGTGTGGGCAATTTTGCAAAATAATATACTAAACTAATTTCAAAATGGTTATTAAAACCATGTTATAATGGGCACCTCTATAAGCTTTTGTGAAAATATTACTTGAACATTTTTGAGGGTGATTTAAATAAAATGGGTTTTAAATTCGCATCTTGATTGGCCTTCAAGATGAAGATGTGAGCATCAGAGCATTGTGAACTCGGAAACTTTTCGGGAATTCATCTGCCCAAAAAGACATTTTTTCTTTCGATACTGTTTACTCACAGTAAGTAATGGAAATGCATTTTGTCGAAATATTTCATATTGAAAATTAAATAAAAACAGTTTTGAATCCTTAAAAATTTTTTTTAGAAAAAAGTGTGAGCGCTTGTGTGCGTGTGCGTGTGTGTGTGTGTGCGTGTGCGTGTCCGATGGGAATCAAATCAGTTCACCATCTTCAAAGCCTATGACTGAGAGTTCCTCAAGAACTCCAGCCAACTACTTCTTAATGTAAAATATAAGTTATCTCCATTTATAGGAGTTTTCCCAAAATGAATTGCAATTCAATTTATAGCTCAAGGTTGTATAATATTCAAATTTACTATTTTAATTATATCATCACTACTCAGCTTATCTTACTAAATACGAACAATATATACAACACTAGGTAATAATTACAAATTCAGAAATTTTCTCAAAAATGTGTAAGGCTGTTAATTAACAAAAGATATGAGCTCTTTAGGACATCTGTATGACAAAATTAATTTTCTGTGAACAGCTATTATCAGAGGTTCAAAAGTTCAAATATACCTTTTGCCACTCATTTGTTTCTGATGGCATGCCAAGTGTGGAACTTCAGCATATACTCGATTTTTAAATATTTTAATATCGCTTTACTAAAATACTTGACGAAAACATTTTGCAAATGCGCGAGGTAGTTCAGTGGTTTCGCTAACCAGACCAGAGCAGTTGGCAGGTTGAGGGCAGAAAGTCGTAGGTCCTCTCTTCCACCGCAACGTCATCACCCTAACATCGAATAATGGACTCCGACCGATGAGCGCCTCCACATGGGGTTCGCCATTCTTTGGTGGAATGAAGTAACCCTGAAGGTCAAGTGTCATAAGCGTGTTTTTAAATAACCTCTATTTCTGCAAATTCATATCGGTTAATAAGAAAAATAAGTTTTATAACAATTATTTGTAGAAAATGGATAGAGAGAATATTATGAATACAACACGTTACATTGTTTTTAATTTGAATCCTGGTATTTTCCAAATGTTTTTTTTTTCTTAATTATTCCCCTCTACCTTCATACACACATACATTCGTCTCTTTCAGGAAAGCATAAAATGAATGTATTTTCTTAAATTAAATTGAGTTTCATTTATAGACGTTCTTTAATTACCATGTTTCTTAGGGTCCCATTTTAAATTGGACGTAAAAGACCGTTTAGTTTCGTTCAGCGGCCTCTGCATCAGGCTTAGGTTCTTTTACTCGTCGTAAATCTGCTACACGGGACCACCAGCTTTATATCATTTCCGAAGTAAGCCAGGTTGATTGTTTTTACTCCCCAAAATGACCATCGCTCTCCGCGGGGTTTGAACTCGCACGACCTCAGGAACGAGGATACCGTGTTATCTTTAGACTAGGAAGAATGAGCGAGAAGGTATTTCCTGTCAAATATGGCGAATTTTGTTTCAGCCATAGATAAGCACTGCGGAAAACATGACACAAGAGAAACACATTCACGATATTAAATGTCTTGAGCCGAGCACTGTAGTTCAAAAACCTAACCTCTATCAAGCCATAGAAGCAAGCTCGTTTATATTCATGTATGTGCGTGTTATTGTGCATTTAATGTAGTACACTTGTGTAGGAATTGTAAATGAAGTAAGCTGCAGAACGAAGTTAATAGGTAGCATGTAAAAATGGTAGAGTTAAAATTAATTCTGATTACATTCACCTAAATAACTAAACGGGACTTTCTTCTAAGCGTACACAGCGTCGATTATATAAAAACATAATTTACGATACTCCTCTCTCATTTTCTTCACTGACAAGCAACTAATTATTACCGAGGTCATAAATTAGATTTTCACCTTTTAATGGTCAATGTATAGTAGCAGTAAACAGAATACTTAATGCTATTAGTTTGCTTATAATCGTTTTTAATATTCTTTACATTTTGGCATATGTATTATAGTGAAGCAACACGTTCTGTTCTTGTTTAACGAATTTGCTGGTGCTATGTTAGCATAATAACTACACTAGTGTTTCAAATTGAATTTTTGAATAGTCAGTAATAAATAATGTCTTCAGCATTCTACTGTTCCGCTGAGTGTTATATTCAGAGGTTAGTCAAACTGCGGATAAATAAGCACGTGATGGTTATGTGGGGTTCAATGCCTTGAGGAGCACAAAAGGGAAGGACTCCCTTTCATAAAAACATGTTTTCCTCTAGTAACATAGATCCAGCAGTTCCTCTCGCTTTATTGTGTTAATTATACAATTTTTATCTCTGAATTTCTCGCTGCCTCCCTCTACATTTATCTTCTTACACTCCTCCTCCCCCCAATTCCACTAATTTCTCACTATCCTATTGGCTCCCCTGTTAATAAATATTAAAACATAAGTAAAAATTAAAAGCGACTTCTCTTTGCGAAAATTAAACTGCCATAAATATCTTTAAGAAGCAAATTTCTCAGCCGTTCATGATCTTCAAAAAACAATCACAAGTCGTGTTTTAATCATGTAATACTGGTGGGAAGGATGGAATGAATGGTGGGGAAGGAAGTTCAGGATGTGAGTGGGGTTCCATCTGAGCACCCCTTATTGAAGCGCCCATGCTAGGCTTAAGTACCTTCTCAGGTGAGGAATAAGGTAGGTTGTCGAAACCCTGTCAGGGATCCTTCCTTATAGAACAATTTATCTACAATTTCTTTTGGGCATGGGAAGGTTGATGGGACCACTGTTCTAACAATAAGCCGTCGGGTTCGTAGGCGTATACTGTTGCGATTTAGAAGCTGGCTGAAGCGGTCATTCAGTGACCGTAGCGAATTGGTAGTGGAACTGCTGTAAGGTGCAGCTGAATTTAGTTGGGAGGAGGTGTCGGCGGCGGGATATAGTGAAGGTCCTGAACTAATGCTTCAATGAAGTGGAGATAGCATAGACATATTTCAGAGTGAAGTACGGGAACGAAGACGATAACTAGATTGCTCAAGCGGAAACTGATTTTCAAAGCTTCAGCACTACGACCTGAACTGCATCCCACAAGGAATGTTCGGATGAATTGTCAGTAGCGGTTTTTGGCGAGGAAACTATGTAGATCCTAAGTCCAGAACCAGTGCTCGTTGGGAGGTTTGATTTTCAACTACCTATATATAAAATTCTACCTGCTGGCTAAATTTGCACTTAGCACTGTCAGACTCGGGAAAAGTTATGTTCATACTCAAATTTTGAATTACGTTATGTACAAATCTGACTAATTTGAGCTAAACTGGAAACACGTCTAACAACTTATCCAATATTACCGAAAAGACTGCTCATTTAGAATTCTAAGTATTCACCGGAATCCCTCCCACACAGCATCTTGCGCCACACCAAGGGATAGCGAGAGTTTGGGAATCACAGATGTTTTTCTCCACTGTTTGTTTTTCCCCATAAATACATATTTCTTATTATAAATAAAGCGGGAAAATGTTGCCTTTTTGTGATTATTTGGCGCCGGGGATGAGTGGTTAGACAGCTCGCCTCCCATCTAGGCGACCCGAGTTCGATCCCAAGCGCTCGTATGTGGGATTTGTGTTCGATGAAGCGGCGCCTGGGCGATTTCTCCGAGTCCTCTGGTTCCCCCGCAACTCATTCCATTAATTGCTCCATCACCACCTTTCCTATTATCCATTTAGCTTGCATTTCATATCATCCTCTTCCTCATCCACTCCTATGGGCCGACCCTCGTTCCGGGTTCTCCATTTTGTGGTTTCATACAGTTGGCTCCCCAATAGGATTCTGACGCTTGTAAGTCCTAGGGGGGTATCAGTCCTACATACGGGGAGGGTAAGCCGACTACGAATTACACAATGTACCCGTGCAACGTCAGGTATAGCACTACATATACGCGTGAATTTTATCTATGATGATAAATGCTTTCCCAATGTCGACGTGTCTTGATATGTCTCTTCTTGTTTAAAATTTTACCGAGAGCTTTCACCTACGTTAGCAAAAGTCGATGCAAGTCTTTCTTCTTGATAATCTACTGTTCTAGCACAAGACATGATTATGAAGTAGTTGATGTTCTGTATAATTTTGATATTTTTTTTATGTAATATTTATTTTACTCTACCACTGATATTTTAAAATGCTTTATCATAACCCACTCAAATGCCAAACCAATGTAACGTAAATAAATGTAATCTAATTCATTTTATATATCGTGTGTATCAGTTGCCGGTATATTTTCGTGATTATACAACCCGTAGATTAACCTACATGAGAGCGCCTCCCCTTTTGTAAAACATACCCTCTTAAGTTACGTTTTAGCCTCCTATCCTTATATAAATATTGTTAAAACAAAACATAATTAGGGTTTTTGAAAATGTTTAAGAGATCTAACTTGCCCACTGAAAGTTATTTGAAGGGCCGCAATATTTTGACTCTGTGAAGTGAGACAGTTCATTATTGGCTGAGGCTGATATAATCGTAATAATTGTCAAACACGTGTCAAACATTAAAAATTGTACAATCTTGAATATAACGTAAACCTGAATGCCCATCCCCTGGGGGTGTTGGCGACAGACAGTTGAACATATGGACAGGGGGCAGTTTCCGATTCACCCTAAGACATGCTAGGGGCGATCGCAGCTTCCAGTTCCTAGCAGTATGGTTTCATGAGAAGACGAAGCTGAAAAGCAGCATGGGGCAGATGTGTGTGTTATGCGAAGTTAAATAACTTCGGAGATAAACAAGAATATATTGATATTCCTTATATATTTTGTGGCGTGCTTCTAGATCTGTTTTCTTTTTGTTTCAATGTGTAGTCGGTTCAAACGCCGGTAGGAGACTTCGCTAAATCAATAAACGATAGAATAAAAGGAATATCCCACTCTCTGAAAAAGCAGAAGTGTGTTCCATTGCTCGCGGGGGACACAGCGGTGGAAACATAATAAGTACCAACTGTGGGACTACCCCAGGTAGCATTTGTTATATGCTGAACCCAGTGCATAATCGATATCAATTAATACCATGTTGCACAAATGCAAAGAAGCTATAGAAGTCTATATAAGAGAACAATTTGCTACGGAAAAATATTCAATTCTAAGACCAGAAAAAGAAAAGAAAAAAGTCTGTATTCCATTCGCACGACTTCTTTTGCCTGTTCTACAAACAAACTTCTTACAAAAAAACTCTTATTTCCACTCCATGCTAATTGAGATAAAAATTAGCAGAATGGCTTTATTATTTAGTTTCTTATAAGTAGAATGAAACTAAGAGAACACTGTTAAAGTGATACTCAAATGTTTTAAATTGCTATTCGATTGTCATTGAAATTTGCTTCTCTATTAAAATAAAAAAATCACGGACGAATTCCTGTTTGAGAAAACTTAAAGTATTTTAGAATTTAAACCAATATCAAGGAATAACTCTATAAACGGTTAGCTCCACAATAAAAATGTAAAGAATATACAGTTAGTGTTTTGACGGGATCTACATATCTTGCGGTAAGCTTCTGTCTATTTCTTACGGTTTTCCAGGTATGCAAAGAAATTCAAAATGAAGAGGTCTTCAGAGGCTATTCCCAAAAAATTAAAGATTTTTCATGTTAATATATTAAATATAAGATATTTTAATCAAAATCGTTGAAACATTTTTCTATCATTTTCAAACATGTTCCATGTAGTTGTTATGGGCAGAACATGTTTCTGAAAATTTTTGTGTCCCATCCTTGGAAGATACGGGAGTTAAAGTGCATGTAACATACTTTTCATTTTTGAATTATGCTCTCTCCCCACACACACACACACACACACACACACACACACACACACACTGAAAATGTTATAAACATGCTTTTCTTATTTCATTTTAGGGAGCATCTAAACGTACACTTTTGGAGAAAACTCGATATCAAGTTTTTGGGTAGAACACAATACCTCATCTGCCTACTGAGTGCATTGTATTTGTTAAACAAATCTTAATTTAGAACCTTGGAAATTAAGAGACTTAATTTATACAAAGGGTTTTAACAATCATATATTTCAGAGAAGGGTTAAGGGATATTATAAATAACTGGGGTTAGACGTTAATAATTCACTATAGTGATTCTTATCAAAGATAAATTATGTGAAAAATTTGTGCTGGATATCAGTGCACATTCTGCTGCATACCAATAGTGCACGTTATTAATGTTTCTAAATTTTGTTTAATTTTGGTAGTTTGATAGCAAATAGCTGGTTACCAGTTATTTGCGTTACTGGATTCAGTAATTAGTAATCATTAGTTTAGTGTTACTGAAAAATGTTTAACATTTATGGGGAAATTTACAAGTTACTCTTATTTTATGTTATTTTATTTCCATTGGTTTTATTTATTTTGGTTATATCTGTAAAATAATAATGTATAAGAAAATTCAGTGTGGTAAATAAATTATAACGTTTACAATATACCTGTGTCCTGATATAGGGAACTAGATGGCAAGATATTGTATTACAGATTTCATTTCATTTTATTTTGTATTTAAATACCAGAGAAAATAGTGTTATACTGAAGATTTGAATCTATGCTGTCACTTCAGAATACTGAACAAATGACATACTACTGTGCTACGTTTTAACTCTCAAAAGGAAGTGTCTTTTAAATTCTAATCTAGTTCTTTACTATCTGGACTGCAACGTTGCATTGTAAGTTTGCTCGTATATTGTGACATTTTAGTACATTAGGTATAATAAGCAATTAATCAAATGACGGTAATAATATTGATTAAAATACCATATGGTAAATCTTAATTTCCGGGGAATAGCATGCTTTTTCTTATTAATAGTTGGAATTATTAAACTCTTTTGAAAACCTTTCGGTATTCTGTTCCTCGGATTGCATGTAATCTTAAGGCCATCACAAAGCGTCTCCAGTTGGTAAGCATCCAACTATCGCACTTCCCTTTGTATCTATAAAGAAATGTATAAAGTCGCTATTTCTGCAAAAGCTTGTCTCGGTTTAAATGAAGTAGATGGAGAAGTAAAAGTAAACTTTAAGAATAGTTCGTATGCACATTAATAAACGACATGTGCAAAGCGATTTGTATTTGAGTTTAGTAACTTCAGCAAAGTTCTCCACCCCAAACTACCCTTTGTAGGGAAGATTTTTCCAAATTTTCGATCTTCTCAAAAATAGTTTTAATGATTTTTGATAATATGCCTTATATAAATTAAATGCGTATCTTGGCTTTTCTGGGAATTACCTCTGGAGCTCTCTTCACTCTAGATGACGTTTTATTAACACGAAAACAGTCGTAGACAAAATCTTGCTAGACAAAAATGCAGGTCTCATTAAAACACATCACTTATGGGTTTTTTTTTTTTTTTTTTTTTTTGGTGAAGTTAACCTTTGCCGAAATATTCTTTGCTTTGGTTTAAATTCACTAACACTTATTAAATGAGAAGCATCGCTCACTTTTCCTCCTTTTCATCATGGTCACGTAACTACAGGTGAATTTCAAGCATCGCATAGCCGCCAGCTTCTAAAAGATTTGACTTCGCTGAATAAAGCCACTGTCGCTAATGCTTATTTTGAATAGCAGAAAAGAACAAGCTTTTGTAAGAATAGTTTATTGCAGAATAAGCGAAGACGTAGCATTAGATTCATTCGTGTGACGTAGCATTAGATTTTTTATTCAGTTACAATATTCTGTAAAACATAATACATTTACAGAAAAAAAAAAAAACAACAAATTAATGGGAAATATGTTTTTGAATGTTACCCACTGGTAACATCAAAAGTGTAAATTCTGAGTAAATATTTATAAAATCGGCAAGAAAACTAGGCAGCAGCAGTAGTAGTAGTAGGAACGTCTAATAGTTTTGAGAGGGAAAACAACCTAAAGAATGACCGATTTTTCACCTTTGACTAATATTAAATTCAATTGAGTGTTATTTGTGAACACCCTTTAAATACTATGGTTCTGAGGGTTCCAATGGGCGTAAAACACCGCTTTATTTTGCTCAGAGACCTCTTTATCAGGGTTGGTGTTCTTTACGCACTGTAAATCTATGGCACTTTACCAAATGCTTTGCTTCTCTGCCGAAGGAAAAGACGATTTGAAGATTGTATAAACACATTAACCATACAAAACCAAGGGAAAATATACAAATATTAACCATAATAATTTATCAACTATGGACAGGCAAAAAAGAGGAAATTCCCTCCTTTCATTTGTATTCGTATACGAAGCAAATGTTTTATTCTTTGGTGGGCATTAAGATAAAAGCTATAAAATATAAATCGGAGGAAGACATCACGCACACCTGCAGAGTCTGTTACGGCTATCGTCCCTCAGGAGGAAAGGTTGAAATGATGAAACCACAGGAGGCTATATGCCGCGCGCACACAGGCCTTAGGGGTGTTTCCAGGCTCTCCCTGCATAGCTGCCTAGAAAGGGTTATGAACAACCCGTAGAGCAAGGGGCCCTTTAGTGTCCACGGGACGTACTCTTTCTTTGAGGAAGTATTCGGAACCGCCCACCATACGTCAGGGAACCTTAAAATACCCGATCAGCAAAATCAAAAGGAATCCAGCTACTTTCAGCAGTATATTAAAAATTCAACCGTTAAAATTGGTTTTGGAATTTTTGTCAGTTAAGTAAAAAATACGAATTGAAAGTAAAGCAACAAAAATCTGTTTTGTTACATTCGCATGACTTTCTCCACATATTCTGTAGCAAACGATTCTTACAAAAGCGTATCCTTTTATCTATTTCCAGCTAATCAAGATAAACAGGAGAAGAAATAGCTTTACTAGTTAGTACCATTTAAGTTGCAATTAAGGAGAATAAGGGAATCCACTAGGCTAAAGCTAAATTTAAATATTTTAAAAGCTATCGTTATATTAAATGATTGAAATTTGTTTCTCCTTGCAGAGGTCAAGAATAAAAGCAAAAGAGCTGAAACGAAAGATAGCTTCCTGTTTGAGAAAAGGCAAGTAGTTTATCGTAACAAATAACAATGTATCAGAAACGGTTAAATCTACAAAAAAATGCATATGACAAATTGTGTTTTAATGAGATCTATATTTTTGTGCAGTAAGTTTCGGTCTATTTCTTACCATTTACCAGTTATACAACATTCGTCCAGAATGAAGAGGTCTCTAGAGGCCCTCCCAGAAAACTCAAGATATACATTTTAATTTCCATGTTAATATCTTCAGTATATGGAATTTAATCAAAACCGTTAGAGCTATTTTTGAGAAAAAAAAGTATTTTCTCAATTGTTTCCATGTAAATGATTGTTTGGGGTGGGGGATCTCTTGAAAATCTTCGTGTCGCATCTTTGGAAGATACTAAATATATAAATACCAAGCTTTGTTTTTCACCCACTTTTGTGTTATGACTTTCTCATTAACATTTTTCTAGGTTTTTTTTTATTACAGAAGTCTCAAAACGTGGATTTTTATTGAAATCTGGTGTCCAAATTTTCGATGGAACACAATACAATACTAATTACTGTAGTAGCAGAAAAAAGTGTTTTTATTCAGGACCTTCTAAACGTATATTTTGTATCGAATGTTCGGATGTAAAGAAAATACCTGAAAATCTTCGTGTTGCATCCGTGAAAGATACTTAAATACCAAGTTTGGTAGTAAACGTTCTTTTGTTTTTGAGATATACTGTCCACACACACAGACACACACACACACACACACACACACAGAGGCCCTTTTTTCTCTATAAAACGTTTGTTTTTTTTTAATCAGGAGACGTAAATCATGTGTTTCCGACGAAATCTCAGAATCGAATTTTAGTGGAATACAACACCTTCTCCATACACTATGTACATACTGCTAGAAGCACACCTGAAAGATGAGAAAGGAACGAAATGAAACCAAAATGACGGAAATAAAATAGTAGTAGTTGATAAAACACTCCAGAATTCACCTACCGACAAGTAAACTCACGAAAAGCCTAAATTCAGAATGGGCTATCGACGGGAATCGAACCCGGGACCTCTCGAATGCGAGTCACATGTTACCGCCGAAACATCTCACTCCGTAAGCGTTAATATCACTACAATCTTGTATAATTAAGCCCAATGTATCTATATCGCATCATTAATATGCACAGCGCGTCGACGAAACATGAGAAATTCAGCACACTAACCTCTGTTCCAGCAAATTGTTCCGTAATTGCTGTTTGCCTCATTACAGCTCAGCAAAACTGTTATAGTGTAAATAGAAAAATAACTTGGAGCAGCGGTAACAATTTTCTCGTCTAACATTAAGTCAACACTGTTCATTACACTGCAGCAAGAGCTTATTTTCACATCCTGCTAACCCTCTAGGGCGCGCTAATAGCACTGTCCTTCCTTTCAGGTTTATTTTCTTGATCTTCTTAGTCACCGTCCAGTGACCCCACGAGTTCATTAATATTGCATAAGCTAATCGCAGTATTAGAAGAATACCAACGCTTTTCGCGTATGTTATTAGTGGCCTATTTAATTACATATCCTAAGGCACCTTGTACTTAAAACTAGTTCACTGCCAATCTCTAGTTACGGAGAGAAAATTGGATGTGTTATATCACGTGACTTTTTCAGCACATTGTCGTTTATTAGTGTGCATACAAACTATTCTTAAAGTTAAGAGTTACTTCTCTATCTACTTCATTTTAACCAAAAAAAAAATCTGATATGTTCCATTCACATGACTTTCTCTATATCTCTGCAATAAATTATTTTTAAAAATCTTATGCTTCTATTTACTTCCTGCTAATCGAGAAAAACTTAGCAGAAATATTCTTATTTCTTGCTTCCTTGTAAGTAGAAGCGAAATAAGGGAGTACAATAATTTAAAGTGATAGTCAAAAACTGGTTGCTATGTGGCTGAAGTTCCTTTTGTTTGTATGGGCACGAGTTCAGAAAGTCCTGTATGAGAAAAGTATGTGTTTTATAGCTGAAACCAAAAACAAGGAATATCTCAGAAACAATCAACTCCACGAAAAATATGTATATAACATATATTGTGTGTTTTAAAGTGCTCTACATTTGTTGTATGGTAAGTTTTTATCCATCTCTTACGATTTAGCAGTTATGCAAAATTCCGTAAAATTGACCCTGAATAAAGTAGTCTTCAGAGGCTATTACCAGAAAATTCAAAATATATATTTTATTAGTCAGTTAAATATCTTTAATATACGATATTTTAATCAAAATCGTTACATCCATTTTTTAGAAAATCAAAATTTTCGAAAAAAGTTCCATGTAAAGCGTAGTTTGGGGTGGGGGGATTTTTCTCAAAATCTTCGTGTCGCATCCATGAAAGATACTAAACTTAAATACCAAGTTTGGTATTTTACTGTCTTTTCGTTTTTGAGTTATCGTGTTCAAAGGCATACTGACACACACACACACACATACACACGGACCTTTTTTCTGAAAATACTTTTTTTGGATACAGGGGACCCTAAAACATATATTTCCGGTGAAATCTCGGTATCGAATTTTTTGGTGGAGTGAAATACCTTCTCTATACACTATGTACATAGTATGTGTAGAGAAAGTAACTTCTCTATACACTATGTACATAGTGCGTATAGAGAAAGTAAAAAAATGGCGTGCTCTTTATGGACGCTCTTTAACTACTGTGGTTCTCAGCGTCCCATTCTATACTGGGCGTGAAAGACCGATTACTTTTGCTCAGAGGCCTCTGTATCAGGCTTGAGGTTCTTTTACGTGCCGTAAATCTACGACACGGGACAATGGCTTTACTTCCCTTCCGAAGGAAGCCACGCCAAGGATTTTTACACCCGAAAAAATTCATCGTCCTCCGCCGGGTTTGAACCCGCGACCTTGGGTATATGAAGTTAGCATGGTAACCATTACACCACGGAGGGCGATAAACCTTTTCAGAAATAGCAACTTTATAGATACAAAGGGAATTGTGGTAGTTGGATGTTTACAAACTGGATACTGTATAATGACCTTAAGATTTCATGCTCTTTGCATGCAATTCGAGAAACAGAATATTGAAAGGCTTTCGAAATAATGACAAGGCATTGAAGAATTTATACTATTAATAGAAATAAGCATGATATTCTCAAAAAATTAAGATATATCTTTGTAAATATCTTTGCTACATAATATTTCAATCAATATGTCATTTTCTGGAATTCTAACACTGGAAAAAGTCTTCCATGTAAAGGGTAGTTTGGGGTGGGGGATTTCTTGAAAATCGTGTCGCATCTTTGAAAGATACTAAACATATAAATACCGAGCTTTGTATTTCACCCATTTTTGTGTTATGATTTTCTCATACACATTTTTTACAGAAGTCTCAAATCCTGCATTTTTGCTGAAATATGGTGTCCAAATGTTGGATGGAACACAATACAATATTAATTTTTCTAGTAGCAGAAAAAAAAGTGTTTTTATTCAGGGGCTTCTAAACGTATATTTTCTATCGAATGTTCGGATGTAAAGAAAATCCATTACTTACTACAAGTAGGCAGAGGAAAATGTAATAAAACTCCTAACATTGAAACGCTAATATAGAAATAAGTTTCTTTTTGTTTTGAATGTTTGTTTTTAATTCTGTTTAGTTAATGATTCTTAACTGCTTGGTCATATAATGATGGTTTTGTTCGTAATACTCGTTTTATCTATGGTGGACAGTAGGCTTCATGGTCTTTTCCCCGTACCAATATTAATTTCTCTTCGCACCAAGCAGACGGTGCAAAAGTGTCATTCATCTGGCTGCTTTTTCACCATCTGGTCTCAAGACAGTATACAGTCAACCTTTTAACTGTAACTGCCTTATACAGCATCATACTTTGCACCGCAACAAGCAGATTGCGCTAGTTTGGTCTAGAGCTAATATGTCACTGTATCTTTTGTGCCTCCAAATCCACCATTTTATCTTCAGGCGGATAGCTAGTAAGTGTATATAAATGTGAATTAGTAGCGTGTGGTTTTTATAGGAATGCCTTGCAGCAGTCCAGTGAATTGGTACAACTGTTCATAAAATTTTAACTTGCCTGAAGAAATAATAAATGAAGAGCGGATGAAGCTCTGGATTAGAAATATCGGCAGAACAAATCTCCCACCAAGGACGACCAAATGGTGGTAAGACAAGTTTTCATTAATTTTACTTGTCAATTCAAACAGATTATATGTTTTAAATGCATATTTTGGACAGTTTGGCACTGGCGTTCTGAACTCAAGGCCGCAGGCTCAAACCTCACTCAGACAGATGTTTTAAGTGTGCTCAAAAGCGACAGTTCCATGTCAGTAGATTTACTGGCATGTTAAAGAACTCCTGCGGCACGAAATTCGAGCACACTGTGTCGTTAATATGATCCAGGCAATTGACAGCGTTGTTAATAAAATAATAATAATAATAATAATAATAATAATAATAATAATAATAATTGGATGATGTCGGAGCATGTGAACTCTAACTAAATCAATGAGTTGTGCAACAAAGTTGTGTAAGGTGTACAATAATCTCGTTTAATTGCCTTACATTAGGTTAGTTACCTACCGTGAAGCCTTATAGTTTATTAGATCTTCGATATTTAAATTCGCGGGACTGCTCTTCCGACAAATAATATTGTTAATTACTTTGAATATCAAATAAAATATTGTACTGTTTATGAGACATCTGAATCCAATCGGTTCATGGAAATAAGATTACTTCGTGCCGAACTTAATGCCAAATTTGGTGTTAAACGAACTTGACATTTTTTCAATTATGCTATTCACACTATACGGAACCATATTTTCTAAAAATGCTCATTTTTTGATTCAGGGGCCCACAAAATCTGTATTTCCAGTGAAACCTCGATATGGAATTTTAGGGTGGAATGTAATACCTTCTCTTCGTACTATACTGTTATTTGTGAATGGTTTATGAAAACCAGTAGTAGTTTTAATTAGCTAAGTCATAAATTTTAAAATTAGGTCTTTATTTATTGAAAGATGTGAATCTTTAAAAGCATGGCACCTGCTGATCATGAAAATAAAGAAATCAGCCAGTAAGTCCTAAAAAATTCATTACATTGAGTTTGTGGCCCTGAAAAATTTTCTTCTTTCTTTTATAAGCCTTAAGAAAAGATAAACATTAGCTAAAATATACATTTTTCTAAGCTACCGTCAAGAATAACTAAGTTTACAGAATAAAATATAAATCTGTATCTTGGACCATCAACACTAATTTGAAGTCATTAATTCAAATGAAATATGAAAATGTAATGAATTTGATTCATTAGAAGTCAATGAAAGCTCTAAGGGAACCGATTCCCACATCCTCTCTTCTGTTTACAAGACATTTGAATCCAATCGTTTCGCCAAAATATGACAATACTTATTCTCACACTTGAAATTCGCGCTTCTTCCATGTAGCATTAACGTTTCTATTTTCAGAGCATTACCTGTGTTGTTTTTTAGGTTCAGCTGTTATCTTAATGGTCACTATGCGCAAAAACTCTAAAGATATTGCTAATTTCTTAATTTTTCCATTATTTACAGAGCAGTTAGCAGATAAAATGGCGGCCAGGTCTCAGATGGTGGAACTCTGGTCCAGTCTAGCTGCTTTCACTAACACGCTTCCATCTATCCACAGTGAGTCTATTTTTGATGATCTATTTTTCAGTTTTAATATTTTTTCAAACTAAAAGTGGAACTTTGGGTCATAGTATTAAATGTCCAAGCTGGTATTTATCTTTGCGATAGAGGGAACTACGAAAAACCTCAGCCAGTTTGGTTGGCCCACGGCATTTGAACGAGGAAGGAATGTGTTTTGCTAACAGAACTGCAGTGATTTGTTTGTCGACTTTAGGAACTGATATGAAAGACACACACTTTCTAATATAACAGCTGCCTTATTCACACGTCTGAATTTTATAACCTCTTTCTGTAATTTAATATTTTGGTAGGTATAGCAAAATTCTAAACATATGATATTATTGATTACATCTATTAATAAATTGCTAAACGATAGTATCAGATTATTGAAACTACCATAATAAGTAAACAAAAATGGTTTTGTTATAAAATATATATCTCAGAAATGACAACCTAGCATTAATCAACATATAAACCATAATTATAGAATTAATAAAGTTAGAAAGTTCATAAAGAATTAAACTGTAGTTTATCAGGCATAGAAAATACAGGAAATTAGGTGGTTTAATCACCCATGGTACTATAGTATCTTTTACACACGAAGTTCTGCATTCTCCATTTGAGTGGAGTATAATCTAACAATCGTGAAGCCAATATCCTGATCTGTTCCCCGATTCCTCCATTAAGATGATATCGATCCGTAATTGCAAAGTTCATACAGTGATGCACCATTGTATGCAAACTACATTTTTAAGGAAGGTTCAATTGAATATTTCCAAGAATTTCACCAGAAGATATGGTAGAGCAGATATTAAATTTTAAATTTAATGCGATAAGTTTCCGGAAAAGAGTTCTCATGTAACGCTATCTACTATTTTATGTACAGCTAATTGAACTACCCGCCCTTGGTTTGACGGTTTATCCTTGCCTTAGATTGCACATGTCCAATTCCCTCCCCCAACCATTTAGAACACACTTAAAGAAATAGGTAGTTAATACGTTCTGCTTGGTAGTGAGTGTGCCGAGGGGTAATGGTACATTCCATGGTGGTACATGGGATCCACGATGTTGCTTCATAGTTCAACTGTTATTATGAGGGCTATTCATAAAGTGACAGATGATTTGTCATAACTAAATACTAACGAAAGTTATCACCAAAAATCTTATTTACAAAGTTACAGTACCTTACTATATTTGTCAACGCAACCTCCATTCTGTCAAGATATTTACAGTCATGTGGTACCAGATTTTCAATGCCGATGTTATACTTTTCTACCACCAAAGAACTTATTCGTTTTCCTTAATGCACAAAATGTTCGGCCAATCGAATTTTATAGGCAAATAATGCAAGTGTATAGTGATAATGAAATGAACGAGTCTTCAGTGAGCAAATAGCGCACAACTTAAGAATAATCAAGGATGAACCAGTGTTAACGAAAAGTACCGGAGTGGAAGTTCATCAATCGTTATAGAGGAGTTGAAAGCAACTGTTGATAAAAGAAGTCAGAAAAGCCGGTGTTTCACTTTTGACACATATATGACTTTTAGATGAAAAAGATTTCCCATCCATGAAGACCTCAGTGTGAGTGACATCTTGGCGCAAATCTTTAGCATTGAAAAGCCGGAACCAGGTGACAAATACCTTGGTTACGTTGAAAAATAGAGTAAGGCACTGTAAATTTATAAATAAAGTTTTGTGTTGATAATATTTGTTATTATTTAGTTATGCTAAATCGTCTGTCACTTTCTGGATGACCCTGTATATACATACTATATATGTATGTCATATATGCATATTCTATCATTCTGTTATTAGAAATCCGTGAAATATAACGGAAAATAAATCTCTCACTGGTATGACATGTCAATTATGATTACAGCCTGTTTTTAGTAAGGACACTGTATTATTGCAGCATGACTACATGGAGCAGATTGGTTGAAGATTTGGAGCCAATTGCATTTACTTTAGCTACATATGTGCTTGTATGATATCACATGTATAATGGTATGGGAATTTCAATAACATTCATGTGTTATTTTCCTGGAGAGCAAGATGTGTAAAGGATCGTTTCTATAATGAAGCAGCAGATTAGGTGGAATCAAATCGCTGGTGGAATCAAAAGTGGACACAAAATAATTAGTAACTCGGGTCGAGTTCGGCTAGAGTGCTAACACACAAATACAATATTTACGCTTTAAAACACGTAGTAGCATACACGCTAGTATATAACAAAATGAGAAAAAAGAGTTTAAATATTGCAACGTGACATTAAATTCTTACGGAACTCAACATTGATGTGCTGGAGGCTATGAATTAGTTTGTAATACTTTAAATAACTCCATGGCACGACAGCTCACGGGGAACCTTGGCCTACCGCCCGGCCGCTGCGTCCCCATCTCGGTCCACTGTAGACGTCACGGATGGGCTTCAGTATTGGAGGGTCAGACGTCGTCAGCGCCTCATGCCCCTCCCGGCTGGTTAATGCGGTCCACATGACCTGGAGCCGCTAATTCTCCATCAAGTAGCGCCTCAGTTGGCCCCCCCGGGACCTTACGAGGCTGAGTGCACCCCGGTCCAGATCTCCCAGCAGGGGAAAAATCCCCTCGCCAGTACTGGGGATCGAACCCAGGTCTCCCGCGCTACCACGCTACCGCGCTAAGGAGACGACCTTGTAATACTTTACATCAATAAATACATAATAATCATATGAAAATAAATAATATAATTAGGAAGAAAATGGTATTTAATACAATATAGTTAGAAATGTAAATTTTTCAAACATTATGATGTATTTGCATAATAGATTTGACTGTTCGATACCAGAGACGGGATAAACGAATAATGTGTGAACTCGCTGATGTTTTGTTATTGGGAAAGCTCCCGAAATATAAGTAATTATTTTTCTCAGTTGGTAATGATCGAGCTACTATTGTAATCAGCTTGAGAAAGATACAGATGTTCCTGTGAGCTTTTGTAGGCATCATATGATATTAAAAATAAGTCCTGTGAATGGGACGCAGTTTCTAATTCAAAGCTCGACAATATTCATTTTATGCCAAAAGTTATTTTGTGCCAAGTTTTATCTAAATCGGTGCAGAAGTCTGTAAGGTGCTTAGGTACATGTACACTATTCCTTATGCTACATACACATACGATTCTTATACAGGATGTTTATACAGTCACTGTACCTGCTTTAACACTACAAACTTTTTTTTTTTTTTTTCCAGATAATCAAAAGCAATGTACACAATAGAAGAAAGAATAGCTGTTGTTTGTTACTGACTCGTAGAATGAACTATGATGCAGCGCGGGACAATTTCGAAACCAGCTCCTACCAGAACGTGCTGAACAAAATCAAGCGAACAGCGAACAGGAAGCCGGCAGTTGCAGATACTCTGTGCAAAGGATTCAGAAAGCGATTACACGCTGACGCAGGATTTAATGCTAAGCAAATCAAGTCATGAGAAAATGGAACAATACTGCTGTAAAATGATGCTATAAAATAATAAATCATATTTTGTTTCGCAATGTAAGCCAAAGAATTGTATGTATAAAAATGGCAGCGTGACGTCATCGCCTCACGATACGCACGAATATAGCCTAAAATGGCGTGCTTTTAGGAAAATAACATGGCCAAGGTTATGTAATGAATACAACACATTATAATGTATAGATAAGAAAAGGTGTTTAAAAAAATAAAATATAACAAAATCAAAAGCAATAATACGTGAGAGGAAGAAGAATCATAAAGGTGAACGAGATAGCGGATGCTGTAAATTGTTTATAGCAGTAACAAAGCATAAAAATAGTTAGACAAATATTTGATTTAGAAAGGTTAGCTATTTCTATATAAATTATATAAATGCATTAATTTTAATTATTATAAATGTATAAAAATGTATTATAAATTTGTATTTCTCGAAATGTGGAATAAGGTAATCTGTCGTTCTCATGGTGACGGACAGATTACAATGTATAAAACATTGATCTTCAACTTTTGTATATATGTGAACATTTTAATAAGCTTCCGGGACGCAGTCAATGAGATAGACGCAGGGATACGGACGACAAGAGATAATCTCGCAAATCGAGACCTCTTATTCGGCTATTCAGTGTAAAATATAGTATTGTACTAATTAGCAACAAGAGATTTATTGTAAGTACACATTATAATGTACATATTTGGCACAATTTTCTAGAAAAGTGGATTCTGTTCAAAAAGCGCGCCTAATTCACCACATTGTTTCCACAAGTTAAGAAATAAGAGTTCATAAATATGAAGAAGTCTTTTAAATTAATTTAATTTATTATCATCCAAGCACGGAGGTTAAGATCCTCAAACTCACCGACTGAAGCTAACAGAATTAACAGAAAATGTGGCTAAGCTGTGCACAATAAGTAATTCGCTGCCGACAATAGCCTTGTAACTGCTCCAACAATTAAGTCTGGCGCAAATAATTAATTCCAGTTTCGCCAACATCAAAAGTTACCAGCTTCATATACAGCGGCATATTTAAACCGTAAAAAGGTTTAAAATACCCCAGCACAGCAACCTGAGACCCTTTTTACTTTCTCCATACGCACTATGTACATAGTGTATAGAGAAAGTATTGCACTCCACCAAAAATTCGATACCGAGATTTCACCGGAAATATATGTTTTAGAGTCCCCAATATCCAAAGAAAGCATTTTCACAAAAAGGTCCGTGTGTGTGCGTGTGTGTGTCTGTGTGTGAAAAGCCGGTAAAATACCAAACTTCGTATTTAAGTTTAGTATCTTCCAGGGATGCGACACGAAGATTTTGAGAAAAATACCCCCACCCCCAACTACCCTTTACATGGAACTTTTTTCGAAAATTTTGATTTTCTCAAAAATGGCTCTAACGATTTTAATTAAAATTTCGTATATTAAACATATTTACCTGAGAAATAAAATGTATATCTTGAATTTTCTGGGAATAGCCTCTGAAGAGTAGTTTATTCTGGATGAATTTTACTAAATTTTGAATAACTATGTTAAACCGTAAGAGATGGACAAAAATTTACTACAAAAAAAAATGTAGAGCACATTAAAACACACAATTTATGTTTTATGCATTTTATCGTGGAGTTCGTCGTTTTTGTGACATTCCTTATTTTTGGTTTCTGCTATGAAAAATGTATACTTTTCTCATACAGGAACTTGTCAACTCCTATCCATATAGACAAAGGAACTTCATTGACATAGCAACCAGCTTTTGACTATCAGTTTAACCTACAGTTGTCCCTTATTTCGCTTCTACTGACAAGGAAGCGAGTAATTAGGCTATTTCTGCTATTTTTTTCTGATTAGCGTAAAGTAAATAGAAGTATAAGCTTTTTAAGAATTATTTGTTGCAGGGATACGAAGAAAGTCATGTGAATGGTACACATCAGATTTTTTTTATTCCGTCACAACGCAGGCCCTCAGTATCAGCCTGAGACAGCAAAGAACTTGATATTGCACACTCCACTGTGAGGAAAAAACTGCGATTTAAATTGGACATATGAGTACATGCCTACCACATTCAAACTATTCATAATCTTGAACATGAAGACTATGCCGCCAGACAAGATATGTGGTGTGACTTGCTGGATGGAACGATGGGACTTCTGCTTAGATTTTTAGGGTCGTCATGGTGAAATGTATTGATTTTGTGTTTTAAATTTCTAAATATATATTCATGTTTATAGTGTCCTTCAATGTTCCTGGAAGCACAGGAATAAGATCCCTAATCATTTTACATATAGAGTGCGGTGGAAGCTCATATATCTTTAGCGAACTATCCAAAGTGTCATGAAATCCTTAGATACTTGATCCGTAAGATTATGGACACGAGCCAAGCCATTATAGGCGTTACCTGAAAGCCCACCTGTATTTTAAATGTCGAACTTCTGGTTGTATTAACATTAAACATGTGGTTGTTTATTCCGTGTAAAGAGCGAGAAGACAGATCACGTACTTAGGTATACAACCTCCCCCCTCCCCCCCCACTTCCCTTTCCGGCAACTTGTAGTAGGATCCAAAGTTGCCCGGAACTAATAGCTGGCTGTCAAGGAAGCAACGCAAGTTTCTCCACTGCGGAAGGAACCTATAATCCCCCTAATGCGTGACATAGACTTACTTGTCAGATACCTTGAGTTACTCTTTTGGAGTATCCTAAGAGTTAAGAGACCAAATATAACAGAAAAATTGTTCTAAGGCCGCAAAATACAAAACACTCACTACAGTGTTCTCGTAATCGATTCTATCACTTTAAGTGAATAAAGTATGTTTCAACAAAAGAAAATTACAAAATAACTTATTGAAATTTCTGCAACTTTGGTAAATAAAACTCTGTAGAAGAACGAGTATAGAAGTCATCAAACTAACGTCATAGAAATGTGTTTGGCATAAAAATGTGTGCTTCAACGAGACAGATATAGTTTTAGTCGCGAGATATTGTTTATATCTTAGGATTATTGGTTACACAAGGGTCATCCAGGAGATCCTTGATTCAAATCGCAGTTATGACATTGAATTTTTCAGTTCTGATTATATATTTACAATTTATTTTTTGAGTTATACTGCTCACTGGCGCACAAACAGACTTTTTATATATTTTTGAATTCAGGATGTTCAAAACGTGTATTTCTTGTGAAATCTCGTTATAGAACTTTTAGCTGGAGTGCATTAATTACTCTACTTTCTATACATTAGTAGAGAAAAAAGTAAACATTAATGTTACAGCTTTTTTACCTTTGGAATATCTTTGAAACATCTGAGAAATGTCGCCCATATGACAATTTTCATGATAAACTGTTACAGCAGGCCACAGAATAGGCACCTTCCAGTGGGTTTTGTCAAAGACTAAAATAACAGCAATGGCTGTATGATCAGAAACGGCTTATCTTTAATATAAACACATTATCTTCTCTAAGTCCTACGTACATAGTGTATAGAGAAGGTATCATATTGCACAAACAATTCGATACCGCGATTTCACCGGAAATGTGTTTTGAGACCCCCTGAATACAACAAAAAATCATTTTTAGAAAAATGTTTGTCTGTCAGTGTGCGTGCATGTGTGTGTGTGTGTGGGGGGGGCAGCATAGCTCTGAAATAAAAGTCCGTTAAGTACCAAATTGCATATTTAAGTTTAGTATCTTCCAAGGCTGCGATACGAAGATTTTCAAGAAAATCCCCCCCACCCCCAACTAACCTTTACATAGAAAAAGTTTAACATTTTGACTTTCTCAAAAATGGTTATAACGATTGTGATTAAAATATCGCATATTAGAGTTTTTACATGACAAATAAAATGTATATCTTGAATTTTCTGGAAATAGCCTCTGAAGACATCTTTATTCTGGGTAAATGTTGCGGAATTTTCAATAACTGGTAAACTGTAAGAGACAGAGAAAAGCTTACTTAACAAAAAATGTAGAGTTCGCTAAAACACATCATTTATATTACATGCATATTTTTCATGGAGTTGACCGTTTAGGAAATATTACTTGTTATTGTTTTCACCTCTGAAATGCTTTTAACTTTTCTTATAAGGGAAGTTGTCCACTCCTGTCCATTCTAACAAAGGAACTTCAATCACATAGCAATCATTTTTTTTTTTTTTCGCTTTAGCCTATGGTACTCCCTTATGTCCGTTCTACTTGCCCTTTCTGCCTATTTTTTCTCGATTAGTATTGAAGGAAATAGAAGAATACTTTGCTGCGGAGACGTAGAGAAAGTCATGTGAATGGAACACAGATTTATTTTCATTTTACATTTCACGATAAATATTGGAAAGTAACGTCGTTGCCAATAAAAGCTTTGGAGTTTTAAAGTAAATGGCTTGAATGAAACTTGCCTAGGCTTTAGTGAGGTTCTTTTTTGTGGCTTAACGTCCTTTAACCTAGTTGGTCACATCGGACGATGAATGAATTGGTGAAATGATGCTCAAATGATCTCGGGGTCCATGGAGCTTAAACTTACTTGACATTCGTCTTCTCAGGATAAGGAAAACCCCCGAAAAGAACCTTATCCGGGTAACTCACCCTAAGCGAGATTTGAACTCACGACTTTTTGAATGCGAGGCAGACATGCTACCACCACACTACCCAGGCGGGTAGTTAGTGCGTTTGTTCAACTTGTTGGATAATAAATGCATCTAAGTTCATCTGCAGAGTAGGCCACGACTATGTTTAAAGGTTAGGTCTCAGTGCAGTATTTATTTCTATTAGAGAGCTATAAACTGTGATGGTGCAGCCCTAGTGCTGTTAAATACTTTTGTAATTCTTATTTTATAATGAAAACTAAAGTAGTTCGTGTAAATATGCTAAAAGCAACGTTTAATCCAACACAACAGAGATCTACCGCTCTGGATATACACAATTGGGTGGATGAAGAATTACAAACATTGCAGCTAGAAGGAAAAGAAAATGCAGTATATTTGAAGCTTAAAACCTGTCTAAGCTGTGAAACTCATTTCCACCGTCATGCAGGTAACACATCAATGAATGGGGATAAGGTAGATGTGGTAATAACCCCAGCAGATCAGAAATTAGACTGTGAGCCTTTATAATGTCAAAATGGACAACTGGACCGTTTAAATGGAAATTTGCTACGGCATATGCCTAGCTCAAATGGTAATTAAAAAGCCATTTCATCTATTGCCATCATTGGGAAATGTGAGGCATTTGTTACTTAGGTCAGGAAGAAACCTGTTTTAAATGTGGAAGTTCTACCCATATGAGACCGAATGATACCTGACAAACCTGTGCCTACTGTAAGGAAGTTTAGTGATCTGTTTTCTGCTGTTGCTAATAGCACAGGGCAAAATGGAGGTTTACCAGATAACATTATTACGGAAACTAGTAGTGTGCAGATGGGAATTACTGAACAACAGGAAGAATTTCAGTCTCCAGAAATAGGTAAGAATGTTTGTGCTAGTAATGCAAAGGAGGGTGTTAATTTAGGTGTTTCTGATATAGAAATGGAATGTACTACAACAATTGCATCTATGAAAACTAAACAAACTATACACAAAGGAGGGACCAACCTCCCAGTGGACATAGACACCGAAACAGTTGAAGAAGAAGAAGAACCCTCATGTGAGAAGACCAAACACAGTAGCAGTGACGGAGAGAGCACGAATACAAACAAACCGCCTAGAAAGAAGAAAGGCAAGGGCAGCAGTACTAGCATTGAAATGGCTGCAACATGCAAGAAAAGATCAACTTCAACAGAAACAAACCACACGCAGGAGTAAAAGTGTCGACAATGCTGAACTTACACGTGACCCTATGATATAAAAGAAAACTCCAATAGGAACTAAGACTTGGCATGAAAAAGTTGAAGCAACACTTGGCAAGGAAAGCGTGCACCAGCACACAGGAGAAGTAGAAGACCCTATATAGCCTGGACAACTTGGAGACTCAGCACAACAAAAGGTGCTTTCTTTTAGTGCAAAGGAAAGAAATTAGGGTTTCCACTGCTTATAAAGAAAGAATAAGTACAGAAATAGAAATGTAATTACACTTATGTATTAAATGTATTGTTTCGTTGTTTATGTTTATTTTTCTTTTGCATTTTATTAATGAAGCTCACATTAATGGTGACAACGTTACTCCCCAGCCTATTTCAAAGGCTGAGTTTCTTGAAGCATTAATACAAGGGAAAACGTCAAAAGCAGCAGGATGTGATAGCATTCCGCATGAATTCTACAATTTTTTTTTTCTTTTGGAATGTTATTGGGGATGATTTAGTCAACATTTTCAATTGTATATTACAAACTAAACAACTGTCACAAAGAAGGGTGCTATTGTTTTGATAAGTAAGCAACGCGACAAACAAAGTTGCAAATTACAGATTTATTTCATTGTTAAATTATGATTATAAATTATTAGCGAGGATATTAGCTAACCGAATAAGAACCTTGTTAAGTAGATTAATTTTTCCAGCACAAGCATGCGGTCCTTCGGGTCGCTCTATATATGACCTTACGTGTTCTTTACCTGATGCTGTGGCATATTGTGGTTATAGTGGGAAACAAGCAGCTATTGCTTCTCTAGACGTTAAGAAATCATTCGACACACTATACCGTCGATACCTGTTTCAGGTTTTGAAGTGGCATGGATTTGGTGATCATTTTATATCTTTACTGAATGTTTGTATAATGGTATCACTTCAAACTTATAGAATAATGGATTTATAATTGAAGATATACAAATTAAACGTTCTATTCGTCAAGGATGTCCAGCTTCGATGATTCTGTTTTCTTTAGCCATAAATCCTTTAATATATCAACTATATGATAAGATACATGGTATACATTTTAGAGCATATAAATTTGCAGTTTCAGCTTATGCAAATGATTTTCGTGTTATTCTATCCATTGATTGACTGTTGCTAATATGGCAATTGTTGTTGAAAATGTTTGAAAAATATCTGGATTAAACATTAATGAGGATAAATCTTGCACATTGTCAATAAGTCCTTGGAGAGTACCACCTGAAATACAGTTTTTAAAGACTGTGTAAAATCTTAAAATAATGGGAATAGTTTATACTGCATATGTAAATGAAATGAAGTCTGTAAATTGGGCTCCTATAGTACAGCAAATAAAATCCAGCTGTAAAGACATGTATCGTTGATAACTTTTTGTATGAAAGAATGTGGGCTATGCATGTTTATGTGCTTTCTAAGCTGTGGTATATAGCACAAATACTTCCCATTAGGAAGCAACATCATATCAAATTACTGCAGATGTTAGTTGGTATATTTGGCAGGGAAATATATTCAAAGTGCTTGTAACAACCCTTTATCTTCAACCGCGAGAAGGTGGTATTGGATTGATCTTGTAGGAATAGATAATCCAGAAGCATACCTACAACTTTAAATTACATGCGCCTTTATATTCAAGAAAGAGGTTATCAACTTCCGGAACAATGCTGTACATCGAAGACAACCTATCTCTTTAATGCACATGAGGTGAGAATAAGGAAGGTTTTACCTCCGGACACTCTTGTTTACTTTCTCTACTCGTACTATGTACATAGTGTATAGAGTAAGTATTGCACTCCACTCTAAAATTCGATAACGAGATTTCACCGGAAATGTATGCTTTAAGGTCACCTGTATCCAAAAAAGGCATTTTCACAAAAAGGTCCGCGTGTGTGTGTGTCCGTGTGTCTGTGAACACGATAACTCAAAACCGAATAATCGGTAAAGTACCAAACTTGGTATTTAAGTTTGGTATCTTCCAAGGATGCGACACGAAGATTTTCAAAAACATTTCCTCAACCCCAACTAGCCCTTACATCGAACTTTTTTCGAAAATTCTAATTTTCTGAAAAATGGCTAACGATTTTTATTAAAATGTCAAATATTAATGATATTTATTTACCTGACAAATAAAATGTATATCTTGAATTTTTTGGGAATAGCCTCTGAAGACTACCTGGATGAATTTTACTGAATTTTGCATAACTGTTAAACCGTAAGAAATGGACAAAAAGTTAACACACAAAAAATGTTGAGGACATTAAACACACAATTTATGTCATCCTTTTTTTTTGTGGAGTTGATCGTTTTTGACACATTCCTAGTTGTTGGTTTCGGCTTTGAAAAAATTATATTTTTCTCATACAGGAATTTGTCAACTCCTTACCATACAAAGGCACTTCAGTCACATAGCAACCAGCTTTTGATTAGCAGTTTAGCCTATAATACTCCCTCATTTCCCTTTTACTTACAAGGAAGAAAGTAATAATACTATTTCTGTTGTTTTTCTCGATTAAAATGAAGAAAATAGAAACATAAGCTTTGTAACAATATAATTTGTTGCAGAGATGAAGATAAAGTCATGTGAATGGAACACATAAGATTTTTCGTATTTATTTCACAATATCTCCTTGAAATATTTTCCAGCTAGAATCAGTTCCTTATAGTTTCAAGTTGTACATGATAACCTACCCACTCGTAGTAGATTACATCAAATTCATCTCACTGATTCTAGTAAGTGCCCGAAATGCAACGGATAAGATACAGTAAAACACAGGTTGTATGAATGTTCTGTTGTACAGGAAATTAAGATTCATTTTAAGATTCCCTGAAGAAACTACGGTTCAACCCCTTTAAATTGTTCAACCAGATTCTTCTTCAACCAGATTTTGTTTTAATTCATACTTCAAGACATGTTTACATTGTGGTTAATAGCATATACAATGTATTATATGTTGCAACATTATGAATACGTGAACTTAATGGAGTATGTAATTCATATGAAAACAGAGCATGTCAAACTCTTCTGTTATACTTATTCTGCAAAATGTTATAAGATGTATAAAACCTTTTTTGATCCAACTTAATTCATTAACTAGAAATAGAATATAGTAATGTTTTTGTAACCAATTAAATGTTTGACACCAAAGTGATGTTTCATTGTAAAGTATACCAAAATGAAAAAAGAAGTGAGCTTGCCCAACTTGTTCGATAATACATGTATCTATGTTCATCTTCGTTGGACGGCTTCAGCTTACAGTTATGAATGTTATTAGATGAATACTTCACACTTAGTGATAACGTCATCTAGGAGAAACAAGACATCCTGGAATTAAGTCTATCCCAAAAGTGCCGTCTATTCTAAAGAACCGCATCACTAATTCTATACTTTATTTCCCAAGTCGCATGCCTTTTACTTTAAAAACTATCTGATGTGGTACACTCACATGACTTTCTCTAGCTGCTCTACAAACTTCTTACAAAATATTATTCTTCTTTCTACACAATGCTAATCGAGATGAACCTTGGCAGAAAGCTATTAGCTAGTTCTTTTTAAGTAGAAGGGAACTAAGGGAATACACTAGGCTAGAGCGATAGTCAAATGCATTTAATGCTAACGCTAGGCGATTGTCATTGCAATTCGTTTCTTTGCTTGGCCAGTAGTGCTTCAGAATTGAAACCAATAACAAGGAATATCTCGGAAACGGTTACCTCCACAACAAAAACGTGAAGACCTGAATTGTGTGCTTTGACGAGATCTACATTTTTTTGGGTGGCAAGTTTTTTACTATCAGAGGATATTCCCAGAAAATTCAAGATATACATTTTATTTGGGATGTAAATATCTTTAATATACGGGATTTTAATAAAAACCGTTAGAGCCATTTTTAAGAAAATCAAAATTTTCGAAAAAATGTTCTTGTAAAGCGTGATTTATGGTGGGAGGAGTGAGGTGTTCTAGAAAAGCTTCGTCTCGCATCCTTGGAAGATACCTGACCTAAATATCAAGTTTGTTATTTAACGGTCTTTTCATTTTTAAGCTATGCAATCCACAGACTGAGATGCACGGAGTTTTTTCTAAAAATGCCTTTTTGGGACTCAGGGGACCCCAAAACATATATTTCCAGTGAAATATCGACATCGAATATTTGAGTGGAATACAATACCTTCTCTATCCACTATGTACATTGTACATGCGGGCTAAAAGTAAAAAGGCATGCTCTGTCAAATCAAGCAGAGGGAAAACGGTGATTCTACATAACTAGAGAAATTAGGCCTATGAACCATTATTGAAACATCTGTAACCAAAATTAAGAGTTGTGCATCATGCCACACAGAAGAGTAAGGCTAAAATTTCAATTCCGTCGAAAATTACTGCAGGTAAATTTGAAATAACGTATAAAATATGCATTTAAACCATACCAAAAGTCCACATAAAACGGTTTAGAGATAACTGGGTTCTAGGTTGGAGGTTTTAATCCGTTAAGCTCCCCGTTTCAAAGCAGCCAATGATAAGTTCATTTGTTCTTACGGGGTAACAGTAGAAATTCATATCTTTCATAGTAGCGTAGTTTACGCCCTCTCTCTCTCTCTCTTTCTCTCTCTCTCTCTTTCTCTCTCTCTCACTCTCTCTCTCTCGCAACTATTATGTACACACACAAGATAGAGAAAATATTGTATTCTGATCAAAACTTAAGATTTCACCGTAAATCTCTGATTAAAACAAAGTGTTTGAAAAAAAGCCCATGTGTGAACAGCATAATAAAAAGCTTAAAAGGTAAATGCCAAGTCTAGTGTTTAAGTTTAATACCTTTCAAGGATTAGTTACGAATATTTTCAGCAACATTTTTCAAAAAGTTAACTGTTTTATTAAAATACGCATATTCAACATATTTACATGAAAATAAAACATAAACCTTTAGGAATAGTCTCTTTAAGTCCTATGCACTCGGAATAATTCTTAAATAAATGGTTAAATGTAAAACATATTTTTAAAAATGTAGAGCTCGTTGAAGCACACTAGTTTTGTGATACTTTTTTTTTTTTTTTTTTTTGCAAATTGTATTGGTCTCAATTTTAAAAAACAGTTTTCTCAAATAGGATGTCTTCACAAGTTGTTTCTGGTCATTTAGATAGAACCAATCACACAGTGGCAGGTTTTAAAATATTAACCGCCAGTTTACCCTTATTTTCCTTTTACTCATAAAGAAATAAATAATAGTAATTTCTGCTAATGTTCACCTCGATTGGCATGAAGTAGAAGAATAATCTTTTGTAAGAATAGTTTGTTTGCAAAAGAGGTAGAGAAATTCATGTAAATGGAACGCACTAGATTTTTAGAAAAATTAGTATTTTAAGTTTTGAATTTTTCAAAGGTATGTCACGGAGATTCTCAGGATATCCTTCATCCCAAACTACATTTTACACGGAATATTTTTCGAAATTTTTCCATTTTCTCAAAAATAGGTCTAATGATTTTGATTAACATGCAACATATTAAAGATACTGACAAAAAATGTTTATCTTGAATTTCTTGGGAACAGCCTCTGAAGTCATCCTCATGGCTATTGTATAACTAGTAAACCATAAGAGATAGGCTAAAACTTACTGCACAAAACATTTAGCTCACATTAACGCAAAATTGATTACTTAGATTTTTACTTTCTCTATACGTACTATGTACATAGTGTATAGAGGAGGTGTTGCACTACACCAACAACTTCGATGCCGAGATTTCACCGGAAATATATGTTTTAGGGTCTCCTGTATCCAAAAAAAAGTATTTTCAGAAAAAGGTCCGTGTGTGTGTGTGTGTGTGTGTGTGTGCCCGTGTGACTGTGAACACGATAACTCAAAAACGAAAAGTCGGTAAAATACTTTATTTTATTTAAGTTTAGTATCTTCCTGGGATGCGACACGAAGATTTTGAGAAAAATCCCCCCACCCCAAACTACCCTTTAAATGGAACTTTTTTCGAAAATATTGATTTTCTAAAAAATGGCTAACGATTTTGATTAAAATGTCGTATATTAAAGATATTTAAATTAAAAATAAAATGTATATTTTGAATTTTCTGGGAATAACCTCTGAAGACTACTTTATTCTCGGTCAATTTTACGGAATTTTGCATAACTGCTAAACCGTAACCGATAGACAAAAACGTACCACACAACAAATGTAGAGCACCTTAAAACACACAATTTATGTTATATACATTATTTTCGTGGAGTTGATTGTTTTTGAGGCATTCCTTGGTTTTTTTTTTTTTTTTTTCCAGCTATAAAGACATGCTTTTCTCATACAGGACTTTGTGAACTCATGTCCACGAAAACAAAGGAACTACAGTCGCAGAGCAACCAGCTTTTGACTATTACTTTAACTTATGGTACTCCCTTATTTCGCTTCTACTTACAAGGAAACAAGTAAAAAGCTATTTCTGCTAATTTGTTCTCGAGTAGCATGAAGTAAATAGAGGCATAAGCTTTTTAACAATAATTTGTTGCAAAGATGCAGAGAAAGTCATGTGAATGGTACACATCAGATCTTTATCAATTGGGACGTCGTTCTCCACTTGTTATCCTGTTCTATTTAGAAGGAACTAAGTAACAATACCGCTTCTGCTAATGTTAATCTCAATGTTATATTAATACTTTGTTGCAGAATAGGTAGAACCACTCGAGTGAAAGAATACATAAGCTTTTGTTAAGCTATGCTTTAAAATGCATAGTTTTCGATTAATTCTCTGTTTTTGTAAGAAACTTTCAATACAATTATGACAGGTAATATGTTTTTTGATTGGTCATAAAATTTAGAAATATCTATAGAACCAATTATAGTACAAAGCGTTAATGATATCTTATCATAAATATTTTAGTAATATTAAAACAAAGTGCATGTAAAAAGCTTCTCGTGGCACTAGGTTTCAACCATTGGTCTACATTGGTAGGCTAATGTCCGAACACAAAGAGCCTTTAGCTGGTTTAATAACATGTTCTATATAGTCTATTTTAATTTATACTCTTAACTTATTAATTCTTAAGCTGTTTGCAAAATGTAATAATGATGGCGTTTTGGGCATAAGAACAAGTAAGTCTCTTGCAGAAGCTTAGCTGCGTGAAAACGTATATTTGTCAAAGGAACAAGGTTTTCCCGTAAGGCTTTAACCCAGAAATTGCATAGATTCAAAGCTTAACGGCTCCCGAGTCATTCGGTACACCGAGTGAAAGAGAGATAGCCATCATTATTTTCAGAAACAATTTTATGATAATACTACGCTTTTATTTTCTTTAGCCCGCTGAACTGTAGCGTTTCTTTACCACTGTCTTTCAGTATTATACCATTAAACGCACACATGTTCATTTCCACATTGATGTCGACCTTCGTGGTGAAGTGGTTCCCATGCTAATGGTTCATATACCCAAGGTCAAGGATTCAAACCCAAAGGCGATGGATATCTTCCAGCGTAAAAATCCTCAGCGTGGCTTCCTTCGGAAGGAAATAAAGCTCTTAGTCCTGTATCGTAGACTTACGGCACGTAAAAGAACCTCAAGCCTGATAAAGAGACCTCTGAACACAACTAAGCGATCTGTAAAATGGGACGGCGATAACCATAGTAGCTAAAGAACGCCCATAAATAAAACTCCATTTCTATTTCCGACATTCATTATTCCAGAATCTGTGGGGGATAAGGAATGATTCTAATTAAAAAAAAAATCCCGCCACACGCGAGACCCTCGGTGGGAAGCCAAAATGCTGACATTCAATCGCATTTGTTATACTTGCTATACATTTGTTATATTTGTCTTCTTCCTTAATCACCTTGTTTCACCACGATTTAGGATTTTTGTTTTGTACGCCGAAGCTACGACGTCGCAACAATTGAAATACTAGCCACACACAACAGTTGCTAGCTATAAGACATTCGTATTTGCAGGATACGAATAATTGACAATACAAATATTCTAAGTTGTTTTTATTTCCGTTTGAATGTCCAAAATAATAATCTATTAAATTATTTTGCATTATTTCACTCAGACTATAATGCCTATTTTACTCCGATAAGCACCATAAGGTTTTTTTTTTTTTTTTTTCGTTTTTGTTTTTATACTGATGGAGTCCCTTTTCTCAAGTGCATAACGAACATAGGTTTAGGTTAAAAACAAGTTTTTTATTGCTTGATTCTCACCTAAACCATCGAGCGGGTTGACTCAAGCAGTTTCGTCTGTGACCTTCATTCAAATTCTCGTGGTCAACCTATCTGACCCATGGATTTTTTGGGAGGTTTCACCGGGTCATCAGGCGAATGCTGGGCAAGTTTCTTCCATCCCCAGAATTTCCTGTCCTTCCATATCTCATTCCATTCATTTCTCATCCGTTGGTTTCTTTCTGGATTGGATGTGTCGGTGGTTATGCTCGGTGCGGCGTGGCAAGGAAAAAGAATGGTCATTGTGATTCTCTCCGTCTCCCGACTTCGGTTGAGTGACGAGAACTGCCCGTATAGAATATGGAGCGGGTTCTCGATCTGCCTGTCCGATTCTCGACTGTTTCAGTCTAGAAATTGTAGGGTCGCTGTTATTTCTGTGCCATAGCAACTGATTCCGACCGCCCAATGTCTCCTCATACTTCATACCTCATACCTCCCTCCGGGGCCCTCCACCGCCTTGATTCGGTGCCGAGTCCCCTCCATCCGAACCCTAATCATCCTAAAACCTAAACCATTTAGTTCCAATTTGGGTTTACTTTGTTAAGTATTAAACACATCGTGGCTTTTGAGAGAATGTTTGTCAATTAAATACCATTAGCAAAGTTAGTATAATTCACGTATGCAGTAACAGCTTTGCAGCAATATCGGTTAAAGAGCAATCATTCTTCTCTGCGGCATACCTGACCTCACTCGTCAAGTATAGTAACTATCCCACAGATCTGAAAAGAAAAACTCGTTGCAAACTCTTCTGCGTTTTAAAGGGCTTTTGGTGCAAATTGATATAAAAATAATATCAATAATGGTTTTCAACTCATCGAGAATTAAATCTTGTTTAAAGATTATCAATGCCGTTTCTATTAGGTACCCCTTCAAAGCTATGGGTTAAAACAGCACTCTACATAGAAAATCAAACAATGATAATAAATAATATGTAGTTTGTATCGATTAAATATGAGCATTAATAGCCCTATAGTCCCGGAACGACGTGGAAATAGCGGTGTGAAGGACTGGAACTCTTTTGGAAATAAATTAACAAGAGAGAGGCAAGCGAGTCTCCGATGGAGCCGGTCCCCATGGCCGCGCTCGCCAAGGCGTCTCGCTTTGGTGCTTCGTAGCGCAGGGGATCGTGGGTTCGAGTCCCGCCTTGGGCATGGGTGTTATATGTTTGTGTATGTGTGTGTGTAAAAAAAGAGAAAACAGCAATTCAATAATCATACAGTAAACAAGGTAAACAATTAGGTAAATATAAAGTAGGGTATACAGTGCAAAAAAAAAAGGAGGCACAGGTGATCGTAGGTTAGAGTCCCACCTTGGGCATGGTACTAGTGTATTTATAAAGGTGTATATGTATGTGTACTTTGATAGTAAAAAGAAATAAAACGGTAAACTAAATAGGACAACGCAGGAAATGTATGGAAATGGGGAAAAAAAAAAAAAAAAAGAGGGAGAAAAAGTATACAGCTCCAGAGTCTCGACAAGTCTCCGGAACTGTATTTAAAAAGGGGGGGGGGATCATCTATAAGCAAAGGCAGACATGGCCAGGACAACAGAGCCTAAGATTTTCAAAATAAAATTAAGGTTTTAGTGAAACGCATTCTATCAGGAGATCGCTTTACTTTTCATAGTGTGTAATTCAAACCCATATAAGAACTGAGTATGAAATTTCCTAATATTTAACCACCAATTAGAAAGCTATATTTTAATTTTAAACTTGTTAGCAAATAGTAGCAAAGGCAGATATTGCACGATCCGGATACCAGAAATGCCAAAATGATATGTTGGGATCTGAGAAAGAAAGAAAACTTTATTGTAACTTGGGACCAGACAAAGGGGGACATATAAATCATAAAGTGGAAATATGTCATGCTGCATTGTTGCCAATTGATGTTGAATATTTTAAGCTGCGACAAATGGACTGAACCGCAAACTCGAGAAATAGTCCGGTGGCGCAAAGCTATAAATATTTGAGGTCAAAATCGCTTGAGGGAGTTAAGTTAGAATTAAGGTGTAAATGTAGGTTTACAAGATATGCCCTCTCCTATAATATAACATGTTATATAAGTTAATTATCATACAGTATTTATTATTACTATACTAAAACTTCAGTATTCATGCAATAGCCGTTAATAAAGTAACATCTACTCGATTTGGTTTTATCTTTAATAACAAATAAATTTATAGAATTACATGTAATAGACGGTCAACATTTACAAATCCTTTGAAAATTATTATACTTGGGTAAAATTAATGAAATTTCAAATTTAAAAAGTTGAAATATAATCAAATTAGTAATCACTGTTTGGCATTTAAGGCATTTTCTATGGGCATTTAGGAAGAGGAATATTTATTAATTATTAAGGCTTATTAAATTTAGTTTTAAGTTTAGCATTGTGATTTTACTTTCCTCACCAAATGCGTTTTTTTTTCTTATTTATAAAATAAGGACAATGTTATATTGAATTATAGTTATAAACCATCCATTATGTATTGGATTTCTCCCTTTTTTCAATCAGTCTCTAGGCGTTTAATTTAAGAATTTGTATCTTGCGGGACAATTCGCTAAGAAAAGAAACTATTTTTTTTAATAATGGCGATTGATTCCTAGAAATGAAATCTGGGTACCAACACTGAGACAATCAAGTAGAATAGACTCCTGAAATGAAATTTCAGCAAGCGTAAAAGGCTGCACAAGAATGGATAGGAAAGAAATGAAAATATAAGAGAAGAATTAAAAATAGAACCGTTAAATAATAAATTAATTGATCAAAGGCAAAAATGAATAAATCACTTGGGAAGAATGAAGAGAGGAAGATATACAAAAGCACAAATACATGGAGAGGTAAAAAAGAAAGAGGAAGACCTAGGAAACGATTGAGGAATCTATGAAGCCGGAACGGCTAGTAAGCTTGAATCATGGATTGGAGGAGGAGGAGGAGGAGGAGAAGGAAGCGGAAGAGGAGGAGTAGGAGGAGGAGAAGAAGAAGCAGGAGGAGGAGAAAAACAAGAAGCAGGAGGAGGAGAAAAAGAAGAAGAGGAGGAAGAGGAGGAGGAAGAAGAAGAGGAAGAGGAAGAAGAAGGATGAGGAGAAGAAGAAGGAGGAGAAGAAGAAAAAGGAGGAGGAGAAGAAGGACGAGGAGGTGGAGAAGAAGGAGGTGGAGAAGGAGGAGGAGGAGAAGAAGGAGGAGGTGGAGAAGAAGGAGGAGGAGGAGAAGAAGGAGGAGAAGAAGGAGGAGAAGAAGGAGGAGAAGAAGGAGGAGAAGAAGGAGGAGAAGAAGGAGGAGAAGAAGGAGGAAGAGGAGAAGAAGGAGGAAGAGAAGGAGGAGGAGGAGAGGAAGAAAAAGGAGAAGGAGGAGTTGGAGAAGAGAAGAAAGAAAGAAAGAAAGAAAGAAAGAAAGAAAGAAAAATATTTATATTGTTAAAATTTTAATTCTGTTATGTTTGCGGCGCATAAAAGCTTCTTTTATTAGCATCGGAGCGTAACAACCTGAGGTTGGAAGCCAATTACTTCACGCTGCAATTTCTATCTCATTTACCTTTCTGATCCTTCTCGGTTTATCGCATTATGATATTGGAAAACTAATTTTTCCGAAATATTTCATACAAATATCTAGGTTTAGTAATAAAATCAGTAAAATTTAAAATAAATCAGTAAAATGAAGTATCCTGAGAAACTATTAATAAGTTTCCCTTCCTAACTTGCATATAAATGATCTCCTACGCAATATATTTGTATTCATTCGCTCCATTGCTAATGATGTCAGTGGCCTTAAAGGTACATGCATATCCTCTGCTACTGCGCTCAAAAAAGAAAGAAAAGACAATTCATGACTCAGTAAATAAAGTGCAGAAACAGTCCTACAAACGTGACGCACATATTATAAAGCCTTCAGGTTTACACGTGCATTCTAAAGGTAGGCGTGGTAAATATCAATATTCATTTTAAAAGTAGTTGCCACTGGTTAATGCTATCTTTGCACCTCTGATGCATGCAAACCTTAAGATACAATTAGGAATCTAAACTACGTGTGTTGTGGAGATTTTGCCAGTTGTGTAAATTAAATGAATGTGAACGCAAAAGCGAGGATATAAGCATTTTAATTTTATGGACGGCTACCGGTTAAATGGTTTAATTTAAATGAATCACCCTTTTAAACTTCGCTCTGAAGTGAACAGCAATTGCAGATTTTTGTCACTTAATGCATATGTATTCTCTCTATTTCCACATTAGTCACAGTTCATTAGCTATTTTTCTGATTAACATAAACTTTTTCCAATTTATTTTCCAAAGAGGTTCAGCGTGCGGCTTCTTCCTTCTCATTAGCTGGTATATCTGGCCAATTCTATAAATGGCAACAGCAGCACTGGTCTTGCTACTCAATTCTTTGTTAGCAGAAGGGAAATATGGCTAAAGCGATAGTCATATTTTAAAAGATGATGCTACGTGAACAAGTGAAGTTTCGTTAGCTTTGCAAGGCCAGCAGTAAACAAAAGCGAGATGAATGGAAAGCTATCCCCGCTTGAAAAAAGTTACGTAGTTTAAACTTGAAACCAATAACAATGAATACCTTGGAAACGGTCAACCCTACAACAAAAATGCATTATATAAATTGTATGTTTTTAACGATATCTACATTTTTGTCAATTTCTTGCGATTTACTAATAATGCAAAATTCAATAAACTACATGCAGCACAAACAAGTCTTTAGAAGCTATTCCTAGTAAAGTCAATGTGTACATTTATGATTTAGATATATTTAATATGTGATATTTTAGTCAAATTCGTTAGAGCCATTTTTGAGAAAATAAAATTACTTTAAAATAGTTTCCATGTAAAGGATAATTTGGAGATTTTCTTGTAAACCTTCATGTTACATCCTTGGAAGATAATAAATATCAAGTTTGGTATTCAGCGGTCTTTAGTGTTTAATTATTCTCTTCACACACAACCACACAGTCAACTTTTCTAAAAATATTTTTTTGGATTCAGGGGGTCTCAAAACATATTTCCGGTGAAATATCGCTATCGAATTTTGGATAGGATACAATACCTTTTCTATATACTATGTACATAGTACTGTAGAAAAAGTAAAACAGCAATACTTCAATAAAAAATATAAAGCAGATTTTCTAAATCTTTAATTGGAAAATCTGTACTAATAATATTATAAAGATAGAAACTTAATGACAATGTGTGTTTGGGAACGTAATCTCAAAAAATATTATTCCAATTGTCACCATTGATAAGTTCAATTCGTTCAGAGGACTTGCGGTACAAATTCATTCATAAACCATTAAAAAATGTTTTTTTAAAAATTAGAAAACTCTTATATTAGAACACTAATACATTGGAGTTATAATAGAACGTTCACAAAGAAGGCCTTATCTTTTAGTTGAGAACGTCGTAAAGTAGAAAAATATCTATTGTTGCACTCAGAATATAAATAGTTGCTATATAGTGCAGAATATAATAAAATGTTATTATAATATATATATATATATATATATAAATGGTCACAGAACATTTTAAAATATGTTTCTTTAACTCCCCCTGCAAATTTGTATGTAATGGAATAGTCAAAGACCCCGAACAACCTTTATTCCACTTCTATATTTGTATATATTGAAGCCAAAATGCTTTAATAACCCATTTTTAAGAAGTTATTCCCTATTCCATTTGTGTTCAGTATATTGTAATCAAGTTCCTTAAAGTATGCTAAATAACTTTAAATTGCTAAATAATTGGAGAAAACTGCTAACATTAGAAAAAAGCAAACAAAATATATCTAAAATAAGAACTAAAGCTTTCCTGGCGACGTGTTAATTCAAAATCTTCTCGGGCTTCTAGCCAGGTAAAAACTTGGCTTGACACCAACAAGTTTTTACCTGGCTAGAAGCCCGAGAAGATTTTGAATTAAAATATATCTACTCTATTAATGGAGAAGATTATTTTTCTCGATTGCCACAGACAATGGATTCGTTTCCAAGCAGATTGATGGATGGAAATGCAAAATCTTATTATATGAAAAGCATTTACCTCTTTATGTTATTAAATATTTATGGTAGGAAAAATAAGACACAAAGGGTTAAGATTAATTATCAAAAAAGTACATATTACTTCGACCAATGATTCTTTCACCAAAGAGTACATAAACGCTCTGCAGCATTTCCAAAACTTGGAAGACTGTCAGAGACGTTAAAGAAGTTACACGTTCCGTTGATGTTTCGCTAGTGAATGTCGGGAGAAGTTTCATCCGCCATTTAGAATAATGGGAACTATATAAAATTATAGGGGAGGGAGGGGAGGATTTACTATTTATAAAAACCTCTATATATCATGAAAAATTTCGTTATTGGAGTTTAGGAGATAACCAACAACGTTGAGCAAGTCAACTAGTATTAGAAATTTTAGTAGTATAATTGTTTTATAATTGTATTTTATTTAGTAGTAGTATAATTACATTATTTAGGAGCTTGTAGGTCGTGTACCAACACATAAAAGTTGACCTGATATTACCCAGCGAAGTCACGGGAGAAACATGAATAAGCTTTCATCTGATAGATGAACTGAATTAGGTCAACCCGGATCTTAAATTGTAGATGATCAAATTATAATGCTGAATATTACTGCCCACGCTTTTATTATAATTTTCTTCGTAGAAATATCAATAATAATTGGTGGGTTTGGTAATTGATTAGTGCCTTTAATATTAGGAACACCTGATATAGCGTTTCCTCCGATAAGCAATTTAAGTTTTTGCTTGGATCACCTATTTTATTATTGTTGTTTTAATTGTTTAACACATCTTCCTATATATAAAGGCTTCCACTAGGACAAAGCTTCATTAACAATAACAGTTTAAAATTGGAATGATAAAAAAGTGTGAATTACAAAGTGCAGATCAAAACTATAAAAAAAAGAAATAATAATAACACAGTAACTAATAATGAAAGCAAAACAAATAATATTTTATGAATCACATATGATAAATTAATTCGTGTACAAATTGTTAAAAACAAATTAGCTTATCCTTTAAAGACATTTATTACCTTTTTTATTCTTCTTCAGGATGAACTTATTCCAAAAGACAAGAAAGAACTTTATGATCACCCTACTAGAACTAACCATTAAGTGTATTACATCTTTCTTGGAGTTCCCATTTCTTCAAGAAAAATGGAAGTAGGAACAGTTGAGCTTGAACAGAATAAACAATTTATCCAGTGGGCTACACCAATAAATAGTCAGCATTCCCCTTAAAGATGCCTAGGAAAGTCACAGACATCTGGTAACTTTTATCACTTGCCCCACGGATTGCGAGCCCGGAATCTACATTTTCTTGTACTAATCCGGTCGTGAAAGTCCTATTTAATTGAACTTGAAAATGTATTCATTCTAATTTAATTTTCCAGAAGCTGGTTACTTGCAATGATTACTGTTTAAATAGGTCAATTTCAGACACAATTTCGTCACGTCACTTGTTGACTATAGTTGAAGTCAAATGTACCACCTATATGGCAGAGCAATAAGAAGCATTGTTATCTCGGGCGCTGGTACCAATTCGGCATTTCTATTTCCAAAATAAGGTTAGCTTGTAACTCTTTAAATTTAATATATATTCATCGATTATTTCGTCACCCTTTGTGGTGTAGTGGTTACCGCACTACTCGCAGCCTCTAAAACCCATGGTAGCAAATTCAAACCTGGCGGAGCGTGATGGATTTTTTGGACGCAAAAGTCCTTAGCATTCCGCGGAAGGAAGGTAAAGCCGGTGGTCAAATGTAATGTTTAAAAGAACCCATACTTTGAAAGAGGAAGGTTCCAGGGCAACATTCCGCCAATTCGCGTCCCCAAATCCTGAGTTTGTCCTACAGTGCCATCTGTGCGCGACGAGCTGATCCCTCGTCACCATAACGCATAGCGGCGAACTATGAACTTGAAATTCAAATCCGATCACGGAGACATGGTAGGGACGCCCTATGTTCCACTTAGGAGTTACAGGAAATAACTATTGATATATTCAATATATCACGGTTTTATAACTTCCGTGTGGAGGTTTTTTCATATCTAGCTCGAATTATTACTCCGATCAATGGCTTCTCTATAAGAGCCTTTAAATGTTATGTTTTTCTGTCCAAAAGAGGAAGTAAAAGAAACGTACTTACAACAAAGCCTTAACATAAGTAAAATATGAACTTAGGAATAACTAGCAAACCCCGTGTAGAGTTTCTACAACCATATACTCAAAGGATTAATGCATTTCACAGGACCACAGATGGCCATTTTAAGACCAGCCTAACTCATAAATTATATTATCATTAGTAGTCGACATATTATCATTACCATAATTATTCGTCGTAGCAGTAATTGATTTTTTTTAGCTTTAGATATAAATAGTATTCTTCAGAAAAGTGAAACCTATAATGATAATATTGTTTTCTTTCAATTAATTTTGGGTTTTCGATATGATGATAAATAAGGTATTGTACTCATTATCTTTACAAGGTAAAGGCGTTAGTTGTTAGCCACTTTTGGTCTTGCCGTAAACTGGAGCCTATTTATGACTTTACCGTGAAGACCGTGGAGGACCCTTCATAAAAGATGCCGATTTAATCAATTTTGAGAGGTTTTTACCTTTTGATTACATTGGCAACTTATTGCAAAGTGCCAAATGTTGATACTTTTAGGAGATATTTTAAGGACATTTTAAGGTGGAAACAAAAATCGAATTAAAATAGGATAAAAATATTTAACTCAGTTGTGATTTAGCTGTAAATATGTTTCAAAGCTTCCTTCACTTTAAAGCTGACCTTTTGAAAATATAATATGAAATATTAAAATATCATGATAAATAGGTAGATATAATAAGCGCATAGTAAAAGTATGCCTAAATGAAATGTAGCATAATTTGAGTAGCAATTATCACTAATATATCATTTTATTCATCTTAAAAACCAACTACTTCAATAATTGCGCAACGTTACCATTAAAACAATCACTGATGGCAGTAAAATTGAATATTATTGCCTCGTTCTGATTAATTTTTTATAACCACAAAACCATAATAGATGCCTAATAACTTGCTTTGCAGCATTAACTGTTTTCGAAATATTTAATATCGTAATTCACTTATACTTCAATTATAAGACACTGGGAGAGGCCATATGTTTTGGATCCTTTTTCTTTCTCTCTGTTTACCTTCCCAAGAGACTGCTACCATGAATTCCGAAATTATACATCCGTGGTTTCGATAAACGTTGATCCTTATTTTCTTAACTTGTGTGATATATATACGAAGCTTATCTTTCTTTTACTTATTACATAGGTAGAGTATTACATTCCACCCAAAAATTTGAAACCAAGATTTTGCTGAAAACACACGTTTTAAGATCCCCTGTGTCGGAAAAAAATCTGTGTTCCATTCACGTAACTTTCTCTAGCTGTTCCAAACACAAACTATTCTTAAAAAGATTATTCTTTTATCTACATCATGCTAATCGAGATACACATTAGCTGAATTGGACGTATTGCTTGCTCCACTGTAAGTAGATGGCAAATAAGGAAATGTATTATGCTAAAGTACTAGTCAAATCTTTTAAAAGCAAAACAATTGAGGTTCGGTTCGCTTTGCAGGTCCCGTATGAGAAAACTTATAGTTTTAAATTGAAACTAATAACGGAGGAATATTTCGAAAACGGTCATCTCTACAAGGAAAACGTATATCAAATAAATTATGCGTTTTAACAAAATCTACATTTTTTATGTATTAGGGGCGTTCGGAACGAGATAAATTTTTAAACTTACTTTTTCATTGATTCTTATTCTCTAGAATTTGTGTATAACATAATACATTTTAAACACTAGAAAATAGTTTTATTTTCTCTATTTTATAATTTGTGCGACAGCTAAAATGCCGATGAAATTACAAAATTTGATAATTTTTTGAATGAATGTAACCTTTCTCCTATTAAAGGTAATTCCAGGAAATGCTCGGGTTCCGCGGGTATTTTTTCCCCTTTTTCCGTTCTATTGCCCACCCTGAACCATCTTGATCTTTTGTTTGTTTTGCACATGTTTAGTAAATAAAGTTTACTCGAAAAATTAGTACACTTTCTGAAGTTTCTAAGTAATTAATATATGTTATATAGTTGTCTAATGTTATAATTGTGTTGGATATATTCACTTTATAGTCAATTGTGGTATTAACAATGACAAAAAGAAAAAGCATTTTAAAAAAGCGAAAAAATGTTGGTAAAACTAAGGCAAATTACATGTTCCCAAGAAGAAAATGAGGTTAGGCCTAGTTCTTCGAAGAAGAAACTTTTATCATCTCAGGAAGGTATGAACAATATGAAAAATAAGAAAGTGAAGATTTAAGTATGAAATTGTAAATATAGCCTTATTGCAGACTACTCTTTCTAAATTCGCTGTATGTAAAGTTTTTCAACCTGCTATTTATGTCTCGATTCAAAAACATATAGGTCTTGCCAGTGAACTTACTTTTTTTTTCGTAAGAAATGTGACAGTTATATTATTACTATACCTTGTTTCCAGCGCTTAAACTAATACTAAAGCTATTTAGGTATTAGTTTTTTCACGTTTACACACCGTAACGTTGTATTACTAACTTTTAAAATCATATCTTGTTTATTTTTGCACTTTCAACAAAGTACACGATTTACATTAAAATATACCAAAAGTATGCGTTTGTTTATGTTTTTTACAGCAATTTCTATTGTTTCATTAGCTATCACAAAAGTGGCGTCTAAATCGTTCATAGTTTACGTTCATGTTGCAAAATTCAGAACTACCAATATCTGAAACCTGCTTATCACTAGCTATTAAAAGGTTGTGGAACCATCATTGGTGGTTTGTTATTAGATCACTAGAGTGCTTTATAATTGGTTTGAAGGCATGAGTTGTCTCTTTTTTTACATCATGACGATGATTTGCAACATTTTTACAAAAAATACCGCGAAATGCCATCCTGCCGATTTTAAAAGTGATTCTGTGTTTTTAGAGTTCTGAATCCATTATTGTTGTGCAAATAACTGATTTTCCTGTACCTTGGTTTCAATAATTTCCACTGGTTTCACCAAAGCATGCGAGCGAAGCAAGCGTGCGCTGTGTTAGGTTTAGGTTAGTGAGTGTAAATATATTGATTTTCATGTATTTTGGTTTTAACAACTGTAATTGATGTTACCAAAGCATGCGAGCGAAGCGAGCATGCGTTGTCTAAGATTTAGCTCAGTGTATTAAATAAACTACTTAGTTTTCGTCTACTTTGGTTTTAATTATTTTGATTGTTCCAAACAAAGCATGCGAGCGAAGCAAGCATCAGGTATGTTAGGTTTAGGTTAGTGTGTATCAATAAACTGACTTTCCTGTACTTTGGTTTTAATAATTTCCACCGGTTTCACCAACTGAGCCTTAGCACTCCATTGTTAATGTGTGAGTGTTGGTGACTTTTGAGCATCACTTTTCTTTTTTCTTGTTTGATGACTTGATCTACGTTGGTAGCATACACATTTCATTGTTTCTAGACCATAAATGCTTACTTCCCGCCTAGCAACAGCTGTTAAATCTTCCCCCACCATGAAAATTTTCGTGAATGTTGCTATTTAAGAAAGTGTATTTACAGGGTGGGAGCGGTGGGATATTCCAATTCTAGATGAAAACATATTAGCTCCTTGATACTCTGAAGTGGATTATGGGGTTAATTTCAATTCTTAAAGATATATTTATATAGCTTTACCCCCTCCACTCATACCATATTCCAATTCTAGATGAAAACATATTAGCTCCTTGATACTCTGAAGTGGATTATGGGGTTAATTTCAATTCTTAAAGATATATTTATATAGCTTTACCCCCTCCACTCATACCATGATAATTAGTAGTGTAATTAACCCCCCCCCCCATCAGTTTATTCTGACATCTACAAATTTTTATTATTATAGAAATTCCTACTGCATTCCCATTGTTTACACTTGTTGCTGTTGTCACACCCACTAATGGTGTATGGCCTCTCTTCTGCCATGTTGCATCTAAAGCAACAGTCAAGTTCCTGTTACCATCATTATATAATTTTATGAGCTCTGAATCAATGTATTCAGTAACGATGATGCAGAACATAAGGAACATCTATGTATGTGAATTTGCGTTTTGTGTATGGGTTGAGATCAATTGGGAAAGGACAGGCAGGCGGTGAAATTTTGTGTGGGATTATGAATCTGCCTAAGCCACCAAGAAGATGTTGTGAATATGTAAAGTGCATTGGTTCTTCAATTGAGGATGTTTGTGCTTGAAAGTGGCAATTGAAGAAGCAGTTATTAATAATGATGACTTCCTTCAAATGAAAAAATAGATGAAACTCGCTTGGTGTCAAATGCAGCCTCTAAGGAGGGTGTCGAATTGTTCCCAGCCATGTGATTAGATCAGATCATGAGTTTGTTTGGCTGTGTAAGGTCAAGTATTATGAACCAAATGGATTTTCGCGAAAACATTTAATGCATTTTGTGCTGTATGAATGGCGGAGCTTTCGTAGTGCCACATAGACGACTTTGTTGATTAACACATTCCTGGATATGAATTCCATCATTAAAACACCTTACTGTTCCAAAAACCTGAGCACATGATCTCGTGAGAGGATATTCTGTGTGAATTTCTTCTTACGGTGTGTGTTGTCTGCCTCCACTCCACGGATAACTCCTTTAATTCAGGAGTGATGTCTTTTCATTATAACAATGTGCGTTAGCAAACCATCCCCTTCAATAATCGCGTGAGAAAATCACTGCAGTGGCAGATCGGTGGTTCTTGTGCGCATCAATAAGAAGTTTGGCCATCCATCTCGAGCACAATTTCTGAAATCCTAAGCGTTCTGTCTAAATGTTGTAAAGAACTGACCTTGAAATTTGTGGAAAATGCGAAGACAACATCCGTAAGCTGAATGTTTTCTTCCACAGCTTGCACTGGATCATGCGTCATCACACCCCACCGTATCATGCACATTTGCACGGCCTTCGTTAAAATGTCTAACCCACTTTAACATTCCAGCGCTTATTATTATTTCCCCATAACTTCGCATAATGTGTGATGATGTTTAGCGTTAACATTTCTTGCATACAACATGAATCACTGATCTGAGGTTGCTGGATTGTTCTGAACATTTAAAAATGCTCTAACAACGGAACACAAAGTGACGATCGCTTACAGCTGGGACCGGCTTTACCAATGAATGGAGGAAATGATTGCGCATGCTCAAAACCGCGACTGCAGCCTTGCAGCAGCAAAATAGATATTAAATGGTACTTATTTTACAAAACACGTCTCGAAGCTTAACTTGAAATTTAGTTAATTGCTGAGTAACGCAATAATTTCAATTTACTGGTGTGCATAAAAGGTGGCCCATAATTTGTCGCAGCTGTCTATGTTGGTACTGACAAATCTAGCCATACTCTCTGCCATCAAGGCCACCCTTATTCTTCCAGCAAAGTTAAGACACTGGATTGGCAGGATATTTTACATCTCCCAAAATATAGCCGAATTGCTCATGGGTAACATTGCAAGCATGATTCCAGTTTTCACGTGATGAACCTTTAAAGCAATTGAATGTAGCTTAAAATAGAATATGAGTGTAATGAGTAAAAAGAGACGAATTTTCAAAAATACAGAAATATAGGTAAACATACTGTAGTAATATAGTATACAGAACAAGGTGAAATTTATTGGGCTACAAAGATGTGCATTTCTCATAAAAGCATGAAAGACCAAGCAAACAACAACCGGGGTTTATGGCTCAGCCATTGTATTGGATTGTATGCAACAAGGCCAGCAGTGATTTTAGTAAACACGGTGCTTTCCACTAATTTCCACGTCACGTGGTGATGACGACCAATAAGGTACAAATGCAGGAGCGTATGACGCTATGACAACAATGTTGGCGCGAAAATGTATCCTATAACAGAACAGGACATTTTTTCAGTAGCTTATTCTTCTATCTACTTCATGGTAATCGAGATAAACATTAGCAGAGAAAATAAAAGAATGCACTACACAAAAGTGATTTTGAAATATTTTAAGAGCTGCTTGCCATGTGACGTTTGGAAATTCAGTTCTCTTTGCATGGCCTGATGTAAAATACAATTATGCTTTACATTCACATAATTTTCTCTACTTTTCTTAAAACAAACTATCTTACACAAGCTTATTCTTATATTTACTTCAAGCTAATGAAGATGAAACAATTTCTGCTGTGGATTCAAGAGGAACAAAGGACTACACTACCTATACTAAAGCTAGTCACTAAGAGATTACTTTGAAATTCCATTCTGTTTGTAGGATCAGGAAGAAAATAAAGGAATGACGAGTTTTCACTTCAAAAAATTATAATTGCGAAATTTAAACTAAAATCAAGGAAAATCTTAACTCGACAACGATAAATCTGACCAATTGTATGCTTTAACGGCAACTGCATTTAGAAAGATTTTGTGCAACACTTGTGGTTTACCAGTTACGCAAAAGGCATCCAGAATTCAAGGTGGCTTCATAAGCTATTTTCAGCAAATTTAAGATCAACATTTTATTTGCCATGTAAGTATATTTAATGTGCAGTACTTTAATCAGATCCGTATAAACTGGGGAATTTTCCTGAGAATATGCATATCGCATCCATGGATGATTAGAACTTAAATATAGTCAGTACGTAGCGGACATTTTATTTTGAGTTGCATTGTTCAGATGTACGCAGACTTTTTCTAAAATACCTTTGTTTGCATTAGGATCTTCAAAACCTGAATTTCAAGTGTTTAATTTGTTTGTGTGGAATACAACGTTTTCTCTACATAGAGCGATTGCATATTTCTGAGACACAACCGCAATGTGCCAGTTATATTTGGATATTTTAGAAGTGGATCCTACCTTTCCCCATCGCTACTCTTTGTACATCATGAGAAACAAAAGAACGTGACCTTGTACTTAAAACAATATAGTATAAAAGGACTGGAAAGTTTAAAACAAAATGGTTCATGCCAAGAAAATTACAGATACATATTAGTTTCTAAGTGGAGAATGATAGAATTGAAAAGGGCTTCAGATGAAATTTGCAGAAAATTAAAAAAAAATGCATTTATATCACTATCACAAAAAATGATATTTTAATCAAAATTGATAGAACAGTTTCTGAGAAAATAAACCACTAGTGTTTCTGCATCAAATGGCAATTTGGGAAGAGAAAAAATTCAGTGAAATTTTCATGTTATATCCTTGTAAGATACGGACTTACACACCAAATTTGGACATACATTTATGAATGTCCATTCTTGACACTTCTTCGCTGAAATTTCGTCGGAAGAAGGCAGATGTTGCAAAGGTCATTGCTGCTAGAGGCCTTGCCAATCACGGCATAGCATTGGTAAAAATCAAAATATTCAGCAATATAAAAGAACTCGGAGTTAAAATATGGCATAGCATGATATATGTGTTTACCTTTTTAGCATTTTAAGATATTATCAAGAAAGATTTAGTTGCATTATTTAATAAATTAATACTTCTTCTACTTATATAAGGTATAATTGTGTTGTTGTGCACCTATTGTCAGAGTGTTTAAAAATACTAGTTCTAAGGGGTACATTTTCCTACTGTCCTATACAGCACGTAATTTTACATTAATCTTAACACGATGTTTACATTACATTTTTGAAAGTGCATTCGTATTACTCTGTTCCTTCTACATTATTTTAATTAATATTTTAAACTCCTTTACAAACTTCTGTCTTATATCCCTATTATGACAATAGATTAACACATTTGTCTCTAAAGCTTTTTGTAGTTACGCTAGACAAAAAATGATATTCACAAATTATATGTATATCTTATATAAGTGTATAAAATATTAAAACTATTATATATATCATAGGTCAAAAACAAATTTGTTATTTTTGTCACCTTTTAGCTAATTTTTACTCTTACCTAACCTTAATACTTCACTGAAATCTTGCGTATTCTATAGCAACTGCTTCAAAAAGCTTTCCCCCAAACTAACCCGGTTTTCAAACACTTTTGAGAATGATTGACATATAAACACCTGCATTGACATCAGTAAGCTATGCGCGTGCGTTTGGAGAGTGTTCAAAATGATGTCGGGATTCGTGGCTGATGCTTCGAGGATTCGCTAACTTGACAACTGGTAGACATTGTTTTGTTAAGGTATGACAAATGGGATATCTGCCTACAGAAGTCGTTTGAGGAACGGGGTTTACGAGCACATATATTATTATTTGGCAGCACAACAATTATGTAGCTTCAACCGACAGGTTGCACATGGAGTACAAATGAAGTACTGAAGTGTTTCTCACGAGACAATGCACATGTGTTGAGGTGGTAACGACATTGCGGTGCGCAGTAACCTTTCTCCGAACACTGCAGTAGTTGGGCCAACATATCCTCACGTGTGATTCATTCCCCTGCAGCGAACTGGTAATCTGCCAGAGTTCACAGGTTGCATTATTAATCATCTGACACCTTTTCGTTACGGAATGACATTCACAGATCTAATCTTCACTCCATTAAACCTTCGCAAAAGCTTTGTGTTTTTTGTCTTTGTTTGGAATTTGTTTGAGCATATTTCGATTTAAATACTCAAGATCGGCCATCAACAATCTAAAGTCTTAAATGACGGTAATACGATGGAAAATTAATAAACTAAATAATCAGAGCGTTACATTCACGTTACTTTATCTTATCTTAATTATTCTTACAAAACCTATTTACTTTACGTATATTACTATAATCATTTGCAGAAATATTTTAGTATATACTTCCCTGTAGATGCACGGGAAATTGAATATTCTAGGCTAAAACAAATCTTTCAAGAGCTGGTCACTAAGTCGTAATAGCTATTCCATTCCTTTTGCTTGACCAGAAGAAAGAAGAACGACTTCCCGTTTGAGATATGATTAAATATGGGAAATATGAAGCCAATAACAAGGAATATATCGTAAATGATTACATCGACAACAATTAATTTGACATAGATTGTGTGTTTTGAAGGAGATCTACATTTTTGGTGAAAGTTTTTAACTGAGTAGCAGTTATGCAAAAGTTATCCAGAGACTATTTCCAAAAAATACAAAATATACATTTAATTTCTTATGAAAATATCTTGAATACATAAAAGATTGTTAGAGCCATTTTGAGAAAAACAAAATTTACGAAAAATGTTCCATGTAAAGGTTTGGTGGTGGGAGGGTTTTCTTGAAAATCTTCGTGTCGCTCCTTGAAAGATGGTGTACTTAAATATACAGTATATTATGGTCAATTGGTATTGATTTAATTGTTTTTTCATACAACTGGTGTAGAGGTAGAGTCAGAGTGAAAAATGCAATGCCATAGCCGGGCTTTCAACCACGGAACTCCCGGTCTCTAGGTGGTTGCCCTACCACTGAGCTACCATTGGCAACATGCCGGCATAGCATTGAATTTTATAAGTTAATCTCACTGGCATGGGAGTCGCCGCTATTGGCTAGGTTATTTCTCAGTGATGGGATTCTTATCTACGATCTCGTTTTACATCCTTAGGTGAATGATTATAACCGATGGGACAGTTTTGCTTTGGGTAGAACCACCACCACCACCACCACCACCACGTTGCATATTGAGAATCAAAGTCTTATTTTCTCATATTAAATGTTTGTAGGTTTATTAAATTATTATTCAAAAACACCTAATGCATTCAAAAGGAGAGGTTGAAAAGCCTAACCTAACTAGGGATTCTCAACGTATCTACACTCACTGATAAATTTCGATTTAGTACACATTTTCCAAGCCCTACATAAAGGAATAAAATGCAAATATCCAATGAAAGATGCACGGAAAATCTTTTATTTGTATCTGAAAGAAGATAATCTCTACTGCAATAAGAGATCAGTCACCACAGAAAACGGACAACAGACTAGTCACCACCAGAATGAAATGGAGATGGGGAGGCCACGTTGCGAGATTTCAAGAAATGGACATACTAGGCTACCGTGTAGAGGCAAGCGACTACCAGATAGACCGAGACGCATATAAGTAGAGCTCTTCATGGAGTTCGTAGGTCAGCAATGAAATGAAATTGAGTTTAACTGATGTGGTTCTCAGTGCCCCATTCTCTATTGGGTGTGACCAACGGCTCTACTTCCCTTCCGAAGGAAGCCATGCTAAGGAAAATCCATCATCCTCCGTCGGGTTTGAACCCGCGACCTTGGGTATATAGGTCAGCAATGGTCACAAATACTAAGAGGAAGAGCAAGGTACTTTTAAAGAGACACCTGTGTGGTAATTAGGTAACGAATAAGTGTCTTTATTATACAGTGATTCAATAATACACCATACACACATTCGTGTAGTGACCAAACAGCAATAGTATTATTAAGGCAGACAAACATGACTATATAATCATGGGCAATACTACATTAGTAATGCTTTTTTTTTTTTCTCTCTCTCTATTTTTTCCCTTCAAGAAAAACTTTAGGCTATTTTTCTTTCAACTTGGCAACAAAAAAAAAAAAAAAAAAAAAAAAAATTATGTTGGACAGTACAATAGGATAATCTTAAAAATGATTCATTTTTTAAATTTTATGAAAATTTAAAAATATATTTTTCATAATAAAATGTTATGAATGCCAGATTTAAAAAATCTTGAATGTTCCATTAATATGACTTTCTGCAACAGACTGTTTCAAAGCTTCATTCTTCTATATAGTTCTCATTAGTAAAAATAATTAGCAGAAATGGTCTTATTACTTGCTCCCTTGTAAGTGGGAGGGAAATAAGGGACTACCATATGTTAAAGGATAGTAATTTTTTTTTTAAAACTGGTTGTTATGTGAATAAAGTTCCCTTGTTTATATGGCCATGAAGTTGACAAATTCCTGTTTGAGAAAAGTATAAGCATTTTAAAAATGAAAGCAATAACAAGGAATATGTCAAAAACGGTCACTCCATTAAAAAAAAATGAATGAACATTAATTTTGTGTTTTAACCAGCTCCTTACTTTTGTTATGTAAGTTTTTGTCTATCTCTTACGCTTATCAGTTATGCAAAATTCCGCAAAGTTCATCCAGGATAAAGATGCGTTCAGAGGCTATTTCGAGAAAATTCAAGATATACTTTTTATTTGTCATGTAAATAGTTTCATTTTTGAGAAAATGAATATTTTCGAAAACTTTTCAATGTAAAGGGTAATTGGGGATGGGGGAATTTTCTTCAAAATCTTCTTGTCGCATGCTTGGAAAATACTGAACTTAAATAACAAGTTTGGTATTTAACGGCCACACACAGACAGACACACACGGGGACTTTTTCTAAAAATGCTCTCTTTTTGGGGGGTTTTTGGGGGTCTCAAAACATATATTTCCGGTGAAATATTAGTATATAGTTTTTGGGTGCAACACAATACGTTCTATGTACACTATGTACATAGTACGTAAAAAAATATAGTTTTCATCACTTGGCATAATGTAACTACCAACCTAAAGGTATAAATGGACAGGCGTATGCTTATTAATAGCCACTTACAACTTTAAACTTTGCTTTCTCGCAAACTTTCCCAACACTTTTCCATATTCAAATGCTCCACATGTTGCGATTTTTACTGGTTTTTTTTTTCTAAATGATACCGCCTCAAAAATACATTAAAGAAAATGATCATATTGGTTTTTAAAAAACTGCTTATATTTTAAAGAATAAGTTACATTATGAAAACTCAAGAGTTTGGAGAGTAAGAAAATATTTCTACAATAATTAAAGTTTTTTATAAAAATATAGTATGACAAATGTATCTGTAAGCTCATTTACTGCAAAACGAAAATTTTATGGGAATATTTTTAAAAATGCATCACGTGGCTGCTTTTATTATAGCAATGCATTTGGATAGCAAAATTACTGTTTAAATATGCAGGATAGTCAAAGTTGTGACACATGAAAAAAATATTACCATTATTGTTGACAATAAGTGCTATAAATTTCAATAAAGTATTTTATATACCAAATTTCACATGTGCATCATCTTCTGGCTGGTAAATTAAAAAAAAAATGTTATGGTGAAGAGGATACTCTTAAGACTATCTATTTGGCATGCCATATTACTTCCACAAAGTACATAAAAACAGTTAAGAAGTCGTACTTTGACCTCGTAACAAATGTTCTTTAAAATGAGACGTTCTTTATATTTCTATTTACTATTGAACCGTTAAACATCTATGATTTAAGATTAGGAAGACTTAAAGCAATTGGTTTATTTATTGTTGCCCTTAGGCTGTATGAAGTCTCCTACACGTCCTGGAGGTGAAAAGGCTGTTGGTGACGCGGAACTGCATCAGCGAAGATGCTCGCAGTCATTTATTTACGATGAGCTCTGAACCCTGCTAATGGTTCCAACTGCATCAGCAGGAGATAAAGAGGAACAGATGAAAGTTGGGACCAGGTGTTCGTTTGGATGCTTGATTTAAAGGTGGTGACCACAAACAAGTTTTTCTTTCTGGGTGAAATGCTAGGAATTGGATATTAAGGGCAAAGGTTAATATTTAGAATTAAATGCTGAAAAAAAGAAAAGTAAGAAAGATTAACTGTATCTTAAAGACAAACAATTTGAATGTTATTAGATTTTCTGAACATCGTTTTCTGAAATGAGAGATCAAATTAAGACATCTCCACAAAAGCTCACTTTCATAGCGGACACTTTCAGAGCGTTTAAAATATCCGCATGACTTTCTCTACCCATTTTGTAACAAGCGATTCTTACTAAAGGTTAGTCATTCACCTGTTTCCTGTAAATCGAGATTTACATTGGCAGAAATAGTTTTATTATAGATATATTTCCTTGTAGGTACAACGAGCGTACCGATATACATACATTAGGCTACAGCGACGTCATCTTTTAAGAGATGGTCACCTAGTGGCCATCTTTATATTAGCTTCTCTTTGTAGGGCCAGGAGAAAAAAATAAAAAACAAAAGCAATGAGACACCCCCAGTTGAGAAAAGCAAAGTATTGGAAAATTTAAAGGAGTGTTTCTGAAATTGTTAACTCAAAAATAGAAAATGTATACGACAAATTTGAGTGTCCTAACAACATTTATATTTTTGTGTACTTTTTGTCTTTGTTTTTTTTTTCTTTCTATCTCTTACGGTTTACCAATTATGCAAAAGCTATTCAGAATGCAGGCGTCTTCAGAGACGTATGCACGAAAATTTAAGACATTTATTTGACATAAAATATCTTAAATACATGGTAATTTAATCAAAATCATAATAGCCATTTTCGAAAAATGTTCCATGTAAAGTATAGTGGCAGTGTAAAATTATTTGTGTTACATCATTGTAAGATGCAGAACTTAAAATACCTGGTGTGGTATTATATACTTTAAGTTTGCGAGCTATGATATTCAAAGATACACACACGCACGCGAACCTTTTTCTAAAAATCTGGTGTGTTCTATACACACGATTTTATTTACCTATTCTACAACAAAATATTTTTACAAAAGCGTTCTCCTCTATCTACGCATGCTAATCGAGGCAATGGCGCTGTTGCTTCATTGTAGGTACAAAGGAAATAATACAGTAAGCTAAAACGAAGTCAAATCTTTTAAAAGTCCTTTTGCATCGCAGTAATAAAAAAAAATCTGTATTTCAGAAAATTTATAAGTATTTCAAAATTTAAACCAATAACAATAAATTACTTTACATATATAGTTTATTAGTCGTTAAACCAATTTGAGAAAATCAAGATTTTCGAAAAAAGGTTCCATGTAAAGGGTAGTTTGCCGTGAAAATCTTGAAACTCTTAGTGTCGCATCCTTAAAATATACTGAACTTAAATATTGAATTTTATATTTACGGTATTTTTAGGGTGATTTTGTACACGCACGCACGCGGGTACAGTTTTGATTAGGAATATTATTTTTTGTGCAATCTCGACATCGAATTTTTCGGGTGCAATACAATACTTATCCTACTTTGTAAATGCAATAAAGAAATTAAACATGAAATTTCAATACACTACTGAAGACGTGTACAGACTGAACAGCAATTCATAGCGAAGATGCACTTTGAGAGATTTTTGAGAGCTTATCAACACTATAAATTAGAGCGTAATACCAGAGAATATATCTATATAGTATATAAAAGACAAATGAAACAAAACATTTCAGTTAAGACGCATTTTGAGATCCTTAGTTTTTAGCTTTTGTATCAAATTTACTATTATATAATGATGATACAAAAAACTGTGATAGTTAAACCATAATGCAAGAGTAGAATTTTGTATCCTTCGGAATTTCTGTCAGTATTCCAGCTGAACTGTCTTAATAGATGTTTGGTAATAATTAATGAAATTTAAACCTCATTTTAGACGCTCCAGCAAAGTCATTGTTCTTAAAAATGACATTCTTTAATATGTACTGCTTCAGAAAATTACTTTCATGCACTATTACAAATTCATTTAATTTTTAAATACGGTTTAACGTTGAGGGAACCGGAGACAAAACATTGCACAACATGGAAATTAGTGCATATAAACACACTTAGAAAGCACATGCATTATTTGGCACAACTATTTTTGCCCACCTTCTTTTGAGTTATTTCAAATAAGCATTAATCAAGCTACAAATTCTTCCTTACGCGTCATTTTTGTTGCACTTTAATAAGCATTTTATGCATCATCACAACTGTAGCACTGATTTTTTGGCAATGCCACTGCTTTGAGCCACAAAAAAATATTAAACATTTAAGAATCATAAATTTAAAAGTATTGCATCTCAGTAGCTATATGCATAGTATAAAAATAATTAGCTATATTCTTTTTATGCTTAAAAAGAACGGTTATGTTGCAAGAAAGCTTCAAAGATCATCAATATGTTGGTTCAAACATTATTAAATATTTAATGTTATTTTAACAACTTTGAAGGTTGTTATAATATTAAAGCAAAATATGTCACATTAATTTTCCCTATCTTGAGAAATATTTAAAGTTTAAACTAAATCACTTCTAAATTACAGGTAATTAGATAATATAAATTTAGGTAATATATTTTTTGGGAAATAAGTATGATTATAATAGGTTTTGTTTTCTCTGGAGATCATATCTAAATAATTATTTTAAAATATTGAGAGAATATCCTAGAAAAAAAATCTGATGCGTAACTCACATGACTTTCTCTAGCTACTCTACAAACTTCTTACAAAAAGTTTTTCTTTCAACACTATGCTAGTCGAGATAGATATTAGAAGAATTTTAGTACCCGGTGCCTTATAAGTAGAATGGAGCTAAGGGAATGCACCATGCTAAAGTGATAGTGAAATGCTTTAAAAGGCTGTCGCTATGCGATTGTCATTGCAAATCGCTCCTTTACTTGGCCAGGCGTAGAACAAAAGAAAAATGGACACTTCCGTCTGAGAAAAGTATAGGTACTTCACAATTGAAACCAATAACAAGGAATACCTCGAAAACGGTTAAGTTCCACGAAAAAATTGTATATGACATAACTTGTGAATTTTAACAAGATCTACAGTTTTTGTAAAGTAAGTTTTTGTCTATCTATTACGGTTTACTAGTTATACCAAATTAAGCAAAATTCATCCAGAATAAACAGATATTTAGAAGCTGTTCCCAGAAAAGTCAAGATATACATTTTATTTGTAATAGATATGGCTTTAATATGTGGTATTTTAATCAAAAACATTAGAGCCATTTTTAAGAAAAACAAAATTTTTCGAAAATTTGTCCATATAATGCATAGTTAGTGGTCGGGGGAATTTGCCTGAAAATCTTTGTGTCGCATTTTTGGAAGATACCAAACTTAAATACCAAGCTTGGTATTTAACCGTCTTTTCGTTTTTGAGCTATGCTGTCCACCCCCCCCCCCCACACACACACACACACACACACACACACACACACACACACGGACCTGTTTCTGAAAATGCTTTTTTTGGATTCAGGGGGACCTAAAACATGTGTTTTCGGTGAAATCTCGACATCGAGTTTTTAGTTGGAATACAATACCTTCTCTATCCCTATGTACATTGTACATACGGGACTAGAGAAAGTAAAACTCGGATGTGCTTTCTCTAGCTGCTCTACAAACAAACTTTCCTTAAAAAAGATTATTCTTTAATTGCATCATGCTAATCGAGATAACCATAGCAGAACTGATCTTAGTTCCGAGTAACAAAAAAAGGTAGATACGGGAATGCACTAGGCTAAACAAATGCTCAAACTTTTGAAAACTCATCATTAAGTGAGTATTGAAATTCGGGTTTCCTTTGCATTTCCGAGAGTAAAACAAGAGATGAAGGCAAAGTTGATTCCGCTTGAGAAAAATTTTAAGTAGTTTAAAACTGAAATCAGTAATAAGGAATATTTTGGAACCGGTTACTTTTACGAAAAAAATGTATATAGCATATATTGTGTTTTTTAACAATAGCTATAATTGTAGTGCGGTAAGCTTTGTGTATCTCTAACAGAATAACAGTTTCACAAGTCATCCAGAATGAAGAGGCCTTCGGAGGCAATTCCCAGAAGTTTAAAGGTGTGTGTTTAAAATTGTCAGGAAATATATTAAATATATAGTATTTTAGTCAAAAACTATCGATTTTATTAATTATACTCAATTTTGAAAAAATACATTCATGTGAAGGATTGGTGGAGGTGGGTGAATTTACTTGAAAATTTCCGTGTCGAATCCTAAAAAGGCACTGAATTTAAATAACAAGATTGGTATTTGACGGACTTTTTGTTTTTGAGCTATGCTACCCACGAAAACACACACACACACACACACACACACACACACACACACACACACACACATACACACACATTGTCCTAAACTGGTTTTTATTCAGGCGGTCTCAAAACATGTGTTTTGATTAAATTTCGGTATCAACATTTTTGTATGAATACAATATATTTTTTATCCAATATATACATTGTACATACGTGCTAGAGAAAGTAATAACTGCTCTTCCAAATGTTCAATCATTAGTGAAGATTAAAGTTGGTTTTCCAAGTAAATCTGTTGAAACTGATAAAAACTGCCGCTGTTCTCAATTTTACAGTGCCATATGCGCTCTCGATTTGGATGAAATTAACGATTCTACTCGGTACTGGATGCAACTAAAGCAAACTGCATTCAAGAAGCGTCTCAACATACTACAAATTCAAAGTAGAGGTGTTAAAAACAAGGTGTGTTTATGCGCCGAGTTAATGAACCTAACGCAGCCAGTGAGCAACAGTTTTGTTTATGAAACTGTACCTAATTAGTTATTTTCCTTTTGACAACTGTTAATGATTTTCGCTTAATTAACATACAGAAAAATCTATTTTACAAGGTCTCATTAATCTTTTACAAGACAAGGATGTCATTGCGCAACAGAGCTAGAGCGTCTTAAAATGGCTGCCAAACGGTTTTTTATTGGTTGAGCCAGAACACGGATCTATTTCTTCAAACTATATTTGATCCAATTTCTTAATTTTGAGAACTTTTCTAGATATACGATGATTCAAAAGAAATCAAGTATTTAGGCGCCACTGGACTATTTTTTCTTCCTTTTCCTTGTTTCTTTTTGTACGGAACACAGTAGCGTATTTTCTTTGAATACGATTATTGCTTTTAAATCACTTTTAGTTTATTTACTGATTATTCTATAGTAAATGAAGCATTTTTATTTACTCTTCCATATATACCCCTACCTGTACTGTAATGATTTTAGTATAGCGTATTCCTTTAGTTGCCTTTTACTTATAAGGAACTAAGTAACAAGTACATTCTGATAACGCTTATCTCGATTAACATGGCGTAGAAAGAAGAATGATCTTTAGTAAGAGATCTGTTTGTAGAACAGTTAGAGAAATTCATTTGAGTGTAACACACATTTTTCTAGGTATTCCTTGTTATTGATTTCAGTTTTAAAATACTTATACTTTTTTCAAACAGGAAGTCATTCGTGTTTGTTTTGTTTTACTCTTGGCCATGCAAAGAAGCAAATTTCAATGATAATCGCATAGCAACAGTTTTTAAAACATTTGGCTATAGCGTTAGCCTAGTGTATTCCCTTAGTTCCCTTCTACTTAAAAGAAACTAAGTTATAAGACCATTCGGCTAAAATTTATCTCGATTGGCATGAAGTAGAAAGAAAAATCTGATGCTTTCCATTCACATGACTTTCTCTACATCTCTGCAACAAATTTTAGTTAAAAAGCTTATGCTTCTATTTACTTCATGCTAATCGAGAAATATTAGCAGAAATATTCTTATTATCTGCTTCCTTGTAAGTAGAAGCGAAATGAGGGAGTACCATAGTTTAATATGATATACAAAAGCTGATTGCTATTTAACTGAAGTTCCTTTGTTTGTTTGGACAGGAGTTAACAAATTCCTGTATGAGAAAAGTATGTTTTTCAAAGCAGAAACGAAAAACCAAGAATATCTTAAAAATGATCAACTCCACGAAAAAATGTATATGACATAAATTGTGTGCTTTATCACGAGCTACATTTTCTGTAGAGTAAGTATTTGTCCTTCTCTTACGGTTTAGCAGTTAGGCACAATTCCGTAAAATTCATCCAGAATAAAGTAGTCTTCAGAGGTTATTCCCAGAAAATTCAAGATATACATTTTATTTGTCAGGTAAATATCTTTAATCAAAATCGTTAGAGCCATTTTTGAGAAAATCAAAATTTTCGATAAAAGTTCCATGTAAAGTTCCATATTTTCTTGAAAATATTCGTGTCGCATCCTTGGAAGATATTGAACTTAAATACCAAGTTTGGTATTTAACGGTCTTTTCGTTTTTGAGCTATGCTGCCCACAGACACTCAGACACACACAGACATACAGACAGACAGACAGACAGCCAGACACACACACACACACGGACATTTTTAAAAATGTTTTTTTTTTATTCAGGGGGATTCAAAACATAAATTTCCGGTGAAATCTCGGTATCGAATTTTTGGGAAAATACAATACCTTCTCTATACACTATGTACATAGTTCGTATAGAGAAAGTAAAAATACACTTTAAGAAGTTTGTCTACGCAGCAAGTAGAGAAAGTCAAATAAATTGTACTCGTTAGATATGTTAAGTTGTTACAACGCCTATTACATTCATCTGTTGATCTGAAAGACGCCGGTTGATGTATATTTATAGTAGTACAGTAAAAAACCTGTTGCAAAAAAAAAATTACAACCAGCAGGAAAAACTGATCTGCTTCTGCGAAAGCCGAGGAGAGGAAAGCTACCTCCCCATCTTTGTCAGGTGTCTCTCTCCTCCTTTTTTGCCACTCCTGTATAGGAAAGTAAAATAAAACATGGAATTTTGTGAAATGAATTTATCAGTGGCACAAAACAGCATTGTCAAGTCGGCATGAAACAAACTTGTAGACTCACTGTTAAGTTTTCTAGAAAGCGCCTAGCTTCAGACTTCTACATTTTGAAGGATGCCCTTTGTCCGAAATATGACACATTTGTGTACGTATCCGAGCATTTTACTTTCTCTAGTTAAAAGGTCAGGGAAACAGGCAAACTGAGGTAATAATAATATTAGTCAGTAAGAAAATATTATAAGTACAGCGAATTGTAATTTCAATGTAAGGAAAGATGTACAAATACTTTACCTAATACCTGTATATCTAATAAAGTGAGGAATTTATAGCATTCCGCCCAAAATGTTTGTTACATTTACAGGACCTTCTCTACATAAATCAACCTGAAATTCATGTTACTTGGGATAAATATTAACAGAAATGGTTTTATAAATTATTTCCTTCTATATACAGTGCAAATAAGGGAATATTTAAGAGCTGTCTGTTATGTGGTATTGAAATCCATGAACAGGATGAAAATAAGTATGTAATGACTTCCACTTTGGATAAAGTGTAGGTATTAGAAAATTGAAACCAATGACAAAATCAATCTCAATCTCTCTCACACAAACAGTTTACCAGTACAAAAATTATATAAAACTCATCGAAAATAAGGGTCTTCAGAGTTATTCCCAGATATTTAAATATATATATATATATATATATATATATATATATTTAGCTTGGTATGAAAATGTCTTAGACATATGACACTTTAATCAAAATCGTTAGCCATTTTTGATAAATTCAATTTTTTTTTAAAATGTCCCATATAAATGGTAGTTGGTAGTGGGGGATTTTCTCCAAAATCTTGTGTCCCTTATATACCAAGTTTGGTATTTAATTAACTTGTCGTTTTTGAGCTATGCTACACACAGGCACACACACTCTGACATGTTTCTAATTTTTTTTTTAGAATTGGGGGTCTCAGAACAAGTATTTCCGGTGAAATCTTCACATAGAATTTCTGGGTGAAATACAATACCTTTTATACTCTCTGGCATGTTTCTATTTTTTTTTTTTTTGGAATCCGGGGTCTCAAAACGTATATTTCCGGTGAAATCTTGACATAGAATCTCTGGGTGGAATACAATACCTACTCTATCCACTATGTACATTGTACATACATGCTAGAGAAAGTAAAAAGTTATGTTCCTGTCACTCAAGCTTGGCATTTTTGCAGTTATTAGGCGATAAGCGTCTTATTTTCTATTTTGTTCTTTTGTTTGTTTAGATATAGACTAAGATAAAGTAATACAGTTTTGTAATTGCACGCTGTTGGCACTAGGAGTTATTTAGCATATCTGCTTTAATCAGTAGGCGGTCTTATTGCTGATCTATAAGCTATCCGAAACAACAGAATGAGAAACGACTAAAACGCGAGTTAAAAGATTTTGTGCGATTTAACTTAACGATATGCAAAACCTTGGCGGTACTTCGGTTTAGAAATAACATGCAGATATAACGGTATTGAAACGAGTAATATCCGATTAATAAATAAACAAATAAATAATAAAAATAGTTTGTATACTATGTACTTAAGTAGATGAAGTCTTGTATTTCACCCAAAAATTCGACATAGATTTCACCAATGTGTGTGTTTTGACTCCAAAATATTCCAAATAGATATAACTTAAAACCGTAAAGTTGGTATTTAAATTGATAAACTTCCAAGGATGGGACAAAGAGATTTTTAATAAAATCCTCACATATCAAGTTACCACTTACGAGACGTTTATTTTCTCAAAAATAGCTGTAACGATTTTGATTAGAACGCCATATGTGTACATAGTGTCATGAGAAATGACGTGTATTTTAAAGCTTCCGGCACAGCCACTGGTTTTTATTCATTCTATACGACTTGTCCATAATTTGAAAACCTTGAAAGGTAGTAAAAGGTAGGTAAAAAATGTAGATCTTTTTGAAGCACACAGTTAATGTCAAATATATGTATTCCGAATATGTTAGCTGCTGGTGGTTACAATTGAGAAATACTTACTTTTCTCAAGTGGAAAATTGCTGTTCATTTTTTTCTTGCATCTGCGCAAAGAGAAAGGAATTCAAAATCTTAAAAGATCTGGCTATCACTTAAGCCCTGTACATCTTTAGCCACTTTGTATTTAAGGATATTTGTAACAAAGCCAATTATGCAATTTTAACCTCGATTAATATACAAGGTGAGAGGTGAATAAATGCAAATAATTTGATACATATAAGAGAACAATACCTATAACTTAAGTGTATTTCATTTTGTCCGCTTACTAATAACATAAATAGCACACTCATAAATAAAGCACACATTTCGAAGTCTAATATGCTCTGAAAATTCTGCGGTATGTCTCTGCTGTGTTTTCACACAACAGCGAGCTCCTGTGTTTAGTAGCACTCGCACACAGCCAAGCTATGTTCATGTGCCTCACAATGAGAAAACGAGTGACTGATTCGGTTACAAAGTTTCCTTTACACAATGAATGACTTTTCATGTGCTGAATTAGGTGATATTCATTTAATTTACACCGCAACTGGGGAATCTACCAATGCTGCGGCGATTTCTAGATGTCATCTTCCCAAAAAACAAATGTTAACATGACCCCGGTTCTCTTAATTCCCAATTTGAAGCGTTTTTAAATGTCGATGCTTAATTTTAATTTATCAACGTTGTAAGAACGATGAGGACGTTTTTGTAGTTTGAAAGTACTCAATATTTTTAAGTTGAAACCTGAATACATTGTGAATCCTAGTGTTGGGTGAAAAGAAATGTATGGTTATGTAGGCTGAGTTTCAGTGAGATCGATAATCTTCCCTCACATCACACTACCTGCTATGGTCGGGCAGGGCAAAGGGTAGAGGGTAGAGGAGAGTGAAAAGTGTGACCAAACGTCTGAGATAGGGAATAGGGAATAAAAGGCATTCTAAAATCGTGAAATTTTCCTAATGAACATAATTTTAAAATGGAACAAAACAACTGCAAATACTGGATCGTCTAATTGTCTTCAAACGCTATATATACACACACAGGGTGTTAATGAACTACGCCGAAATAATTTGCGAGATTGTGCACGTGACTCATATAAGTAATTTGAGATCGGCGATGCATGGTCCCCGGATAAACATAACGCAACTACATAGCGTTAAACGTGTGGGTATCAGGTGCTGATAAGTCCGTGTTAAAGCAAAGCAGGTTGAAAAAATAGCTTAGAATGTCTTTAAAACCCCTGCTCGAGTACAGAAATATCAATTTTTAGCAGCTCGTTACTAGCGTTCTGAAGATTTAATGTCCCAAAAATCTGTAAAATCTCGAACTAATCACTTGACAGTGCGGCACTGAGCATTCATTATATACGTTCTTGAGTTATGTAGCCTACTCTGGAGGGTTAATGCATAACGCGGGAAGCTACTATCCCTAAGGGCATTGAGTTCGAATTCTGTCACAGAGTAAATTCTTTTTATTATTATTATTATTTTTTTTTTTTTTTTTCATTTCAGACGAAGTGTCGCGATACGTGAACGAGACCCGAACTCGGAAACTATCTTTCACTTGAAAGCCAGTATCATTACCACTGCGCTGTAATATGTCCCTTCTTTTTTCGTGTTTTGCTCTCGAATAGTTGATAAATTAGCCAGTGGCCTACTGGCACTTCAGAAACTTTTAGCCGATACTTCGACATTTCAATAAACAGGCCATAAGTCTCTTATCTCAAATTACCTATTTAAGTAATCTACACATTCTGTGAAAAAATTTCGGTATAGTTTACTAACACCCTGTGTATGTATATATATTCCTCAAACACACACGCACACACATTTACTCTCACATACTTCCAGACACTGAGGAATAGGGAATAATTCTGGTTAAAAAAAAATACACGCCCCAGCCGGAAATCGAACCCGGGAACTCCGGGTGAGAAGTCAGCTCGCTGACCACTCGATCAAAGAGGCAGTCCAAATTTCTTTGTTAGTACCTTCATGTAGTAAGTAATCAATTAAAAAGAATGATCACACAATTTCAGTTCAAATTTGTAATACCAGATTATCATTAGGTGTAAATTAAGTCAGATCTATAATGAATTTTTAAAATACAAACTTCAGATGAAATTAGGCAAGCTAATGAAGTTGCGAGTTCAGAGCCAATCTATATAGAAACCAGCATCAGCCATGTTTTAAATGTGGTACCTTAACGCCTTGTTTTATGACGAATGATGCGCGAAAAATCGAATTGCGTTTGCATTTAAATGAACTGTTTAATAAGAATTCACCTGAAAGATTCCCAATGATAACTAAATATGCTTCTTTAAAGTATTAGTTTTGTCTATTCCTTTCAAACTGTAAATTTTAAATCTCACACCTTTTTAATAAAAATAAATTTGGAATATTTTATAGGTTTTTATTACGTTTATATTTTCATGATTTGTGTTTTAGTATTGGCCACGTATAGTCATTTAAATGGCTCAATGTAATTTAAAAAATCTGATGTAATCCATTCACATGACTTTCTCTAGATCTCTGCAACAAATTGTTGTTAAAAAGTTTATGCTTCTATTTAATTTATGCTAAGTGAGAAAAAAACTAGCAGAAATGGTCTTATTTGCTTCCCTGTAAGCAGAAGCGAAATAAGGGAGTAACATAGGCTAAAGTGATAGCAAAAGATGGTTGCTATCTGACTGAAGTTTCTTTGCTTGTATGGACAGCAATTGTTAAATTCCTGTATGAGAAAATTACAAGTTTTATAGCTGAAACCAAAAAACAAGGAGTATCTCAAAAACGATCAACTCCTCGAAAAAAGTGCATATTACATAAATTGTGTGTTTTAATGATAAGTTTTTGTCTATTTCTTACAGTTTAGCAGTTACACAAAATTCCGTAAAATTCATCCAGAATAAAGTAGTCTTCAGAGGCTATTCCCAGAAAATTCAAGATACACATATTATTTGTCAAGTATATATCTTTAATATATGATATTTTAGTCAAAATCGTTAGAGCCATTTTTTAGAAAATTTGTCCATGTGAAGGGTAGTTGGGGGTGGGAGATTTTCTTGAAAATCTTCGTGTCGCATCCTTGGAAGATGTGGAACTTAAATATCAAGTTTGGTATTTAACGGTTTTTTCGTTTTCGAGCCATGCTGCCCACAGACACACCGACACACACACACATAGACACGGAGACAGACACACACGGACATTTTTCTAAAAATGCTTTTTTTGGATTCAGGTGGTCAAAAAAACATGTATTTCCGGTGAAATCTCGGTATCGAATTTTTGGGTACAATGCAATACCTTCTCTATACACTATGTACATAGTACGTATAGAGAAAGTAAAAACGCACACTTTTTACTTCAGGTCTATTTTTCCCAGTTTAGCATTTTTCATTTTTTCTACACGTACTCTGTACATGGTGTATAGAGAAAGTACTGTGTTCCACCAAATATTCGATACCGATATTTCACCTGAAATACACGATTGAGACCTCCTGAATTAAAAAAAGAAAGTATCGTTAATAAAAGGTCAGTGTGTACGTTTCTGTGTGCGAGTGCGGAAATCATAGCTTAAATACGAAAAGTCTTGGTATTTAAGTTTAGTATCCCTCAAGAATGCAACACAAAGATTTTCAAGATGATCTCCCAACTCAAACTACCCTTTGCATGGAAAGAATTTTCGAATTCTTTTTCTCAAAAATGGATCTAACGACTTTAAAATATCGTATAATATACATATATACACACGCATATACCTACATATACATAATAAAATGTATATCTTGGAATTTTCTGGAACTAGACGCCTCTGAAGATCTCTTTATTCCGGATGAATGAATTTTGCATAACTGAAAAACCGCAAAAACTTACTACAGAAATATATAGATCTCGTTAAAATACACAATTTATGCCCCTTTTATTTCTTTTTTTGAAGAGCTGTCCGTTTCCGAGATATTCCTTGCTACTGGATTTAGCTTTAAAATACTTATGCTTCTCTAATACGGCAATTTGTCAACTCCAGACCATACAAACAAATGAATATCAATCACATAGCAACTAGCTTTTAAAAGATTTGACTATCGTTTTAGCCTAGTGTGTACTCCCTTATGTCCGTCCTGTTTACAAGGAAGCAAGTCATAAGACTAATTCGGTTAATTTTATCTCGATTAGCATGAAGTGGAAATAGAATAAGCTGTTTAATAACAATTCGTTATAGAGATGTAGAGAAAGTTCTCCTGAATGGAACACATCAGATTTTTATTATTTAAAATGCTCTGCATAACACGGTTTTTAATTATATACTGAAATATTCCAAAAGACTTCATAAAATTAGAATATAAAAACGATTGTACTTTTTGTTGTTTTTATTAGATAATACTTTTTCTGTGTGTTTCATGTTTGAATAAGGGTATTTTTTTTAGATTTGCAGGAATGTTTTATTATATATTTTATTGCAGGAACACAGGAGCCTAAATCAATAGGAAATCAGATATATATTGTCTTTGAAAATCAATAACGATTCCATGATATTGCGAAAAACAACTGAATGCTAATGACTAACTTGAAAATGTTCAACCAACGACAAAAAATATCTCAGAAATGGCTGATGTTACAAAAAAATCTTACATAAATTTTGAATTTTAAAGATATCTAAATATTTTATGTAGTAGGCATTTGTTTATCTCTTAAGGTTTACAAGCTATTCAGAGTGCGGAGGAATTCACGAGCTAATCCATCGTGATCATCATGATCTTATTCTTATTCTTCTTCTAAAGACTCGTCGTCTTGTCACTGCAATCATTCTACTCTTTTTTCAGCTATTCTTTTAATTCCTTCACAACTAGAACAACCTTGACCTTTACAGATTCTTCTATTGTTCTATTTCTAGTTGAAGTTTTCTTCCCCTCATAAATGTTTTGCAAAAATTTGTTATGGCGTAATATACGAGAAGTCCAAAGTATATTTTTCTTCTATTAATTGAAAGAAATGTATTTTCATTTACTTATTTCAATATTTTTATATTTTATATTTATATCTGTCCATTTAACTTTCATCACTCTCTCATGTGCTATGTAACTGCAATATAATGTAAAATATTTAATATACATGTAAATATGTTAATCAAAATGTTAAGAGTTTTTTGAGACAATATGGAAAATATTTACTTGTTTAAATAGTCATTTAGGGTGGAGCATTTTCTTGAAAAAATGTTTGTGTCTCATCTTTGGAGGATGTTGAAATTAAACACAAAATTATATATTTATTTTGTATACCACTTGTGAGTTTTGCTGTTAACTATAACTGTTTTTATTCAGAAAACTTCGCGGTCAATTTTTTAATGGAATGCAATACCTTCCCTACTTCTCTAGATAAACAGATCAATGGTCAATTTTTAATTCAATATTTTCCATAATGCAAATTAGGACATAAGAACTAAACTGTCGCTCCCATTCCGCAATTTCCTTGTTGTCTGAGCTTCATCTTTGTGAAAACTGCGCATCTGTCGTTTCAGAAACGTTGTGGTAGTAATATTAAGTGATTAAACCTACATTCAGACTGAAACATAATCACAGTTTGGATCATCGGAGCTACATTTAAATTCATTTCTGTCAAACAGCTTAGCAAATGCCATTCACGTCATCTACATCTGAAAATAAAAATAATATTTTATAGGTTAGCGGGCAGTGCTACCGCAATGCAGGTGCCAAATATCTTGACACCTGCTGACAGCGACGGGAGAGAGAAAAAAGAATAGATGTCGGTGTACCACAAAACAACTTCTTTCAGATGCAAGATCGAATGAAATTCACTGTTACCTAACTTCGGTCTCGTTTTGGGATAGCGACCTTACGCGGAACTGCGTAAACATGAGTGGTTGTATTTCGGAGGCCGGTCTGCATTATGCGAATCTGACACAAAACCAGAAGTAGAAAGTGCGGCCAGACCACGCGTCCGCGTAGACATATGAAACAAGCTCTTGTGTCACACACGCATGCCTTAACTTCTGTTGCTGGGGAGGACATATTCGAAACTTGACTCTTAGCGAAACCAGCCGACCCTGTTTTGAAGGAAAGGTCGAAGGAATACCAAAAAGAAATCTAGTTCCTGGTTTCGCTGGGGGGACTCTCTGGCAGAGCGTTCCAGATCATAGAATTAAATATTTCATGGAAATTAACTGCCACTCCTCGCCATTGCAGTCACCTCTAACCTTTCGGAAACCCCACCTGTGGAATACATAAAGCATCACTCGCTCTGCGCACCTGAAAACAAAATGTTAAAAACCTTCAGGGTCAGGAATTCTAAAGATAGTATTGCCAAAAATAAATAAATGTAAACAAAAATCCAACACAATCCAAGAGAGCAGAAAATTCTGTTTCTTGTCTTTTATTTACTTATCTATATCTGTACATTCCTTAGATCCGTTTAGTCGTCCTCAATGGTCTAGGGGTAACATGCTAGACTCTGGTTCCCAAGCCACGGCTTCAAATACGGCGGAGAGCGATGGCTTTTTTGGGTCCCGTGGCTTCCCACGGAAGGGAAGTAAAGTCGTTGATCCCGTGTTGTAGATTTATGGTACATTAAAGAACCTCAAGCCTAATAAAGAGGTCTCTAAGCAAAATTAAACAGGTATAATAGAATGAGAAGCTAAGAACCGCAGCGACTAAAGAGCGTCGCAAATAAAAGGCAATTTCAATTTAAGCCCCGATACATTATCCAGCACCAGAATTTCACAAAAGTGGCAGATTAAATTTGAGATTTGGTTACTAATACCGTTATCCTGAACGGAAATACTACTTTAATGATTAATTTGGCTAATTTTATGTCCAAAACTACACCCTTTATTTTATTGACATGGCTTCAAAGTAAATTACTCAGAATAGTAAAATAAAAGAAAATTCTAATATAGTTCACTGTGAACTCAATTTGCATTGAAATTAAATTATTTTGGTTTTTACAACTGTTGCTTACTATCATGCCAAGAGTTTTTGCACTTAGCTTAAGTGCAAAATCACAGAAAATCAGTGTTTCTTTGAAAAATTATAATCCTCCTTATAGATACTTAAAAATTTGAGACCCTCAAAAAAAGAATAGTATGACATAATATTCATTTCCAATATCCTAAACTTAAAGGGAATGTAATACTAAATTATGCTACTTATAAGAAAAAAATCTGAAACGTTTATTCACATGACTTTCTAATTCTGCAAACAAACAATTCTTATAGAAGCTTTTTCTGTCTACTTCGCGTACATTGATTTGAGGAATATTTACAGAAATACTTTTATTACTTTCTTGTACTCAGTAATAAGGCTAAAGCGATAGTGAAATCTTTCAAGGGCTGATCGCTTTGTGATGCACTGACATTCCGTTCTCTTTGCTTGACCAGAAGAAAGAAAAATTAATAATTATTTCCCATTTAACATATGTATAAGATTTAAATTGAAATCAGTAACTTGAAATAGCTCGAAAAAGGTTAACTCAACAAAAAAAGTATTTGACATAAAATGTGTGTTTTAACGAGATTTACATTTGTTATAGATTACCGTTTGTACAAAAGTCATTCAGAATGTACAGGACTTCAAGACTATTCGCTGAAAATTCAAGAGATGCATTATATTTAATATAAAATTTATCTTTAGCGTGATATTTTAATGAAAATTGTTAAGTCATTTTGAGAATATCAAAATTTTCGAAAAATTCAATATAAAGTGTAGTTTAGGGTAAGGAATTTTCTTGAAATGTTCGTGTCGCATCCTTAGAAAATTCTAAACATAAATATCAATTTAATTGCATTTATTTGACTTTTCGTTTTTAGCTATGATATTCACAGACACACAACCTTTGTGTGTATGTGAAGATGCTTTTCTGGATTCTGCATTCAAACATGTATTGTCGGTGAAATCTTAGTATCGAAATTTTGGGTGAAATACAACACCTTCTCTGCCTATGTACGATGCATCTATAATACTGTGACAGTGCTGTCTTCTATGTTGTTTCTTGCGTTTGCCTTGGTATGCGAGTCATCGCAGTTGAAGACCTTGGGATGCGTAAACAACCAGGAAGAGCGCAACGACGGTAAAAGGAAATTTCTGGAAACGAGACGTCTCGATTCTTCTCGAGCTTCAAGATACGTCTGAAGACTTTGGTTTCCACAAGTTTCTACAAAGTTCTATGATGTCAACTTTCTAGCTATAAAAGGAGGAAGCATTGTAAGCCGGTGTTGTAAATGGCACTGTATCGTCAGTGTGGTCAGTAGTGCGCGAGCCAAAGATGGCATGCAGCCGTCAACTGTCTACGCGAATTGCCTAAGAATTGTTTGTAGCCGTGACTCTATTTGTGACTCATTTTTGAGTCAATAATTGAGTGGCAGCTCATTCATTACTTTATGCATTCTATTTTATTCGCACTATTATTAATTTTGAAACGATTTCTATGAACATGAACTGGTAAGGCCACAAAGGATGTTCTGCGGATATTTAGTACATTAATCTAAAAAAATCGCGTGTTCCATTCACATGACGTTCTCTACCGGTTCAGCAAAAAAAAAAAAAAAAAAAAAAAAAAAAAAAAAAAAAAAAAACTTTCTCACAAATGATTATTGTGTTATCTAAGTTATGTTAATCGAGATAAAGGAAATAAGGAATAACTAGACTAGAGCAATAGTCAATGTGAAACAATCGCTATGTGAAACAATTAAAATTCCATTCCCTTTGTTTCCCAAGAGTAAAGAAAAAGCAGATGAAATGAGGTGACCTACCGTTTGAGAAAAGTAGCTTATAACTGAAACTAATAACACAGAATGTCTCGGAAACGGCCAACTCTACAACAAAAACTGTCTGTGACAAATTGCGTGTTTTAACGAGATCTATATTTTTTGTAGTAAGTTTTTGTCTATTTCTTAAGGTATACCAGTTGCACAAATTTTAGCAAAACAGGTATTCAAAATCTATTCTCAGCAAATTGTAATGTAAATATATTTAATACACGGTATTTCAATGAAAGTCGTTAAAGCCTTTTTTCATAAAACAATATTTTCAAAATCATGTTCCATTACAAGGAAGTTTGGGGGGGGGAGACTTTCTTGAAAATGTTTTTTCTTGTTTTCTTTCATGTCGCATCCTTGGAAAGTACTAAACTTAAATACCAAGTTTAATAATTTACTGTCTTTAGTTTGAGAAATTCTCTCCCCTATTTTGTTCCTTTCCCTATTTGGGTGGAATGCAATGCCTTCTCTATCTACTATGTACCTTGTGCATACATACCAAAGAAGATAAAAATAGGTTATATAACTCCTTTCATCTTTTAACGAGTCAAGTCCGTCAAAATAATATTTTATTAGTATGTAGTTTGGTTTTCAAAAATCACAACAACTTATTTATGAAAGTGCGTTCTTTACACACAGAATAGCGCTTTCAAGTATGTATGATTAATGTTTAAATAATTGAAACTAAGTGACAAAAACAAAACATGTATTACATTCAAATAATTTTTCACTCATTCTTCATTAAAAGATTTTTCTTACATCTACTTCACGTTAATCGAGCTAAACGTTTACAGAAATACTTTTATTACAAATCTCCTTGTGAATACAATGGGAATAAGGGAATAAAGAGAGGAATAAAGAGAGCTTTAGGGGATAGACCTATCTTTTAATAGCTGGTCACTATATGTTGTCTGAAATTCCGTTCTCTTTGATTAGAGATACAAAACAGACTCCCCTCTTTTCAGACTAATATAAGCATTCTAAAACTAAGTCCAATAATTAGAAATACCTTTTTAATACAAAAAGTGTATATTTGTAAATGCATTGTGTAATGTGTGTGTAAATTGTATGTTTTAACGATATCTACGTTGGATTTCTCTATCTTTTATTGTTTACAGTTTTCAAAAGTAAAAATGAAGGGGATTTCAGAGCCTATTTTCAATATAAAAGATATACTTTTGTCATATAAGTTAAGTTTGATATAGGGTATTTTAATGAAAATCGGGTAACAGTTTATATTCGTTACAAAAAGTAATAGAGCATACTTAAGAAATAGAATTGCCCTATAATCCTTGATAAGCGTCTAGAAGACGTTATAATATGTTGTTATAATAAATACATTTTGCAATGCATTCATTTTATAGGTGCACTTAAAGGTACAGTTTTTTTTTTTTTTTTTTTTTTTTGCAAAACAATAGTGCTAGGAAAATATAGTTGCTAATGTATTTAATAAGTGAAGCGTCTAGAAGCCACTATGTTATAATGCGTTTTGTAATGCATTTATTTTAAAAATGACCTGGAAAGGAAAAGTTTTGTACGTGAAAGGAAATAAATCACATGTTTTGAACCTTAAGAGACAAAAATGTATTAAAAATCTATTTAGCAACACCTTATGATGAGAAAGTGGTATAAATAATAAACAGATAGATTTAAAGGTAGTTTTGGTGATTTAACAAGTACTAGAGCGTTGAGAAATCATTTTGAAAATAATTCAAACTACAACAAATATCTCGAACTCAACCAATAAATCTCATTTAATAAATTGCGTGATGTAACGAAGTTTACATGTATTCTGTTGTAATACTTGCACAATCTATATCTTTCAGTTTACCAGATATGCTAAAGTAATTTAGAACGAAGAGATTTTAAGAGAGTAATACCAGAAAATGTAATACATATATTCTATTTGTCCTGAAAAAAAATCTATTTTGATTAAACTCCTTAGCCCTTTTTAGATAATCAAAACTTTCGAAAACCGTTTAAGAAATAGGTAATTTTGAGTGGTGGTATTATCCTAAAATCTTCGTGTCGCAAATAGCAATTTGGTAATTTGGAATTGTGCTGTTAGCAAATACCACAAATGAGCCTTTGTTTAATGCGTTTATATTTTTTTTTCATTTATTCATTTATATTTATGGAGCCTCGAAATACATATTTCAGAAGAAAACTTGACATCGAAATGTTAGGCAGAATGCAACACTTCCCCTACTTATCTACATCGTGCTAACCGATATATAAAACATTAGCAGAAACGTTTTAACTGTTTATTTTTTTCAAGTAGAATGAAAATGAGGGAGTGGAATAGGCTAAAGCGATAGTCAAATCTCTTAAAATCTGGTCGCTATGCGATACAATTGAAACTCGGTTCTCTTTGCATGGCGGATCACATAGCAACCAGTTTTTTTCAAATATTTGACTATCGCTTTAGCCTAGTTCCTATTCTCCTTCTACTTATAAGGAATTAAACAGTAAGACAAATTTGCTAAAGTTTATCTTGATTATAATGAAGTAGATAGAAGAATAAGCTTTTGTAAGATAAGTTGTTATTCATGTATATGGAACACATATGTTTTTTGTAGTAATCTTTGTCGATCTCTTACGGTTTACCAGTTATATAAAAGTCATCAAAATGAAGTGTCCTTCAGAAGCAATTCCCAGAAAATTCAAGACATATTACACTTCATTTGTCATGAAAATATCTTAAACATAATCTTTCTTTATTGTACTATGGAATTCGCAAACACACCCACGGGCATCATTCTAAAAGTTTTTTAATCATGGGTTCTCAAATTATGTATTTCAAGGTGCACATACGTGGTCGAGAAATATTTATCATATTTTTACTTTCTCTAGCCCCATATGTACAATGTGCATAGTGGATAGAGAAGGTATTGTATTTCACCCAAAAATACGATGTCGAATGTCAACGGAAATATATCTTTTGGGGTTCCCCGAGTCCGAAAAAAGCATGTTTATTAAAAGGCCCGTGTGTGTGTGTCTGTGGACAGCATAGGTCAAAAACCATAAGACCGTTAAATACCAAACTCGTTTGGAGGGTTTAATATCTTCCAAGGCTGCCACACGAAGATTTTCAAGAATACATGGAAACATTTTTGAAAATTTTGTTTTTGTTTATCTCAAAAATTGCTCTTACGATTATGATTAAAATACAATATATTTAATATATTTATAGCACAAATAAAATCTATATTTTGAATTTTCTGGGAATAGCCCCTGAAGACCCTTTTATTCTGGATGAGTTTTGAATAACAGTTAAACCGTAAGAGATAGACAAAGGCTTACTACACAAAACATCTAGATTTTGTTAAAACACATCATTTATGCCATATACGTTTTGGGTAGAGCTGACAGTTTCTGAGATATTCCTTGTCATTGGTTTCAATTTTAAACTACTTTAACTTTTCTCAAACAGGAAGTGACTTTTCGATTTATCTCTCTTTTTTTACTGCAGGCCATGCAAAACGAACCGTACTTCTGCTGTTTCACATAACACCAGCCTTTAAAAGATATGACTACCGAATTAGCCTAGTGCAACCTCTTATATCCCTTCCAATTACAAGGAAGCAAGTAATAAGACAATTACTGCTAATGTTTACTTGGATAAGCACGTCGTAGATGAAAGAATAATCCTTTGTAAGGAAAGTAGTTGTGTTACAGCTAGAGAAAGTCATGTGAATAGAATACATCAGATTTTTAAACAATATCGCACACAAAATTCAATTCCAAAGGGGTTTCTTCATCAAGTTTTTACTTTCTCTAAACGAACAATGTACATAGTGTATAGAGAAGGTATTGCACTCCAACCAAAAATTCGATACCGAGATTTCACCGGAAATATATGCTTTAGGGTCCCCTTTATCTAAAAAAAGTATTTTCAGAAAAAGGTCCGTGTGTATGTGTGTGTGTCCGTGTGCCCGTGTGTCTGTGAACACGATAACTCATAAACGAAAAGTATCTTCCAGGGATGCGACACGAAGATTTTGAGAAAAATCCCCCCTCCCCAAACTACCCTTTACATGGAACATTTTTCGACAATTTTGATTTTCTATAAAATGGCTCTAACGATTTTGATTAAAATATCGTATATTAAAGATATTTACCCGACGAATAAAATGTATATTTTGAATTGTCTCTGAAGACTACTTTATTCCGAGTGAATTTTCCGGAATTTTGTATAACTGCTATACCGTAAGAGATAGACAAAAACTTACCACACAACAAATGTAGAGCACATTAAAACACACAATTTATGTTGTATACATTTTTTTCTTGCAGTTGATCGTTTTTTAGATATTCCTTGTTTTTGTTTTCAGGGTCGAAAATCTTAAATTTTCTCATACCGGTATTTGTCAACTCATGTCCATACAAACAAAGGAACGTCAGTCACATAGTAACCAGCTTTTGACTATCGCTTTAACCTATGCTACTCCCTTATTTCCTTTCAACTTACAAGGAAGAAGGTAATAAGACTATTTCTGCTAATTTTTCCAGATTAGCAGGAAATAAATAGAAGCATAAGGATTTTTAAGAATAATTTGTTGCAGGGATATAGAGAAAGTCATGTGAATGGTACACATCAGCCCTACTTTTTAACTATAAGATATTTTATCGATATCTGATAGGAAACAACTCTAAAAACAAAATTTAACGTATAGTCAGAGGAAACATGTAATTAGGTTTGTAGGTTTTAATAAATTATTTTCTTTGATTTCTGTAAAAGTGAGAATCAGCCTTTTCTTCGCAAATTTCATTCAAAATATCTTAATATCTATGTGGTAAATCGAGAGCGGAATTCTATTACCTATTTAAGGCTGTGCATCATATCTTGCTGATACATTGTAGTTAGTATCGCGCTAATTGAAACTAGCACCGAAACCCATAATTAAAGTAATTTGATCTTGACTACGTTATTAACTGGTTCTTTAGTCACATATGACATCTTGCTATTGAAACTGGAGACGTTACACGAACCGGAAAAGTGAAATAAGAAAAACTATATCGAATGTGATTGGCTCTGTGGTCTGGAAGTGCCCATGCTATACTCCAAATCCAAAACTGCCGGGTTCGATTCCCTGCTGGAGGGCGAGAGACTTTTTACTTTCTCTACACTTACTATGTACTATATATAGTGTATAGAGAAGGTATTGTAATGCACCCAAAATTTGATACTGAGATTTCACCGGGAATACATGTTTTGGGTCCCCCTGAATCCAAAAAAAAAAAAAAAAAAAAAATAGCATTTTTAGGAAAATGTCCGTATGTGTGACTGTGGGCAGCATAGCTCAAAAATGAAAAGATCGTTAAATACCAAACTTAGTATATAACTTTGGTATCTTCCAAGAATGCGACACGAAGATCTTCAAGAAAATTCCCAACTCCCAACTACCCTTTACATGGAAAAAAATTCGAATATTTTGATTTTCTCAATAAAATTTAAGATATTTGCATGATAAACAAAATGTATATCTAGAATTTTCTCGGAATAGCCTCTGAAGACACCTTTATTCTGTATTATTTTTATTGAATTTTGCATAATTGTTACCGTCAGAGATAGACAAAAACGTATTACACAAAAGCCGTAGATCTCGATGAAACAAGCAACTTATGTCATATACATGTTTTTCATGGAATTGGCTGTTATCGAGATATTCCTTGATATCGATTTCAGTTTTAAAATATTTAAACTTTTCTCACACGGGAACTTGTCAATTTCTGACCCCTGAATAAAAAAACACTTTTAGAAAAAGGTCCGTGTGTGCGTGTGTGTGAGTGAACAGCATAGCTTAAAAACGAAAAGACCGTTAAATACCAAACTTGGCATCAAAGATGCGACACGAAACTACTCTTTAAATGGAATATTTTTCGAAAATTCTGATTTTCTCAAAAATGGCTTTAAGATTTTGAATAAAATACCTTATGATTAAGATATTTTTATGACAAACGAAATGCTTATCTTAAATTTTCTGGAAATAACCTCAGCGACTTTTATATAACTGGCAAACCGTAACAGATATACAAAATCTTACTATACAAAAAAATATAGATATTTTCTCGTTTGTTTATTCCTGGCACAAAGAGATTGCAATTCCAAATGTTTCACATAGCGACCGGTTTTTAAAGTATCAGACTATCGCTTCAGCCTGTGTATTTTCTTATTTCCCTTCTACTTTCAAGGAGGCTAGTAATAAGACTAATTCTGCTTATATTTATCTTGATTAGCATGATTAGATAACATATTAATGTTTAAATAAAATGTTTGTTTACCGAACAACTAGAAGACATCATGTAAATGAAACACATTAGATATCTTTCTCACCTACTTAAAAGGAATCAAGTGATAAAAACAATTACTGCTAATATTTATTTCAATTGTCATGAAGTAGATAGAAGAATAAGCTTTTTAACAATAATTTTACAGAGATGTAGAGAAAGTCATGTGAATGGGAACATCAGATTTTTTTTAAAAACTTTCCCATTTTTGTCAAATTTCACAGATGTATCGGCCTAAGAATATTATGTAGATTTTCTTCGAAACATCCATTATTTATACTTTCACTCGTCATTTATCCGCTTTTACACGTTATACATTTCAATAATTACAAAAGTTAATTTATGTAAATTATTTTATTATTTTCTCGTTATATATATATATATATATATATATATATATATATATATATATATTATTAGTCACGTTATCTCTATTAATAATTATATTTAAACATATATTGCTTGAATGTTAATGTAGCACATTAGATTTTTTGGATTCAGTGATTCCGGTATAATCTTTGTATAGATTTTTTGGATTCAGGGATACCGGTATAATCTTGGTATAGATATTTTGAATTCTGGGATTCCGGTATAATCTTGGTATAGATTTTTGGATTCAGGGATTCCGATATAAACTTGGTATAGATTTTTTGGATTCAGGGATTCCGGGATAATCTTGGCATAGATTTTTGGATTCAGGGATTCCGGTATAATCTTGGCATAGAGTTTTTGGATTCAGGGGTTCCGGTATAATCTTGGTATAAATTTTTTGCGTGGAGTACAGAAAAGTATACGTAGCAGAAAATGCAAAAGGCAACTTCAAAGCAACAGGTGCCCAAAATAGTGACTACATTTGGTGTTTCGTGGCAGTGATGATCGCAGGATTGTGTCCCGCCTCGGACATGGTGTTTTTAAGTTTCTAAATGTTGTATGTGTACCCGTAACAAACAAACAGGAAAACGGAAACGTTGGGAAAAAGGAAAAGTAAGAAGTAAAACAGGTTAAAAAATCTGATGTGTTCCATTCACTTGGCTTTCTCTACATCTCTGCAACAAACTATTGTTAAAAAGCTTATGCTTCTATTTACTTCATGCTAATCTAGAAAAAAATAGCAGAAATAGTCTTATTACTTGCTTCCTTGTAAGTAGAAGGGAAATAAGGGAGTACCATAGGTTAAACTGATAGTCAAAAGCTGGTTGCTATGTGACTGAAGTTCTTTTGTATTTATAGACAGAATTGGCAAATTCCTGTATGAGAAAAGTATAAGTTTTTCATAGCTGGAATCAAAAACAAGGAATATCTAAAAAAAAAAAAAAAAAAAAAAAAAAAAACGACCAACTCCATAAAAAAATGTATATAAAATACATTGTTTCTTTTAACGTGCTCTACATTTTTTTTTTTTTGTGTAGTAAGTTTTTATCTATCTCTTACAGTTTAGGAGCTATGCAAAATTCCGTAAATTTCATCCAGAATAAAGTAACCTTCCGAGGCTACTCCCAGAAAATTGAAGATATACATTTTATTTGTCAGGTAAGTATCTTTAATATACGGCATTTTAATCAAAATCGTTAGAGCCATTTTTAAGAAAATCATATTTTTCGAAAAAGCTCTAAGCAAAGGGTAGTTTGGGGTGGGGAAACTGTTCTCAAAATCTTCGTGTCGCATCCCTGGAAGATACTAAACTTAAATACCAAGTTTGGTATTTTACCAACTTTTCGTTTTTGAGTTATCGTGTTCACAGACACACGGACCTTTTTCTGAAAATACTTTTTTGGAGACAGGGGACCCTAAACATATATTTCCGGTGAAATCTCGGTATCGAATTTTTGGGGGGAGTACAATACCTTCTCTATACACTATGCACATAGTGCGTGTAGAGAAAGTAAACAAGGTTGATATATTAAAAAAACTGAACACAGTATATTCTGCACCTGCACTTATATCGATCGTAAGTAATTTTTACTTTCTCTACTTAATACATAGGTAGAGAAGGTATTGAATTCCATCCAAAATGTGTTGCGTCCCATAACACAATAACCCATAAACGAAAAGTCGATTAACTACCATCAACATCTACCGAGGATGAGACGCGAAGATTTTCAAGTAAAGTCTTGTACCCGAAACTACCCTTTACATGGAAACATTTTGGAAAACTTTAATATCAACAAATTGATATAATGCTTTTTATTAAAATAGCATATTTTTAAGATATTTTCATGACAAACTAAATGTATATCTTGAATTTTCTAGGAATAGCCTCCGGAGACCTCTTTTTTTTCTGGATGTCTGTTGCATAGGTCGTAAAGCGTAAGAGACAAAAACTTACTACACAAAAAATTTAGAGTTTTTTTAAAACAACGAATTTATCTCATATACACTTTTCACTTTCTCTAGTCCGTATTTACAATGTACATATTGGTTGGAGAAAGTATTGTATTCGACCCAAAATTACGATATCGGAATTTCGCGGGAAATACATATTTTGAGACCCCTTGAATCAAATAAAATAGAAACATATCCGTGTGCGTGTCTGTCTCTGTGTCTATGGGCAGCATAGCTCAAAAACAAAAAGTAGGTTAAATAACACTTGGTATTGAAGTTCAGTATTTTCTAAGAATGAGATATTGCGATTTCCAAGAAAATACCCCCACCCCACTACTCTTTACGTGGAAATGTTTTCGAAAATATTAATTTTCTAAAAACCGGCTCTAAATTTTTTATTAGAACTTTATGTTTAAGAAATTTTAACAAAAAAAGCAAAGTATATCTGATTTTCCTAGGAATAGTCTCTAAAGACCTCTTTATTCTTGACGAGTTATCTGTAATTTTTGTATAAATAGTAAAGCGTAAAACCTATTATGCGAGAAATGTAGATCTCGTTAAAACACACAGTTTATGTCATATACATATTTTTTGTAGAGTTAATTGAGATATTTTGAGTTGCTGGTTTCAGTTTTAGGTACTTTCCTCAAACGGGAGACATCTTTCTTTTCGTCTCTCTTCTGTTTACACCTAGCAAGCAAAGAGAACCGAATGCGAACGGCTTTTAAAAGCTCAGACCATCACTCTTCATTCAGTCTTTACCCTCTACTTACAAAGAAGCAAGTAATAATATCAATTTTGGCAATGTTTACCTCGATTAGCATCACGTAGATAATAAAATAATCTTTAACAAGGAAAATTTGTTTGCAAAACAGACAAAGTCATGTGAATGGCACAAATCAGATGGTTTGTACTTTTAACTGTTTTAGAGATATTCTTTCAAATTGTTTCAATTTTAAACTATTTAAACCTTTCTCAAACGGGAAGTTTCATTTATTTAAACATAGCAACCAGCTCTTAAAATATCTATTGCTTTAGTCAAGTGTACTCCTTTATTACCCTGCTACTCACAAGGAAGCATGCAATAACAGTTTTGATATTGCTCATCTTGATTAGCAGGATGTATATAAAGCAATAATCTCTTTTGAGAACAGATTGTTGCGTAACTGGTACAGAAATTCATATGAATGAAATATCAGAATTTTTATAACAAAACCAACAATTCAAAATAACTTCGGCATTCCTTTCAAATAAAATGTCAAAGTTAATGTAGTGTTTTGACGTAACACCAAATATATTAAGCTGCAATGAACCAATCGGTGTTACACAACAGTATAACGCATGAAGTGTAACACTTTCAAATGTCAATAACTTAGGGCAGGTGTAAGAGGTAGTAAATGAATGAGAAAATAAATAACTTCCAACATATTTAGTTTATTTTGCTGTAGGCTGATAGAAATATACATTCAACATAAATATTAATCCACTTGCACACCTATAAACCATGAGTGTGATATTTCAGGTGAAATATGTAAATAAGCAGGAGCTTCTGGAATCTGCAACCGCGTTTGAGCTAAAGTGAATGCGCTGAGAGTCAAAGTTCTCAGTTTGCTAATAAGCTTGAGGCAAAGCGACTGATCATTGCGTCATCCTTCCTTGACTATAATAAATGAGATGGTCATCAAGTTGTATCATCAGGGTAAAATATTAGGAGTTACAATTCACATTTAAGAGACGTGGCGTGTAATTTCAAATTCCTATATTTTTACTTTCTCTACACGTACTATGTACATAGTGTATAGAGAAGGTATTGCACTCCACCCAAAAATTCGATACCGAGATTTCAACGGAAATATGTGTTTTAGGGTCCCCTGTATCCATAAATAGTATTTTTAGAAAAAAATCCGTAGGTGTGCGTGTGTGCGTCTGTAAACACGATAACCCAAAAACGAAAAGTCTGTAAAATACCAAACTTGGTATTTAAGTTTAGTATCTTCCAGGGATGCGACACGAAGATTTTCGAGAAAATCACCCCACCCCAAACTACCCTTTAAATGGAACCTTTTTTGAAAATTTTATTTTCTAAAAAATGGATCTAACGATTTTGATTAAAACATTGTTAGATATATTTACCTGACAAATAAAATGTATATTTTAAATTTTCTGAGAATAGCCTTTGAAGACTACTTTATTTTGGATGAATTTTACGGAATTTTGCATAACTGCTAAACCGTAAGAACTGGACAAAAACTTATCACACAGAAATGTAGAGCACATTAAAACACACAATTTATGTTATCATACATTTTTACGTGGAGTTGATCATTTTTTAGATATTCCAATATTTTTAAAGATCGCACTATTGTTTTAGTCTAGTGTATTCGCAGTGTTTCATTTCTACTTACAAAGAAGCAAATAATAATACCAGTCCTTATTAGCAGATGTAGATAAAGGAACAATATTTGTAAGAAAAAAACTGGATATTGAACCACACAAAAATATTCCAATAAATTTAATTACTGAATTATAATAACCTTTTTAAAAAAAATTGAAAATTCTAATCTTCTAAAATTAGTCATTTTTTCATAAAATAAATTTAAAAATGCTATTGGTTTTGGGATGATGTTGTCTATAGCAATATATGCTTCAGTATGTTCTGAGAAATTTAAATTGTATTTATTCAAAAATTGAGATGCGCAAACATTTTTAACATTTGAAAATGTAGTTTTGAGAAAAATACTGTTTTAAAAAATCGGATGTGTTCTACTAACTCTACAAAAGAAAAACCACTGCTACAATATTAATTCTCGTTTCTACTTACTGCTAATTGAGATAAGTATTTGCAGAAATTGTCTAATTACTAAGTTCCTTATAAATAGAAGGGATAATAAGAGTATCCATAGGCTTAACATATATTCAAATGTTTTAAAATGGCTCTGCCATTTAAATTCGCCCCTTTACATGGCCAGGAATAAAAAAAGAAACTTGGACAATTTCCTGTTTGAGAAACGTATGCGTATTTTAAAATAGAAATCAATTACAAGGAATATCTCAGAAATGGTTAACCCTAGAAAAAATGTATGACATATTGTGTCTATATCTTTTACGGTTTACCATCCAGAATGCAGAGGACTTCTGAGGGGATTCTCACAAAATTCAAAAATGCACTTCATTTGTCATAAAATTATATTAAACATATGGCATTTTAATCAAAATCGTTAGGTGCCATTTTTGAAAAAAATCAAAATTTTCAAAAAATTGTCCATGTAAAGTATAGTTGGAGTTAAGGAATTTTTCCTGAAAAGCTTAGTGTCGCATTCTAGGAGGATGCTTAATTTAAATACCAAGTTTGGTATTTAACAGTGTTTTCGCTTTTCAGTTATGCTACTCATACACACATTGGCAGGCCTTCATTTAAAATCTTCTTTTTTTGGATTCAGGGATTTCAAGATATGTATTTCCCTATCTACTATGTCATTGTACATATATGCTAGAGAAAGTTAAAATAGTAGGTATACTGGCAAACAAGTATATTGTACAATCTATAAATGAATGTAGAACCCGTAGCAAGGGGGCAACTAAATCTTGATTCTCTACGGATTCCAACAACATTTTCTATATAAAAAAACTTAAAGTTCACTCCCAGTAGGTCGTATATTATTCCAAAGTCTGCCATAGAGGTCACGAATGTGGTGGAATTCTGTGGATTATAACTATTAGTCAAAGGGAAAAGAACCCTAAGTAGTACCTACATGTCTTTTGATTTATACACATTCTTCAGTGCCATGGCTTCCTACGTCAGCAAGAAGAGTCTCACCGATAAAACAAAATAATTCGTTATATTATTCACGCCCAAAAGGGACGGACTGAAATAGCAAAACAGGTGCGGCGCCTATTTTTTTGACTGTAGAATATAACAGATCAGTTAACTTGTCATTATTGTATACGAAGCATGCTATGAAAAAAACAAAAAAAACAAAAAAAAAAAACACTGCTTATGTTGTTACACAAACAAACCACAAAATGTTACGCAATAGTCGTAGGAAATTTTAAAAAAAAATCTGATATGCTCCATTCACATGAATTTCTCTACCTCTCTGTAACAAATTATTGTCAAAAAGTTTATTCTTCTATTTATTTCATGCTAATCGAGATAAACATTAGCAGAAACGATAGAAATATATAGGTAGAAGGGGTTAGACTAGGTAGAAGGTGTTGTGTGTGTGTCAAAACGAAAAGACCAAACTTGGTATTTAAGTTTGGTATCTTCCAAGGATGCAACACAAAGATTTTCTAGAAAATCCCCCTGCCCCCACGTGGAACTTTTTTCGAAAATGTTGATTTTCTCAAAAATGGCTCAAACGATTTTGATTAAAATATCGTATATTTAAGATATTTTTGACAAGTAAAATGTATATCTTGAATTTTTTGTGAATAGCCTCTGAAGACTACTTTATTCTGGATGAATTTTACGGAATTTTGCATACTGCTGAACCGTAAAAGATGGACAAAAACTTATCACACAAATAATGTAGAGTACGTTAAAAGACACCATTTATGTAATATACATTTTTTTCTTGGAGTTGATCGTTTTTTAGATATTCCTCATTACTGGTTTCAGCCATGAAAAACTTAACTTTTCTCATACAGGAATTTGTCAACTCCTGTCCATACAAACAAAGGAGCTTCAGTCTCAACATAGTAACCAGCTTTTGACTGTCACTTTAACCTATGCTACACCCTTATTTCCCTTCTACTTACAAGGAAGCAAGTAATAAGACTATTTCTGCTAACTTTTTGTCGATTAACATGAAATAAATAGAAGTATAAGTATTTTTTTAGCAATAATTTATTGCAGCGATGTAGAGAAAGTCATGTGAGTGGAACACATGAGATTTTTGTTTATTAATTTCACAATTCACTCCTAATCCCTGTCTCAATCGCTAGTATTTACTTCATCTCATCTAACAAATATCCACAACATTTAATGCCAGAACTGCACATCAAGCATTCCACCAATCCTTTAGTTATTTTCTCAAGGTTCCATTGTAGATGATTTTTGTCAAAACTTCATTTGGCGTAGCCCTTTTGTTTTACTAGATAAGATATTGTGTTAATTGTATTGTAAGCGTTATAAGTCATTGCCGCAATCATGTGTATTTAACCACCAGCCTAGTTCTTTCCCCAAGCATGTTTTTGAAATCTCGTATTTTGCCCAGGTGCCTTGTAAAAATTTCCTACTGAAAGGTTTACCTTGGCTTTAAGTTTGTTACACCTTCCACATTCTGTAGTATTTCCTGTCCTCGCAACTTTCCAATTCCTCTCGTCCTTACAACCAGCCAACGCCTTCTTTTGTTTAATTTATCTCTTTATTTCTTCCCTTTCTTTTTGCAATTAAGTCCCTATGTTTCCCTGCCTTCCCCCTTTCTAAATACTTGTAATTTAAGTGCTTGTCATACCTGCCAGGCAATTTTCCTCCAGGCCATTTTGAAAGCGTCCACTTGCTTCATTGCATCATATCAAAAATATCCTCTTTGCTTTTTTTGATTAACAAATTTGTTGTTTTTTTTTTCTTTCTTTCTTTTTGGGAGGGGGCATTTATCTTCTATCAGCACTCCTTACCATCATCATTTATCTGCATTAGTACCTTCAAGTTTTCTATTCTACAAATCATATCAGAAGTAAATTTGAGTACATAGTAATTTATTATGTTAAATAGAACTAATATAATTAAAAAGAATGAAAATAACATTAATCTGTTTAAAGGTATTACTTGAGAAATAAAAAGCAATTAATTTATTAATGATTTCAATTTCATATGGTGTTTTAAGTTTGTTATTTTTACTCCTTGTATCTCCCTTATTCTGAACATTATTCTTTGCAAACTTCACCAAAAGGTAGGACAATGTAGACATCCCTTCGTGTGTCTCTTGTTTTGCTTCTCTGGCATGTCTTCACCTGCTATCTATCTCTCTCTCATTCATATCGGTTTCTTTCAGAAGTTCCTTAAGTTTAGTATAAGCGACATGTCGAAGTGATTTTCTTTTTTCATCCATATATTGCTAGTCTATTTAGCCTCTTGTGTTTTCTCCCGATCTCTCCTCTGTTCATGAAACACAGCTACTGTTCTGATTACGTATGCCGAATATTTCAGCTCTAAACAGTTACACTTATTGGACTAAGATGACTGCATAAGAAAGAACTATTCCAATTTAAAATTCCAATAAATAACACTTTAAAGCTGGTATGCCATCACGAAAAGCTGTCTCAGTCTGTTTTTATCATTAGTATAGTAAATTAGCCTAGATGAAATGCTAATTTATTTTCAATGACATGATTAGTTTCTGTACGTGTGGCATCACTGCTCTGTAGCACAGCTTCTACGTACAGACAACCCGGGTTTGCAGCACTGTTGAAATATTTACGAGTCCTGCAGATGCGACATTAATTTACACGAAGAATGAAATTGCATTCCTCTTACAGGATGTATCCATAAACAAGCATTCAAGCTCTCGGCAAAGGAAAGCGATTGAGAGAAGAGCATTTAAAAAAGGAACGTGGTCGTAATATTAAGAGTCGGTTCCGCTGTGATGTTTCAAATGAATGGACGTTGTTTATTGCTGTAATTATGATTCAAGCCAGACTGCGGGTTTTATGTAATACATGGATTGGTAATAAAACTTGACCATCTCAGTACCAAGTTCTATTTCCAAGAGTGTTTTAAAACTAGTTTTGTCACGGTCCGTCTACAACCTTTCCTTCTAAACCCCAGTTTATTGCTTTCCACGCGTTATTTATGGGATGTCACCAATGAGAGAATAGATGAATAATTTAAAACTTCAATTCTTTGTAGGCTAGGAATCGACGATTTTCCATTTCACATTGCGTGAGCTGCTATCATCAGTTAAAATATAGTGGAAATCATTACAATGTCCTTAACACAGAAGTTCTCAAAGTGTGGCCCCCGGCACCTCGGTGTTCCGCGAAGCCCTCATAAGATAAATGTATTTAATTTCAGCTTAAATCAGGAAGCTTTACTTCAGATTATTTTAAAACCAGTAATTTTCCATCATAAAATTTGTTATTATGCATCATTTAAAATAGCCCCCCCCCTTGAGTATAACTTTAAGGTGAAATAACATTGGCTTTTAAATAAGCCAGACAGTTTATTGTTGAGCTGCGTATTGTTTCAAAATGTTCATTGTTGATCTCGGTCAATGTGATCATAAAAAACTCCCATGGCGGTAATGTATATCCTACCATTCCCGGATCGCTGTTAACTTTTACAACAATAGTTTTATGTATCAACGGAATTACTTATACAAGCTTTCCTCTCATTCTTAATTAGTCTCGCAGTTTTCTTCTATTTTTTCAGTTAAGTATTTAGTCTGTCTGCTGTGCAGCCATGCTAATTTATACATATGATTCAAAAGTTGCTTCAAAATGTCTCGACGTCATTTGACTGACAAAGAACTATATTTGGTGATGTAACAGCTTCAGAGTTTGAATCTGACGATAGTGAGATTAACAGATCAAAATGTTCTGTGTGAACAAGTTGACAAAGCAATTTTATCGCCAATCTGACGATAGTGAGATTAACAGATCAAAATGTTCTGTGTGAACAAGTTGACAAAGCAATTTTATCGCCTTTTGATGAAAAGAATCTAAGTAACTGAAGATGTCAGCGCCTTACATACTATAACTAGTTTACAAGACGTGTAGCATAATGCATTGTAAAAGAATTATAAGGACTAAAAGCGAAGGTAAAGTGAAAACTGTTAAGGAATCATTTGAAAATGATTTACTCCAGAACTTGCGAAAACCATAAAACATTACAACGAAGAAGCGGCAAGAATAAATGTACCAGAAAAGAGAAATTATGGCTTATATCGGACTTCTTATATATTAGGGAGTGGAAACTGACTTGTATATCAGATTTTTGATCTTCTATTTCTGTGACCTCTGCGCGGAGACCTGTCAGCCCATGCCCGGCCGGCCGGCTAGGTGCAGCGATTTTTCCGGCTGTCTCGTCGCAGAACAATAATGTGTGACAAACAATAGCCGCCTGGGAAAGTCCATTATACCACTTTCCCGGAAATTTGAGTAATATAGTTCTGGAAACCTTTCGGTAGTGTCTCGCGCCTTCGACAACTTTTGGCCTGGATTATGGGACGTACATAAGGGGCCGAAAATGCCCGGCCAGTCAAAAGTGAAGAGTAAAGCGAATCAAGAAGTTAATAGTGAAGACAAGTCAAGAAGTAGACAGCTAAGCCAGTTAAAATAATGCAGTTCAGTTGTAAACTGTGATTCTATTCGTCTGATCAGTTGCGTTGTTCAGTTGTGCCACGTTAGTGATTCCAGTGTAATGCTTTGTTACGTTGAGTGTCTTGGTAACAAATAGCATGTGCTTAGATGAAATTTGTGTTTCTCATTTGTTAAAACATATACTGCAACTATGTGCAGAAACAGGTTTTGCAATTAAAATCAAGAACAGTAAGCGGAAGGCTCATGGTCACTAAAAACAGGAAGTTATTGAACAGATGCATGGAAGATGTGTGGATAAATGCATAAAATCACACTAGAAGTTTTTCAAAAGGAGGAAAATTAAGATTAGAGGATAGTGTAGACTAGTTTTGCAGTACTAGAAAGAAACGCTCCTAAATAGTGTACACAGAAATAATTCAATAAATTGATTAGACTTGAGACAGAGAGACCGGAAATAAACACAGTGAACAAGATAAATTTGCAACTATAAAATATATATTTTAAAAAGAAACGAAGCATTATTAAGATTTTTTTTTTCTGTTGGTATCTATAGTAGCTGATGAAATGCCAACTATCCTGTGGAAGGCGTCCTTTCAAAGTGTGCATGAAGGAAAATTCAGGGAAATGCGTGATGCTCATAAGCATGCTCATTGTTTCAAAAACAAGATACTTTTGTAAACTGGAGAAAAAAAAGATGCAATTCAACAAGGAAATGCAATGCCTTCTATTTTAATCACTTGGACGTTCTATAAGTAAGTATGAATGGAATGTAACAGACAGATACTTTGCTTTTGATTTGGCTAAAGAGCTATGGAAGAATCATAAGCTTACACTTCTCGGAAGACTATAGCTCTAAAAGAAACACATTCTTCAAGAGCTAAGGTTCTTCTGGAAGAGAGTTGTATCAAGCTACTTTTCTTTCAGTGATTCTAATACGCCGTCGCGAGTCCAATCAAAACTGTTTATATGAAACACGCAAATTAAATCATCTTAACCATTTACTCAAAAATAGTGCTAATGCAATCGGTTAGGCGTGTGATCCGACAAGAAAAACTTATCAACCAGTGTTATAACGAAAGTACAGGCATTGTAGATACTGTGAATTAAATTCTAAGGAAATATTCTCAAAAAGAGCCACCAGAATACAGTCGTCACAATTCATTTTCTTCCCCTCGTGATATATAACTGCTATAAGTGTTATGCAGTATGCGTTATGAATTTTTCTGACTGAAATTGAAGAAACCAAATCAGAAATTACCTAGATTCGTCAGAACCCAGATTGTAGCTAATAAAACCAGCTATTTAAGAGCAATATCACAGAATTAAAAAAGAATGCAATCAAAATAATGAAAGCAATTTTTGATGCGGAGTAAATGAGTGGCGGAAAGTATTTAAGTACTAGAAACACAATAACTTATACAGTTGTCACAATACACAGCAAGATTTGTTCAAAATGTGGAGAAAGTTCTGAGGAGTGTGATGAATGATACTAATAGTTTCCGTGATGGGCATCAAAAATAAATTTTGGATGTTACTCTGAAACTATTTTATTCTTAAAGTATCAATTTATGTGCATACATTTTTGTGTGCACAAATAAGGAAGTCACGTTAAGACAAATTCTACTGTTTAAGGCTAATGAAAAAAAAATGAAAAAATTAAACACTTAATATTAAGCTAGGCACTGACTATTTGCAACTAAAAGTATGTTTTAATACGCCATTCAACATAGAGTTAGAACAGTCAGAACAAAATGCAGTGTCTTGGTTTGGTACACAAATGACTCCAAAATTAACAATGGATCAAGATCTTACATGCGGGAGGGGGGCCAAAGTGTAGCATTTCTGTTGCTCTTGGTTGAAATATCACGTATTTCAAGCTGAAGTTTATGAACTTGAAATTTTTATCAGAGAATTGCTTAAAAGGGACTACAAAGGAAGCAACAATTGGATTTGCTATGCCAGTCAAGCTCTTAAAAGCAATTACCAGTTATCGGGAGAGGTCTATCAAAATTCACCACCATATTTAAACAAAATAAACACCAGCGGAGCATAGGAAAGGATGCTGCTCCTGAAAACGCAACCGCTCGAGGAGCTTACCAGCGCTACCTCCTTAACACCAATACTCGAAACCTCAAAATAAAACCTCAACCTTCACCTCATTCCTGTGGTTAAACCCTTACCAAGGTAGGTACACAGCAACAACACCCAGACTCACCACGAGCCTACCAGACACACACACACGCACGCACGCAGATAACATTCGAATTATAGATAAATCTTAAGCAATTGGCAAAATACAAAGTTAAACTTGTGTGGGTATCTGCAATTTAAAAGTATGTAAGTTGAAACATGGCAAAGTATAGTACGATAAAAAGAATGCTGCGAAAGACTCGAAAAGAAACTCAACTTAGGTTTTGTAAGATAACGACTATTCTATATGGGCCTGAATTTAGGATAGTAATAAAAAACATATCACATATTCAAACTCCCAAATGAAACGTTCGATCAGTAAAACGATGTGCAGTACACATAGACTCCACAATGTTTTAATAAGACGTGAATCAAAATACGTTCTATTGAAAATAAAACAGAGGAATATAAAAACCGATGGAACAAACATTTAAGCAGAATGAACAAAACAAGAGAAAGTTTAATGTTCTTATCATGACTTCGTGCTACTGGAGATAAACATTAGCGGAAATTATAATTAAGGGAGTACACTAGCTAAAGCGATAAGCAACTCTTTTAAAAACTGGTTGCTATGTGACTGAAATTCGCTATTTTGTATGGTCAGAAGTTGACCAATTTCCGTATGAGTTCAAGACAACGAAGAAAGGAAAATAAAATGGTGCACTTGATACTGGATCAGGTCGCATTGACCTAATTAATGAAAGGAAGCCGAAATTTATTTATAAAATGCCTCAGACACTTTGTTTCCAGTGGTAGTCGTAAAATACCCTTTCGTTTGTAGTATACATTCTTCTCATTTCTGCCACTGTCAGTCATTCTAGTCCAATTCTTTAAATTCTATCTTTCCATTTAATAACTTTCTTTGTTTAGCTCCTCCTTCCACTTGTATTTCAAAAATCTCCTTCGCTTTTTTTTCCTCTTCCATTCTTTTAACATAACAATACCATTTCAATTACCGTTCCTCAATCACTGACTCATCGGTTGCTTTTTTTCAGCCTCTTCTCTAATTCTTTTACTTCGAAGTTTATTCCTCTTGGTCATTTCTTCTGTTTTCCTAATGAATCTTATTTATGTTGCAGTTATATCTCATATTTCATAATTTTGGTTATTCTCCCTCTTTTCATATACTATTTTCAACTTCTCTCAGCTTTCCATCACCATTCCGTTTTCATATTCAATAAAAATTATCCCAAATCTCTTGTCTGAGACCGATCCAAAACATGTTATTTATTTTTAGGTATTTCTTTCTAACAAATATTTCCCTTCACTGTTTTACATACCACCATTTCCTTAGTTTACCGGATATATTCCCTATATAACACTAAGTTTCTTTCCATACCCATAGCCTAAATGTTATTGCCTCCCTTACAGAATCGGATTTGATAGCCGAAGTTTATCATTTAAATCTACCTGGCATATACTTATGTTTGATATGTTAATATTTGCTTAGGGTTGTATTAATGCGCTTTTGACTTTCTCCAGAATATAAGGAAGGAAAGCAATAAATAAATCTATCTATATTATGTTTTAAGGCTCCCTGAAAACAAAAAAGACATTTTAGAAAATATAGCGGAATTATCCTGTTAAATAACTATTTTTTGGCGAAATAATATAGAAATAAATATTTGCAATTAATCGCATCATACATGTTAAAACCAACGAATGTAAAAACTGCGTGTTACAGTTCCGTTGCTATGTAGGAGTCATTATAGGGCAAGTTAACCTCGAGGTAAAGCAGTTAGTTACCTATAAGTCAGAAATGTGAGGTTATGTATATCGGCGAAGGCATTTCCCCAAAAATAATTAGCCTAAGAATTCAGTCTATTAGAATTAGCATGTTCAGAAATTTAAAGGCAGCTTAAAACCACATGAAGATCTTTTATTTTCTAAATTATTAAGGAAAGAGAATACCATGAAATCGGTTAGGCAGAGAACAAACTTCGTTAAAGACGAATAAAAACTTGGAGATTTGGCAAGGCATACTATAGAAACTCTGGTAAGATAGTCATGATGTAGGCGGAACTTAGAAGATAAAAGAACAGGAATTTCAAGAATTTAGTGACTTCTACTGCGCTCTTAAAAGTCATTACGAGTGCCGTCCGCAGTCAGCGCTTAAATATTGCGCTTGGTTGATCACCTATTTGGTAGTGATTGCAAAGGGATCCACCGTATGTCAGTTTAGCGAATCACGGTAGATTGGAGATTTTACCAAGGAAACAAATGTTTCTTACAAGCTAAGTTCTTAATACTTTGGAAGACAGTTTCAGAGACAATTATTGATTATGTATATTAAAACAATTAGCAAATGTCTTCCATTAATATTCTTAATACATTCAAATGGTGCATTCCATTCTTACGCCACCCACGCATACCCTCTGAGAAAGGTCTCCGAGTTTACCTGTGAAGCAGCTAGCTGGCAACAGACAGCGGAATACATCCATTCCATGGATGGAACCCGAAGATTTTCAAAATAATCTGGACCCCTAATTAATCTTTACATGAAACTCTTCGAAAAATGTTGATTTTTCTCAAACATGGCTGCTATAGATGTCAAATATTTATGTCAAATATATATTTGGGGGGGGGATTAAGCATTTCCGAGATAGCCTTTGTTATTGATTGCAATTTTCCAATACTTATACCTTTTTCAAATAGGAAGTCGTTTTATGTTCATGGAAAAAAAAAAAAAAAAGGAATTTCAAAGCATTCACATGAAGACCAACCCTTAAAAGATTTGACCATACTCTTCTATTTTCACTGCATTTACAAGGAACTATGTAATAAAATAATTTATAAAAATATTTATCTTGATTAACATGGAAGAATTTATAGAAGAATAGAGGTTAAAGTATAAGAGAGCGTTAGTTCTGTACAGTATGTGTATCTTTCTTTGCTATTTGGATTTTTGTGAAATGACACTATTCGAATAAAATTATTAGAACCAAGTCGAATTCATCTCCTTCTGTTGACTTCCAATCCGTTTTTCTTAATTTTTGCTTAATATACTTCATAAAAACTTTTTTTTTTCTTAATTTTTAAACTTTATTAACAACACATTTCAACTGCCCATATGACATTAAGGCCGTCGTAATGATACAAACTTTCAAGTATTTTCACACTTAAGAAAGCGGCATGTAATTCATGAACAAAATTAATGTTCAGCAAAGTTAGAAATGCTTCGGACGTTACCAGGCTTAAGTAACCCTACCTCAATCACTTTTTTTTTTTTTTTTTTTTTTTCCTTTTCCTGAGAGCCTGTTCCCACCACACTTCATTAGTTTTCGTGTTCCAGTAATTGCCTTGTAGCTTGGTCCACAGTCAGTCCCTTCCATCACAAGAAAATAATGGAGCAGCTAATACCTAGAAAATATGTGGTCTAGTTTCTCGACGAAGATTTTAGGTTACGTTTAGCATTAGTTAGCGTTTGTTTCTCTTACTAACCCTTGTTCGTATATGTCCACTGCGTTATTACTTATATTTTATTAAGAATAATCTTCATATACTTCTATATTTAACTTAGATTTTAATAGAATGTTCACTATTTTGCATTATATATGTACTAGTCTTTACTCTTGGCTTTGCCTGCGTTCTTAGTAGTTGTAGCTCTTGAGGCATTTAAAAATACCTCGGTCATATTTAATAGCTTCAGTTTGCACATGCGTTTTCAAGTGTTCTTCCTTTCATACTACTTACCAAAGTTATTTTGATAGGTGAAAAATATATACGTGAAAGTTCACCGTATTATTTTAAAAAACTATTCAGCATGTAGATTAAATATTAGAAACAGCAATTAGCATAAAAATTATATGGTTGTAAAAAATAATCCAGAGTATAACAAACTAATGCTTTAAAAGATTCTCTACATATAATTTTAGGACATTTTTTATTATTTTGATAGGATAAGCCTTGGTATTTTTAATTTCTCTAGTACGTATGTACATGGTATATAGTAGATAGAGAAAGTATTGTATGTATTCCACTCAAAAATTTATACCGAGATTTTACGGGAAATATATGTTTTAGAGTCTTCATAATAAAAAAGAGCATTTTAGAAAACGTTCAATGTGTGTGTGTGTGTACAGCACAACTCAAACAAAAGGCTTGAATATTTTCTGGAAAATCCCCCACCCACAACTACCCTTTACACGCAGCATTTGTCGAACATTTTGATTTTCTGAAAAATGGTTCTAACAATTTTGATTAAAATATGTTTAAGATATTTTAATGACAATGAATCTTCTGGGTATAGCCTCTGAACAGATTTTCATTATGGATAACTTAACTTTTTTATAGCTAGAAACCGTAAGAGGTAGTCAAAAACTTACTGTACAAAAATGTAGATCTCCTTAAAACACACTATTTATGCTTTTATGCTATATATATTTTATTTTATAGAGTTAAATGTTTATGATATAATCCGTGTAATGGTTTTAATTTTAAGCTTCTTAAATTTTTCTCGAACTGGAAGTCATCTCTCTTTCCGTTAGCTTTTAGTTTAGTTCTAGCCGTGCAAAGCGAGCCGAATATCAATTGTTTCACATAGTAATCGGCTTCTAAAGAATTTTATTATCGCTTTAGTCTAGTGTATTTCCTTTAGTTACAAATAAGAGCAATAACACCAATTCTGCTAATCTTTTGTTGAAAACTTTGTTTTCGAAATAGCTAGAAAAAATCATGTGAATGGAACACGTCAGACTTTTTACCCTATACAACCCTCATGAACTGGTCCACAATCTCATGAACTGAATGTAGAGCACTAGCATTGAAACAAACTCTGTCTGCAGTTCGTAAAAGTCCAATCTAATCATGATGCTAGTTCTTCTATCGATTTTGCAGGTTTTCATTTTAGTTGAGAATGCCACATAACAGAAAATAGTTGTTACACTACAGAAGATAAAAGTGGTTGCACAAAAATCCTTGAAATTAAGTATAACGAAAGCCGGTTACAAAGCCCACTTAAGTAGTGTCGGGGTAGCGTATCTGCCTCACATTCAAGAGGTTCAAATCTCATTAACTGTATGTACCCGGATTTTCCGAGGTTCTTCCCTTATCCTGAAAAGACGAATGTTGAGCCAACTTATAGATTTCGAGCCAATTTTCATTAAGTTCATTCATCTTCCGAGATGGCCTAGCAGTTAAGGACGCATATTGTTGGTTGGGATCCTGGTCATGATACTGATTCTGCTTTTCCAAAATTACTCGGTATCTCAATATGCTTTACTATCTGAGTTTTGCAACAAAATGAGAATGAAGAAGCCATGAAAATGAATCAGAAATGAATCAAGTTTTAGAGGATTCATTTCTGTGTAACTCAGGTCCATCCATGATGGTTTGTAATATCAAAATTTTATTACAAGTTAATAATAATATTAACCCCGATTGTAGTATTTCTGCCACCAGTTTGGCGCTGTTCTTGGAGATAATACAGCTCCAAAGCCATATACTCTTGCTCAGTATAAGCAACATGTCCCAACTGTTTTAGCTATCATTTGCTCCTTTATGAATTGGGAACCGAATAGTTTATTGGTAGGGTGGAAGTGTGTGCGAGTGACAAAACCAATAGAAGACGCACACATCTATCGAGTGTTTTCCTACCACTAGGGTAAAATGCTTCCGTTTCCCAACACTTCGCCGTTCAATTTGTTCAATCCAATAACAGATCGGGTAGATGTGGAACACAACTGATGAATCAAATAAAGAAAAACACTATAGGGAGCCAAAAATATGGGTTTTCTATTCCCGACTGTACCTATATATTCTAAGTAAGCTTGGCACCGAACCGAAACGTTAGGTTCTAAAGTTCGACTAATAACACGCATTCGAATATGAAGAAACATACATTCGGAAAAAGCTTAGTTCTTCCTTATGTATATGGGCGCGCATAGAATTAATCAAAAGACACTCCTAATATTATTTTTCATAAAATTATTTCATATTATTAGTATAGTAGTGGCATTAGTATCCATAAGTGTTGGGTTTTCTACTACTTGCCTGTAGTAATTGGGGAAAGTTTTGCATTCGAATCAACATTAGCTTTATTTCACCAGAAATACATGTTTTGAGAGTCCCTGAATAAATAAACCGTTTTAGAAAAGTGTGTGTGTGTGTGTGTGTGTGTATGTGTAGGAAAATGTAGGCGCGAGTGTAAACAACATAACTCAAAAACGAAAAGTACGTCAAATACTGAATTCGAAGTATGGAATACAAAGATTTGAAATAAAATCTCGTCACCTTAAAACACTTTAGCGCGTTGCTGCTTGCCTAGCGGGAGACCTGGGTTCGATTCCCAGTACCGGTGTGGGGGTTTTTCCTCCGCTGGGAGACCTGGACTCGGGGTGCACTCAGCCCCATGAGATCCCTGGGAGCCAACTGAGGAGTTTCTTGATGGAGAAGTAGCGACTCCAAGTCGTGAGGACCGCATCAACCGGCCGGAGTTTGGGCTGAGGCACTGACCACGTCTCACCCTGCAATACTGCATCACATCCATGATGTCTGTCATGTACTGAGATGGGGAACGGAGTGGCCGGGCAGTAGGCCAAGGTTCCTTTTATACGGAAACTTTTTTTCGCAGTTTTTATTTCTTCAAAATGTTCACAACGGTGTTAATTAAATACCACGTGTTTAAAATAAAATGTGCACCTTGAGTGTTCTGCGAATAAACTGTAAAGACCCGTTCAATCTGAATGACTCGTTCAACAGATAAACCGTAAAAGAAAAAAGCTTATTACACAAAAAATGTTGATCTCTTTAAAGCATACAATGTTAGCGGTTTTAGCCATTTCCGAGATATTCCTTGTTATCTATATGCAATATCTATATACTTTTAAGTGCGAAGTCTCCGTTCATTTTTGTGACCATGCAGAGATAATGGAATTTCAAAGCATCACGCAGTGAACCGATTTTTAAAAATCGGACTATCGCTTTGATCTATTCCTGATGAATTTACAAAAAAAAAAAAAAAATATGTAATGGAAGTTACTTTGATTAGAAATAAGTAGATAATGAACAAAATGCTGTATGGGTAGTGTGTCAAAATAAGAGTAAAGCATCCGATTGAAATGCATAGATTTTTTAAAGTTCATATAATATAAAGAGACAAATATAACATAAAAGGTTTTGCATGTATTTAGTATGCTAATGTCATTTTTGGTCTAGATACAGATTAAGAGGTCCTCTCACAGGATGACAACATTTTGCTCATACAAGCAAAAATAGTTCACAACATATTAATGCATTCAATTACCTGGGTTACAAAATATCATACATGAAGAATAACGATCTGAAATTAAAGCTAGTTAGATATACACACTTCTATGGTGCAACAAACTACAATTAAGCCACCATTTCATATGGAAGTGAATCGACAATAACCATAGAGCAAAGGAAAAAAAATGGCATGTTATTTATGGACGCTCTTTAACTACTCTGGTTCTCAGCGTCCCATTCTAAATTGGGCCTGAAAGGCAGCTTAATTTTGCTCAGAGGCCTCTCTATCAGGCTTGAGGTTCTTTTACGTGCCGTAAATCTACGACACGGGACCAACGGCTTTACTTCCCTTCCGAAGGAAGCCATGCTAAGGATTTTTACACCCGAAAAAAATCCATCGTCCTCCACCGGGTTTGAACCCTCGACCTTGGGTATATGAAGCCAGTATGGTAACCATTACATATACTATAGAGTGACTATACAGCAAAGGAGAAGAATATAGCCAACAGATGTGACATTTCTTAGAACTAGCCGGATGGCTCCGGTGTTTCGTCTAGGACTGACATTCGGAGGTTATGAGTTCGGTTACCCATGGCCGGCCTCTCTGATATACGAGTTTTTTTTTTTCGGTTTTTTCCTGGGTTACTGGGCGAATGTTGGAGAAATTTCTTCATTCTCCAGATCCTTTTTGTCCCTTCATTTCATATCCGTTTCATCCAACCGGTCTCTTTCAGGATAGTAAGTGTCGGCGAGGACTGTGCTGGTGGCCCCCTCTCGTGGAGGTTACTGTGCTTTGGAAGTTCAGCTCTCGGCGGCGGGATGGTGTTGGAAGGCGTCTGTAGACTCAGGGACCAGATCTGATGTGTGGGCTCATAGCGCTCCCCGCTAGGAGATGAACTGCTTTGAAACCGTTGAGGACCCTCCACGGTGGCTCCCTCCTGCCGTCTGGCTGTCCGCTGTAATTACTCACATCTCATCCTATCCTCCTGGGGTCTAACTTACAAAAAGCCAAAAAATGGTTCGAGTGCGGATCCCCTCCAACATGCTACACTACAGTACTGCTATTATAAGTAGATACGCACTTCTAGACCACATTAGAAATTAAGGAATTAAAAGAATTAAAAGAATGAAAAACGGGGTAACGCATAGGTACTCCTTTGAGATAGCTCCATTTCAGGGAATAGTGACCACGCCAGCTGCAGTTTCCTCTGATTCGGAGGTTAGTCCCTAGTTTAAGATCACTTCCCCAGGGTTACGGGGGAAGTTCATAACAGCAGAGGAGGCGAACGCTCCGCGGAAATAGCATCTCTCCATTTAGGTTTAATTCAAATAGCAGGAGTAATTTCAGAGAAGAGGTGAAGGCAATCCTCCTAAGCGAAGAGACGCCTACAGGAAATATAGCTGCAAAGAACAATATGAGACGGAAAAAGAAATAAGCCCATGCAATGAAGTAAGAACAGAAATAAATGGAACTATTAAACAATACAGAGAACATGGAAAAATAATTAAGAATACCTGATGTGTTCCATGTACATGACTTTCTCTACATCTCTACAATAAATTACTGCTAAAAATCCTATTCCTCTATTTACTAAATCAAATCGAGAAATAAATTAGCCGAAAGGGTATTATTACTTGTTTCCTTGCAAGTAGAAGGGAAATAAGGGAGTACCATAAGCAAAATCGATAGTCAAATATTTTAAAAGCTAGTTCCTATGTGATTAAAGTACCCTTGTTTTATGGGCAGGAATTGACAAATTCTCTAATTAGAAAAGTATAAGTATTTTAAGCTGAAACTAATAACAAGGAATATCTCAAAAAACGGTTAACTCCACGGAAAAAAAGTATATGACATAAATTGTGTGTTTTAACGAGATCTACATTTTTGTTAAGTAAGTCTCTGTCTATCTCTTACGGTTTAACAGTTATGCAAAGTTACGCAAAATTCATCCAGAATAAGCATGTCTTCAGAGACTATTCCCAGAAAATTGAATATATACATTTTATTTGTTATGTTAATATAAGAGATTTTAATCAAAATCTTTAGAACTATTTTTGAGAAAATCAAAATGTTCGAAATTTGTTCCATGTAAAGGGTAACTGGGGGTGGCGGGATTTTCTTGAAAATCTTCGTGTTGCATCCTTGGAAGTCACCGAACTTAAATACCAAGTCTTTTAGTTTTTGAGCTATGCTGCCCACAGACACACGGACATTTTTTTAAAACTTTTTTTTTGATTCAGGGGGTCTCAAAATTGTCGGTATCGAACTCTTGAGTGCAATACAATACCTTCTCTATGCACTATGTACACAGTACGTATAGAGAAAGAAAAACTAACCAGAATAATTTTAACTATAACCAAAAGAGAGCATAAAAAGCGAAGCTCACTGAGAAGATGAAATAAGCAATTTCTAAAAGCCGGAACAGATTAAAAAATCTAATCCTTGCAGCTAATTATAATAACTATAAAGAGGAGTGTGGACCACGGCAGGTATACAATTTCAATTAATTCTCTATGAAACAAAACCACGTCATTAAACATATCCTGCAGATATTCAACACCTTGGAGATTTCCCAAACAAATTTACACTGGGCGAGAAGCAAGGAGATTTTAAGGGAAAAAAATCCATTACAATATTAAATTCGTTACATAACTACAAACTTCCAGTCCTAATATAAGCAATTATAGCAAAGTTAACACAATTACGACAAACAAAACTGGAACATAGAAATTGAATGGGTTCAAGCACACACAGGAATTCAAGGCAACAAAGTTGCAGACCAGCTGGCAAAGAAAGTATTATTAAATACCCGTAGTTTAATCATGGAGTTGAAGACATGTAAAAACTATTTAACTCTCAAAACCAAAAAGTTTCTGATTGGTGCTGCCATCTCTTATTTGGAACATATTCTAATAATTAATGGATAATCTAAAGCCAAAGAGCGCGATTGTAATTAAATGTAACTAGTTTTATTTCTTTAACACAGAAATATGAAAATCTAAGGCCCAAAGCTCCGCCAAAACTCAAAGATGTACTTGAACTGCTCAATTATGTGCCTACAATATTTCATGAATGTTACAGAAGTCTTATTGTCTGGTGAATATAATGATAATCATGAAGAAGAGTCACTAATTGACTTACTTGATTTTGTTTGAGTGTCTGAAATAGACCAAACAGTCCTATAAATTTCAAGGATAATAAACACAAATTTAATGAGCAAAGGTGTTTTCTTAATAATAATAGTAATAACATTTTGTATGGTAAGATATGGTTCATTAAGAACAAATAAAATTAATGCCATATATGCAAAAAAAAATCTGATGTGTTTCATTCACATGACTTTCTCTATATCACTGCAACAAATTATTCTATTTACTTCATATAATGGAGCAAAAATTAGCAGAAATAGTCTTACTACTTGCTTCCTTGTTAGTAGAAACGAAATAAGGGCATACCATAGGTTAAAGTGATAGTCAAAAGCTGGTTGCTCTGCGACTGAAGTTCCTTTGTTTGTATGGACACGAGTTCACAAAGTCCTGTACGAGTCTTTATAGCTGAAAAAAACAAGGAATATCTCAAAAACAATCACCTCCAAGAAAAAAATGTATATAACATAAATTGTGTGTTTTAAGGTTTAGCAGTTATGCAAAATTCCATACAATTGACCGAGGGTAAAGTAGTCTTCAGAAGCTATTCCCAGAAAATTCAAAATATACATTTTATTTGTCATGTAAATATCTCTAATATGCGATATTTTAGTCAAAATCGTTAGAGCCATTTTTTAGAAAATAAAAATTTTCTATAAAAGTTCCATGTAAAGGGTAGTTTGGGGGTGGGGGGATTTTTCTCAAAATCTTCGTGTCGCATCCCTGGAAGATACTAAACTTAAATACCAAGTTTGGTATTTTACTGACTTTTCGTTTTTGAGTTATCGTGTTCACAGACACACGGACCTTTTTCTGAAAATACTTTTTTTGGATATAGGGGACCATAAAACATATATTTCCGGTAAAATCTCGGTATCGAATTTTTTTGGCGGAGTGCAGTACCTTCTCTATACACTATATACATAGCACGTATAGAGAAAGTAAAAATAGTTTATATCTAAGTTTCCATTCATTGGTTGCGCAAATACACTAGCACACATTTTCAAGGAAAATTATTATTGCTCTTAAAGTTACAGTTCTGTCTAGTTTCCTCGCATAAGGGTATATCTTTAATCAATCAGCTATAGCCTTGAACACCTCAGCAATAACCAAGAGAGGAGCCAGACGGTCAAGATAAGAGTCAGACGGACCGTCTCCCACACAATGATGACTGTATGCATTGTTAATGCAAGTACTGTACATTAAATACATCGCATTTCGCTGCTATGAGTCGTGCAGAATACTTATCGCCAGTGCCTTTGTCACAATGCAAAACATAACTTCCTTCAGGGACTGCTAAATATTTCGGTCGTGATTGAAAACGTGACATTGCTGTACACAGAGGCCAAATCAATTAATGTTATTTATTACTCCCATATTTCTATACCTGTCAATTCTACCTGCAGCTCTAAACGGATATGAAGTAATCAGCAGTCAAGAGATTGAACAGGAACTTTTTAATTGGATGAGTTTTAATTATTTCGTTACGTCAGAAATATTTTTCAGTTCTAGGAATACCTTACTGTTTCAATAAAAGAAATACGAGATCTATACGCATGCTAAAGCTGAAACTAAATGTTCACCTTATATAGGAAGAGAAGGGTGATTTACTGACTTGCGTAGTGAGCAACAATGTTTAAACCTCTAAATTTACACTTGACTCTCAATTTTCACATAGTCTCCATACGTACTATCAACATAGTGTATAGAGAAGGTTTTGTGTTGCACCCAAAAATTCAATAGCGAGATTTCACCGAAAATGTGTGTCTATCTGTGGCAGCATAACTCATAAACGAGAAGTCCGTTATATACCAACTTGGTATTTAAGTTCAGTATCATGCAAGGATATGACACGAAAATTTTCAAGTAATTCCCACACCCCCAACTACCCTTAAATATAAAACTTTTCGAAAACTTTTGATTTTCTCAAAAATGGCTAACGATTTTGATTAAAACACCTTATATTTAATATATTTACATAACAAATAAAATGTATACCTTTTATTTTCTGAGAATAGCCTCTGAAAACATCTTTATTCTGGATGAATTATTTCGAGTTTTGTATAACTGGTAAACCGTAAGAGATAGACAAAAACTTACTTAACAAAAATGTAGAGCTCGTTATAACACACAATTTATGCTATATACATTGTTTTCGTGTAGTTGACCGTTTTTGAGATATTTTTGTTATTTGTTTCAGTTTTAAAATACTTATTATTTTCTCATATGGGAACTTGTCAACATCTTGCCACACAGAGAAACGGATTCCAATCCCATAGCAACCACATTTTAAATTACTTGACTATTGCTTTAACCTAGTGTATTCTCTTATTTCCCTTCTACATACTAGGAACTAAGTAATATAGCCGTTTCTCCTAATGTTTATCTCGATTAGTATGAAATAGAAGACTGAGCTTATTAACAATAATTTGTACAGAAACGTAGAAAAAGTCATGTGAATGGAGTACATAAGATTTTTTCCATCGTTCTGTAAGTTTGAAAATATCTTTACAATAGAACTCCTTTCCAGCTGCTTAAAAAATCTGGTGTACTGCTTTCTGAATATCCTCCACAGTCTCGTAGAGTTGATCTCGCATCTGTTCCATAACGGAAAGAAGAAGATGGTAGTCGGAGGGTGCCAAGTTGGGACTGAAGTGAGGATGAGGAAGAGTTTCTCATCCAAATATCTGATCTCCATTGTGACACGAACGTGCAGTGACCTTCTGCAGGATGATCTTTCCAGAGCGCTTATCGCGCAATACACAATGTCTGGATATGTCGGTCAGCATTTATGTTTCTCCAGTTTCGAGAAAATCTGCCTGTCGCCCTGTGCATCTTAGAAGAGCTAGACATAACCTTTCCAGCATATCGCACTGTAATTTCCACAGGTTCGTATTGAAGGAACACCTTTCATCGCCTGTCACAATGCTTGTCAAAAAATATCCACCTTCATTTTGAAATCTCTGAAGAAAGTTTTAGCTGAAGCTTGTGATCTTCGGTCAATAAACGTGGAACCCAAGTAACACAAACGTTTCGATAGCTTAAGCGATCTATCATTTCTTGCACTGCATTATATCCTACTGTTAGTTGAGCAGCAATTTCATCGGCCGCGCCGTGGCGGAGTGGTTAAACCACTTGCCTCTCACCTAGACGGCCTCGGTTTAATCCCAAGTGACCGCATGCGGCGCAGGGGCGGGTTTTCTCCGGGTTCTCCGGTTTCCCCGCCATCACATTTCACCGGTGCTCCATTTTCATTCCATCTATCATCAGTGTCATCGCCTGCGGTGTCAACGTAGTAAAAGCTGGTGTTAAACACTGTAAAAGAAGCTATTTCATCAACAGTGATACGCCTATCTGCTCTAATGATGTCAGCTCTTTGCATTCCGTCGAGGCACTTCGCGGGCGAACGTTACGAGGCTCATCTTGGGTACTACTCGTTTTCCCCCTCTTAAAAATGCTTCACCCATCTAATAACATTGCTAACATCTATCCAGACATCTCCATAGGTGCCTCGAAGTCTAAGGTGAATTTCAGCAACAGATTTCCCCCCTTTAACAAGGAATTCAAACATCGATATCCGCCATTTTGGAAATACTGCTTATGGTCACGTGATAGAAGCTATTGAAGTCACAATATCACAACATGTGGTGTCAAGTCTGTAGAGTATAACTGTAGTCCTGTTTCTTACATTGTTGGAATTTGAATTTTAACAGAGTTTCTCATAACCCTCAGTATGACCCTCGTACACTAAGCTAACCAGAAGCACTCTTTGGTAACACTTAGATGTTGGTTGGAGCGTAATGTTCAGGTCTCCAACCAAAGAATAAGTATAGGCTTGAGTTTACACAAAGGTGTGCGGATTTTTCGTATATTATGTAGTACGACTGTCATTCAAACATAGTGAGGATGACTACATGGTAGTGACCGTTCAGCTGGTAAAGCATGATGCTGACCACATCTCCCCATATCATTGAATAATCGTCCACTTCTGGAATGCGTATAGGGTTTAAGAACGATAGTTGGATTGCCTCTACCATATTAAGTCTTTTAACAGACTATTCCAAGTAGAGAATAAATTGAAATAAATACTAACCAATAATTCTTAAAATTACAAATTCTGTTTAAGTGTGTTGTTCTATTCATTATAACACATCGCATTTAGTTTCTTCCGAATTTCCTTTACTTATACTCAAAGACTTCATCACGGATCTAAAAGTCATGACCAGCCTGCCCATACTTTTATAACATAGGACAAATTGAAAACCTAACAGATAAAACAATTGGAAACAAATGATAACGAGCCTTGGACGAAATAGTGGATAGTACTATGATCTATCCAGCATAGGGTTTCACTGGCATGTCATCGTGGCTTTTGCCACCCTAACGCAGACAAATTTACTCTACATCCTTTTCTCCCTTATTTGCATAATTACGTCACTTTCCATTTTAACCTACTCCTCTTATTGTTTACTGTTAAGTTCCATCTTTGTTTCCAACTCTGCCACAATTGAATTAGTATATAAATAGCTTCTTAGTACAAGATCAAAAATACTCTTTGTATCTCCATGTCTTCACAGGTTTATTATTGTGGAAAAAAAAATCAGGTTTTCCACTTTTCAGTGGTTGCCACTTATTCTTGTTACATTCTGCCTTGCCCTTTCTCTAATCCTCTTCTCTACATAGTCATTGATTTCATCAATCCATGTAAGACGTGCTGTACCATTCTTCTATCAGTTGACATTACTTTTTAGCCATATTTCCTTAAGTATCTTTATATCCGTCACATTTCCAGTCTTATATAATCATAAATCATATGTTGAACTCTTAATATTGTAATTCTCCACCTTAATTCATCTATTCTTTCTTCAAAAATTTCCTAATCATCATTTCATTTATAATCCAATCCCTTCGCCCCGCAACCATTATGTTACAAAGCCTTCTATCCTGTATTTAATTTTATTTTCCTTATTAAATTTCTGTTCCATAAGAAATAATTTAAAAATAGTTGCCCCTCTTGCCAAAATAATTTTAGTTCACACACATATACATTAACTTGTTCATATTATGTTTAGATATAAATGTTCTCTCCTACGTATCTTCAGTTAGCCATTATATTCTAAAACCAACAGCCATAATTAACTTATATATTTCACAACCATTTAATTCATTAAACAACAAAAAAGTTACCAATTTTATATTTATAATTTTAATATTACCTTTTGACGTTACCTTATGTTACTTATTTATCCCGCAGTTGGAAAAGTATTTTGAGGAAATTAAACGTATCCTACAAATTCTGAGTTCTTTCCTCTTAGCTACTACTCCTACTAGAAAATAAAACGCCAGAGGTTGCCTAAATTCAATTGTGTAACTAGCAATAATCGTATGTTTGAAATGCAAATCCTTGTAATATATCTGTGCGAGCCGGAATGAATGAACGGATTACTATGAAACGAGTACAGTTAAACTCTATTTAAGTAAATATGAACCTTAGAGACAATATACCAGCACCATGCAACAAAAACAATATATTATATACTATTATAAAAGTAACCGTTGAAAGAATTCAATAAATAAAAGATAATGACATTTATTAGCAAACATGTAATTGGATAAAAAATGACATTTTCAATATTTGGGATGCGACATAACCTACAGTAAAGATAGAATTTCAGACTATATCTGGAACCATCAAAAGAACATTAGGACAATAAACAATAAAAGACACAAAAACTCCATAAAACAATCACCGCTCCCTCGCTACTACATGCAAGCGAGAACTGGATAATAAAATCAAAAGACATGACCAAAATACAAGCAGCTGAAATACTATTTCTCCGAAATGTTAATGGATGCTCAAGAGCAGCCAGGATAATAAGACTGGATTGCAACAGAATGACAAAGAGAGCTTTCCTATACAACCCGAGAGGAACAAAAGATATTGGCCAACCCCATAAGAGACGGATTCCACATTGACTTCGCCAGAAGGACGCCTAATCCTTGCAGAACATTATTATTGGCATTATAGTTATTGCATAAATACTCTAATATGACACAGTCGATAAATGTTACTAAAATGGATATAATATTTATGTATTAATAGTTATTTATCCTGCTTGGAGTTAAGGCCATAAGGCCTTCTCTTCCATTCTACCAGGCAATACATTAAATTCAATACAGCAATGATACAATAAATAAAGAACAAAAATACAATTCTATACAATTTAATAAAAGCATATACAAAAAGGTGCAACAAGTATACTGAAATGAAAAACAAACTGTAAACAAAATTATTTTAAGTGAAATATTTATGTAGGTTGAAACGCATTTTAGTGATATTTACAAATGAACTGCATATTGCTTTCCAGCACATATTATGTTAATAACTAAATGAAAGTAGTGATATTAATACAGCAGCAGATTAGGTTTGATTATAAATGTATTCCCTAATTTTCTGCTTGAACAGTATAATGTTCCGGCAGTCCCTTACGTCTTCAGGGAGGGAATTCCAAAGACGAGCTAAATCTATTGTAAATGATGATGCATAGAAGGTTGTATGATGAGCAGGTATAGCAAGAAGGAAAGAGTGTCGTGAGCGAGTTTCTTGATTATAATAGAAAGATATTTGAAGAGAACATTTACGTGCCAGAATGAAAGAATTGATATTATTAAGGATATTTAATTACCAAGAATATTGATAAATTGTTGACAAAGTTAGGCCTCAGTTTTCCAATTTTGGGATTATATAAGAGTTATTTAATGGAGTGACAATATTTTAAAATTTGAACCAAATCTAATCAATGTCTATTTTTAGTCTTGGGACACAGTGTGTCCCTGAAAATAGCATCACGATCATGTGTCAGCACTAATTATCCGCACGGGACGGCGACGGAAGGCCACCGGAAGCTCATTCCGGCACGGTTTTGTCTTCCTCTTCGCTCTACGTGAGAACGGCCCTGGTGCTCGTTATAAGAATTCAATTTCTACATCTGCCACTTCCATGTTGCTAACCAAACTAAGGAATTTTCCAACAAACAAAATCTTTACACCCGAGTTTTAACTTTTAACTAATTTACTTATAAATACCCGGTGTGAGAGGATATTCTATGTGCAAAGGGAAACGCCACATTTTAATAACATTTTAATCTATGAACACGTATTTCAGCAGAAAGAAATCCAACCATTCGTCGCGCTATAATTTACATGCGGAAGCATTATTGCAGGTCATATTAAGCATTTAATAAAATAGACATCAATCTCATTTATTTTTAAATTCACTTTTCTTAAGTGCTTCGTTTGAACACAATTTAAAGCTTTTGCTGTGAACTAATCTTAATTTACGATTAAGTTACCATGTGACAACAGCGCATCAGTAACGACTAAACATGGCTAACACATCTATGATTACTATTACCCACGCAAACGTTCAATAGAAAAAATTGTTGCCAGAATTGTACATTGTATTTACATGGTAGAGAAAGTAAAACAATATACACAATAGGTAGAGAAGGGACTGTATTCCATTCAGAAATTTTATACTGAGATTTCAATAGAAATGCATGTTTTATGTCCCCCGAATACAAAAGGACATTTTTAGAAAAAGGTCCATGCGTATCTAAACAATACAGCTCAAAAACGAAAAGTCTACAAACATCAAACTTTAATTTCCAAGGCAGCAAGATGAATATTTTCAATAAAGTCCCTCCAAACGACCCTTTACGTGGAAAAGTTTTCGAAAGTTATGAATTTGTTAAAAATAACTAACGATTTTTATTAAAATACTATGAATTTAAGTCATTTTAATTATAAATAGAACTATATATTCAATTTTCGGGAAATAGTCAACGAAACCATCTTCATGCTGAATGGTTTTGCCTAACTGGTACCGTAAGAGAGAAAAACTTACTACATAAAATTTTTAGATATGGTTAAAGGATACAATTCGTGTAACATACATTTTTGTAATGTTAACTATTTTAGAGATATTTCTTGTTATTGGTTTTAGTTTCCTCAAATGGGAAGTCGTTATTCACTTTTTTCACCAGGTCATACAATGAGAAGGGAATTTCAGCTATATCACATAGCGACCGACTTGTAAAGTAAGTATTTGGCCATCTATCACTTTAGCTTACTGTATAATCTTTCTTCCCTTCTATATAGAAGAAACTGAGTAATAAAACCATTTCTGCTAATGTATTCCTATTGTATGAGGAAAACAGAAAAAAGAATATTGACCGTCTATTACATATCGATCTATAAATTTATTTATTATAAGTGATAGAATTATATAACCGTATAAAATAGATAGAATTTGTCCTGTTAAAATATATGGATCTTCAACGGGTCGGGCTCCAAGTTTTTGTAAGAAATAATTGAAAAGGTCCGTGCATATCTGAACACCATAGCTCAAAACCAAAAAGTTAATTAAATAAACTTACGAAGATTTTCAAGAAAACCCTTCCATTCCAAACTTCCTTTACATGGAACATGTTTCGAAATTGTTATTTTCCCAAAAATAGATTTTGATTAAAATGCCATGTGCTTAAGACATTTTTGTGCTAAATGAAATGTATGTCTTGAATTTTCTGGGAGTAGCCTCTTTCGTCCTGTTTCATTCCGGATGACTTTTGCATAAATAGTTTTCTCCTGGTCAATGTATCACAGAAGAAAGTATGTAATAAAGATATTTCTGGCAATGTTTATATCGATATATGTGAAGTAGGTAGAAAAATAAGTTTTGTAAGAATAGTTTGTAGCAGAATAGGTAGAGAAAATCCTGTGAATATTCTTTATATAATATAGGTCTGGTTTTACAAAGGTTTTATAATTTATTTTATAGAATATACTTAGCCTATTAATAAAATGTTCCTGATTTATTGTAGCGTCCTTCACTTCACTGAATGCTTCGATATGAACCCCAAATATTTTCATATATCAATAATTATAAAGTATAGTAATTATTTACTTTTAAAGTTAAATACATTGTAAGTATGCATTTGTTAATTCCTTTTCTTTGTTGTTTCACTCCAGTGTAAGCAAGACTGTTTTGGATCTAGTCGTTTTTGCTACACATTTCGAAGAACATGCAGGAAGGAAACCGTTATCAGAATTTAACATACTATCAAAGTGAATATTATTCACAAATTCAGTAATCTATAGGGAGATAAGTGTCTTGCTCTGCGGCAGACCTGAACTTGTCCACCAAGTGTGAGTTTCTCTCCTATATCGTTTACTCTGCATTTAAAATAATTTTTGTTAACTCTAAGGATGATACTAAAATATTTTTCAATGCTTTCAATTGCGGTATATCTCTAGAATAAATGGAATCTTCCATACCCTTAATATATTTTTAAAATGAAAATAATTAGGATAAGTGTACACACAAAAATATTGTGTGTATACAAATAAAATGCCATGAAGGAATATGTGTTATACACTATAACACATCTTGCTAATGCAAGTTCATTTATTTTTTTTTTTTTTTTTTACTTTCACTACATATACTACGTAAATTGTGTATAAAAATCTGATGTGTTCCATTCATATGACTTTCTCTACATCTCTGCTACAAATTATTGTTAAAAAGCTTATGTTTCCATTTGCTTCGTGTTAATCGAGAAAAAATTAGCAGAAATAGTCTTATTACTTGCATCCTTTAAGCAGGAACGAAATAAGGGAGTTCCATAGAATAAAATTATATTCAAAACCTGGTTGCTATGTGATTGAAGTTCCTTTGTGTGTATGGTCAGGAGTTCACAAAGTCCTGTGTGAGAAAAGTTTAAGTGTTTTAAAGCTGAAACCAAAATCAAGGAATATCTCAAAAACGATCAACTCCTCGAAAAAATGCATATAACTTAAATTGTGTATTTTATTTTGTGAGGTAAGTTTTTCTCCATGACTTACGGTTTAGCAGTTATGTAAAATTCCGTAAAATTCACCCACAATAAAGTAGTCTTCAGAGGCTATTCCCAGAAAATTCAAGATATATATTTTATTTGTCCGGTAAATATCTTTATATATGATATTTTAATCAAAATCGTTAGAGTCATTTTTGAGAAAATCAAAATATTCGAAAAAGGTTCAATGTAAAGGGTGGTTTGTAGTGGGGGAATTTTTCATAAAATCTTCGTGTCGCATTCCTGGAAGATACTAAACTTAAATACCAAGTTTGGTATTTTACTGACTTTTCGTTTTTGAGTTATCCTGTTCACAGACACATGGACACACACGGATCTTTTTCCGAAAATGTTTTTTTTTAAATAAAGGGGACCCTAAAACATATATTTCCGGTGAAATCTCGGTAACGAATTTTTGGGTGGAATGCAATATCTTCCCTATACACTATGTACATAGTGCGTATAGAGAAAGTAAAAAACTTATTGCACAAAAAATGTTGAGCACGTTAAAATACACAATTTATGTTACATTTTTCTCGTGGAGTTAATCGTTTTTGAGTTATTCCTGGTTTTTGGTTTCACCGTTAAAAACATACCTTCCTCATACAAGAATTTGTCAACTTCTATCCATACAAAACAGGAACTTCAGTCACATGGCAACCAGCTTTTGACAGTCACTTTAACCTGTGGTACTCCCTCATTTCCCTTCTACTTACAATCTCCCTTTGGAGATTGGTATTTAACGGTCTTTTAGTTTTTTTTAGCTATGTTAACCAAAAATCTGAAATATTCGAATATACAACATTTTCTAAAGTTTTTATGTAGTGTGAACACATACATTGAAGCATCAAGTTCTACTTTCAGAGCAGGATTTAGTTTGAAAATAAATGTAGTATGAAACAAAATGATAAAATATTTTAATATTTATAATGGGTTAAAACATAGGATACGCAAAAAGTAAATATGAAGCCATGATGTTGCCTAGACAAAGCAATATAATCGCTGAGAATTTTAGAATCCAAAGTAACGGAGAAGAAAACGATATAAAATTGTACTGATAGGTTTCTAAAAAGCTGTCGTACCATAGAGCTGTTTAACAAACTAATAAAGGTTGAATATGTTCAGTTATCTAGTAAATTACTCTGCAGCTACGACGCTTCAGGGAACAGGATATAAAACTCCATTATATATTCACTATAAAATATAGGAAAGAAGATCATATGTTCGCACTAATTCATGAATCGATAAGCATACTTAGGGTACATAACGGTCGTTCTGAATGCAAAAGAAAATCTTGTTCAATTCGCTCTTGGTTTTATTGTCAATTTGTCGGAAGATACTGCTGCAGACACATCAAAACAAATAATTTAAGCAGGATACTTAAAGAGCACTATTTCTTAACGCGGGTCACGTTTTGTATCTAGACGTTGTTTGTCTGGATATATGTATGTTTATGCGAGTATTCATAGAGTCATGAGCAAAGCACTGAGACTTCATTCTGTATTACTCAATTTAAAATACGAGAGGCTTTAATGCGTGCGCATACCCGCACCTTTAGTCCTCAAGTTGTTTTTGTTTCATTCACGCTACTTTACTCATAATTTTCCTGTACTTCACATTCTTTAGGGTTTATAATGAAGCACATATTCTATATTTATTACTCCTACAGCTTGTGTAAAGTAATCCATATTTTCACGGCCTTTCTTCTGGCTTAGTAAGCCATTTGTACAGGGTGTTCCACTTGCAGCCGAAACTGGTATTTCCTAAGTAATTTTAACACCATTTGAAATAGTGTAACTCTTATTCACTTTTGTGTCATTAAAAGATCCCGGACTTCAACACCTGTCTTCAAGTTACCTGCGCTTTTAACATTGGGTATATATCAGGATTTGGTTTAGCGAGACGGGAGGTAATGACTTATTCGCCCCGTTGTATATATATATATATATATATATATATATATATATATATATATATATATATATATACAGTGTGATGAAGGATAACCCCACTGCTTGATTTAAATGACAATCAGTATTTTGCAATATAATTTCAGTGCACCAATTCTGACACCAAGCATTAATGCATATTTTAATAGAATATAAACTATAAAATAATTTTCTTTTATAAATCACTTACGTTTCCAAAGTTCTATTATAATAAAAAGCAACATTTCTTTCTAAAGTGCTAAAAGTGAAAGAATGTTAACACTTGGTGTATCTTTATTTACATTTTTGCCAAACATATTTATATTTTAATGTTGCTTAGAATTGCAGTTATTATGGATGCAACTATTTCTCTAGCCTTTAAACTATATATGACCTACGTTGCAAAAGATATTACTTCCTCTTAAAGTGAAATACCCACGTCATCCAAACTCGTCTACACATTCAAGCAACTTATGTGTATTTACTTCTGACTTAGCTGCAATATGCTTATAATTCTATACTATCCAAAAGAGAACGACAGATTGCCGTACGTGTTGACAATGAGTGCCTGCCCCATTGCCGTATAGCTAATCTGCAGAGATAGATGTCACGTCATATGCGCGGTATTTTCCATGCCCAAACAACGTGTATAGTTTATCGGGTCTCGAGGAAATGAAAAGCCAGTGAAGTCCGAAATCTAGTCATTACTAGAGAGCTCAGATGACATTCATTTTTTAAGGTTTGTAAGTTAACAACGCTGTGGGGATTAATGAAATAACAGACAGGGGTCGGTACAATCGCTGCCTGTTCAATACTAGCTCCCGCCTCCCTGTTTTGTTCGGAGCAAATACAATGTGTGCACCTTTTCTTGGGCGCTGGTTTTACCGGGATGGGAGTCCTGGGGGAAGAAGAGAGATCCCGTCCGCCAGTCTTTCCGCAGTGTTGTCAACCAAAGGAACTACGACCAAGAAAACATACGCGCATAGTATTGCTTTTGTCTACAAAATGTGCAATGAACGTTAGTCTTTATGTATTCCAAACACTCCCTAGAGCATAAACGTAAATAGCATTTATTTGCGTCTAGGTAGGAATAAACATATACGTATTTTTACTTTACTTCATACTTATAGTAATTAGTGTAATTTGATATTGGATTTTACCAAAAATACATTTGAGCGTTTTTTAATCCAAAAAAGCACCTCTCTCTCTCTCTCTCTCTCTCTCTCTCTCTCTCTCTCTCTCTCTCTCTCTCTCTCTCTCTCTCTCTCTATGTGTATGTGAATGAGTGGTGTGGGCGTACATCATCACTTAAAAAATCAGCATTGGAATTCAAGATTAGCTTTTTCCAAGGAAACTATGAGGATTTTAAAGTAACTCGCCAATCTGACTACTCTTGCAATAGAAACATTTTTCGAAAGGCGTTATTTGCTCAAAAATAACGTGAAGATTTTGATATAACGTGTGTTAGATATTTACATGGCAAATAAAATTGTATGTTGAATTTTATGAAAATAGCCATAAGGTGCTCTTAATTTGAAAGGGATCTGCATGTTTTTATCAAACTAATTAAATGCGTAATTGAGGAATAACGGATAATAAATTAGAAATTGGCGTAGCTCCTCAGAATGATATTTCTCCACAAGGTAAAAAAAAATCTATAATAGCATAACGACTAATCAATAACTAGGCAAATTCATAATAATTCTTTCTATTTACTTACAAAAAGTGTGAAATGAGACATTAACATTCAAAGTTTAAGTTCCATCAGTCCATGGTGGCAACCACAAATTCAGTGGTTTCTTGATTAGGACATAGATGGCACAAGAGAATGAAATCACGACTTACGGACGTAAAACAAAGGCAGTGTAGGTTATATTCGGTTTTGTCTGTCTCTTACGTTTACCAATTGTGCGAAGACTGAATTCTTCAATCTAATCCCAGAAGGTATAAAGTGCTTCATTTACTTTCCTGCAACTATCTAACCACATGTTTGTTATCTTAATCGAATCCTTAGAGTACATAGGGGTAGAGAAGGTATTGTAATGCATCCAAAAAGTCGATACCGAGATTTCACCGGAAATATATGTTTTGGGGTTCCCTGAGTCCGAAAAAAACATTTTTAAAAAAAGGTCAGTGTGTATGTGTGTTTGTGTGTGTGTGTGTGTGTGTGTGTGTGTCTGTGGACAGCATAGCCCCAAAACGAGAAGACCGTTAAATACCAAACTTGGTATTTAGGTTTAGTATCTTCCAAGGATACGACACGAAGATTTTCAAAAAAATCCCCCCACCACAAACTACCCTTTATATGGTAAAATAATTTCGAAAATTTTGATTTTCTTAAAAATGGCTCTAACATTTTAATTAAAATCCCGTATATTAAACCTATTTATGTCCGAAATAAAATGTATATCTCGAATTTTTTTGCGAATAGCCTCTGAAGACCTCTTTATTCTGGATGAATTTTGCTTAACCACTAAACCGTAAGAAATAGAAAAAAACTCACAACACAAAAAATGTATATCACGACAAAACACACAATTTATGTACTTTACTTTTTGAGGTAACCGTTTCCGAGACATTCCTTGTTATTGGTTTCAATTGTGAAGTACTTAAACTTTTCTCAGACAGGAAGTGTCCGTTTTTCTTTTGTTCTACTCCTGGCCAAGCAAAGAAGTGATTTGCAATGACAATCGCATAACGATAGCTTTTAAAACATTTGAGAATTACTTTAGCATAGCGCATTCCTTTATTCCCTTCTACTTATAAGGAATTAAGTAAAAAAAAAAAAACATTCTGCTAATATTTATCTCGATTAGCATTGTGTACAAAAAAGAATAATCTTTTGTAGGAGGTTTGTAGAACAGCTAGAGAAAGTCATGTGAGTGTAACATCAGATTTTTGCAAAAATATATTGAAAATTTTCCATATAAAAGATGCTCTTCAACAACAAGTAGGCATACTGTACACATTGACCCTAAAATAAATAAATAAATAAATATATATATATATAGATATAAAGAATAAAAAAATAATTTTATAGTTCATTCCATACTCATTCTTTGCTCTCTCTAATAGATATTACAGTACCAAGGAGAAGCACAGTATTTCAAAATTCAATGCCATATCACCGGAAATGTATGTTTTGAGGTCCCCCGAACAAAACTATTACAAAAAGGTTCATATGATTGTGTGTATGTATGGTATAATTCAATAATGAGAAGTTTTAGCTATCAAACTCGGCATTTAAATGTTCAATCCCTCAAAAATGTGGCACCAATGGGTCCTTCACCCTAAAAAATCCTACATATGGAAAACTTTTCGAAAATGTTTATTTTCTCAAAAGCTGTTGTAGCAATTTTCATTATAGTACTGTGAATTTAAGATATTTTCATTACAAAAAATGTTTATCTTGAATTTTCTGGGAATATAATATGAATAGCATAAAACACATAGCTTCTCCACAAAAAACTTAAGATATCTTTAAAGCACACAGTTTGTGTGGACCTATTTTCCTATTACTGGTTTGAATTTTCTAATACTTATACTTTTCTAAAATGGGAAGACATTCTGTTTTTCTCCTTCTACTGGTCAAGCAAAATGATCATAATTTCAAATCCATTACAATTATTTAGCTCTTAAAACATTTGCCTATTGCTTACTTATCTATTGCCATTGTAATTAAAGGAAATGTGTAATATTTCTACAGTTTTTTATCTCGCTTAAGGAATAAGTTTAAGTTCAAATGTTTTGCTGAATGGATAGAGAAAGACATTTGAATTTAGCATCAGATGCAGTTTATTTAATTTTCTAAAGGAATTTCTTACTTTTTAAGCATTGTGTGCAAATAATAATAATAATAATAATAATAATTGTATTAAAGTCTGTATCTTTATATGTTAATTTTATTTGTATATTCAGAGCTATAATACAGTCTAAAAATTGTTTGCAAAGGAAATATTTAGATGTTTTAATTGAATCATTTTATAAATGTACATATTCCACTAGTTATTTTTCTTTAATTAAATTCCACTTGTGTTTCGTTCTGCTATAAAAGTCAGTAGATGAATGCGGCACCTCTATGTTAATCGTTGGATTTGTTCATGGAAGATTCATTAATTCAGTACGTTCGTAATCAAAGCCAGGTCTTAAATTATGGTTTCCCATTTGCAGTTCTCGGAAATAAAACAAAGTACTAAACTGCGTGAAATCATAAAATTGCTTTTATAAAATAGCAGTTTATACCATAATTGCGCAGAGATCGTTTAAAGGGAATGAAGAATGAACAATGGTGTGATTAATGTATTTAGATTGCATGGCATGATAGCTTAATAACAGAGAACGAGTTAAAGCATTACTATGCAGAAATGCTTCAAACAATTTTGCAACTGGCACCAACTAAAAAAGGTAAATACTTTTAACCCCAGGTGATGCTTTTTATTCTTTAATAAAGCCTTATTTTGAAACAAGAAGTACGATTATAATGCATTTTGATTATGCTTTTGATATACTTTGGCAACTTTCAGAATATCAGCATTATAGGTTCTGTTTTCTGTTTTTTTCTGTATATGCAAATGTTTTTTACTTTCTCTATACGCACTATGTACATAGTGTATAGAGAAGGTATTGCACGCTACCCAAAAATTCGATACCGAGATTTCACCGGAAATATATGTTTTAGGGTCCCCAATATCCAAAAAAAGCATTTTCACAAAAAGGTCCGTGTGTGTGTGTGTGTGTTCGTGAACACGATAACTCAAAAACGAAAAGTCGGTAAAATACCAAACTTGGCATTTAAGTTTAGTATCTTCCAGGGATGTGACACGAAGATTTTGAGAAAAATCCCCCCACCCCAAACTACCCTTTACACGGAACTTTTTTAGAAAATTTTGATTTTCTCAAAAATGGCTCTAACGATTTTGATGAAAATTTCCTATATTAAACATATTTACCTGGCAAATAAAATGTATATCTTGAATTTTCTAGGAATAGCCTCTGAAGAGTAGTTTATTCTGGTTGAATTTTACGGAATTTTGAATAACTGCTAAACCGTAAGAGATGGACAAAAACTTACTACACAAAAAATGTAGAGCATATTAAAACACACAATTTATGTTACATAATTTTTTTCGTGGAGTTCGTCGTTTTTGAGACATTCCTATTTTTCGTTTCTGCTATGGAAAACATATTTTTCTCATACAGGAACTTGTCAACTCCGATCCATATAAACAAAGGAACTTCATTGACATAGCAACCAGCTTTTGACTATCATTTAACCTATGGTAGTCCCTTATTTCGCTTCTACTTACAAGGAAGCAAGTAATAAGACTATTTCTGTTTTTTTTTTTTTTTTTCTGATTAGCATAAAGTAAATAGAAGTATAAGCTTTTTAAGAATAATTTGTTGCAGGGATATAGAGAAAATTATGTGAATGGTACACATCAGATTTTTTCATTTTTGCTATGTCCAACTTTACGCATAACACATACGCATTAGTTTGTGGGAAAAAACTTATAACAGTTCTAAATAAATATATAAATATATTGTGCTTAATCTTCCTAATATACAGTGTTTTCGTTTTATACCAAGGCCATAACCACCTTATAAGCACATCGGCCGAGACGATGGTGACCTCGGTATTGTGCAATTGCGCAGAAGCCTTACAGGGGACGTGCCAACGGTCGTTTATTAGCTGTGAGCTGATTGCTTTGTCTTCGAGTTGTGAAGTGTTTCGACAGAAGCGTGTGTGGTGTGTTATATTACTTAGGAATTTCATTCTATTATTAGTCTATGAAAATGCCTGCCAAAAATATTCACGCTTGAATATCTTATTTTATATATGATGCACACGTAAAAACTAAACTGTTTAGATAATTTTACCACAATTTCCTGGTTATCCAGTTCCGGGTAGAGGCACTATGAGATGGTAGGTTAAGAAGCAAACATGACATGTTCTAACGCAGGAAAAGTTAGGTGAAATTGGTGATGCATTCGAGCGCTCAACTAAGAATTCTCTCAGCCGTGCTGCACAACAAGTGGGTGTTTTAAAACTGAAACCATTCTGTGTGTCAAAAGTATAGAAATTGTTAAAATTACGCAAGAACAGCTTATGCGTAAGAATGGCAATTTTATTCGACGGTGTTAAGAATGTCTTCGCGCAGAGGGCATCACTTTCAACAACACATACAAAAAAGTTAGTACTTATTACGTATATTAACTAACACTCGTGAATAAGTAATTACTAATGTATTATCTTCTACTTTTTATTTAAGTATTGATTTAATCCAATGAGTTTGAGGGGAGTTACGGAACGGAAATCTTGCAGTGTTGTAGGCTGTGTGCGGAGCGTACGATCCACGGCCTTGATATAAAACGAAAGCACTGTATAAAAGTCAGATGGATGGATGGATGGATGGATGGATGGATGGATGGATGGATGGATGGATGGATGGATGGATGGATGGATGGATGGATGGATGGATGGATGGATGGATGGATGGATGGATGGATGGATGGATGGATGGATGGATGGATGGATGGATGGATGGATGGATGGATGGATGGATGGATGGATGGATGGATGGATGGATGGATGGATGGATGGATGGATGGATGGATGGATGGGATGCTTTTAAAATATTTGACTATCGCTTTAGTCTAGTGTATTCCCTTATTTCTCTCTTACTTACAAGGAAGCAAGTAATAAGACTAATCTGCTAATTTTCATTATAAATGGAACAATTTAAAAACATGATTGAACTGTTCGAGCAATTAATATCATATTTTGAAATTGGCTTACGACGATAAAATTTGACTAGAACAAATTGTGTGTGTTTAAACAGATACATTTTTGCGTGGTAGGATTTCGTCTATGGCTATGTTACATAGCGGTGAAGATTGCTCACAGACTACTGCCAGAAAATTCAAGACGTCTATACAATATATATGTAATGTAAATGGGTTTAATATGTCGTATCTTAACTAAAACACTTCTAGCCATTTTGGGAAAAGAGAAAATTTCGAAAAATATTCCATGCAAATGGTAGTTTGAAGTGAGAAATTTGCTGTAAAATATGATTGTCCCATCTTTAAAGATGCACATCTTAATACTATGTTTGGTAGATACTTAACCCACGTTTTCTTTTTCTTTTTTCTACTTAGTGCATAGTAAATAGGTACAGTCAGTCCATTTGTATTATTTTCGGCTAGAGCTTGTAGGAGGGGGATGGGTGCCCCTTGATGCAGAAACCACTATCTTTTCCAACTGCTGCGCGGAAAGAATGCAAATAGACTTAGAGAAAATTATTGCATTCTTACCAAAAAATCGATATTGGAATATTACTGAAAATGCACGTTTTAAGATCTCGGCATTAAAAAATCAGTTCTCGAACAAGTTCCATGAGTGTCTGTGAACATGATAATTAAAAAACAAGTTATGTTTATCATGTTCCAAAGATGCGACATAAAGAATTTCTAAAAGTTCCTCCCACCCATAATTTCTTGTACGCTTTATATATAAACATTTTCGAAATTTGGCATCATCAAATATGGATAACGCTTTTAATTAAATTGCCGTATATCAAAGATATTTACATTAAAATAATATATTTTGAACTTCCTGGGAATAGCCTCGGAAGACCTCATTCTGAAAGACCTTTGCTTAAGATAGCTTTACTGCAGAAAAAAATTAATGGGTTCCATTTTTATTACTTTTTCTCTCCGTTCTGCAAAAAAATTCTCAAAAATACTATTTTATATGCATCATGTAATTGAGATAAATATCAGCAGAAATGGTTTTATTATTTGATTTCTTGTAACTAGAATAGAAATAAAAGAATACTAGGTTAACCGAAAGTCGAACCTTTTAAAAGCTGTTGCTATGCGATTGTCATTGGGATTCTGATCTTTTATATGATCATAAAAGGGGACATGAAATGGATGAGGGCATCCTGTTTGAGGAAAGTTTTTATAATTAAACGAAAATAAAAAATATGTTGCAAATGACAAACTCCACAAACAACGAGATCTTTGTCTAGCGCATATTTTCAATGTGTATAGTAGATAGAGAAAATAATGTATTCCACTCAGAAATTCAATATCGAGATTTCATCAAAAATATACCTTTTGAGGACCCATGAATCCAAAAACAAAACATTTTTTAGCAATGTCTCGTTCCGGGTTGATTCTGTGTTTAAATGTTCCTTACTCCTCCCCGAGAGGTTTTTGACCTTACGAAAACTGGTGCCAGTCCTCGTAAGGGGAAGGGTAAACCGACTAAGTTAATTACTATTCTAATATAAATTATTAGAGCCATTTTTAAGAATATGGAACCTTTCAAAAATGTTTCAAAAGGGTTGTTTGAGGTAGGATAATTTTGGTGAAACTCTTTGTGCCGCATATTTGAAAGATACTAAATTAAATACCAACTTTGGCCCTTAACCTATTTCAACACACACACACACACACACACACACACACACACACACCCTCTCTCTCAAAGACAAATGCGGGAACGCGCGCAGCATTTTTTTTTTTAAATCGAGATCTTCAAACCGTGTATTGTTGGTGAAATCTCGGTATTGAATTTTTGGACGGAATGTTATAACCTCCATTCCTTATTATATGCAGTAATGCAAGTTAAAATGCTCTTTTACTTTCTATAGTTCGTTCATAGGTAGAGAAGATATTGCATTCCATCAAAAACTTGATATGTACCGAGATTTTGCTGGAAATACACATTTTAGAGTCCCTGAATTCAAAACAAAAATTATTTTTAGAGAATATTTTTCTGGATGTGTGTGATGTTAAACAACACGAGTCAAAAGTGAAAAAATTGCTTAAATGTCAAATTTGATACTTGAAATCAGCATCTTCTTAGGATGCAGAACAAAGATTTTCCAGACCTTTAACTAACCTTAACTACTCTTTACATGGAAAAAATTGAGAAATTGTTTCTTTTCTTAAAAGAACGAACGATTTTGATTAAAATACCACATGTTTAAGACATTTTTATGAACAATAAAAGGTATATGTTGAATTTTTTGGAAAAAGCTTCTAAAGCCCTCTTCATTCTTACGGTAAGCGTAAGAGATAAACAAAACCTTAATACACAAGAATTGTAAAACTCAAAAACAATTTATATCATATACAGTTTTTAACCATCTCCGAGATATTCCTGGTCATTGGTTTGAGTTTTAAAATACCCATTCTTTTCTCATATGGGAAGTTGTTATTCATACCTTTTATTCTGCTCAAGCAAACAGACTGAAATTTCAATACCATTACATAGCGATCAGGTTTTAAAATAGTTTATTATCGCTTTGACTAATTGATATTTCCTTATTTTCTACGTACAAGGAAATAATAAAACCATTTCTGCTGATGTTTATCTTCATAATCGTGAATTTTGCAGAAGATTTAAGATTATTTTGCTGCAAGCATAGTTAAAATGTAATTCTTGCTTTTTTATTTAATTTGTATATTAACATGTTAAATTTAATTTTAGAGTTTTAGAAAGTTATGTGAGAGTAGCACATATCAGATAATGTACTTTGATTCGCAGATTCTCAAAACGTTTATTCGCGATGAAATCTCAGTATCAAAATTTGTAGTGCTATACTTAGTATGCCTAGTAAATTAAAAGAAGCTATTGCTTCTGAATAAATTATCTTAAAAGCTGCTTTTTTCGTAGTATTTAACGCCCGCTTTTACTACTTGTGGCACCGCAGGCAATGACATTGGTGATACATGAAATGGAGATGAAGCACCAGTGGAATGCGATGGCGGGGGAAACCGGAGAACCCGGAGAGTACCCTCCCATGAGCCGCTTTGTCCACAACAAAGATCACATGCGGTCGCTAGAGTAGCTTTGAGAATAGCTCGTTAAAATTGTGTGTGCAACAAAGTGTAATGTTCCAAGTAGATCATGATAAAATGTCAAGGAAACAGATGCAGTGCTTGAACTCTGTGATTATGTTCCTTTTTTTCCCCCATCATTTATTTTCTACTAGCTAAAAGTCCAGCCTTGCCCGAGTTTTGGCAGTTTTCCATATTTAGCCTTAAATTGCTTTTCCAATAACCATGCGTTTCTTCGGACGTATTTAGACATTATTAAACAACACACTCGAAAAATAATTAACTGAAATTCGAGAAACTATGAAGACAATTAACCCAGAAAACAACATACAGATGCACAGTTGAATAACTACAAACATCACAGTTCGTAATGATAGTTTCTTTTGAATGTAATTTACAGAGAAAATCTCAGTTGTGAAGAAGTAATCCAGTTTAAGTAACGTTATTACATCCTTGTTTTTCTCAGTAAAACATGCCTAAAACCACCAATGAAACACAAGAAAGAAAAAAAATCAAAAGAAAAATCAAAAGAAAAACCAACAAAATGAACATATAAAAGAGAACAGGAGGAAGAAATACTACTTTTGGTTTGTTATCCACGCCCATTTTATTGTTTTTCTCGTATACGTCATCAGTTTTGTTTTTATGTTTATAAAACATCACAATCTCCTCATATAAGTAACCCATTGATTACAATTGAAAAACTAAACATAATTATGTCCGAACATCATAATATGCTCAGAATATGTGGTTAATACCGACTCGTCTATTATTCTATGTTAGGGATGTTTGAATGTCACATAATTGCTTAGTCAATGCGATTATAATGAATCCCTTTGTGTTATTTTATACCAATAAACCGCCATATGAAGATGAATAAAATGATAATAATAAAAAGGTTGTCTGGTTTGAAATGTTTGCTATTATTACAGTTTAATATAATTTGTTTGAGCATAGTAGCTATTTCAATTATTTGACTGTCTTATTACCCCGTGTTCAATTTCAGATATTATATGAATGAATAATATGTGAACTGTCTGTTACTTTTGTTATTTTATTTATTTTTGTTTTCTTATATTCGCAATGTTACAGCTATTATAATCACTAGAAAGATATATACGGTCTTACGAGTTTTTGTAGCCATTACATGAAATCAAATAACTAATCTTCGAGTGCCTCCATGGTCGAGTGGTCAACAAGCTGACTTCTCACCCGGAGATCGTGGGGTCGATTCCCGGTTGGGGCGAAAAATGTTTCTTTAGCCAGAATTATTCCCTAAGCCCCACAGAGTCTGGAAGTGTGTGAGGAAAATAAAAGTATTTAAACGTAAAAGAACCTACAGACAACGAGTTGTTTCAAGTGCAAAGCCCCCGATATGACCTTAGATGTTAAAGGGGGCTATATAAATGAAACAATAAAAAAAAAAAAAAACTAATCTTGTGAAATGGGACGAAGTTTTAAATTCTAAGCTAGATAACATGTTTACTTTCTCTACACTGCTAGATGTATAGAGAAGTATATTATACCCAAACATTCAATACTGAGACTTCGCCGGAAATACATGTTTTCAGTGTGTGTGTGTGTGTGTGCGCGCGCGCGCGCGCGCAGCATAGCTCAAAAACGAAAAAACCGTTAAATACCAGCGATGTGACACGAAAGTTTTCAAGAAAATCCCCCCATCCCCAACCTCCCTTTACATGGAAAGATTTCAAAATTTGTGATTTTCTCAAAAATGGCTTTAACGATTTTGATTAAAGTCTGTTATATTTAAGATATTTACTGACAAATAAAATGCATATCTTCAATTTTCTGGGAATAGCCCCTGAAGACGTGTTTATTCTGGATGAATTTTGCGGAATTTTGCAAACTGGCAAACCGTAAGAGAGAGGCAAAAACCTACTTAACAAAAAATGTAGATCTTGTTGAAACACACAATTTATGTTAAATACATTTTTTCGTATAGTTGCCCATTTTTGAGATATTCTTGTTATTAATTTCATCTTTAAATGCTTATACTTTTCTCAACTCCTGTCCATACAAACAAAGGTACTTCAATTACAGAGTAATCAGGTTTTAAAAGATTTAACTGTCGCTTCAGCCTTTGGTACTCCCTTATTTCCTTTCTACTTGCAAGGAAGCAAACAATTACACACTTTTTGCTCATTTTTTCTCGATTAGCATTAAGTAAATAGAGGAAGAAGCTTTTCAACAACATTTTATTGTAGAAATGTAGAGAAAGTCATGTGAATGGAACATAACAGATTTTTTTTCATTGTGTGAAAGGTTATCTGTGCCAAGTTCTAAATCGGTGCAACAATGTAGAAGTCTATAGATAGATACAACACAAATACTCTACACACCTAGATACACACACACACTTTTATATATATGCAAAAACATATTTATTGCATATGTGGTTTATCTCATTTGAGAGGTCGTATTTCTAATGCCTTCAGTTGGTTCCTTATTATAGCGCGTTCATTTGCATAAAGACATCTAAATAAGTGTGTTCAGTCTAGACATCCCTGACTCCAAGCAACTCAGCTGAAAATTTCCTGTGGATATTAAGAGAAATGACGACTCTGCACGTCATCAATTATATTCCCACCGGAAAGGCTCTTGGATATGCAGCATGTACAGAAGCGGCAAAGCCAAGCGTATGTTATGTCCCATTAATTAGCTTTGTACCCTAGAGCTTGTTGCACGTTGCACTTCGCCTGAATCAAAAATAAGATATTTATCCTGCAAACTTACATGGTAAGAGACGACCTTTGTTGCAACGACTCACTTGTGCATTTTACTTGCTTATTAACGGCAATAAATTATTTCAGCGCAGTTGTTTCACTGAGTAAAAATATCCAGAAAAATCTTGTGTTCCATTCATATGACTTTATCTATTCAGCAACTTCTAATCGAGATAAGCATTAGCACAAATTGTTTTAATACCTATTTCCCTATTAATTATAATACAAATAGGCGAATAAACTTGGCAAAGTCAATCCTTTAATATCTTTCGAAATGAAATTCTTTGCAGGACCAAGAGTAAAATAACCTTAAAACTGAAATAAAATACTCTGAACATCTCGAAAACGCATAAATTGTGAATTTTAATGAGTGTGTAGTAAGTTTTTGTCTGTCTTTTACGGTTTACTAGTTATACAAAAGTCATCAAGAATGGAGAGGTCGTCAAAGATTATTCCCCAAAAAATTCAAGATTTACATTTCCATTATCATGAAAAATTCTTAAACCATGAAATTAAAATAAAAATCGTTAGAGCCATTTTTGAGAAAATCAAAATTTTCGCAAAATTGTCCATTTAGAGGGTAATTAGTGGTAGGGGATTTTCTTGAAAATTGTGTCGCATCCCATGAAGATTCGTATTCTTGATGATATGATGATATGAAATGTAAGTGAAATTGATTATTGGAAAGGTGGTGATTGAGCAATTGGTGGAATGAGTGGCGGGGGAAACCGGAGGACCTAGAAAAATCCGCCCAGAAGTCGCATCGTTCACCACAAAGCCCACATGCGGGCGTTTTAGAGGCGAACCTTCCACGAAGTTTGGTATTTAACAGACACAGACACGTTTCAAAATTAATTTATTTTTATTTTATTTTTTTTATTTACTCAGGGGGTGTCGAATATTTATTTTCGGTGAAATCTCAATATCGAATTTTTGGGTAGAATACCATACCTTCTGTATCCGCTATGTAAGTTGTACATATGCGCTAGAGAAAGCAAAAGTTGGTAACTCGCGAAGGAAGGTATTTTCGCCTCGGAACTAAAATTAACTGAACTGATGTCATGGCGTTCTTAATGTGACAGAATAATTCCAGGTTTCAATAACCTTTAACACTATCAATCCCGCATCCTTATGGCAAAAGACTGATGTCTAAAATGCATAAGATTGAAATTCGGCAAAAGGACTCATAGATTCGCGTCACAAAGTCCTTCTCTATAGCTCCGGAGTTCTTATGACTTTATTGAATAAGAACATCTTGAGATATACAGTTGAAATAATAGTTTACACAACTTAACAGCGTAAAGACAGTTGTAAAATAAAACTTTGCTTTGCCTTCAGGAAATATAAATAATCAAATTTTACCTCCCAGTGAGCTTAGCTGTATTTATATTTGACGGAAATGGTTATAAATATCGGAAATAAGATTGAATATGAAACGTTGGATGCAGCCATTAGGAGGTAAATATTTTTGTACGAGAATAATTTATAAATGTCAAACTCCTTGCGCATAGCAATGGATTCCTTCCGTAACCTCCCTAGCCATTAAAATTCCCTGAAACACTGCTTGTTCAGTCACGCAACAGCGTGAAAACAGTTATACCAGCAGCAGAAGTGGAAACAGGATGTGCAAGAATCGTTGAAGAAATAGAAAAAGAAAAGAAATGCATGCAAGACTGGTAACAAACGTGCCAACATTTAACAATCTAAAGGCAATTTCAAAATATACATATAAGGCTTCGGAGAACAACTTGCTGCCATGTTCCGCTGATTCGTAAACCAGTAATCAGTAAAACCTACGGGGGAAATGTAAATAGGGATACAGTACCGGAGTCCTGATCAGACTCCGTTCCTGTTTAAAAGAAAAAAAAAGAAAGAAAAAAAAAAGAAAAAAGATATCCAACAGATATAGTGTCTGGGACGAAATGTGCAGGGTTCCGAGACATATGAAGTTAGGAGCATACGAACCAGTCGGTCCCCGTGGCTGCGCTCGCTGAAGTGCACAGTTTTGGTGCTTCGTGGCGCAGGGGATCGCATTGAGCATGGTTGTTTGTATATTTGTAAATCTGTATGTGTATATTTGAGTAAAAAGAAAGAGGTAAACAAATAGGTCAACAAATGAAATTTAGAAAACTGTAAGAAAAAGGAAGACCTGACAAGATCTGGAGACCTGACAAGTCTCCGGAACTCATTTAAAAAAAAAAAAAAAATATGTGTTCTATGCACCTGACTTTCTCTACATCTCTGTAACAAAATTATTGTTAAATACCTTATTCTTGTATCCACTTCATGATAATCGGGCGTAACATTAACAGAAATGGTCCTTATTACTTAGTTCATTGTAAGTAGAAGGGAAAAAATCTAATGTGGGCATTCACATGATGTCCTGTAGCTGTTGGGTAAATAAACCTTTTATTCAAAACATTAATTTGTTATCTACATCATGCTAATCAAGATAAAACATAGGCAGAATTAGTCTAATTACTAACTTCCTTGTAAGTAGAAGGGAATAAAAATGCATAAGCTAAAGCGATAGCCACACCCTTTAAAAGCCGGTCGCTATATGAAACAGTTGAGGTTCGGTAAACAAACAGAAACGAGAAAGATGTCTTCCCGTTTGAGAAAAACTTAAGTGGCTTAACATTTAAATCAATTCCGGAATATCCTGAAATCGTTTAACTCTACAACAAAAAAGTATAATATAAGTTGTGTGTTTTAATGAGATTTGCAATTCTTTTGTAATTAGTTTTTGCATATCTCTTACGGTTTGCCAGTTATATAAAATTAATCCAGAATGAAGAGGTCTTGAGAGACTATTCCCAGAAATTTCAAAATAGGTATACATTTCTTTTGTCAGAAAAATATCATACATAAAGTATTTTAATCAAAATCATTAGCCGTTTTTGAGAAAACAAAAATTTCCGAAAATGTTTCCATATAAAAGGTAGTTGGGGTTGGGGAGATTTTTTGGAAAATATTAGTGTCGCTTAGAAATTGCCCTTGCTATTCGTATTTATCACAATATCGTGGAAAGATGGAATTTCAAGACTACTCACATTTTAACATCCAACATCCGGTTGGGTTTCGTACGTCTCCTTTCTCGCAATGAAATGTGTAATGAAACTATTTATGCAAAAGTTTATTTCTATCAACAAGAGTAGAAAAAAATTAATGTACTCCAGTCACATAGCTTTCTCTACATCTCTGTAACAAATTATTGTCAACAGACTTCTATCTACTTCATGCTAATCGAGATAAACATTAGCAGACATACTCTTATTACTTAGTTCTTTATAAGTAGAAGGGAAATAAGGGAATACACTAGGCTAATCCGACAGACAAATGATTTAAAATGCGTTTATTTGCGTGGCCAGGATTTGACAAGTTCCCGTACGAGAAACATTTTAAAGACTTTTGAAATTGAAACCAATAACAAGAAATATCTCGAAAACGGTCAACTTCATGAAAAAAAATGTTTATGACATAAATTGTGTGTTTTGAGGAGTTCTAAATTTTTTGTGCAGTAAGTTTTGGCATATCTCTTACGGCTTACCAGTTATGCAAAGTTCAGAAACATTCATTCACAATAAAGAGGTCTTCAGAGGCTATTTCCAGAAAATTCAGGATATACATTTTATTTGTCATGTAAATACCTTAAATATTTCAGATTTTAAACAAAATCGTTAGGCATCCTTGAGAAAATCACAATTTTTTAATTTCTTTCCATGTAAAGGGTAGTTGGGGGTGAGGGATTTTCTTGAAAATTTTCGTGTCGCATCCTTGGAAGTTACTGATCCTAAATATCAAGTTTAGTATTTAAAGGACTTTTCGTTTTTCAGCTATGCTGCCCACAGACATACACACAAACACGCACACACAGACATTTTTCTAAAACTGCTTTTTTTTTATTCAGGAAATCCCGGTATCGAATTTTTGGGTGCAATACAATATCTTCTCTATTCACTATGTACAAAGTCCGTGTAATAGCTTTCATAAAAACAGTTTGTACAAAAATATAAAAACGATTGTGGGTAGAGAACGTCGTGTGATTTAAATAAGACACATTGTTCTTTTAATTCACGTCTTCTAAAACACGTTATGTAAGATACTTTTTTATTCGCTGTCTTGTCTGGACTACTAAGTTACGCATATCGATAGTACCAATAAATATTGTCTATACGAGACAGTGAGTAAAACATTCATCAGATGAACATATGGTCACACAAGCGATGTAAGGGAAAAGAATCAATACATGTCAAATTTCGCGAACACTGCAATCGCTTTGGAAATGCGGTCGTAACTCTTGCTTGTGTTAAGCCTGACTTCTTATTTAAAATATTCTCTTGAACACTACATGCTTAGTCACGCAATGGCAGGGAAACATGCAAAAATAGATGGGATGGTTAAGATCTCTCTCCCTCTCCCTCCCTTCCCCTCTATATCTCCCTTACTCTCCCTCTCATATATATTAGCTGCCCGCCCCGGCTTCGCATGGGTGGTGTACCTAATGAAAAAAACAGACAAAACCTTTCGCTTACAATATGACTATGCAATGAAATAAAATTACAATTATATAATTTTACAATACTTTATTGAAATGCCTTTTAATGTACAATTTTCCTTCCGGAGAGAAAATAAATAGCGCCGATGGGTTTGCCGACTCTAGAGCACGCAACGTACAACTGTCCATGCGAACAATAATTCAAGGTATATTGCACACATTTCTGACAATTGACCCTGAGATTTATTGTCATTGCGAATGCAAGGTACACAGGAAACTGAACATGCTTAAATTCAAAAGGAAAGTCGGTTGGCATTAGTGGTACTCTTGGAATAACCACATTGTCGCCTTTGAACTATCCTATGATTGTAGTAGCTTAAATCAAATTTTTCATAATTTCTTTAACAGCGAGGTCTTGTTCCGTTGCACAATTTTGGCTGATTAAGATTGCGTATCATAATTATTACCAAGTCAACCTTAAGTTGTAAATTGTGTGGCGCAATTCTGGCAAATCCAATGAATTTAGGAGTTCAGTTAGATAATTGACTTCATTTGGACTGGTAATGGAATCGATCGACTTAAATGAATGCATTTGTCCACCAATTTTACTCTTCATTTTTTATATTAAAATCATCTACATTCTTATTAGTTGCTGCTAAAATGGCTCGTTCACTCAACCAAGCATAGTTTTTGTAATTTATAGCAATATTTGGGAACACTTTCGATATTAATTCTTTCTTTGACGTTGTGAAGTGACAAAAATTTGGTGGCAATGGAATGAGGCCAGCAGAAGTATCAACAGAACATTTCCCATTGCCAATGTCTAATAATACCTTTGCATTTGCAAAGCGCAATATAGCATATATAGAGTTGGTATGGCGAAAAGGACGAAGTCAGCGCACCCATAAGGTAGTGTAGAAAAGATGGCACCAGTAGTTGATAGCGTGGGTAAGCAAAGATGCCGTTGGTATAATAACAATAATGAGCGCTTTCATAGTGTGGCGGGTAAACACGGAAATAGGTAATGAATTATAGTAAGGAGAAAGTCACAAAGTAACATTCATGTTTCTTCCGAATATCTTTCTTTCCTTTCCTCCTACTGTTTTCAACCTCTTTCTTTATTTTCTTCTATGTCAAAACAGCCATTTTTAAGGTTAACAATGACATAACTAAAGATCTGGTCAGCCAGTGATAAGTTTTTATTTGATAGTTTTGTGTATTAAATTTTGCCATTTAACCCAAAATATCACTTGATCAAATGTATTAAGAGCAGTGTGATGGTGACGGGGGTATCTATTTGTTCTGATGAAATCATCTTTAGCTAGCTCATGTAGATACCACACAACCTCAAATAATCAACATCTGCAATAGGATGTCAACCTAAAATGGTTTACTATCCGGGTTCCTTAATTTCTCCGCCATTTTTAAATTCCAAGAAGGAATATTGGTTATGTGGATAGTTTATAGCTTGTTCATTTTAAAAGATTACAACAAAAATGCTCTTTTTTTTTTCTTAAACGATGTGACCAAGGGAACGATAGTACATTAGAAATATATTTGATTTTCACTGTTATCTTACGTCATTGACTCGATAATCGGGCGCATTTCCTTAGCATTGAATGGGAAGAAAAATTTAGCAGTACTACGGCCATCTAGCGGCAAAAAATAAGTACTTACTCTAATGTTCGTTGCCATGAAACCTTTGCTTCTTTATTTTAAACGATAGTAGTAAGGACTTTCCTATTGCCAATCTGCTAAGACCCGCCGCTGCTAGCTAATAGGCAACGTCATACTGGGTACATACTATTACGTACATTCGGGGAAGTTTCGACCTCTTCAGTTACTCTGGTGCGAGCGCTGCGGACTCCGAGCATCCGTGGTACTTCTGAGATTACGAATTAATTGGACCAAACACCAAGCCCCTCCCGGAAGGAAGTGTTCGGATTGGGTTGGAATCGTGGCAGTGGCCCGACACCCGTGGAGGGTTGGGTCGTCTGGTAGGTGACGCCTGAATGTTCCCGCGGCACTAACCTGGAAAGTTAGTAGACCTATGCTTGTAAAGATCGCTCCCGTCGAGGTCTTCCCCTCGGGGTTGATGTGCGTATCCACGTCCCTCCTTGTTTGCAAGGTTGGTGCTCGTCCACCTCCATCCTTGCATGCTCACATTTGTGACAAACATTGCCACCCCTTCCTTACCCACTCCTCTGCCTGCTTAACTGTTTACATGACGAATAACAACAAACAGTGATGTTTCACTGAGAATGGCACGCAGGAATGCTAGATACAAATTGCGCTTAGAATGAGAAATTGATTCACAGAGCAACAAATTCGATTTTTTTGTTTTTGTTTTTGTTTTTTTTGCCGTGAGATCAAAGTAGGTGATCACATATGCTGATTACAAAGTGAAAATTTCCATCGCACACCAATGATATGCCACATGAACTACTTGGCCTATATTTCATATAAAGTATGTTCCGTCCATATTAAAAAAAGCACCTTGCAAGTTTAAAGATACTTAGAAATGACTTTTATGGTAGATGAGCAATCTGTTGCAAAATAAAATATATTACATATACCAAAATTAGTTTATGTTTTACGAAATTCTCCATCAAAAGAGCGATGATGAATAAAGCATACAATTTTCTCAACATATAGAAACATTTCCCAGAGATTTTCGTTTGTGGGTGAATGGTGAAACTTGTAGGATCATTCAACAATAATTTGCCAGGAGGTTTTTGATCATCTTTCCTTATATCATGTCTCTATATCTTGATGAAATCTCTCACCATGCTCGTCAATCACATCTCTAAGATTGGACGTGGAAAAATCCAAATGGGAATGAATAAAATGGAATTTCAAGGACATGTTGCACCCCATAGCCTTGTAACAATCCAGTATGTGTTCTATCAGTTCGCTGTAGTTCTCACCTCTAATCTTTTCCCAAGAAGTTGTTGTATCCATTTATACGTCAACAACGCTTTCAAGGTAATATCATTAATCAACTCACGAATCTGAGGTCCAATGAAAACATCATCTTTAATTTTTGCATTTCTAATGACAGGAAATTTAGATATTAAATATTGAAAACATCGACCAATTTTGTCCATTGCTTTCATAAGGTTCTTCATAAAACTAAATTTCAAATGCAGCGGTGGTAACAGCACAGTCTTTTTTAACAAGGGCTTCGTGTGACACATTTCTTTCACAGGATTAAAGCTTTCTCTCAAAGGCCACTGTTTAACTACATAATGGTCTTTGTTTGCCCTACTGTTCCAGCGACACAAAAAACAGCAATATTTATATAACCAGTTTGCATTCCTAGAATTAGTTCCAGAACTTTGAGATCAGCGCAGATTTCCATTTGCAATTCAAATGGCCGGTATATTTCAGAAGCAGTATCATATTTTGGTAGGTTTTCTTTAACTGAACTGAATGGGCCACTGATATAGAAGATATGTTTCCGTTATGTAAGAGAACAGCTTTGAGACTGCTGTTTGAGGAATCTGTAATTACACGCCAATTTCTGGGTTATTAACCATCCCAAATTCTTTAAGCAACGCATCAATATCATTACAATATACCAAAATCTCTGTCATTGAGAGAAAAGTGGATAGACACAGCTTTCGTTTAGGGTATGATACACTGGCGTTTGGTGGCAGCAAGTTTTTTTCTTGAAGACGAGACCCAAGTAACTCTGCTTGTCTTTTTGGAAGATTTATAGCTCTTACAAGATCATGCAATTCTGCCTGTGATGTCAGTAGCTGTGATGTGAATGACATGTAATCATGATCTTTGTGATCTTCATGATCTGCTGGATTGTCACTATTGCTGTCTCTTCATCTTCCATTATGAAAAAATCAGGATGGTAATAAGGCTGAATGTTAATAAGCTACACTTTCAATTATGATTATAAAAAATTGAAGTATATTGAAAGTGATAACGTTCCAGTTTAAATAGAGATACCGTTACATCAATACTACATCTCAAGCCTAACATTATTACATTTGTGACGAGAAAAGGTGTCAGTGCTCTACTATAAGTCCAAAAAGTATGTGAAACCTCATTTAAGGAAGAATGACTGCAAGACATATTTTGGTAGCCGGTCACTCGCTTCTACAATTAGCTAGCTCCTTCACTACTGTGCTTTACATGTGAACAATACTAACCCCATATGGAATGGGGGACGTCATACTCCCCCTCCGTTTACTAGGTCCCCGGGCTGTCCTTATCAGTTGTGTTGCACCTCTTCCTAGCTTCTTATTGAATTAAAATGTGAGCGGAGAAAGGGGTAACAGCTGGAACCAGTTTATCTTTGTAGCTGTAAGACTCTCACTAGATGTTTTAGTTTTCTATTGGAAATGTGAAAATCCTGCCACTGAAACCATGACCAATGAACAGATTCGCTTCTGGCTCAGGAAAGTAGTAAAATGTGGGGCATAAGATGATGATCGCTGGTGGTGAATGGCACTCAACTACGAAGGTCATTAGCGCCCTTGAGCATAAGAGAAATATTATGGGGAGTGGCTGGATGAAACTGCTTTGTCCTCTTTATTATATGTATTATTTGAAAGAAAGGACATGCACAAAAGTTGAAAATTAACTAGGGAATAAATACCACAAGTTTGTATTACAAACAAAGCAGAAAGCCGTTGCATTTTACAGAAATAAATGAATAAACGAAATGTTTTTTTAAAAAATCCACAATATCGCATTACACTGGAAGGGATTGTTAATCTCTTTATACTCGTATTCATTTTCTTGCATAACTCTTGTAATAAAATAATTTCAAATTAAACTTAATTCCGAAGTATTTGTGGAAACATAGAACTAATATAAAAATGTCAATGTCATAACTGGGACCCGAACCACCCAACTTTGTCTTTCCGTGACATTTCTATGCCATCTAAACTAGGAGATCCATATTAGTACAACATAAAAATGTGCCTGTGACTAGTTTCCTAGTAAAACATAAGCCATTTTATTAAAATAATGCACCCCAATGACGAGGTACATAATTCTATCTTTCCTTCCTACAGAAGAACAATTAAGAACCTTAATTGACTATCAGCCAATCAATTTTATTAACTAGAATTAGGTGGAGCTTGCTTTTTATTTATTAATTTTTACTTTCTCTAGCACGTATATGCAATGTGTTTATTCATATTCCACCAAAAAATTCTATTGTGAGATGTTACTGAAAATAAATGTTTTTAGGACCCTGAATAAAAAATAATTTTCAGAAAAAAGAGTGTATGTCTATATATGTGTGTGCGTGCGTGTGTGCGTGTGTGTGTGTGTGTGTGTAAACAGCATAACTAAAAAAGGAAAAGTCTATTACACACCAAACTTGATATTTAAGTTCTTTATCTTCCAAGGAAACAACACAAAGGCTTTGAGAAAATGCCCCATCCAAATTACCCTTTACATTGAAAATGTTTTAAAAATGTTGATGTTCTCAATACTGGCACCAACAATTTTGATTAAAATGCCGCATATTAAAGACATGATTAACGAAATGTATTATGAAGACTTCTTTATTCTGGATGACTTTTGCATAATAAGTAAACAGTAAAAGATAGACAAAACTTGCTGTACAAAAAAAAAAAAAATAGATCTAATTAACACACACAATTTGTCATATACTTTTCTTGTAGTTCACAATTTCCGAGACACTCTTGGTTCTTAGTTTAAATTTTAAAATACTCAAATGAGAATTTGTCGTTCCTTTTTCTCTTATTTTACTCCTGGCAATGCAAAGAGAATTTAATTTCAATCACATAGCAACCAGCTCTTAAAATATTTCATTGTTTTAGCCTAGTGTATCCACTTATTTCTCTTCTTATAAGGAATTAAGTAATAAGACGATTTCTGCTAAGATTTGTTTCGATTAGCATGAAGTAAAAAAAGAAGCTTTAGTAAAAATTGGCAGCGAAGGTAATTTTTTTTTCCGCAACGACATCAACTGTCACATGTAGGAAGGTCAAGAACAACATATGGTTCGTGAAACACTGCCTAAAGTAGTTGAGAAAGCAAACCAGAATAAGTGGATAGAAAAATAAATTTCCAATGAGGAGTCATTAAAACCGTTTATGAATAGTTAGGCACGTATTGGCACTGAAACCCAAGAAGCAAGAGCAGATAACAATCTGAAACTCAGCAACACCATGAACTTAATACTATAAACCAAGATACTTAAGTACAGGAGAATATTTCTTGGGTGGCTGTAGTATAATTACACTTTTCTCTTTGAGCACTATCGACCATAAACAGTGACGGAAATAACTAATTTACATGTGAGACAAAAAGATAAAACATCTACTCTCGGTGCTATTAAACAGCTATCCTGCGCACTCTAGTGCAGATGTGCGACTACTATGCGCAAACCAGGAGTGCAACGACTGACATAATGAAGCTCATAAAGAAGATCGTAACCCGCGGCTTTATGCGCCTTAATTAGATAATGATAAAGACAACTTAGCAAAAATGTGCATAAAGTAGTGGTATGGGAATCAACAGTCAGACCTCGAGCTTTCAGTAGAAAAAACATACACTTCTTTAAGGTGTTTCTAGTTTTCACCCGAGTCCTCAAAAGGCAAGCTTCTTTAGCAGTGATAGAAACTGTCCACAGTACTTGTTCAGGAATGTTTGTAAGGCAATGCATTTATTTCACACACGTAGCTGTTCAATAAATATTACTCTCAAGGTTCAGGTCTTTCCTTTAATTCACTAGAAGAGGCTATCAGTTATTACAGTATATAGCTCTTGCAGTTTTTTGAGCACTATAAATGGAGAAAATGTTTTACAATTTGCAGAACTCTTAAGTTCTACTGGTGTTATTGTGTTAAATGCAGAGAATCGTCCCTGAAATGAAAAATAATATGGCGTTTTATTTATGAACGCTCTTTAACTGCTGTGATTCTCACGTCCCATTCCATACTGGATTTGAAAGACCGCTTAATTTTGCTCAGAGACCTCTCTATGAGGCTTGAGGTTTTTTTATGTGCCGTAAATCTACGACACGGGACCAACGCCTTTACTTCCCTTCGGCAAGAAATCATGCTAAGGAGTTTACGGCCGAAAAAATCCATCGTCCTCCGCCGGGTTTGAACCCGCGATCTCGGGTATATAAAGTTAGCATGGTAACCATTATACCCTGTCCTCCCCCCCCCCACCCATTTGCTCACTATCTGCATCTTTCCTATTTCTTCACTCTCCGTACATGCCCGTCTCTCCTTCCCTCCCTGCACTATCCTTTCCTCTTCTTATCTTCTCTCCCTCTTCTCACTCTTTTCCAAACTTATTGTTTTCATCGTCCTAACACCTCATCTACATGTGTAAACTGCTACCTATGTGATCTTTTGAAAATTCATAAGGTCCTGAGTAATGGTAAAAATTAAAATATTAGAATTAATATTAATAAGTGGGCGATTCAAAAAGTAAAAGTAAACTTATTTTTGCGAAGTATGTATTTTAATTACAGACACAAAAAAGCTGTAATTTTTCAAAATAACTACCCTCCTTTTTAATACATTTTTCATTTCGTTCCACCAACGTTTTTATTCTAGCAGAATAAAACGTTTACGGTTGTGCGCACCACCAAGAATGCACTGCTTCTTCAACCTCATAAACACGTTTAAATTGCCGTCCTCTGAGAAATTTCTTCAGGGGCCCTAACACATAGTAATCGGAAGAAGCAGGATACTTGCTGTATGGGGGATGCTGTAAGACCCGAAATCTCAATATCCGAATGACATCAAGTGTTGCAGCGGCACTGTAGGAGTGCGCGTTGAAGTGAAGGATAAGAGCGCCTCTAGGCAGAAGTCCTCTGCGACGGCTCCGTATTGCTGGCTTTAGATCATTATCCAACTTGTCGCTGTACCGGGCACTATTTGCTGTTTCACCCTTTTGCTGATGGTGTTCCAAAATCGGCCGATGCATATTCCAGAAGAGGTTGAAAAGGACCTTTCCGAGAGAGGGCTGAGACTAGATTTCTTCTTGGCTGGAGAAGAAGCATGTCACCATCCCGAAGACTGTCTTTTGATTTCTGGTCCACAGTGATGTTCCTGTGACAATATATTTAGAAAGTCGTCTCCTTCAGCATTATATCGCGCCAGAAGCGATGAAGTCTGAATATGCATCATCTTGTGTTCATTAGTGAACCTCTTAGGCACTCACAGTGCACACAAAAACGGTACTTGAGAACATCTGCAACAATCGTATGAGCGGATCCGACACCGATATTCATTTCTTTGGCTAAAACGTATAAAGAAATATGTTGGTTCTCACCATCATGGCACCAGCACGTCCCACACTCACATTAGCAATGGCCGTGCTAGGACGACTCATCTGTGACTGACGTAGTCCACTTTTAAAGAAATATACCCACTTGCACACTCTTCTCACACTAATGTAGCTATTTCCACACATTGCAACATCCTATTATGGATTTGTCTAGGTTTTACGTCTTCGGATCACAAAATACCGTATTACTGCACGCAGTTCTACAATGGACACAACTAGCATACTGTCATTTTGTTTCAGCTGTCCCTCCTATTCAAATTGTCATTCCATCTGTCAGCATATTGAGATGGTTATTCGGCCTCGTTATAATGACTATTGTTATTTCTATCAATCGTTCATCAGTTCATATTTAAGAGTTTTAATAACCAATTATTTCATATATTTAAGAGTGTAAAACTAGCAACACAGTTCAGAGCTGTTTACTCCAAACTTGGAAAGTAGAAAGGGAAACACTCTTTGTGAGGAGACCACTCTTTTGTCAGGCACGTACAAGGAGGGTGTGAGTGCAATAGATACATAAGTGATGGTGAAGACCCTTCTAGTAGTGAGATCAGTCTTTTTCCATTGTATAATGTTTGTCATGTGAGTGTTATGATGTATTCTGGGCAGGAAATGATGCATTATGGGCTATATCAATGCCAAGTTCACGGTCTTTCTGACCAATCAGAGAGAAGCCGCCATGACAGTAATTCTACTACATAAGCAAGAGATTGCAGCAATCGGGGCACCCAGTTAAACACAGCTACGCTCTCTCAGTGATGGATATTTAGGTCAGTTACGCATACCAGGAGCGCTCAGTTACGTATACCCGGGCACACAGTTACGCACTCGGTATTACGCACATACTCAGTCTTTCACGTATCAAGGTTATACTCATTAGTACGGTTTAAAGTATTAAATGAAAGAAACAAGTTTATTAAATGAAATACGTGTACGTCGTCAAGCAAGGAAAGCTCCTAGAAGTTACAGTAACCTATTAGATTGCAAAGCAAAGTGCTTTCGCTAAGTCTTCTAGTTCGGAATAAATCGAAACAGAAAGTAAAATGTGTTAATTATTTTATAAGATCACTCCCCAAGCTACCCTCATTGCTACCACCCCGAGTGAGTCAAACCCACATGCAGAATGAGCTGACCGAGGCAAATCACCGGCAGTAGATCTTCTAAACAAAGGTACGTAGAGGTTTACTCATTTGGTAGTGGAGTGAGTCTGGAAGCACCCGTCAACTGGATCTTCAACGTGTAGGCAACACTTCATAGCTGGCTACCCTCACGTGGAGTCCATAATACAGCTTCATATCTGGCGCCCCGAACGTGGTACAACACGACTACGCCTCAATGTGTCAGAACTTTCTCAAGCATCTTCACTTCCCGAGAGTTTCAAATGCCTAGAGTGTTACCTGTTACTTTGCTGTTACCGTTTGATGTAATAATAATAATAATAATACCGTGCCGCTACATCACTTACAATTCTACTGCGGCCTAACGCATACCCACGGCAGAGGTGGACAATCATCCAACCGATAAGGTGATGTGTCCAGCCGGAATGTTAGCTGTCATGCCCAGTTTCGCTGCCTATCATAGCTCCTCGATTTCCTCAGAATGTTGAGTGGGTACCAGTTCTATATATCCTGGACTTAAAAACCTGCACCCACATGGTGAGATTGAATTCCGGCGTATTTCGTGACCGGAACCAGAGTACTACGCTCCAGCCACTGCGCCATGACGCAGAACAAAATATAAGTAAGGGGGTAATTTTATAAACTGTGCTTTTTCCTTTTTTCATTGAATGAAATGGGTGAAAGGCGTTCACCCAGCATTCTACTTTCACTATAACGAGATTCGAAGTCCGTACCTCCTGAATGTCAGAAAGTCATGCCACCCCTACATCACAGAGGTACACGATTCTTCCTTATCCTTGCTGTGCAATTTAACGTTGGTAATCCTGAGGATGATGCAAGGAATTGATAATCACAACAGAAGCAAGAACACTATCAGAATACTACCAAAGAAAGTACAAAATAGGTAAGCAAGATAAATGCTTGGAAAAGTAGTGTCTGATTGAAAAGTTCAATGCCATAGTTGGGATTTGCACTCTCTTTCACTGAAATACCATGGCAACATACCGACACGGCCTTAAATTCCCCAAATCATTCGAGTCATTTCCGGTAAACCACAAATTATTTTGATATGGCATTCCCCAACGGTGACTTAAAATGACTTAAGTCCCAGCCTATATAACAGCTATTAGGCCTATTATTGTCAATATACTCTTTCACACTAGATGAGTATAGGACAGGTAAAGTCAGGCTGAAAAATTCAATGCCAAAGCCGGTATTTGAACCACTGATCTCTTACTTTCTTGTGTTGTTCTAACTACAAATAAATATGAAAATGAGTGATGCAGGTTTAGAAAGTATCAACAAGAATTATATACAGAAATGAAATTTTGTAAGAATAGTTTACAGCAGTGCAAATAGAAAAAGTTATCACATCAGATGTTTATAAAATGAAATGCAAGAGGTAAAAGCACCTACAACACCAAATATTCCTGAAAGTGTATTGAATTTATTTTGATAAAAATGTAATGAGATATAGAGTATTCATTCTGATTATTCTGATGTTGCATATATTGCGTCGCCCCAGGTGCACGTCGGCATAACTCGTCGGCGTTGACGATTTGAGTGATAAAAACGATTGTCAGTCACTTTACTGGTGTTGATGCGAAGATCTCGTGATTGACAACCCCAGTTTCTGCTTGCAGTTGAAACTAGAAGCTGAAACGCTGAAAATAAATTGTGGGTTACCTTCGGCTCGTTCAGGGTTCTGGAAATGAGTCTTTAACGTAGTTTCAGGGCTGTGGTGTGCTTGAAAAAAAAATGTTCTACACGAGATCAGCTCAAGAGTTATTTATTGACTTCACTGGAATTCTGTTACTAATAATTCCTCAGAAATATTTAATAAATGTGATCTTCACTCGTTATAGCTTGCATTACAATACTTAAACACCGTGACTCGTTACATTGTTTTTAAATTAAGTGTGAAATCACGGAGCTGTCTGTTGCAGTGACGACGTCAGAAACTTCTACGTGCCAAGAGTAAGTTTTGGCTCCAGCCTCGTCTTATAGAGCAGTTGATTACGCGCTTAAAGGTTATTCTAAAGTTTCCTACTGGCTCTGCACAACCGAGTATTTTTAAGTATAAATGTTCTCTTAGTCGCGTCCTAACATTTGGTAGGCTAATTCTTGATCATATGGTTTCAAACAATGAAAACTTACCCTGTTTTATAAATATTCGGGAATTTATTGCATATGTGGCTCTCTTGTACCAATCTTTGATAATTGACCTAGTCCCACAACCCCGGTCTATTTCTGGTAAAAGCTCGGTATCTAATTTTTGGGTGGAATGCAATACCTTCTTTATATATAATATATGTAGAGAAAGTAAAAATAACATGCTTTACTTAAGCATATTCTGCAGCAAACTCCCTATAACACTTAACATTATTACGTCATAACTCATAAGATCTGAAAGGTAAACATAATAGCGTACTGCAGACCATTAATCACTTTCTTTCAGTGGCCCGTTAACGTGACTAGTGCCAAAATATGGTCGGGAAAGAGAGGTCCACTAATTCTCTGAAGAAAATTACAGCAATAGGCAACCAATCAAGGAACCAATAGGAGGATGCTCGTCAGCAAGCAATGTGTGGGAGGTAGGAAAGCTTGGCCATAATTGCCACCTTGGTAAGTTCAGTGCCTGCACTTCTCTCCCTCTTTTGATTCCTGTTCCAGCTCTATCTATCTATACTTCAAATAATTGCAATCATTTTTTTTTCGCTTACAGCAGCAGGAGAGAAAAAACTTTAGTCACGAGGACTTGCAAAAAGTAATGAGACAGAATTGATATTTAATTATGTATTTAGTCTTCGAACTTGATATGGTTATTTCCAAAGTAATCTCGCTACCTGTCGATATTTCTAACAGCCAGTTTGTAAAGCAATACGTAGACCATTACTACCTCGTCTACGTAGATTTCAGAGCTTCTTTGTTCCATTCAATTTCGTCTATAGCCGGGAGAAAACGAACTAAATCCAATGTAGTATCGGAAAATAAATAAGCTATTAATCTAAAAAAGAAATATATTGACACAACTACAACTTGAAACTACTGCTCTTTTCAATGTGAGCTTTTAACATCGCATTATATTGTACTCTGTCAGTACTTTGGGCGATATTACCCAACTCACATTTACGAAAAATGGAGAACAGGCCAAATTTGCAATACAGAATCAACATGATAACAGCAGACACAAACTATATATTTGTTGCTCCGCTAACCATAATAAACAAAATGGGATACAGTATAGCTTTTATAACAGTAATTTATTTATTTAAACTATAAACACTTTAACAATAACAATACATAATAAAATAATAATGTCCGTAATATAGTTACATTCCTATTTAACTCGAAGTGTGAGTACAGAATTCCCCAAAATTTAGCTTATTAACAAAGAAGAAAATCAATTAAATCCACTATAGATGGTCGTAATGTAGCATATTACTTCACTTAACTGGCAACGAAATAAATGAGAAATCACAGCAAAAACTCAAATGAATTGAAAAATATTATTTTTACCAATCAATCATGTCCACGTAACACAAAGGAGATCAGTTTAGCCTTTACGATGAAGAATTAACGGCGAATCATGCAATATGAAAACACTTACCCGCTCTGAGAAAGGCCCAACCTGAGACAGACAGACAGCATTCCCCATTTAGCCCCGAAAAAGAAAACAAATTCAACTCATGCGGCAAAAGGCCGAACTAAATAAAAAGTGCCTCTATCAATAGCGAGGAGCGTGAGAACAGTGTTGCCACATTATTTTGTACCAGAATGGCACAATATACTAAAATCTTTATGATCCAAGATCATAGTATTTGTGTATTACTGACCATCTCATTGTTAATTCCCCCACAAATAAGTACAAACTATATAGTAGGTAGAGAAAGTATTGCACTCTAGCCAAGTCGGTCTGGTAGCTCAGGTGGTTAGGTGTTTGGGCTTATAATCTCAAGATCGTGGCTTCAAACCTGGCCCAGAGTGATGGTTTTAAGCGGGTTTAAAAGTAGATTTACTTTTTAACATATAGAAATATGTCAAAGAATTTCTGCTGAAGAAATTCTGGCACACCGGCGATGCTGATATGATCCTCGCAACTGACAGCGCAGTTAAACATTTTATTCCAGCCAAAAATATGATATCGAGATTTCACCGGAAATACATCTCTTGAGAGCATCTGAATAAAAACAGCATTATTAATATATGATATTTTAATCAAAATCGTTAAGAGCTATTTTTAAGAAAATCAAAATTTTCGAAAAAAGTTCCATATGAAGAGTAGTTGGGGGTGGGGAGTTTTTCTTGAAAATCTTCGTGTCGCATCCATTGAACATACCATGGAGGATACCAAGTTTGGTATTTAACGGTCTTTTCATTTTTGAGCTATGCTGCTCACAGACACACACGTACATTTTTCTAAAAATTCCTTTTTTTAATTCAGGAGGTCCCAAAACATATATTTCCGGTGAAATCTCAGGATCGAATTTTTGGGTGCAATACAATACCTTGTCAATACACTATGTACATAGCATGTGAAGAAAAAGTAATAGAAAAAATCAAGATAATTGACTGTACACTAGTCGCCATTGTAATTCCTGTGCCTCTATCGGTTGAGAGTAGCAGTAAATAAAACACTTTTATTTATCAACCGCAAATTATCATTAAGACTTTACTGTCTCTGCACAAAAAATTAGCAATTGTAGATTGCAGCTCTGAGATAAATATTTTCATAAAGGTCAAATTAGTCGCTTAAGAAATACGCAGCACCCAATTTCAACAGGTAGATTCTGTTCATAAAAATCTATTAGTTCCCTCGCGTTTTTAAGTTGACTGCTCGATTTACTCCCACAATTTGCGAGAGGAGTGATGAATCCAAAACAAAGCCTACCAAACAAATAATCAAACTTTAGGCCAAAGTTCCATTTAAAGAAACTTTAAAAGCATTGGTTTACTTACATTATATCCAAAACTACATAGATCCATATATTTTTCTACAAAGCTCACTCACTCTCCCTTCTCAATATGACTCTTGTGAAGTCAACAATAATGAAATATTGCCCGCCTGGGTATTGTGGTGGTAGCGTGTCTGCCTCACATTTAAAAGGTCGTGAATTCTAATCCCGCTTAGGGTAGCTCTATGGACCCCGAGATCATTTGAGCATCATTTCACCAATTTCTTGCATCATCCAATATGACCAATCAGGTTAAAGGAAGTTAAACTACAAAAAAAAAAAAAAAATGAAATACTTTAAATACTTTACCATTGAGTATGCCCAAATATTGTATATAAAAATTGGTCCAAAAAGTTATGCTATTAGCTGTTTATTTTGCAGCAGTTTCCATAAAACACATATGCGAGTCATGATATAAGCCATTTATTTAAAATATTTTTATTAAGCCAATTAGCTTTATTCAGCTAGGAGCGCTCCTGTAAGAAATGTCCTTTGCACTAACCCAATAAGCTTCGAAAAATGTAATTCTTCTCAGTAACGCTGTTCATTTTATTTTTATTGGTTTCTAGGACACCTCAGCCCTTCATTATATGAATTGGGTTCATTCTTTAACAGTTATTCAAATGTTCATTTACTCTTAGTGTATAGAATGCAGCAGGTAAGAAATTATCTCGTGTATCATTAATTTTTTAATACTTCAATAAATTCTTGTTTTAAATGCATATTAATCGCAGTTATTCTAAAGTGAAAAATACGATTATGAATAACCTGTTACCAAACACATGTATGGGGCACAAACTGCATAAATCAAGCTAATGAACTATACATTGGCAGCCACTATAATTCCTCAGCCCTCTGTCGGTTGAGAACCATCGCTCTCACTCTAGCTAATGAAGGAAACTTCGACAAATGCCAATTGGGCATTAAGCCTTTATGGACACTGCACAAAAATTTAGCAACTTTAGATTGCAGCTGCGAGATAAATTGATTCTAATTGTAAAAGACTACACTCGACGTATTCAGGCTGCAGTAAGCTACCAGTTGAAAAGCAGCAGAGAAGTAAAATTTCTGAAAGGTTGAAATTATTAAAGGCAAAAGATTTAAATCTAACTAAACAACTGCAAGATGCTGCTGTTTAGCTTGAAGATTTTCAAGAAAATCCTCTATTCCCAAACTATTTTTTTTTCAGCGAACATTTTTCGATTTTATCAAAAATAGTTCTAATGAATTTGATTACAGTACTATGCATTTAAACTATTTGCATTAAGATATCTTGAATTTTCAGGCAATATCCTATAAAGTCTTCTTCACACTAGATTAATTTTGTATCATAATTAGTAAACCGTAAAAGATTGACAAAACTACTAAACATAACATGTAGTTCTCATAAAAGCATACAATCTGTTTTATATTATTTTTATTTATTTATTTTAATTTTTTTGTTTATTTTATTACTTATTTATTTTTTGTGGAGTTAACCATTTACGATTTGTTGCTTGTTATTAGACTAAATTTTTCAGTACAACATTTTCCTCAAGTTCTTTAACTCCTGGCATCCAAAGAAACTGAATTTCAAAGCAATCAAACAGCGACTAAATCTTAAAAAGGTTTGGCTATCACTTTAGCCTAGTGTATTCCCTTATTTCTCTTGTATTTACAAGGAAATAAGTAATAAGACAAGTTTCGTTAATTTTTACCTCAATTAGCACGAAGCAGATATAAGAATAAATTTTTATAAGAAGAGGTTTTGTAGAAAGTCATTTGAGTGGACCACATGAGATTTTTTAATTTTTTTAATAGTTTATATCTCTGGAAATGACATAGCATTCATTAAATATTATAAATATTTTAGAGGAAACGGTAACAGTATCGAAAACATGTATCTAGCTACAAAACGTATGGTAAACATAACATTCTAACAATGTTGGCTACAAGAACTAAGATCAAAAAACTACCAAGTACATGAGGAAGTCTATGGTCTCGTTTCAGCTGGCATACTAGACCAAATATGATAGCAATACTTGCCAATATAAAAAGGAATATATAATCGATCCAACTATCGGATTTGAGATGCATAAAGACCCTGAAGAAGTAAATATAGAGAAGAAAACTATATTTTACGATCCCATAAAACGATTATTCTAGAAAAAATACGAACTCCAAGAAACAGATTGATTGATGGTGAGTGCTCGTGGGACGATAATAAAGCTCTTCCTTGGCTCTTGGAATATGTTCAGGCCTGAAGAAGAATAAAGAACAAAATTGCTACCACAGCCCTTAAGAGGTTCAGCAAATTTACTGTAACTATTTGTACAGCAATTAATTTATCATATATGACTAATTAAAATTATTCTTATTATTACTGTTTCTCTTCATTAACATTTATCTTCTCTACACGTACTGTGCAAACAGGTAGAGAAGATATTGTATTTCACCCAAAATTTTAATGTCGAGATTTCACCGAAAATATGTTTGGAGGTCCCATGAGATTAAAAAACATTTTCTGAAAAAGTGCCATTTGTGTGTGGACACCATAGCTCAAATACGAAAACGCCGTTGAATACCAAACTTGGTGTTTAAGTTTGGTATGTTTCAAGATACCAATTTAATTTTTTGTTATAAAAATAAGAACAATTTAAGTAAATAATGAACCATTTTGGCAGAAGTGATTGCAACATATTTAGAATCAGGATGAGACATGGAGATTTAAAAAAAAAAAACACCCACCCCAAACTACCTTTACGTGCAAACTGTTTGAAAACCTTGTTTTTCTCAAACATTACTAATGATTTTGATTAAAACGCCGTATATTAAAGTTACTTACATATAAAATAAACTGTATATCTTGAATTTTCTGAGAACAGCCTCCGAAGACCTCTTCATTCTGGATGAATTTCTCTGAATTTTCCATAATGCTAAACCGTAAGAAATACATGAAAAATTTCTCCACAAAAATATAGATCTCAATAAAACCACAATTTATGTCACGTAGATTTTTGTAGCGTTGACCGTTTGGGATATTTCTTGTTAATGATTTCAATTTTAAGCTGCATATTCTTTCTCAAATGGGAAGTCATATTTCGCTTCACCTCTCTTCTTGTTTTACTGTTGGCCATACAAAGCGAACTTCAATTTGTGACATAGTGATCAGCTTTTAAAAGATTTGACAACCGCTTTAGCCTAGTATACTCTCTTATTTTCCTTCTGCTTAGAACGAAGCAAGTATAAAAACAAGTTCTACAAATATTCATGGTGTAGATAAAATAATATGTTGTAATAGTAGTTTGTTCGCAGAACAGGTAGATAAAGATATGTGGATGGAAAACATCATATTTTTTATATTTGTAATTGATAACTTTGCGCTTTGTAATGTAGGCTTATTTAATATCTTATATGTTTGTTTATATGTATCATTTTAATATTTGGTTGCTATTGTCACCTATGCTTTGTGCATAGTAGTATAGGAAGCTGTGTTTAAGTAACAATTAATAAAAAATCTGATGTGTTCCATTCACATGACTTTCTCTACATCTCTGCAACAAATTACTGTTAAAAAGCTAATGTTTCTATTTACCTAATGCCAATCGAGAAAAAATTAGCAGAAATAGGTTATTACTTACTTCCTTGTAAGTAAAAGCGAAATAAGGGAATACCATAGGTTAAAGTGATAATCAAAAACTGGTTGCTATGTGACTGAAGCTCCTTTGTTTCTATGGACAGGAGTTGACAAAGTCCTGTGTGAGAAAAGTATAAGTTTTTTAAATCTGAAACCAAAAACAGGGAATATCTAAAAAACGATTAACTCCATGAAAAAAATGCATATAGCATAAATTGTGTATTTTTAAGTGCTTTACATTTTTTGTGCAGTAAGTTTTTCTCCATCTCTTCCGGTTTAGTAGTTATGCAAAATTCCGTAAAACTCGTCCAGAATGAAGTAGTCTTCAGAAGCTACTCACAGAAAGTTCAAGATATACATTTTATTTGTCAGGTAAATATCTTTAATGTATTGATATTTTAATTAAAATCGTTAGAGCCATTTTTGAGAAAATAAAATTATTCGAAAAAAGTTCCATGTAAAGCGTAGCTTGGGGTGGGGGGATTTTTCTCAAAATCTTCGTGTCGCATCCCTGGAAGATACTAAACTTAAATACCAAGTTTGGTATTTTACCGACTTTTCGTTCATCGTGTTCACGGACACATACACGTGTGGACCTTTCTCTGAAAATGCTTTTTTTCTGGATACAGAGGACCGTAAAATGTATATTTTGGGTGAAATCTCGGTATCGAATTTTTGGGTTGAGTGCAATACCTTCTCTATACACTATGTAGGTACAAAGTACGTGTAGAGAAAGTAAAACAGGCCCAATTAGCTTCACCCATCATTGCAATGACTGTTGTTCGATCACTTGGTCCATTCTGAAGCTACTAGCAGGCCCATGCGATAAACTCAAACTAACAAATGGCATTATGTGCTCCAGCAGATATTGTCGAATAGAGCACTCAATTAGAGGAGTTCGATCTCTGTCAAACTAATGAGTTCTACAATACGAAACGAAAGCAGAACGCTTGGTGCTGCCTTCAGGCAGTCTTGATCAGGACGATGGCAGAAATTAAGCTTTTAACCTGCACTGAAAAAGTGGATGTCATTTTGATATTGACATCAAAATGATTACTCTATCACAGAGTTCCGCTCTGGGACAAAGAGAGCTATATTATTGACGAATGTAATTATACGCCAAGAGCAGTTAGGGTGTAAGAATTATGAGCAAGTTATGGAAGTGATCTGCCCTTGTAGACCGTCTCTTTCATTACCCGGACTTTAATTTGTCACGAACTTATCGTAAGATAACAGTCCTTAGCATACTTAAAAGGCATTCAAATGATTTTAAGTAGACATTTGACTTTACTTTCTATTTGTTTTTTTGATTCATTCCGCTTGAGGGCGTCATCATAAAACCTTAAATAAAAGTTATATCCTATGATTAGCAAACATTAGCTCAACGTCTTTATCTAAGGCATCCTCTATCTACAGGATTATTATAGCAAGCATTAATGTTCATCTCAATACACAAAAGAAAATTTATGAGCATAGTTTACGGCTGTAACGTTGTATTTTACAGAACTATTCCTTAAATCAAAGTTGGAGAGTAATATGTTTAATGTTAGCATTAGTGCTGGCGATGAATAGGCTTCTTAATTGCGAGTCAAGATGACAGTAGAATGGCTTGTGTAGGCATCTTATTTTTTATTTAACTAAGAGATCATTGCCTTTAGGTACATGTACCTATTAATAAACAGATCTATATATCTTCATTTTGCCCATACTTTTTTGGCTGTAAATAGATGTATAAATTGAGGTTTGATTGCGGGTTTTAACTACTATGGTTTTCAGTGTTCCATTCTATATTGGGCCTTTATCTTTAATGTTTTTAAGCTTCTCTTAAAACTTTAGTTAAGTAACTAAGTTATTGAGGAATTTAATCTTTTCATGGTTGCATCACATTTATTCTTTAAGCTTATAACCACATAATTTCACGCATAGGTCTCTATCAGGCTTAAGATTCTATGTATTACGTGCTGTAAATATGCATCGGAAACATCGGCTAAGGATTTTTACACCCGAAAAAAATCCATTGCCCTCCGCCGGGTTCGAACCAGCGATTTCGGGAACCAGAGACTGGCATGTATGTTTGTTTGTTTTTTTTTTGTTTTTTTTTAATTTTTATAGTGGAAAATCTTCAAAAAAAAAAGACATCACTCTTTGATGGGCTTTTGCCAGCTAAAAAAAAACCCTATCTGTTCTGTACGCATTACGGAACAACCTCTAGGCATTACGACTGGTATGTTACCCTTAGACGGAGGATGCCAAAGATGGATGTGCGTGGATGTGTGACATTTTCGGAGAAGCCACAAACAGTTCTAAAGAGCATACTAAATAAAAATTACATTTCTATTCTTACAAAACTGTAAGTTGAAAAAATGGTCTTGGCCAATAATGTCAATTGTTTTTATATAACACAGTCACCCTGAGTTCGCTGATAACGTACGACACATTTTGTATTATCTTAATGAGCTTGTGGCTATAACATGGAAAGTTTCACACATTGACAATTTAACACTATTGCCTCCGTTTTGCCTAACGAACACAGTCTTGGAGAGTTACTAGCGAATTCGCGAACACACAGTATATTATAAATTTGCCGATGCTGTGGTTGCATCATTTGTGCAGATTACAGAATTCATTAAGTTCAGCTATATGATAATGATTTAATTGTTAGTTCTTAAAATTCAAATGCAGAAAAATAAGGCAATGTTTCTTCTTTATTTAAGAAATAGTAAACATTCAGCATTCTCTGAATGCAGGTACCTTGCCAAAAACCAGATATTCTTGTGGAAAGGATAGGTTGCTTAACAAAGCCTCTGCATTTGTCATGATTGCTTTCACAAAGTCTGAGAGGCAGAAGTCATATTGGGAGATCGAAAATAAGGGAATATCCAAAGTTTCTTAGCATTTCACTCTCTCTCTCTCATTCTCTTCTCTCTCACCTTAGTAGATGTGTATTTGAGGCACGTGAAAGATTACCTGTATACTACAAATATGTATAATAAAGCATTTTATACTACAAATATATATAATAAAGCATTTCTTTCAATTCTAGACAACTGACTAATCTGAAACAAAAAAAACAGTTGTTATAATTTAATTGTTGTGGCTGTGTAGCCTTTTCACTCAGCTATTCATAACTTACACTAGATTTCTGCAAGAAACAGATTTCACGATATTTTACTTTATTTTATGAAGGGGGGTGTTTGTTACAGACATAACCTAAAAATATCAAAGTCTCTCGCTTATCGAATTCGTTAAAAGTATCAAAATATTTCATAACTATAATGTTTCAAGTTTCGATAGAAGTTAAACCATTTTCGCTACTTTTATTTGAGTACTGAGAACTTTGGATTAATCGTAAACTAAATTTAACAAAGGGTATTTTGCTTTCTCTAATGCTATCTTATAAGCAAGAGAAAGCAGTGCATTCCACCAAGCATTCCGAGACTTCACCGTGAAAACATGTTTTGAGACTCCCTGAATACAAAGATATATACCAACATTTTTAAATATATATCAGGGATAAATTACAAATAAATAAACTAAATAGATTTAAACATATTTGTGAAGCAATAGCACGCATATTAAAAAAACAAAAATATAAATACGTTAAAATTATATTACATAATGAATTGAATTTAGCTCCAATTATCCTAAAAGACTATACAGAAATTCTTTCATTGCACATTTCGATATAGATACAATAATAAGCTAAAGGAATAGTAAAATATGTTATATATGAAAAATCTTGTGTGTTCCACTCACATGACTTTCTCTACTTCTCTGTAACAAATTATAGTTTAAAAACGCCTATTCTTCTATTTAGTTCATTCTAATCAACATAAACATTAGCGCGGTCTTACTACTTAGTTCCTTATAAATAGAAGGGAAATAATGGAATACACTAGGTTAAACCGACAGTCAAATGTTTTAAGATATGGTTGCTATGGGATTAAAATCCGTTTCTTTGTGTGATAAGGAGTTGACAAGTTGCCGTCAACGGTCAAATGCGTGAAAAAATGTATAGGACATAAATTGTGTATTTTAACGAGCTCTACATTTTTTGTGGTAAGTTTGTGTATATCTCTAACGGTTTACCAGTTAGGCAAAATTCATATAAAATAAAGATGGCTTCAGAGGCTATTCCCAGAAAATTCAAGGTATACATTTCTATTTGTCATGTAAATATTTTAATATACAGTATTTTAATCAAAATCATTAGTTATTTTTGAGAAAACAAAATTTTCGAAAATTGTTCCATTTAAAGGGTAGTTGGAGGTGGGGAGATTTTCTTCAAAACCTTCGGGGCGCATCCTTGAAAGATAATAAACTTAATACCAAGTTTGGTATTTAACAGACTTTTCATTTTGAAGCTATGCTACTACTACTACACACACACACACACACACACACACACTGTCTGTCTGTCTGTCTGTCTGTCTGTCTGTCTGTCTGTCAGTCTGTCTGTCTGTCAGTCTGTCTGTGAAACCAAACTTGATATCTAAGTTCAGTGATGTTCCAAGGAGGGGACAGGAAGATTTTTCAAGAACATCTCCCACCACAAACTACTATTTATAGGGACATATTTTTGAAAATGTTGTTTTTCACAAAAATGGCTCTAACGATTTTGATTAAAATATCGTATATTAAAGATATTTACATCACAAATAAAATGTATATATTTAATTTTCTGGGGATAGCCACTGAGGAGCTTTTTTATTCTGGACGAGCTTTACAAACTTTTGCGTAATGGTTCAACCGTAAAAGATAGACAAACTTACTACACAAAGTACTCTCGTATGTAGATCTCGTTCAAACAGATACTTTTTATCATATACTTGTTCTTGTAGAGTTGACCGTTTTCGATACATTGCTTCTTATTTGTTTCAATTTTAAACTACCTAACTTTTCTCAAACGACACCATGCATAGCGAAGCTGAATTGTTTCACATAGCGACCAGCTTTTAAACGACTTTACTATAGCTGTAATATAATGTATCCTCTTATTTCTGTTTATTTACAAAGCAGCACCGTATAATATGCCAATTCTGTTAATGTTTATCTCGATCAGATAAAATAATCTTTAGTAAAATATTTTGTATGTGGAATAACTAGAAAAAGTTATATGAATGTAGCACATAAAATTATTTATATTTAAAGCTATCTTAAAACATGTTTATGATGTGAAAATATCTCTATGGCAAACTCCCTTAATGGAAAATGGAAATGGACGCTCTTTAACTACTATAATTCTCAGCGTCCTATTATAAATTGGGCGTTAAAGACCTCTTAATTTTGCTCAGATGCCTCTCTATCAGACGTATGACACGGGACCAACGGCTTTACTTCCCTACCGAAGGAAGCTATGCTAAGGATTTTTGCACCCGAAAAAATCCATTTGAACCCGCGATCTTGGATATATGAAGTTAGAATGGTAACCTTACACCACGGATGGCGACAAACTCCTTTAATGGAATATTATACCCCGCCTATCTAGATACAATAGGTAGAGGGGCAGGGAAAGCACAAATGAATGCAATCATAATTTTCAAAGAGGTAACATTTTCGTCGAATAGTGTTGTTAAATTAGACAATTACTAGCGCAATTGGAGAGAGTGAAATGCTGTTTTCTTCTTTATTTTACACACAAGATATTTCCTTATGTATGTGTACTGTAGATAATATTGTCAGTATTTTCTTATAATACATTTGTGAATTGATTGACATTAATTATGAATCAGAGAGTCACCAAGTAAGATCATACAAGGTTTTATGCACTGCCACGCAAACTTTATTCAATTCTCTCTCAGGGTTCAAGAACCTACTTTCCGACAAAGTGATGCTTTTAGCAGATTTGTGGCTTACTCTAGCTGCGTCATGTTTCGGCTAATGTACTTTTTGAGTAACCATAACCGGCTGTTTCCGGCGACAAAGTATTACTAATGGTCAGAGGGGCGGTTGTTAATGGTTTTCATACGTGTGCGATAGCCTAGTGAGATATTTGTGCACTTCCAAGAGTTTGTGGTGAACGACCCAAATGTGAAAGTGACAAAGCAGCAATTTTGGGAAGTAGTTTTGATAGTGCAGTAAAGTACCTTTTTAATAAGAGCTCAGATATAAATTCCTCTCTATGATGCAGCGTTAAATCTATAGTTGAAATTGGCGCGTTCGCAAAGAAACTACAAAATCTTGCATTAGAAGTTCCCTATAGTCTAATGTTAAGAAAACATATTTAAATACCATCCAAAAGGGCAAAAAGTATAAACATTTTTATGGTTTCTCATATTAAAAAAATCTTATTGTTTATTTATTTATATATTTATTTTACTAAAGTGCTAAGTACAGACATAGTGCTGACAATCCTAGTTAGTTGGCCAGTTCGTTAACTATTTCACTATACAAAGTTTTACAATATTGCATCCTTTGTCATTTTAAATCTGATATAGCTATCATTTTCTTTTTACCTTTCACAAAAACTCCCCTAATTTAGGATTCTGCTTCTGATCTTTAAAAATCTTCCTGAGTAAAGTTTCTTTGTTCCTCAATAACCATTTCTTATTTATTAGGCGTTTTCTCTAATCCTTTGTGGCATTACAATGAAGCAAAATGTAAATTTCATCTTGCTTGTCCCTACAAATGGATAACCTTCCCCCTCATTCTCCCTAGTTTCCAAACACCCAATCTAAACCAACCTAACCCTTATTTGTCATGTTTATCGCGTGTTAGTGATTTGGAATTGTAGTATTTGATAGCAAAACACAGCATTAACTGGGCCCCACTTTCAGATTTAAGCGAAATGAGCATTGAAGCTGCAGAAGTATATTGAAAAGAAGAGTCGCTACGAATCTTGTTTTCCTGGCCTCAGAAGAAAATACTAAAAGAAATAACTTGGAAGTTATGATATTTAATGCACACGGATCAGCTACAAAATTCACTATTAATGCAGTCAAGTGATTTGACCTCCCTCTTATTGCATTTCAAAATATGTCCCAGACGATTTTGATATATTTACTTCAGATTGTAAACAATCATTTGTATAGTACTTGAGGTAATATTTATATCCTAACCACAAAACCTGCCGACATTTTGTGAATTTCATATCATTTTTGTAATATTTGATGTTCAAATGCTTTTGTTCTGTTGCATTCCGAAATTAAAATCGCTGGATGCAAATGTTTATTATTCCTTGTGCTTTCGTTGCGTATAAGTGCTTTGATTTTCTCTATGCGATTTTGTTTTCCAACAATAAGTATCATAGTTACGTGTTGATTTTCTTGCTTGCCAGTTATCAAAAAGAAAGAGGCTTTTTCACAAGTATGAAAAAGGCCACTTGAAGATTACGCGTATATTAATGTATTCGCGTAGAATTATATGCGTACAAATATTTGCAGCATTCAACAAAGCACATAAATTACATCGAGCGATTGCAGTTTCACTTTAGAATCGTACGAAATGATTACAAAATAAACTACAATTCTACAAATAAAATCCTAGTGAGTTATTATTTAGGAAGTCGCCAGGTAGTCAGTCTCTGAAGCCCAACTAGCCCGTTAAAATGCCCTGAGAAGAGTCGATTGCTACTCCAAACCAAGCATAAGCGCGAGTAGACTTTTAGTTCAAATTTAGTGCTTCATACTGCATAACTGAAGGTTATTGTTAAAAACAAAAGATAAGCATAAATCCACCGAGTAGCTGTTAAGATTAAAAAAAAAATGTTCAAATGAGAAAACATATTTATAAAACGTGACATTTGAAACTTAATATTAGTACAAATTAATATCTAATATTTTAATTTTACTATTTCAGTGTTATTAAAAGTTTTAAAATAAATTCATAGGTAGGCTAAATCTTTATAGTCTTAGTATACTATAAGGGCAGCTATTCTTTGTGAATTTTCTCTCGGTTGAAATGTTTCAAAAAACAGCTCATCATGTCTCAATGCTGCCAACTATTTCTACGATTTCCAGAGGCTCAAGCTTTTAGTGCCGCGAGATAACAAAAGATTTTAGTAATGTAATATTCACCCCCTCGAAGGCATGTTATTTCTCATGATGGATTCTAAAATACCTCTGTGTGATTTTAGTATCTGAGAGTACTGTTCAGAAAGGTTGGTTTTTTAATTTGAGATCGATAACTTTATGCGGAACCTTATCAAATGTCTGCAATCACATACTTGACCTTCTTAGAGAACTTTCTCAATCTATGAACCTGATCTATGTTAAAATGTTTGTGTCCAAATCCAAACCGGTGAGTTGGGATCAGTTCCTCGGATTGTATAACTGGCATTAGCCTCTTTAAGAGTAGTTTCTCATATATTTTCTACAAAGTGTGAAGTAAGGAAATTGGCTGATGCAATGCATGTTTAACGATTGCTCTTCCTCACTTCTGTTAAGCTAACTTCCAAAGCTTAATCATTTACATGCCATTTAAAAAGTATTACAAAAAACCTTACCTTTTCTGAAACAACTGCTGATTTTATCTGCCGTGTCCTCCAAACCATTGATATCCAACTTCTCGCGGACTCTCGCGGACTCTCGCGGACTCTCGCGGACTCTCGCGGACTCTCGCGGACTCTCGCGGACTTCTATAAAAAAATAAATAAAAGCGTTTAACATGCTTTAAAAATATTTGAAAACACAAATCCGTATCTGAAAAGGCACTTTTTATCTAATCATTATATACTAAAGATTGCTTATTAATATGCATATTTAAACTTTTACTTCCTCTACACGTGCTATGTACATAGTGTATAGAGAAGATATTGTATTGCACCTAACAATTCCATACCAGATTTCTCCGGAAATACATGATTGGTGTCCCCCTGAATCAAAAGAAAAAATGCATTTTTGGAAAAAGGTCCATTTGTGTGTATGTCTGTGTGTCTGTGGACACCATAGCTCAAAAACGAAAAGACCATTAAATACCAAACTTTGTATTTAAGTTTGGTATCTTCCAAGCATACGACACAAAGATTTTCAAGAAAATCCTCCTCCTCCAACTACAAGGAAAACATTTCGAAAATAGTGATTTTCTGAAAAACATCGCTCTAACGATTTTGATTAAAATCTCTTATATTTCAGATATTTACATGACAAATTTTTCTGTAGACATGCCTATTCTGGATGAATTTTGCCGAATTTTGCATAACTAGTAAACGAAAGAGATAAGACAAAAACTTACCGTAAAAAAACTATAGAGCTCGTTAAAACATACAGTTTATGTCATATATATTTTTTTTTTCGTAAGGTTGGCCGTTTTTAAGATATTCCTTGTTATTAGTTTCAGCTTTAAAATACTCACATAGTAATCAGCTTTTAAAAGCTTTAATTATCGATTTATCCAATGGTACTCCCTTATTTCCCTTCCATTTGCAAAGAAGCAAGTAATAAGAACCTTTCTGCTAAGTTTTTCTCGGCTAGCATTACGTAAATAGAATAATAAGCTTTTTAACAATAATTTATTGTAGAGATGTAGAGAAAGTCGTGTGAATGGAACACATGAGATTTTTCTATTTGCTTAGCTATAGCTGAGTGCGAGTGTGTGAAAGAGAGACAGGCAGAAAGAGAGAAAAAATGCATCTTAAGTCAGCGCTTAAGGACGTAAGGCGAATATTTCTAAGGAATTTTTCCATCCTAAACAACTCTTTTCGCACCACATTATAGTTGTTTATTTTCTCAAAAATACCTCTTCATGATTATGATTAAACTAGCATGTGTTTCACACATTCGCATAAATAGAATATGTAATTGGTTTTATTCACACGATCTTCTCCTCTATTCTGTAACAAACTATTCTTACAAAGCTTATTCTATTTACTTCATAATAAACACTAACAGAAATGGCCTTATTACTTACTTACTGTAAGTAGAGGAAAAATAAGGGAATACACTAGACTAAAGCGATGGTCAAATCTTTTAAAATTTGGTTGCAATGTGATTGAAATTCGGTTCACTTTTTATGGTTAGGAATAAAAGAAAAACATGAATTTAAAATTCCTTTATGAGAAAACTTTAACTATATATATGACAAAGTCCATGTTTTAAAGCGATAGACATTTGTTAGTAAGTCATCCAAAGTCTTAGAGTCATTCCTGGAGAATTCAAGATATACATTTTATATGTCGTGTAAGCATATTTAATACACGGCATTTTAATTAAAATCGTTAGAACCATTTATGAGAAACTCAAAATCTTGAGAATCTTCCTATTTAAAGGTCAGTTTGGGGAGGGGGATTTTCTTGAAAATCTTTAGTCCTCTTAAAAGATGTTGAACTTAATAATTAAGTTTGACATTTAACCGACTTTTCGTTTTTGAGTTATGTTGAAACACACAGTTATTTTCTAAAACTATCATTATTATTATTATTATTATTCAGGGGACTTTATAACGTGTATTTCCAGTGAAATTCCGTTATTGAATTTTGGGTGGAATGCAACACTTTCTTTATCTATGTGCTAAGTAGAGAAAGTAAACATGTGCACAGCCTGCAAATAATACGTGGAAACTTGTTCAAATGCATTAAATTCTGTGCAACTGGTAAAATTACGAAATACGAAAAAAGACCTCTATAACGGATACCTTATAAAAATATAAAAAGTATATAAGATGACGTTTTTCCCCTATTTGATCCAAATCCCGTTCATGCTGTCATGGTGGAAGGTTGAATTTCCGGCATTCAGAGCTTTTAAACTAACCTACTCTTGTTTTACTGCACTTTACAGCATATTTGTGCATCAACTTTATTAAATGTTCTAATTTTCACACATTTCTTGCTAATACACGGAACGTAATCTTATTTAATACCTGAAGTTAAATATATAAATCTTTCCTGGGATTTTACTTTCATTTTACTTGCTAATACATTCTTAAAATTTAATTCATGCAGCAGGTAAGTACGAACTGCAAGTCATTCATTAATTTTTAAGGTCAACAATCTGGTGTGACTAAACTGTCTCCATTCCAAGGTTAATATTGTTGGCCTTGTTTTAGGAGCCAATTTTCAACAGCTGCTAAAATATTTAATTTCATATAAATACTATTTCTGTCATTCACTAATTTAGTATCGTTGAACAGTTTGCACCAATTCTCTCCAAACTAAATCAATATATTTAATTGAATCTAATCCAATTATTAAAGTTTAATACCCAACATGTTTGGGTTTAAACATTTTTTTATAGATTTAGTTAAGTAAATAAGTTAATAAGGGAATTTAAGCTTTTCAGTATGATTTCAAGACATAAGCTTATTTTTCTGAACCTTTTATCACAGAAGTCTTGCCGCTGCTATTGACATAGGATCATTATGACCTCCTATAAGAATTATTTCTTTTAATTGTCTTAAGTGCTTTGAAGAGTTTCGTAGCAGAAAATACTAGACTTTCTCTCGTAGTTTCAAACCCTTCATCCTCCTCTAATGATACACTTATCGCAGTTGCGTTGTAATGACTATTGTCGTAGGATTAGCCGTTTCCGAAATATTTTATTACATGTGTTAGATTTCCCACGTGATGAATTCATTATTTCGTCCACACTAGCCAGTGTTTAGGGAGGATTTGGAAATGTAGAGTTAGATTGAAAATGGCACCCGATTTTTCACTAAACCACAAGGAAAAATCAAATTATTTTGAGATGATATATCCCAATAAAACTTACATATTTTATAAATGTATGTTACATGTGTGAAAAATTGTGATTCTGCTTAATTTTCCGTTGAACTCATTGCAAATAAAATCGATTTGTGAAGTGAAGATCGTAACCTACAGTGACCATCGAAGACCATTTTGCGTGAACATTTATTGCAATTCTCAAGAATTTTCAAAATAGTAGTCCCTTTCATGATTATAATGAATATGAGATGGCTGTGGGCTGTTAAGGGGATGCATTTGTGGGTTCGATCCCAAGCGACTGCATGTGAGATTTGTGATGTATAAAGTGGCGCAGGGTCGGGTTTTTTGCAGTTTTCGCCGCCATTGCATTCCACCGGTGCTCCATCCTCATTCAATGTATCATCAATGTCATCGCCTGCGGTGCCGCAAGTAGTACAAGCGGGCGTTACACACTATAAAAATGATACATTTGCGAAGTTTGGAAAATCCAATTTTTTTTAAATTTACACCAGTTATTGCACGCAATAATAGTAATATTTCCATTAGTTATTAAAATTCAAGCTTGCATGGTTAATTAAATAATAATTGTCCAAATTCGTTCTAATAAAATGGCCTACATGATGCATTTTAAAAAATATTCACGTAAACTGTCCAGTTTTAGACAAAATGAGTTAACAGATAGATCTTATTAATTTCTCTATTTACATAGAGTATAGAGGAAGAATAGTAATCCGCCCAAAAATTCGATACCGAGATTTCACCAGAAATACGTGTATCAGGACCCACTGACTCCAAAAAAAAAAGCATTTTCAGAAAATATTTGTTTCGAGTGTGTGTGTGTGTGTGTGTGTGTGTGTGTGTGTGTGTGTGTGTGTGTGTGTGGACAGCATAGCTCAAAAACAAAAAGACCGTTAAATACCAAACTCGGTATTTTAGTATCTTCCAAGGATGCGACACAAAGATTTTCAAGAAACCCCCCCAAACTACCCTTTATATGAAAAAATTTCCAAAATGTTGTTTTGCTCAAAAATAGGTCTAACGATTTTGATTAAAATACATCATATTAAAGCCATTTCCATCACAAAATGTATATTTTGAATTTTCTGAGAACAGCTTCTGAAGACCTGTTTATTCTAGATGAATTTTGCAAAACTAGTAACCGTAAGAAATAGACAAACTTACTATACAAAAAATTTAGATCTCGTTAAAATACACACTTTATGTGATATGCATTTTATTGTGGAGTTGACCGTTTTCAAGATATTCCTTATTAGTTTCAGTTTTAAAATACTTATATATTTCTCATGAGGAAACTTTTCAACTTCTGCCCACGCAAAGAAACAGATTTCAGTTCTATAGCAACCATATTTTAAAACATTTGACTCTCGGTTTAACTCAGTGTATTCTCTTATTTCCCTTCTACTTACAATGAACTAAGCAATACGACCGTTTTGCTAATGTTTATCTCGATTAGCATGAAGTAGATGGAAGAATAAGCTTGTTAGCAATAATGTTCACAGAGATGTAGAGAAAGTCATGTGAATGGAGCATTTGTTTTTTACATTAGCCCTAGTTAGTGAAGAAAAATTAGTATTTCTCTTACCCTCCAAAACTCTTCGCTTTAATAATTTATCAAATTCGGAAGATTATTTCAAAACGTAATCCCATATTTTCTTTGATGTGCTTTTGATGGGTGGTATAAAAATTTGCAAGCAAATTATGAAAATTGCATCGTGTGAAACATTTTGAACAAGGAAAAGTGTAGTGAAAATGTTTGTAAGAAAATAAGAGTAACATTTCAAGTTGTGGGTGCCTCTTTCAAGTATGCGTCTACCTACCTTTAGCTTCAGTTAATTTGTAGTTAAAGTTCGCCCCAAATGGGAGAAACAAAGTTTCTTGAAGTTTAGAGCTCATATAATTCTATTATGAGGAAAAATACTTTGAGTTTATACAATTTTTGTTCAAATTTTACAGATACATTATTGTAATAGCTATAAGCGAACTCGCATTTTACATTGATTCTCAAGTAGAGATTTGGAAACGTTCAACATATTTACAAACATTTCCACTTTAATTCAGTGCTACCTCTGTTTCACTCTCACTTAAGCAAAATCTTTCACTGGGTATTCATGTATTTCGCTGGGCATACCGCCATTTAAGATAAAGATAATTTATACAAGAAGCGATAGCTCTATATATTCAACATGCTAAGTTAGGTTTAAAATTGTTACCTCGGTGAGCATTTCCATTTCAAGGAGAAGACACACAACCAGTGTAGAAGAATACGGAATGTTTGCGAACATTCAAAACTATTGTTACTTTCTCTGCACGCTCTATGTACATGATTTATGGAGAAGTATTGCATTCTACCAAAAAATTTGATGTTGAGATTTCACTAGAAATACACGTTTTAGAGTCCCCTGTATCCAAAAGAACAGTTAGGTCCGGTGTGTATGTCCATGCGTCTGGGAGCACAACTTAAAAACTTGGTATTTGTGTTTGGTAACTTTCTCGAAAATTTTGAGGAAAATTCCCCTACCTCAAACTACCCTTTACATGGAAAATCTTGATTTCCTCAAAAATGTCTTAACGATTTTGATTAAAACACTGCAAATTAAAAATATTTACATGACCAAACATATATGTTGAATTTTCTGGGAATAGCCTCTGAAGACATGTTTATTCTGAGTGAATTTTGTTGAGTTTATCTTATTGGGACATTGCATTTAAAATCGTTGCTGTAAAGATGATATTGCTATACAACAGAGATGGTTACTTTTTCTTTTGCATATTTAGTGCAACCAAAATTTCGACACCAGAATTTCACTGGAAATACACGTTTACGGTTCCATATATAAAAAAGCATTGTTTTAGTAAGAAGTCTTTATAATTAAAATACAGACTGCTTCAAATTGAATGTTCTGACTGCAGAACTTTGCCGCAAACTGAATATTTATTCCGCACTTTCTATAAATAGAGATTCCCTATAGGTAGGCACCAAAACGTAGGAGTCGTTTCTTGCATGTTCCCGATTGCTTTCTGTTCCCGACATTATAAATTGTCATCTGACACACTGTACAAGAAAGAGATGCAATCCCTCACGTGTTTATCCACTGCACGCATGGATCAAGCTTATTTGCGAGCTATGACGCCTTGTCTAATAGATCCTTATTATATCTAATTCGAAATATGCAGGCAGTAATGTGTCAAAAAAATTTAACAATTCTGAATAAAATTCCATGTTTTAAGATATGGTAAATAAAATATATGAAATGAATTTCCTGATAATCATCATTCTGAATCATCTGTTGAAATAGTAAACCGCAAGAGCTAGACAAAGTTTTACTACAAAAAATGTATATCGTTAAAGCACGCAATTTGTCAATATATGTTAAGCATTTGAGATGTTGAGTGTTATTGGTTTTAATTTCTAAATACTTAATTTTTATCAAATGGAAGGTAGTTATTTTTCCCTCTTGGTAATGTAAAGAGGAGAATTTCAAACCCATCATATAGCCAACGCTCTTAAATATTTACAGGGCCTTTAATTGCTTAAAATTGAAAGCGTTTAACTGAGATGCAGAAGAACTGTGAACCGTGCATCGGTCCGACTCGGATCGACTCGAACATCGCAAAATGAAAAAAACGGCGAGGTAGGTGTGAGAATGGGCAAGAAGGTAACGGGGAAAGTGTAAGGAATGAGACAGACGCCATGATTTGTGGTTTAACCTGTAATCAACCTAGTGAAGTTGTCTTTTGCGCCCTGAAGGTCTTAAAGCCTGTGTACATGCAAGGAAATTGTACATTGTAGAAGGCAATTTTTGCAACAAGGTGAGTATAAAACATTAGATTTTTAATGCAGCTCGCTAGTGATGTCTGAAGCATCAAGCAAAGTGCATGATGCAAAAAAAAAAAAATAAATAAATAAATAAATAAATAATGAACTTCGATTTGGAAAAGTTATAGTTTTCGAAAATTCGAATCAATAACAAAGAAATTATGCTATTCAAAAAGTTTCCATTAAATTTGGATAAATACTTTGCGAAATATAAATTATTCCATAAACTTTATGTACGTTTCATGCACCTCAAAAATTGAGAAAAATTATATAGTTAATTTTTTTTTTGAAATGGAGATTTTAACCACTCACAAAAACTTCACGTGGATATATTTCAGCAGCTTTGCTTATTATATAACATATATCAAAGCTTACAACTTTTAATTTCTAAAATTATAATTTTTCATAAAAATAGTTTGAAACATTACCATTGGTGTTAGTATAACTTCGTCACCTGTAATGTTAAAATAGACACTTCTGCACATTCGGGGAACCTTTAAGTTATTTAAACAAAAATGTTTACGTGTGAAGAATTTTAAAGGTGTGTTTTGAGAAAAACGTTTTATAAAACAGTATTCTAAGAAACAGTTGTATTGTGTGATGGCTGTAGAGTCCGGAGTAAGGGAAGATAGCTAGCTATATTTTGATTCTCTAGGGATTCCAAAGATACGAACAACTATTTGCTATTGTTGCTGTTATAAAAAAACAATTCCCGAATTGTTTATATTGTAGTCAATATTTCATTCACACTATCCCTTCCCACATTATCTAAAATGTATTATTGAAATAGATGCCACTTATGATATAGAATAATAGTAATAATTTTGCCTATGTTTAAAAATTCTAGCTTGGATGGTTATTAAAATAATAATAATTATTATTATTTATAGACAATAAAATAATTTTGTCTAATTTCATTTTTCTAATAAAATAAGCCACGTGAAACATTTTAGAAATTATTCACAAAACAAAATTCAAATTTTGTAGTAAATGAGTTTACAAATATAAATATTTTATTTATATTAATGTTAATTATTGTAGAAAATCTTATTTTTCGTATTCCAAAACTCTTGATTTTTCAAAATTTAATTATAATTGGAACATTTGAGTTAATAATTGCAGCGTTATTTTGGAAAGCAATACAATAATTTTATTTAATGTACTTTCGAGAGGCAGTATGGAAATTTTAACAGAAGTTAGTTAAAAATAACACCATATGTAGCGTTTTGAAAATGGAAAATCGTTGGAAAAATGTTTGAGAAAATAAGGCTTAATGTTGGGATTCCTATTTATCAGAATGCGCCTGGTAATTTAAAACTTCAGTTAATTGATAGTCAAACTTCGCCAAGTGGGAAAAACTATATGTTAAGATGCATCGCCTTAAAATGGTAAACACGTTAATCCAAGTAACTGAGTATTAGTATTGAAAACACAAATCAAACAAAACACTGCTGTTAATAGATATCCCAGAACAAAAACCCTTCCAGCCTTCAGTTTGTAATTAAGCTCACATTTAGAAGCTGACATCGTTCTTGCAACTTCCGTGTCAATAGATAATCACCAGCTTATATTTTTTAATGCAGCATCCTCAGCAGTTCAATGAGCTGCGTTGCAACTCTTTTCTTCTACTTTCCACCCTGTTTAATTATGTATTCCAAGGCCTAATTGAAAATAAGAGACGTCCTCGCGTTAATGAACTTGCAGAAAGATGACCTGGTTTTATTGCAAGAGAAAATGTTGAAGCTCAGATGATAAGCATAAATGAATCGCTAAATGTTGAGAAGTCCGTCGACATTGATTTTCAGAAGAAAAAAAAATTGTATAATTTGTGCAGATTAAAAAAGACTTTGCAAATGGTAAGACGGGATTTTTTTTTGCAGTCTCACCCATATCTTCGGGGGAAGGTTTTGTAAAGACATTAGGGACATAGATTTGCATTTAAAATGGAGGTTTGGGTAGCTGTCATGTTTGCTTGTGTGCGTGCGTGCGCGACCCAAAAACATCCGAACCGAACCGCAGCGCGATGTTCTTCCATTACACACACGGGAATATAATACATAGCTACTGTACACAAGGTCACGGTGCTGACTTGTTTTTCTCTGCTCTGAAAGTGCAGTATTGAGCTGTCGGTGACATCGTGTGGTTGAGTTATTACCAGTGTGCATATTATTTTGTCTTGTACATAGTCACAAAGTGTATTATGGCTCAGCATTTGTTTTCTACTACATATCGTGTTCATTTATGTTTCGCATTTGTTAACACATTTTGTTAGTGGACTCTTAATAGTGATACAATGACGAAAATTGATCCACATTTAATACTTTTCACGGGCGAGGCTTGGATATGTGCGTACGCAAAATAATCGTTATTGGAGCTCTGAAAAACGTAATATTGTTCAAGAAATACCCCTTAATGACGAAAAACATTGTGTATGGTGCGCCATTAGCGGAGAAAGAGTTAGAGGCCCAATTTTTTCGAGTCAACAGTTGACGCACATTTCACGTGAATACAATTTTGCCCTCTTTTTTTAGAGAATTAACAGACAGGATCTTTTTTGAACAAGACTATACAACAGCTCATCAGCCAATTTATCTCTGAGAACAATTGAAAAGTGTGTTTCAGGACAGAATTATTACTAGGAATGTGTGGCCCCCTCGATCCCCCGATCTAACCCCTGATTTCTATCTCTGGGTAACAAATAATAAAGTGTGCAAAACAAACCCTCACAACCTGGAAGAATTAAAACAAAATATCCGCCAGGAAATTGCCAGCATTGCTCAATGTGAGCTACGGCGAGCGATGGATAGTTTCCTAAACAGGTGCTAAAAATGTATGGACAACGGCGGTAGTCAGTTTCAGCATCTCCTTTAATAACATTGGTAAGTAAAGTCTTTAAAAGTAGTTTTAAAAATGTTGTATGGTTTCACCCAGCCTTTCTATGATAGACGGCAACTAGCGCAGAGGACGCGGATAGGCAAAACACCACGTAACCGGTTCGGACGTTTTTGTACACTTACATATATATTAGTAAAACTCATTTATGTGCCAATGGTATCACCCACTGCCACAAATAGGCACGTGACAAACTGGCATTCAATTATCGGAACCAAAACTGTTGCAAAAGGAAGAAAGCTGTCAAGGATGCTACATAAGTTCGAAAAAAGCAGCCAAAGCCAGCCAAAGAATTTTTAGGCAGTAACATAGAGATGTTGAGAGAGGGGGAGATTTGCTTTACCTGAAGGTGGAAATCTTACGGAGGGGAAAACACTAATACGATTAAGGGGAACGTACCATTTTTATCCATATTAGTGTACATTAAAGCTATTTTAACTGATTCATGTATCCTGAAAAACCTTAAACGCCAGATATTAAGGGCATTATCCCTTAAAAGGTATTGCAATTTTCTACCTATTTTTGCGATTTTCGGGCTTTGGTTGGACATCAAAATTATCTCAATCCAATTTAGAATCAATTTACTGTTACCTTATTTAAATGAATTCCAACGAATAGTTGTCATGTTAGCACAGAATAGAAATGAACAATAGTTTTATGTGGCTAATTTGTCAAACAGTTAGGAAAATAAACAATAGATTCTGTGAATATCAGACTTTATTTTTATTCAGGGAGAGACAAATATGTTATTTTCTTTTGTAGCGAAGTAACATTCTGATATTGATGTGGTCCAAAATATTCCCTAATATGTTTAACACTTTTCCATTAACTAATATGTTAATATAAAGAATAGGATCACATGTGTAACCAAATGTTAGGAAAAGTAGTAGTAAGGTAAAAGGTAAATAAGCAAAGAGAAACAGATGCAAATAATAGAAATGTTTTAAATAGCATATAACGTAAAATATTATAATCCTATGTAAACCAAATGCGGAACACGAAAGCAGGCTAGAAGTTTAAAAAAATTAGCAAGTGCACTTGAGAAGCACAAGGATTGAAAAAGTTACAGCTTATATGTGAGAGAGGACCGACAAATGATTAGGAATTTCTAGATATAATTGATAGTACAAGGCTCTAGATAAAACGGCAGTTGGTAGAGAAGACCAACGAGAGAAAGTGGCATAGTTACATAGGAATTCCCAGGTACGTCATCAGAAACATGACATAAAAATTACAAATGATTGAATTCTTATACGAAAGTCGGCTGATAAATGCCAAGCCTCACACAGATATGGCGCCACTAGGCCAGTTAGACGGTAGTATCGTATAGTTTAACTCTAGACAAGTTACAGGTTTAGTTTAGTTTTCGAATGACAGCATTTTAAACAAGACACTTTAGAGTTTTCACGAAAGTGGATTTGGAGAAGCGATCAGTGAATAAATACTTCCATTTGAAAGGCTTAACGCCTAAAGAAATCAAGGAGGAAGACTCTGTCCCTTCATATTCAATGATTAAAAGGTAGGTTGCACAGTTTAAAATGGGAGATACGAGCACTAGTGATGAGCCTCGCTAATTAGAAGTGACAACTCCAGAGAGCATTGAAGCAATTCATCGTTTAGTACTGGAAGACCGCAGATTAAAGTTGTTTGATTTAGCAGAGGCTGTAAACATATCAAAAGAACGTACAGGTAATATTTTAAGTAATGTTTTGGGCTATCACAAGGTCTGTACAATATGGGTGACGCGTTTGTCGACACCTGATCAAAAGTTGTAAAGCAAAAATGTTTCTGTTAAGAATGTGGAGCTCTGCCGTAAGAATCCCAATGAATTTTTGAGACGGCTTATTACCATGGATGAAACTTGGATACATCACTACACTTCAGAAAGTAAGTCACAGTCAAGGCAGTAGATTGAGCAAGGTGAACCAACTCCAAAAAAGGCAAAGTCAATTTTGTCAGCTAACAAGGTTATGGCGAGTGCTTTCTGGGATTATTTTTATTGGTTACTTGGAAAAGGGTAAAAGTATCACTAATGACTACTACGAAAGCTTACTGCAACCTTTGAGCGAAAAGGTGAAAAGAAAAAGACCTCGTTTGGCAAAAAAAAAAAAAAAAAAAAAAAAATCTTATTTCATCACAATGTTCCGGCCCATCGTCCAGTCATTGCAATGCGGAAAATGTGCGCATTAAAGTTGAAATTGCTTGAACATCCACCCTATTCGCCAGATCTAGCAACCTGTGACTACCACCTGTTCCCAAACCTCAAAAAAGTTCTTGGAGGACGAAGATTTCACAGCAGATCATTAATGCGGTAGACAGCTATTTTGAGGACTTTGATAAATCGCACTACAGATGGTTTAATTGAGTTAGAACACGATGTGATAAATGTAATAGCCTTTCTGGGGATTATTTTGAGAAATAAAGCAAAAAAAAAAAGTGAATTCTGTTTACATTGAGGACCCCGGAAACGCTATGCAAAGCACCGATCAGAAAATGGAGCAAATGTGTACGTCAGGGACATACAAAAATACGGACCTATTTCCATCGGTTCACTCTCATTCACTCTGACTTCTTATCATTGGTGCGCTGAATCCAGCTGAATCTATGACATATTGTGTGAAGAACGGTGGGAGAGATTCCGTGTGACAATGAGTTCAGCTATCCACTAATATGCGCGCAACTTTTCTTGGGCGCTCGGCTTCCGTCTTCATTCGGCAGGTTTCGCGCAATTTCGGAAGGAGAGCAAAAAGACAACATTGAGACATGAACTACCTATACGCACTGATATCTACTGGCTTCAATGTTGGCTGTAGATACCGGAGTTCATGCGCGTGCCCTGTGTTTCGTTTAATAATTTTATTAGTTCGCGGTAAATTAAATAACCTGTTCACTATAATGGTTGAGGGCCTCAAATAAAGAAATTTTCTTTGGTTGACAACACTCGCTTCTTTTCCCGCCCCTCGCTTCCCCATAAAACTAGCGCTCATAGAAAATGTGCATTAACAGTAATTATCATAGGTAGGAAGTTCGTACCGTTCGCCTTCCGAATATAGGCTGCGACCGACCATCTCGCTACATAAAAACAAGTAATTGACAAGGACGCAGGGGGAGAGGTAAACAAACCTATTGTCAAGTGAACAGTACTGTTTCCAGAGAACAAAAATGACTAATGAGACATTTGTAAAAGCAGATCATTATGTACAACATACAAGTTGTTACAGATATAAGGCGCACTCTGATTTCCTTATTTACATATGTACATTATAAAATCAATTATAACACGAACTGTAATATTTATTGATTTAATGTAAAATAATTCCAAATAATAAAAATAATTTCTTAAATATCTTCAGACTCTTACCAGGTAAAAACGAAAGCAGGAATTAAATATTTACTCATCTGCTGCCGTATTACTGAAAACTATACGTATTTCTGAAGCCTTTCAAATGAAAACTTCATTCTTCGTTCCGACAAACCAGATTTGTAATTTGAAAAAGTTCGTTCCACTTCGCATGGTGTATCAGTATCATCTGGGATCTGAAAGTGCAGTTTGTATGCGATACATCACACTGAACCCTCCATTCATTCGATACTTTCATTTTCATCTTCATCTTTACATCAGGTAGGATGCTCGTGGATTAGTAGACCGTCTTGGCAATTTTACATGCCGCACAGTTTCAATTCAGCTCTATATCTCTGGACTTATAACAGTGTGATAGTTGTGGTTAGCTTTCTGAACAAATCAATATATGTTTCTTTGAAGTTATTCTGTTACTAGACGTATGACAGTTTGTTTACTAGAATTGCAATCGGTTTCTGAATAAGTACATGCATAGAGTGCACTGCTAGAAAACTTTCTATGGTTGCAAAACAAATTAATTTTGCCCACATTTGAGCAGAATAAAGATGTTATTCAAACGCCTTCCTTCCTACCGACGTGATCCTGTGTTATGTAGTATTAGCTGTTTTGCAGTAATGGGTTGCACTCTACGCTGACCTTTGCCCCGCATGGTGTTGCCAAGCCTGGCAGGTCTTACCCTGCATAAGGAAATCGGCACGAGCTTCCTAGATCTGGTAATTATTATAAGCAGCGAGGTATAGGGAAAGAACCAATGCAGAAAGGATGTGAACATGAAGAGAAAAACATGAGTAGTTGCTTTCATGCTTTCACAATTGGTATAAAGTCTAGTTAATAATCGAAAACTTAGTTATATTATGGTTCTTACACATTCCTGAGATATTAGCCAATAGTAGCAGATTGCTACCTGCGGAAACAAGGAACTGATACACCCAGAAAGCGAGGAGAGAAGTTACGCTAAAGCTCGCGCAATTCCGAACGGCATCCCGACCCCGTTACAATATCCATAACAACTGATCACTTTCAAGCAAGTTATTTCCGTCAGTTTAATTGGAAAGCCTCTGGGTAAAAGGTGGTCAGTCAGTTAGCTCTTGAACATAAGGGAATGTATGTAGTAGACCTTTAACATTTTCTGTTATGGAAAAAACACACACAAGCCACTTCAAAAATTGTTTCGAGATTAGGCGACGAATTTGAGTCTAAAATCATGTACATGTATGCTTTTTTGGATGTAATTAATTTGCTTTTCTTGATGCCCTATAAAGTGGAATACCTATGTACTTGTTCCGTTTTACCCCGAGGCCTACTCAGTTTCCACACCTTCTCTCTGAGTAACAAAAAATATAGGTAAATTTTTGTTTTTTTCCTTTAGTGTTTTACGCCAGCTTTCTTTGCTGCTGCTGAAAATTGTGGACGATAAGGATGTTATATGAACCCGGAGACCCTAGGGCCGAAAGATATCCAAATTTTGTTTTTCTAGTTTGAGGAAACATTTTGAAGTCACACTGCAACATTAAGTCTCAGAGAGTAGAATATTTATAAAGAAAATGTTATGTGTTACACTCACATGACTTTCTCTAACTGTTCTACTAACTTCTTAGAAAATATTATTCTTCTTTCTACGCCATACTAATCGAGATAAGCTTCGCAGAATGTACACATTAGTTCCTTATAAGTAGAAGGGAACTAAAGGAAGGCGCTATGCTAAAGTGATAGTCAAATGTTTTAAACGCTATCCTTATGCGATTGTCATTGAAATTTGTTTCTTTGCTTGGCCAAGAGTAGAACAAAAGAAAAACGGACACTTCCTGCCTTGAGAGAAGTTCAAGTATTCTAAAATTGAAACCAATAAGAAGTAAGTAAAGGTCAACTCTTCAACAAAAATGCATATGACATAAATTGTGTGTTTTAACAAGACCTATATTTTTGTGTGGTAGGTTTTGTCTATTTCTTACGGTTTACTAGTTATGCAAAATTCAGAAATATGTATTCAGAACGAACAGGTCTTCTGAAGCTATTATCGGAAAATTCAAGATATACATTTTATTTGTGTAGTAAATATGTATAATATGTGGTATTTTAATCAAAATCGTTAGAACCATTTTGGAGAAAAACAGAATGTTCAAAATGTTTTCCATATAAAAAGTAGTTTCTTGTAATGCTAATACATCTAAATACCACACACACACACACACACACACACACACACACACACACACACACACACACACTGGCCGCGCCATAGCCGAGTGGTTCGAACGCTCGCCTCTCACCTAGGTGGTCCGAGTTCGATTCCAAGCAACCGCATGTGAGATTTGTGGTGGATAAAGCGACGCAGGAGTTCTCCGGTCCCCCCCCCCATCGCATCCCACCGGTGTTCCATCTTCATTCCATGTATCGTCAGTACCACTGCGGTGCCACAAATAGTAAAAGCGGGCGTAAAAAACTACCCAAACACACACACAATGGCTCACCAAGACGGCCCGGGTTCGATCCCAAGTGACCGCATGTGAGATTTATGGTGGACAAAGCGGCGCAGGGGCGGGTTTTCTCCGGTTCTCTGGTTTCCTCCGCCATCGCATTCCACCGGTGCTCCATCTTCATTCTATGCATTATCAGTGTTACCGCCTGCGGTGCCACAAGTAGTAAAAAGCGGACTTAAACGCTGTCAAAATCTCCATCCTTATCAAATTCCCTGTACATTGATAAAGTAGGTTTGTGACCAAAAGGTCTGTTTTAGAGCTGCTGTTCATTAATTTTGAGGACAACATGGAACGAAAGCATACTATGAAGAAGAACCATATGTAAGTGGTGCAAGTGGTTCTTCTTGGAAACAGGTTTGATGAGCCTAATTCGTTTTTGTTAGCATTGCAGAAAGCATAATTATAATGTTTATTTCCGCATTAACGCTACGCGTGTGGGTACGTGAGGTGCTCATGGTGCATATAAACTTGTTTATTTTCTTGCCTCAAGTCACGTCAAGCTAGTTCCTTAACTACAGCTGCAAATATATGCAACTCATTGAATTGTAGTCCACCTGCATTCAAATAACGCTAACCTAAATGCGCAAGTTGAACTGCAAGCAACTGTAACACACATCAGCAGTGTTAACAGTCGAATTTTTAGTTGAACATCCATTATTTATTTGTACTTTTTTTTACTTTCTCTACAAGTACCACGAACATTGTGTGTAGAAAAGATGCTGCATTCCACTCTAAATTCGATGTCAAGATTTCACCGCAAATATATTTTGAGGTCCCCTCAAAACACACCAACGTATAGAAAAAGTCCTTGTGTATTTGGGAACATCTAGTGTATTGCACTCCACCTAAAAATTCGATACCAAGATTTTACCGAAAATATATGTTTTAGGGTCCCCTGTATCCAAAAACGGTATTTTCAGAAAAAAGCCCGTGTGTGTGTGTGTGTGTTTGAGAACACTATAACTTAAAAACGAAAAGTCGGTAAAATACCAAACTTGGTATTTAAGTTTAGTATCTTACAGAAATGCGACACGAAGATTTTGAGCAAAATCACCCCCCAACCCAAACTACCCTTTACGTGGAGAAAATTTCGAAAATTTTGATTTCCTCGAAAATGGCTTTAACAATTTCGATTAAAATATCGTATATTAAAGATATTTACCTCACAAATAAAATTTATATCTTGAATTTTCTGGGAATAGCCTCTGAAGACTACTTTATTCTGGGTGAATATTACGGAATTTTGCATAACTGCTAAACCATGAGAGATGGACAAAAACTTACCACACAAAAACTGTAGAGCACATTAAAACACACAATTTATGTTATATAAATTTTTTTCGTGGAATGATCGTTTTAAATATATTCCTTTTTTGTTTCAGGTTTGAAAAACTTATACTATTATTAAGCAGGATTTGTCAACTCCTGTTCAAACAAAGGAACTTCATTCACATAGCAATCAGCCTTTGGCTATCACTTTAACCTATGGTACTCCCTTATTCCGCTTCTACTTACAAAGAATCAAATAATAAGACTATTTCTGCTAATTTTTTCTCGATTAGAATAAAGTAAATAGAAGCATAAGCTTTTTAACAATAATTTGTTGCAGAGATGAAGAGAAAGTCATGTGAATTGAACACATCAGATTTTTAATAAATGAATTTAATTCAAGAATTTTAAGTTATTTAATTATTACATACTTAATGTCCCAAATTTTAAAAAGGATTAGCCTTAAAAAAAAAATACTTTAAAAGCAAAGATAAAAATAAACAGGACAAACACAATACATATTGTGTGTGTTCGTGAACACAACTCAAAAACAAAAAGTTGGTTCAATGCCAAACTTGATATAGCATCTTCCAAGGAAGGCAAGTTTGTCAGAAAATGCTCCCCAGTCCCATACTAACTTTTATATAGAAAAAAATTCGAAAATATTTTTTCTAAAAAATGGCTAACGATTTTTATTAAAATACCATATGTTAAAAACATATACATTAAAAATAAAATAGCCTCTAAAGTTCTCTTGGTTTGGATTCACCTTTGCAAAATTGGTAAACTATGAGAGATCCTTAATACACAAAATATATGTTAAAACACACAATTTATGGCAGTTTTGTAAAGTTTGCAATTGTTATTGGTTTCAATTTCAAAATCTTATACCTTTCTCAAACAGGAAGTAGCCATTCAATTCCCTTTTGATTTACTGGTCATATCGGACGATGAATAAAATTAACGATATGGTGCGCAAATGATCTCAGGTTTCAATGAACATAAAGTTATTTGACATTCGTCTTCTCATATCACTCTAAGCGAGATTCGAACTCGCAACTGTTGAATGTCAGATAAGACACCCTACCACCACACCACACATGCGAGGTCTGTATTTTTGTCTATTTTTACGGGCGAAGAGGACTTCAGAGAATATTTCCAGCAAATTCAAAACATACATTTTATTTGCCATATAAGTAAAACAAATGTAAATGGCTTGTTATTTATGGACGCTCTTTAACTGCTGTGGTTCTCAGCGTCCCATTCTAACTTGGGCGTGAAAGACCGCTTAATTTTGCTCAGAGCCTATTAGTCAGGCTTGAGGTTCCTTTACGTGCCGTAAATCTACGACACGGGACCAACGGCTTTACTTCCCTTCCGAAGGAAGCCATGCTAAGCATTTTTACACCCGAAAAAAGCCATCGTCCTCCGCCGGGCTTGAACCCGCAACCTTGGGTATATGAAGTTAGCATGGTAACCATTACACCACTATACGCATGTTTAATGTACCTACATTATTTTAATCAAAAAGCTTAGAGCCATTTTTGGAAAAATCAAGAATATTGACATTTTGGGTAGTTGGGGTGTGTTACTTTCTTGAAAGATGCTGAACTTAAATTTAAGTTTGGTCTCCCTCCCCCCTCCCACCCTCCCTCCATCTCTCCCACCCCTCCGCCCCTCTTTCTCACTCTCTACTCCTCTCTCCCCCTCCCCTCTCTCACCCATACACATACACAATGTCTCTAAAATGCTTTCTTTGGATATCGGGGGCCTTAAAACAATTATTTCCTGTGAATTTTTTGTATAAAATGTTTGGTTGGAATGTTTTCTAGCTATCTACGAAGCACAAAAATTCTAGAGTGTAAAAAGGAAGGACGTTTTGGATTAACTATAGTCAGTGTGTGTGTGTTTATATCTCCTCTTAGAGGCACGCTAAATGCCTTTTTTTGCTCCTAAAATAATTATTTTTAGTATCTAAAATTAATTTGATATGAAGAATTACGATTAGTAGTAGTGGCAGTGATTATTATATTGCTATTATTATTGTTATTATTATTACTATTATTATTACACATTTGTTTATTGTTATTGTGTAGTATACCGTTATTTAGAATCTTGACGTTGAAACAGAAGCACAGTGTTAAACTTATATGCGTAAAACGTTTACATCGGGCTGTTTACATTATTGGAAACATTGTTTGGAAGTCTTAAGAGAGCCGGTCACGATAGGATCCACAAAAATTTCCTCCGATACTCACATTGAACAGAACTGTAATTGATATAGAGCATATGGAAATTCTTTCACCCAATTTAACACTTTTGAATAATATAATACACATTTACTACGAGAACAGTGCTTTACAGCACTGTAACAATTATCAAAATAGCAGGTTTTCGAATTCACCCTCTGTTAAAATAATGGTATAGATTATACATATTAATTAAAACCATACTTTTCAAAACCAACAATGTTATACTCGTATCTGCCGCCGCTATTCTATTTTATAATTACAATGCACTCTGCTCGTCACTTACCAGGCAATGTTGCAGGATAAACCAAATGAAATTATATTCGCAGGTGCAAATATCAAACTGGGAAATATCTGACCGAACTTCCCTTTGAGTCTTCATCATTGCAGAACAAAACAAGTGTTAGAAGCACGTGGTTCGTTACACGTACCCTGAACCTAATAAAGCTAAATAATCTTTAATACAATAATAAATATTTCCTTGTTAAACATTTCAAAATTTAACAACTTACAATAAATAAAGGCAATTAATGAAAATGTGAATAATTTAGAAATGTTTAAAGACAAATACTTTTGTAACTATGTCTTAGAAAAATTTGTTTTAAGTAGTGTACAGTAATGCTTCTCTTTTTGGAAATGCATCGGTTCTCAAAGTTTCTTACTCAATAATAATAATAATAATAATAATGGAAATTTCCACTCTACAGTCCTGTATAACTCAAAAATCGGTCATAAACCCCTTCCTTAATGAGTATCACAATGGTCGCAGCTGGCAATTGCAAACGTTTAGCGAGCAATAAAACATGATAAAATAAAGAAACACAATTCAAATTAAATGTAATATTATGAATAAAATACTTTCTGAATCATTAACATTAGGCATTACGCCATAGTAAATATTTTACAAGTACTACTTACATTTTTTTTACAGTACACGATTATCCGCCTAGCATTTCGTTCACATTCCCCATTTGTACTAAGACTGTCCGTCTTACTCTAACCTACAGGCTTTGTATACGTCACTTGTTACGAACAGAAGTTGGGAAGGCCATTTCGGTAAATAAATACAATGGGGCAACTTTGTCTCTAACCTTCTTTCCACCTAATGCTTATTTTTGAGGGATCCCAATAAAATATTCGAATTTTGCAATTAGATAGCCAAATAATATGGAAATATCAGACTTGTGCCAAAATACCCTGACAGAAATAATGTAGTGAGTTAATGACTCATCGTAAATATCCTCTGCTGCTAAAATTCGAAAAGCTATACTTTTGAAATAAAAGCCATATTGAGTAAAAAATTGATGTGTTCCATTCACCTGACTCTCTCTCTCTCTCTCTCTCTCTCTCACACACACACACACACACACACACGTTTCTAAAATGCTTTCTTTGATACCGGGGTCTTAAAACAATTATTTCCAGTGAAATTTCGGTAACAAAGTTTTAGGTGGAATACAATACTTTTCTATCTACGAAGTAAAAAAAGTATATAGTTGGATTATCTACAACCTGTGTGTGTGTGTGTGTGTGTGTGTGTGTGTGTGTGTGTTTTATTTTCACCTCCCCTGTTAGAGACACGCTATAAGCCTTTTTTACTCCTTAAATCTCCATTTTAAAATTAAATCAATAAGGAAAATTACAATTGCCCGCCTGGGTAGTGTGGTGATAGCGTGTCTGCTTCACATTCAAAAAGTCGTGAGTTTGAATATCGCTTAGGGTGAGTTACCAGGATAAGGTTTTTTTCGGGTTTTTCCCTTGTTCTGAAAAGACAAGTCGAGTAACTTTAAGCTCCATTGACCCCGAGATCATTTGAGCATCCTTTCACTAATTTCATTCATCGTCCGATATGACCAATTAGGTTAAAGGGCGTTAAGACCCAAAAAAAATTACAATTAGTAGTAGTGGTGGTGGCTGTAGTAGTCTTACATTATTATTATTATTATTATTATTATTTATATTATTATTATTATTATTCTTATTCTTATTATTATTATTATTATTACACATTTGTATGTTGTTATTGTGTAGTCCTGCGTTATTTAGAATTTTGTCGTTGAATTGGAGTACATTGTTAAACTAAAATGAGTTATTACTCTCTTGTTTACGTTTTTGGAAACAGTTTCTTTGGAAGTCTTAAGAGAGCCGGTAACAGTAGGATCGACAAAAATTTCCTCCGATACTCACATTGAACAGAACTGTAATTAAAATAGAACATATGGAAATTCGCTCACCCAGATTAACACTTTTGAATAATATAATACACATTTACTACGAGAACAGTGCTTTACAGCAATGTAACAATTATCAAAATAGCGAGTTTTCGAATTCACCCTCTGTTAATTTAATGGTATAGATTATACATATTAATTAAAACTATACTTTTCAAAACCAACAATTATATCGTATCTGCCGCCGCTATTCCATTTTATAATTACAATGCACTCTGCTCGTCACTTACCAGACAATGTTGCAGGATAAACCAAAGGAAATTATATTCGCAGGTGCAAATATCAAACTGGGAAATATTTGATCGAACTTCCCTTTTGAGTCTACATCACGTGGATGGTTACTCGTCCCCTGAACCTAATAAAGCTAAATAATCTTTAATAAAGTAATAAATATTTCCTTGTCAAACATTTCAAAATTTAACAGTTTACAATAAAATAAAAGCTATTAATATAAATGTGAGTAATTTAGAAATGTTTAGAAAGTTAAAAAAAAAATACTTTGCTAACTCTGTCTTAGAAAATGTTGTTTGAAGTAGTGAACAGTTATACTTCTCTTTTTGGAAGTGCATCTATTCTCAAAGAGTTTCTTACTCAATAATAATAATGATGATAATAATAGAAATTTCCACTTTACAATCCTTATAACTCAAAAATCAGTCATTAATCCCTTGGTGAGTACCACAATGGCCGCAGCTGGGAATGGCAAACATTTAGCGAGCAATAAAACATGACAAAATTAAGAAACTAGCACATGAAGTACTACACAATTCAAATAAAATGTAACATCAAAAATAAAATACTTTCTGAAGCATTCATTTTAGGCATTACGCCATAGTAAATATTTTAAAAGTGCTACTTACATTTTTTTACAGCACACGATTATCCGCCTAGCATTTCGTTCACATTCCCCTTTATACTTAAGACTGCCCATCCAAAGAAGTCCAGAGTCTAACCTACAGGCTTTGTATACGTCACTTGTTACAAACAGAAGTTGGGAATGCCAGTTCGGTAGATCAATACAATGGGGCAGCATTGTCTCTACCCTTCTTTCCATCTAATGCTTATTTTGGAGGGACCCCAATAAAATATTCGAATTTTGTAATTAATAGCCAACTAATACGGAAGTATCAGACTTGTACCAAAATTCCTTGATAAAAGTAATGTAGTACAATAAGTGTACATTCTATACATCATCTACCGTTAAAATGCAAAAAGCAATACTTTTGAAATAAAAGCTACAGTAAATAAAAAAAAGATTTGATGTGTTCCATTCACATAACTTTCTCCAACTGATCCACTTATGAAATATTCTCACAAAAGATTATTCTTTTATCTACATCACGCTAATTGAGATAAACATTAGCAGCAACGGTCTTATTACTTGCTTCCTTGTAAGTAGAAGGAAATAAAGGAATAGGCTAAAGCGATAATCAAATCTTTTAAAAACTATGTGAAACAATTAAGGTTCGATTCGTTTTGCATGGTCCCGTTTAAGAAAGCTAGGTAATTTAAATTTGAAACCAATAGCAAGAAATATCTCGAAAACGGTCAACTCTACAAAAAAAAAACGCATATGACATACAACGAGATCTACATTTATTGTAAAATAAGTTTTTGTCTGTTACAGTTTAACCGTTATCAAAAATTCTACAAATCTCATCCAGAATAAAAAGCACTCATGTTCAATATAATAGTAGGTAAAGAAGATAATTGTATTCCACCCAAAAATTAGTTATCGAGATTTCACCGGAAATACACGTTTCACGTACCCTGAATTAAAAAAAAATAGAAAAAGTTCTGTGTGTAGAAAACATAACTCAAAAATGAATAGTCGGTTAAAGTTAACGGAAATATTAGTATCGAGACCTGCTGTATTTAAGACCAGCATCTTCAAAGAATTGGCGCGAAGATTTTCAGGAAAACACCCCACCCCCAACTACCGTTTATATGGAACATTTTTTTCGAAAATGTTGATTTTCTCAAAAATGGCTAACAATTTTGATTTAAAATACCATATGTTTTAAGATATTTTTATGCCAAAAGAATTGTATATCCTGAAACTTCTGGGAATAGCCTCTGAAGACATCTTCATTCTGGATGACTTTTGTATAGCTTTATATAACTGATAAACCGTAAGAGAGACAACACAAAAAATGTATATCTCGTTAAAACACACAATTTATGTATATAGGTGCATTTTTGTGCAGCTGACCGTTTCCAAGATATTCCGTGCTATTGGCTTCAGTTTTAAGCTACTTAAATGTTTCTCGAATGGAACTTATCTTTCTTACAAGGAAGCAAGTAATAAGACCAATTCTATTAATGTTAATCTCGATTAGCCTTATGCAGATAAAAGAATTATCTTCAGTAAGAAAAGTTTTGTTTCTGGAACAGCTAGGGAAGTCATGTGAACAGAACATATCAGATGTTTTACTTTCTCTATACGTACAATGTACATAGTGTAAAGAGAAGGTATTGCACTCCACCGAAAAATTCGCTACCAAGATTTCACCAGCAATATATGTTTTAAGGTCCCCTGTATCAAAAAAAAATTCAGAACACGATAACTCAAAAACGAAAAGTCGGTAAAATACTAAAGTTGGTATTTAAGTTTAATATCTCCAGGGATGCGACACAAAGATTTTGAGGAAAATCCCCCACCCCGAACTACCCTTTACATGGAACTTTTTTCGAAAATTTTGATTTTCTCAAAAATGGCTTGATTAAAATTTCGTATATTAAAGATATTTACTTGACAAATAAAATGTATATCTTGAATTTTCTGGGAATAGCATCTGAATACTACTTTATTCTGGATGAATTTTACGCAAGTTTGCATAACTGCTAAACCGTAAGAGACGAGCAAAAGCTTACTACACAATACATGTAGAGCACATTAAAACACACAATTTATCTCATATACATTTTTTCGTGGAGTTGATCGTTTTTATATACTCCTTGTTTTTGATTTCAGCTTTAAAAAACATATTTTTCTCATACAGGAATTTAACAATTCCTGTCCATGCAAACAAAGGAACTTCAGACACATAGCAACCAGTTTTTAACTATCACTTTAGCCTATGGTACTCCCTTATTTCGCTTTTACTTACAAGGAAGAAGTAATAGGACTATATCTGCTGATTTTTTCTCGATTAGTATGAAGTAAATAGAAGCATAAGCTTTTTAACAATAATTTGCTGTAGAGATATAGAGAAAGTTCATGTCGATGGAACACGATCAGATTTTTTTAAAAATAATTAGTTCTATCTAATGAAAAATTGGTTTTAATTGCTCTCTATTTTAGGCAATACTTTGTTTTTCAATTACGTTGTTATTCTATAATAATAATAATAATAATAATAATAATAATAATAATAATAAATAAGAAGCAGCCTACAAATATCCACTCTATAGTCCTAAGTAACCAGTCATAAATCCATTCATCAGTGTGATAATAGTCGCAGCTAGCAGCTGTAAATGTTTAATTAGCAATAAAATAGGACAACATAAAAGAAACTAATGCTAGAACACCCCTAAAATTCAAATAAACAAAATGTTGTAAAATAAAAAAAATTGATGACGTTTTGAAACATTCACATTAGGCATTATGCCAGTTCCCCAATCTTTTAAAAATGCTGCTTACACGCTTCTTATCTGCTAATCATTTCGTTAATAACTCCCATTTTATACGCGCTTTGGACTACCCATCGAAAAAGGTCGAGAGTGTAATTAAAGGCATTGTATGAGTCAACTGTTGCTCAAACTCTAGTTAAAGTTGGTAAACTAATACAATGGGACAAGTTTATCATCTCTTTGTGCTTTTGTTATTTTCAACGGATCCGCCAGTAAAATATCCTAATTTTGCCATATTTAATAAGAAAGTATCAGACTTGCGCCGAAAGCCGCACAGAAATGTTTGCAAAACATCAGCTGACACTAAAATGCGAAAATTAATTCTCTTGAAATGTAACACCGTATTATATACAAAAAAAATCTCATGTGTTCCATTCACATGACTTTTTCTACATCTCTCTGGAACAAAGTATTGGTAGAAAGTTTATACTCCATGCTAATCGAGATAAACATCACGAAATGGACTTATTATTTGCTTTCTTGTAAGTAAATGGGAAATAATAGTATACACTAAATATTAAAAGCTGGTTGAAATCAGTTTCTTTGTATAATCAGGAGTAAACAAATTCCCGTATGAAAAAACTGAAGTACCTATTATAAAATTGAAACCAATAACAAGGTGAATCTCGGAATTTGTAAACTCCACAAAAAAATGTATATGTTATAAACCGAGTTTTAACAAGATCTACATTTGTTGTGAAGCAAGGTTTTTGTCTTTCTCTTACGGTTTACCAGTTATGTAAAATTCATCCAGAATGAAGGGCTCTTCACAGGCTATTCCCAGAAAATTCAAAATACACATTTTATTTGCCATGTAAATCTCTTTAACATACGGTATTTTAATAAAAATCGTTAGCTATTTTTTCAACAAAATTATAATTTTCGAAAATTTTTCCACGTAAAGGGTAGTTTGGGGTGGAGAGATTTTTCTCAAAGCCATAAGAGTTAGAAAAAAATCTGATGGCCCAGATCACATGACTTTCTCTACATCAAAACTAACTCTACATCTCTATGCAAAACTGGCATACGTCGCAGCGGAGAGATGTAGCGGACCAACTTGTAAATAATTACCCAATATCTTCTCTATACACTATATACATAATAAGTATAAAGAAAGTAAAAAGCATACTACATAAAAATATATATATCTCATTAAAACAATATTAGGTAATTATTTACAAGTTGGGCCGTTACAGCTCTCCGCTGCAACTTATGCCAGTTTTGCACTCTAACGGGACCGGTGTGGTTAGAGAGGGATTATGGGGAGATGGTTTAAAAAACTAATGTTGTATCCATTGCGCTGTTAGGAGTTGTTGGAAATGTCGATGAGGTACTACCGCGATATAAAATTAGAAACATAAATTTATATACACACACTAACCTAAACGGATTGGAACCTAACCTCGCGCTAAATTTGAAATCCACAGGCTTTGAAATTGTCATCATAAATACAAAGTCAATCAATCGCACTTAGTTTCATTCGATTTTAGAGCGGCCGAAGTTCTGTATAATAAAATTCACTGAACAGCTGTATCTGCGTGTAACATACTTGTCATACATCAGCACAGCGTCTAGCGACATATGCCGGTGTTGCATTCCACAACACTGTTCGCCTGCCGCCGACAATGAAACTCAGGTTTTAGGCACTTTAGTGTGTAGTATTATTATATATTTACATTGCAAAAGTACTACAAGACTTCTTTATTTATATTCTACTCCTAGGCAGCATAGTTCATAAATATTCACAAAAAAGGATCGCTACGCGCACGTAATAAATTAGCGTTTAACTTAATTACGGAGCTTTTCCGATAAAAAAAAATTGTGAAAACGTAACAAGTATAAACTAAACTTACAGTCAAACCACAATTAGTTTACTTTCTAGAGGGGCCCAAGTTCTCTATAATTACCCAATATTACATATATTTTTTGCAAAATTAACCGTTTTAGAGATATTCCGGATTATGGTTTCAGTTTTAAGTCACTTAAACTTTTCTCGAACGGGAAGGCATATTTCTTCTCGTTTCTCGTTTGTTTGTGAATTATTGTATATTTTACACCACATTTTTTATAACATAGTTTTTAAAAATTAATGAGAACAATTACGAAATATCAAGAGTTTGACTATTTTCTATAGACTAATGAAGTCGTATCCAATACTTACTAACGCATATAATGAATGGGCTTCTTTGAAGCCAAAGTGAATTTTAAAAACTTTTTGTATGCATACTTGCGTGTGAGTTATCTATTCATCAAGAATGACCCACATGACTGTTACTTCGCATTATCACAACTTTGGTCACACTTAAAAATAGGCTATACGGCATCTTCCTCCTTTCAAAGGCAAGATTCAAATGGGGCAAAGATCAAAATACCGTTAAAATATGTTTCGAAAATATTACCTAAAATGCTATTAATATTGTGACAAATATTTAATTTTAGCTATTTCTGCATTTCGTAGAAAGAGTATTTCACTCACAAACTGTGCCATTATTAGTGTATGTAAAGACATTACCACAAAAATCATTACACTTTCAGGCACAATATGGGGCCGAACCTCTAAACTTCTCGACCGGTTCCATCAACATGAATATAAGTAGATTGTACGCTAAAAATGAATTCGAATATGAACACAAAAAATATCAACTGAATCTTGTGTATTATCGAGTTTACAAATACAGTCGCCAACAAATTATGAAGGTTAGAGCCACGCCAGACTGTCACGTAAGCAAAATATGTAAGCAAAATACACAATAAATATATCACTCCAACTTACTTTGGGTGAGCTTTTTTGCGAATACGAAAATGTAACTTTCGTCACGTTTAAACGGCATTTAACCGAGTTTCCGGGGTTTCAGAAACGATAGTTTGGCCTTAAAGCGAATAATTAAATGTACGAGTACATTAAGGTACATCAAGTTAACAGAATGGGAATGTGTATTACGATTTTTAAAATTGAACTTTTTGAATTTACTTTTCGCTTTACTAAAAACTGAATATAAATATATATGATATCTCTTTTGTTAATTTTTTCAAATGATCATGAAGCAAATACATACTGATAGCAAATACACAATAATAGTAGTATCGAGTAGTAGACGAAACAAATGCAAACCCTTAGTAGCCCATTTTACAGAAATCATAAGGAAATGTTGAAAAGATCAATATGTACATGTAAATTTTAATTTAAATCGGATTAAATTGAAAAAGTGCTCTGAAAATCTAAATTCCACATTAATAAAAATGAGTATATTCTTCTGGCTTAGTACAATAAAATATGCAATTATGGTATTAATACCACAGAATATACGTTGGGTCCTAACTCATTTTACACAAATAATACAAAATGCATTCAACATATTCTTATGGAACCATTAAACTGTGGTAGAGTAATGTAAAATCAGAACTAAACAGCCTTACCTGAATAACCGTGCACGTTTTCACCACTTTACTCGTACTGGCTACCTGTCGCTGTCTTCTTTAAGGCAGTTATCAGGAGCAACAACTGTAGCACACTTCCGCACAAAACTCCCTCGCATTCGAAAAATGGGAAACAAATGTAAATCTGCAGTATTTAACTTTATTTCCTTCTCATTTACTGGCATAAAGGAGCTAATTCGTAAAGGCATATCACTGCTAATATAGAGCTCCTGTGTGTTTACTTTATTTTACAGTTCGGAAACTGAAGAAATCTCCTTATGCTTTATTTTGAATAACTTTTCATAATATCTAACGTTGGACCGCTAAAAATGTACAAGATATTGCTTCGTCTTAGAAATAGGAATCAATTGGACAGCCCTAGGCTGAAATATAATCACAAAGGATTCGTTTCCACTTTAAAAAAAATAATAATGTGTTATATTCATCTGATTTTATCTACCTATTACAGTTTATTTTATATCACGTCTATAAACTATTCATGCAAGAGCTTATATATTGTATCTACTTAACTTAATCAAAAAAAAAAGTTTGCATAATACATTATTATATATTTCGTTAAAGGTAAAAATCTGATATGTTCCGTTCCCATGACTTTCTCTACTTTTTGTAACAAATTATTATTAACAAGCTTATTCTTCTATTTACTTCATGCTAATCGAGAAAAAATTAGCTAGCAGAAATAGTCTTATTACTTGCTTCCTTGTAAATAGAAGCGAAAATGGGAGTATCATAGGTTAAAGTGAAGTCAAAAGCTGGATATTAGGTGACTGACGCTCCTTTGTTTGTATGGACACGAGTTGACAAATTCCTCTATGAGAAAAGTACAAGATTTTCAAAACTGAAACCAAAAACAAGGAATATCTCAAAAATGATCAACTCCTCGAAAAAAATGCATATAACATAAATTGTGTGTTTTAATGTGCTCTAGATTTTTTGTGTGGTAAGCTTTTGTCCATTTCTTACGGTTTAGCAGTTATGCAAACTTCCTCCAGAATAAAGTAGTCTTCAGAGGCTATTCCCAGAAAATTCAAGATATACATATTATTTGTCAGGTAAACATCTTTAATATACGATATTTTAATCAAAGTCGTTAGAGCGATTTTTGAGAAAATCAAAATTTTCGAAAAAAGTTCCATGTAAAGGGTAGTTGGGGATGTGGGGATTTTCTTGAAAATCTTCGTGTCACATCCTTGGAAGCTACCAAATTTAAATACCAAGTTTGGTATTTAACCGTTTTTTCGTTTTTGAGTTATGCTGTTCACAGACACACAGACACACACTCACACATGGACCTTTTTGTAAAACTGCTTTTTTTGGATTCAGGGGGACCCAAAACATGTATTTCCGGTAAAATCTCGGTATCAAAATTTTGGGTGCATTACAATGCCTTCTCTATACACCATGTACATAGTGCGTATAGAGAAAGTAAAAAGGGAATAGCCATTATAAGTTGTTTAAAAATTCGCTTTGAAATTTCATGCTGTTTTCATGATGTCAGGAGAAATAACAATAGTAACAGCGCCTTAAAAATGACAGGATTAATGAAAATTCAAATCATTAATAACGAATGTTTCGGAAATCGCTGTTTTGAAGTGTTTAACGCCAGTTCTTATAACATACGAAGGAATAATTTTAGGTCAAAGTTGAGGGCACCCTCCGCAACATTTTCCAATTAGATTTGAAGAAAACCAGGGAAGAAAGGAAACAAAAACAAAAAAATCACGGCAGATGGTAACGATCCAGGAAGAATTTCACCCGCAAACCTCCCGCCATTATAAAACCATGCTTAAGATCTTATTGAAGAAAACCAGGGAAGAAAGAAAACAAAAACAAAAAACTCACGGCAGACGGTGACGGTCCTGGAAGGATTTTACCCACAAACATCCTGACATTATGAAACCATGCTTAATGACTTCGGCTATCTGTGTTGCCGTTAGAAAAGGCTATTGCCACAAAAATGTAATTTTAAATAAATGTCTTGTTTTAAACAAAATTACATTTTGTAGTATGTTTTGTCTACATCTTATAGTTTACCCATTATACAAAATTCTTTGGAATAAGAGGACTACATTGGCTATTCTCAGAACATTCCATTTGTTAAACAAATTCTTAAACCCATTTTCGAGAGAAATACATATACGTTTTTTTCCATGTAAACGGTAGTTTGCGTTAGGATAATTATCTTGATGATCTTGTTCCATCTTAGGAAGATATTTAGCTTAAATATTAAATTTGGTATGTATCCATCTTTTATACACAAGACATTCACACTACATATATTTACGCGCAGATCTTTATTTACAACTTTTATTTAAATCCATATTTTTTCAAATCATTGAAAAGATAATGAACATAAATCAACCAAACTCACTGAGAATTCATTGCAGTCAATTACAAGATAGGTACATCTTTACTATATCTAAAGAAAAGATTTTCCTCCTGTCACCACAAGTTTGTTCATTATCGAACGCCTACCTTTTCGTGTTTTCACATTTTTCAATCTGGCTCTCTTGCAGTGTTCACTGGTTTATCTTCTAGCAGGAACTGAACGAGGCCAGGCAGTAAGCAATGCTAGACAGAGCAACGCGCTGTAGAGACCACGCCATAGTTATACTCTGTGTCCACGAATATCGATCTGGATTTCGGGACCCTGGTCCGAGCTCTAGTCATTACATAGCGAACAGTGTTTATACGATTTGATTATCTCTTTAGCCTAGTCTACTCCATTATTCCCCTTCTACGTATAAGGAAGTAAGTAATAAGACAACTTCTGCTAATGTTAATCTTGATTAGCATGCAGTAGATAGAAGAATAAGAAGAATAAAATAAATTTGTTGCAGAATAGGTAGTGAAACTAATATGAATGGAACACATCAGATTTCTTATTTGCTGTTTTAAAGGAATTGCGGTAACCATTGTTTATTTAACCAGAATATAACTAGAATATGATCTCTACTGACAGAAAATGTCTTTTCAAAATACTTCCATTTGACCGACATGTTTTACAGGCAATCTTAAAATGTGTAATAGCCATTTATAATTCTGCAGAGGTGATTAATTTCAGAAATGATACGCTAAACATTTCACACAATTACGTTAATTTCTAACAACTCAGTTTCAACAAAATTAAATTTGCATGAATTTAAATGTATCTACACGATAAAACAGTTTTGAAACCCCTTTAAGTGCGCATGTTGATGTTCTACGAAACAACATTTCTTCAATGTCTACCCACACGTGCTTTGATTCTTTTGCACCAGGAACTATGCTTCACACGTAAACGTGAGCCATTAGTTTTACTGCACCACTACTGGTTTTATCTTCATGGTAGTGTAATGCCTTCTTTTTCGTGCAGTGAAATTTAAGTGTGTATTGTCTAAGAAAACAATGGTTCCTTAAGATATATACACGAGCGAATAGCTCGTATTAGCCATTATTTTTATTATTCTCGTGCCGTGTAAGGCGAAGGCATACGGCTCCCGAAAAACTTCTTTCAACCGGTTTGGCACAAATGCGCTCTAGTTTTGAGCCCCAATCCGTTCCGGGTTCACTACGGTGTGGCAGAATCCTACATTAATCATTAGACAACAGATTTTGGGCAAATGAATATTATTTTCCTTAACATAGACTTGCCTCACCTTTTGTACTTATATGTTTTCTGAAAGTTTAGGTCTAAAAGTATACTTCTTAAAATGCCTGTTTTGACGTCAGTAACTATTTCCCACTTTAATCTAAGGTGAATTTTAACCATAAAATTGATGTGTTCCATTCACATAACTTTCTCTACCTCTCCGCAACAAATTATTGTTAAAAATCTTATGGTTCAATTTACTTCATGCTAATCGAGAAAAAATTATCACAAACACTTGCTTCCTTGTAAGTAGAAGCGAAATAAGGGAGTAGCATAGGTTAAAGTAATGGTCAAAAACTGGTTGCTATGTGACTGAAGTTCCTTTGTTTGTGTGGACAGCAGTTGACCAATTCCTGTATGAGAAAAGTATAAGTTTTTCAATGCTGAAACATAAAACAAGGAATACGTAAAAAACTATCAACTCCACGAAAAAAATGCATATAACACAAATTGTGTGCTTTAATGTGCTCTACATTTTTGTGTGCTAAGCTTTTATCCGCCTCTTATGGTTTACTAGTTATGCAAAATTCAGTAAAATTCATCCAGAATAAAGTAGTCTTTAGAGGCTATTCCCAGAAAATTCAAGATATACATTTTATTTGTCAGGTAAATATATTTAATATACGACATTTTAATCAAAATCATCAGAGCCATTTTTTAGAAAATCAACATTTTCGAAAAAAGTTCCATGTAAAGGGTAGTTTGGGGTGGGGAGATTTTCTTTAAAATCTTTTTGTCGCATCCTTGGACGATACCAAACTTAAATACACAGACACACACATACACACAGACAGACACGCACACGGACATTTTTCTAAAAAAAATATTTTTTTGATTCAGGGGACCCAAAACATGTATTTCCGGTGAAATATCGGTATCGAATTTTTGGGTGCATTACAATACCTTCTCTATAAACGTTGTACAAAATGCGTATAGAGAAAGAAAAATATACTATACCTTGCATTCACAAGGCTTTCTCAGATGTTCCACATATAAACTATTCTTACAAAATATTATTCTTTTATCTACATCATGCTAATCGAAAATTAGTAGAAATTGTCTTGTTATTTGCTTCTTTAGAGTAGAAGGAAAATATGGGATCATAGAAGCTAAAGCGATAGTCATATCTTTTAAAAGCTGACCACTAAGTGAAACAATAAAAGTTCGGTTCACTTTGCATGGCCAGCAGTAAAACTAGACGAAAGGAGAAGTGTTAAAAATTAAAACCAATAATACGAATATCTCGAAAACAGTGCACTCTACAAAAAAAATCTGATGTGTAACACTCACATGACTTTCTCTAGCTCTTCTACAAAGTTCTTACAAAAGATTATTCTTCTTTCTACACAATGCTAATCGAGATAAATATTAGCAGAATGTTCTTACTACTTAGTTTCTTATAAGTAGAAAGAAAATAAGGGAATTCACTAGGCTAAACCTATAGTCAAATGTTTTATCGTTATTCGATTGTCATTGCAAATCGCTTTCTTGCTTGACCAGGAGTAGAACAAAAGAAGAACTGACACTTTCTGTCTGAGAAAAGTAAAAGTACTCACAACTGAAACCAAAAACAATGAATATTTCGGAAACGGTTACCTCCACAACAAAAATGTAAAGGAATAAATCGTGTTTTGATCAGATCAAGATTTTCTGTGGAATAAGTTTTTGTCTATCTCTTACCGTTTAGCAGTTAAGCAAAATTTATCAAAATTCATCCAGAATAAAGAGGTCTTCAGAGCTATTTCCAGAAAATTCAAGTTATACATTTTATTTGGTATGTAAATGTCTTTAATATACGGGATTGTAATCAAAATCGCTAGAGCCATTTTTTAGAAAATCAAAATTTTCGAAAAATATTCCATGTAAAGGGTAGTTGGGGGTGCGGGGGATTTTCTTGAAAATCTTCGTGTCGCATTCTTGGAAGATACCAAATCTAAATACCAAGTTTAGTATTTAACGGTCTTTTCGTTTTTGAGCTATGCTGTCCACAGACACACACACACATACACACGGACCTTTATCTGAAAATGCTTTTTTTGGATTCAAGGGGTCCTAAAACATGTATTTCCGGTGAAATCTCGACATCGAATTTTTGGGTGGAATATGATACTTCCTCTATACATATGTACATAGTACGTATAGAGAAAGTAAAAAGGTATATGCTACAAATTATGTGTTTTAACGAGATCTACTTTTTTGTATACGTTTTTGTCGATCTTTCATGGTTTGTCAGGTATGTAAAATTACTAAAATTCATCATTCAGAGGCTATTCCCAGAAAATTCAAGATATACATTTTCTCTAACATAGGTGCTATATTTAATCAAAATTGTTAGTCATTTTTGAGAAAAACAAAATGTTCTAAATGTTTTCATGTAAAGGGTAGTTTGAGATGGGGCGATTTTTCTCAAAATCTTCATGTCGCATACTTGGAAGATGCTAAACTTAAATACCAAGTTTGGTACATTACCGAGTTTTCGTTGTTTAATTATCGTATTCATAGACACAAAGACACACTCGCACCTTTTTCTAAAAATGATTTGCCTGGATACAGGGGACCCTAAAACGTGCAAAACGTGTGAAATATCAGTATCCAATTTTTGGGTGGAGTGCAATACTTTTACTTTCTCTATACGCACTATGTACATAGTGTATAGAGAAGGTATTACACTCCACTCAAAAATTCGATACCGAGATTTCACCGGAAATATATGTTTTAGGGTCCCCTTTATCTAAAAAAAAGCATTTTCGGAAAAAGGTCCGTGTGTGTGTGTGTGTGTCCGTGAACACGATAACTCAAAAACGAAAAGTAGGTAAAATACCAAACTTTGTATTTAAGTTTAGTATCTTCCAGGGATGCGATACGAAGATTTTGAGAAAAATTCCTCACCACCAACTCTTAACATGGAACTTTTTTCGAAATTTTTGATTTTCTCAAAAATGGCTCTAACGATTTTGATTAAAATTTCGTATAATGACATTTACCAGACAAATAAAATGTATTCTTGGATTTTCTGGGAATAGCCTCTGAAGAGTAGTTTATTCTGGATAAATTTTACTGAATTTTGAATAACTGCTAAACCGTAAGAGATAGACAAAATCTTACTGCACAAAAAATGTAGAACACGTTAAAACACACAATTTATGGTATATACATTTTTTCGTGGAGTTCGTCGTTTTTGAGACATTCCTTATTTTTGGTTTCTGCTATGAATAACTTATACTTTTCTCATACAGGAATTTGTCAACTGCTGTCCATACAAACAAAGGAACTTCAGTGACATAGCAACCAGCTTTTGATTATCACTTTAACCTATGGCACTCCCTTATTTCGCTTCTGCTTACAAGGAAGTAAGTAATAAGTCTATTTCTGCTATTTTTTTCTGATGAGCATAAAGTAAATAGAAGTATAAGCTTTTGTAAAAATAATTTGTTGCAGAGATGTAGAGAAAGTCATGTGAATGGTACACATCAGATTTTTTTCTACCTATGTACCACTCAAAGAAAGCAAAAATACACTTACTTGTTGGTGGTGACCAAACGGATAAAATTTGTGATATTTCACATTTGAGCACCAATAATGTACACGCTTCTTGCAGCGGGCAAATGGCAATACATACAAAGATTACAAAAAGTCTCAGGATATTATACAACAAAAGAGTGGAGGAATTTCACATTCCTTGCCTGCACAGTTAAGAGTTAAGGAATTCTCAAGCAATTTGGCTTCAATTTAGTTACACGAAAACTATCATCAACACACAGTACGTAGGCAACAGTGACTATGAATCACTAATGACAGGTAAAGCGCGGTCTCGTAATTGGCCTCTATCGCCAACAAACTGAACAGGGATAGATAGGGGCAGGCGTTCTTATCTATGCTGCTTACTACAGCTCAAAATTTGGTAACAATTCAACCTAATTTCCTTTCGTCCTGGTTTTAATGCTTGGGAATTCCTTAGCCTGCTAATGAGAATCGTATGAGACAAACATCTGCTGGTGGATTAGGCATATCTAGGATTAGGAGTTTTAGGTGAGCACCTTTTTACTTTTTCTACACCTACTATGTACATAGTGTATAGAGAAGGTATTGTAATGCACCCAAAAAGTCGATACCGAGATTTCACCGGAAATACATATTTTGGGTCCCTCTGAATCCAAAAAAAAAGCATTTTTGGAAAACGGTCCGTGTGTGTGTCAGTGTATCTGTGTGTCTGTGGACAGCATAGCTCAAAAACGAAAAGATCGTTAAATACCAAACTTGGTATTTAAGTTTGGTATCTTCCAAGGATGCCACACGAAGATTTTCAAGAAAATCCCCCCACCCCAACTACCCTTTACATGGAACTTTTTGCGAAAATTTAGATTTTCTCAAAAATCGCTCTAACGATTTTGATTAAAATATGTATATTAAAGATATTTACCTGACAAATAATATGTTTATCTTGAATTTTCTGGGAATAGCCTCTTTATTCTGGATGAATTTTACGGGATGTTGCATAACTGCTAAACCGTAAGAAATGGACAAAAACTTACAACACAAAAATTGTAAGGCACATTAAAACACACAATTTATGTTATATAATGTTTTTTCGAGGAGTTGATCGTTTTTTAAATATTCCTTGTATTTAGTTTCAGGTTTAAAAAACTTATACTTTTCTCATACAGGAATTTGTCAACTCGTGTCCATACAAACAAATGAACTTCAGTCACCTAGTAACCGGCTTTTGACTTCACTTTAACCTATAATACTCCCATATTTCGCTTCTACTTACAAGGAAGCAAGTAATGAGACTATTTCTGCTAATTTTTTCTTGATTAGCATGAAGTAAATAGAAGAACAAGCTTATTAATAATAATTTGTTACACAGAAGTAGAGAAAGTCATGTGAATGGAACACATCAGATTTTTCCTGATGGAATAAAAGTCTTTTGGACAGATACTAACCACAGTGTAGAGTTTAATCTCTAGTTCACAAATGAAGCATTTTTCCAAGTATCTTTTCTCCACAAATGAAATCATGGTTGCCTTTTCTCATTTTGTTTTTTGTTGTATTTTCCCCTTAATCTACTAGACGACATTTTATAATTTATAATAAATGTGGTACAACATCTCAGCTCATATAAGAGAAGACGCTTCAATATTTTAGAAAATTAAAAACAAAAGAAACATTTGAAAATGAAGTAAAAAATCCCAAAATAATCAATAATCACACATATAAAACCTTGCTATACACAAAGTTAAAATTAATGAAATGAAAGTACAGATATTTCTTTTGTAAAACAGCACGCAACAATATCAAATATGAGTTTTTAAGTAGCTTTCAATTTTCGTTTCCGCAACTGGCAGCGATGTAAATAGTAAGTCTATCTATCGACTTTCTCTACACGTAGGACTGAAAGCACACCTCCACCAAATAATTGTGTGCTCGGTACATTTTACCCAAATAAATAGACTACGACAAAAATTAATGCAATTAAAGTACAGATATTTCTTTTGTAAAACAGCACGCAACAATATCAAATATGAGTATTTAAGTAGCTTTCAATTTTCGTTTCCGCAACTGGCAGCGATGTAAATAGTGAGTCTATCTTTCGAGTTTCTCCACACGTAGGACTGAAAGCACACCTCCACCAAATAATTGTGTGCTCGGTACATTTTACCGAATAAATAGACTACGACAGCGGAAACGCGCGTACTTTATTCATTACTGTTCGTGAATATTAATATTTTATACGACTGTATTGCTAGTTTTTACCATGCCGAAGGTGTTCAGAGCCCGATTTTCTGTTCTGGTTCAGGAATTCAAACAAGATTCCGTAGAAACTGGTGGAGTTGTTGTATGATGTAGATACTATTTAAAATTCAGGAATTTTGTTAGGTGAAAAACACCGACGAGACCGCATCAAACAACACATTTCCAGTTCTAAGCATCAAAAGAACAATGCTTTTCAAACAAATAAATCTCGACAATTTCTAATTACGAAATATATTTGAACAGTGTTCTTCAAAAATCCAAAGTTTGAAGGAATTCAACATTGGTTTGTGTGCAGCTCTTAGAAAGCTTTTACTCAATAAGATAAACCATCGGCTTCAAAGGATTTCTTGAAAAACTGCATAAAGAATCCAGTGTCCGATGAGAGTAGTTTGAGGAATAAATTCTGTATACTAGCAAATCAAAGAAACAAGTCTCCGATTGCGATGTGGGAATCATTCTGGAAAAAATCATAGACTCGATGGAACGATACTGTTTTGAACATGCTAGGGAAAGAACTTCACCAACTTGTTAAAAATATGAGCTGTAGAATGCAAATGTATTACAGTAATGCAATTAATCATGAACTTCAGTAAAACACGAAAACCTAACGGGATTAAGCTTGAAAATGTTCTTGTGGTGGTTAAGAATCTAGCTGTATACACGGTTTCAGTAATTAAATAACTAAAATCTTTGTCATATAATAAAGATGTGATGTGCTTGCTCCATGATCTCCACAGGGTTTGTAAATTCACAAGGAACGAACAAGAACGCAAATCAATTCATATTTGCCCTGAAGAAGGTTCTATTGAAAGCTACGAGGCGTGTTATTGCATTCAGGAAAATCACTGGCCTGCCCGTTTCAAATGCCTCGTTAAATTACGTCATTATTCGCTAAGCATCTGGATTTATTGTGCTGCTACATTATGAGAGAATGTTGATAGAGTTGAAGTGTGCTTCGCTCTCATGCATACGCAGGCGCAATTGCCAAAGCGCAGCAGCCTCTAAATAGAACTATTTTACATCCATGGTTACAAATATCTGACTACAGCCATTAAACGAGTGGAACAAGATTTGGAGAAGACATTTTCACTTCCGTGAGAGAAAGTTAAATTGGATATACCATATACTTAAGAAAAATCCGGGTATTGAAGAATTTGCCATATCTGTAGATTTGCCATTCCGATTAAATACAACGTTTGCTCAACTGTTTCTGTGAGTGGTGAAAGAAGTTTTAGCAAAGCTAAAGACAAAAACCTTCTAGCTCCTTAACTTAACTCCATGGCACGACAGCTCACGGGGAACCTTGGCCTACCGCCCGGCCGCTGCGTCCCCCATCTCGGTCCACTACAGACGTCATAGATGGGGTGCAGTATTGGAGGGTGAGACGTGGTCAGCGCCTCGAGCCCCTCCCGTCCGGTTAATGCGGTCCTCACGACCTGGAGCCGCTACTTCTCGATCAAGTAGCTCCTCAATTGGCCCCCCAGGGACCTCACGAGGCTGAGTGCACCCCGGTCCAGGTCTCCCAGCGGGGGAAAAATCCCCACGCCGGTACTGGGGATCAAACCCAGGTCTCCCGCTTGGTAGGCAGCTGCGCTACCACCGCGCTAAGGAGACGACCCCCTTCTAGCTCCTAATAAAACAATTTCTTTTTAAAAATGCAAAGAGTTTAATATCTTCAAGTACAATCATTTCATGTGTTTTCCGTCTTCTATTGAGCGATCACTTTTTTTAGTTGTTTATAACTCGATAAACTAAAATAGGAGAAAGAGGATTTGTAAAATTACTGAATAAAATAGAACTATTTACCCCTGTTTAGCTTATTTAGCGCCTTTGCCCTCCCCTTTTCACATTAAAGTTATACTTAAGATTCTAATCATTTTTATAACTATCAATTTAGATTAATGAGCGAAAAAAATGTGATTATGAGCGGTAGAGAAATACTTATGCATGAAAAGAAATTGAAATTCATGAACGTTTCATGATTTTGAGTTCTGTAAACATAAGAGTGTTTGATATAATCCTGTGTACCATAGAATGAGATTGCGAACTCTTGAGTAGAATGACCGCTCATCCTCATCGCTGTACGTGTTCCGTTCAATCACACTTTTGCTAACAAATGAATAGTCAAAGGATTATCAAAATGTTGGGTGCATATTGCTTAACATTTTATTTGCTTAGGAGCACATAAAATCCAAAATTAAGGTTCTATATCTTCGCTCTCAACCTGAACAAGTTTACTAAGTAATAAACACCAAACATAATTATAATTAAGGTCCGTATAATGATATTTCATGATTTGATTGTTGCATTATACATATCACTTAAGTGCGTGCATAAATCCTTATGAAAATTCATATATTTTGTTTACTTTATGCCAATTTCTGTTTAAGGGTTTTTGTCATTTTCTTGGCTTTTTTTAGCGTCTTTATTTAGCCATTTTCTTGCATTTGCATTGAGTATTTAAATATGTTTATATTACTGGCATTTTATATAAAGGATAAGTTTTCAAACATCGGCAGTAAAATTCAACAGACTGATAAGAGTCATCTTGTACATCTATACTTCCATTCTTGATAAAATCGCATCGTGGGAGGAGGGAATGACTATTGTCGCGAGCAGATGTTATTAAGCTATGAATTTTTGTGTTTCAAACTAGGAAAGAAACGTCAGTTTTTCCTTTTTCTCGTCGTTGCTATTGTCATATGCTGTGAGTTCATCATTCACTATGAATTCTGTACCATCTAATAAATTAATGCTACAGCCTTGCAAGACCTGCTTCAAAAATAATTTTATTCATTTTTTTTTTTTTTTTTCCAGATTCTTCCAACAAGAACACGGAAGAATTATATTTTAATTAATTTTTAAATGTTTTCACAGTATTCGCACATCTTTTTCTACTTATATAGCATTTATGCCTTTCTATACATTTATTTATAACTTTTTGCACTCATTTTAATATGTTGAATAAATGTAATTCTTATATCATTTTTAAATAATTAAAGACATCTAGTACACTTTTAAAGCCATAGGAGAGTTGCAAGTGCTTTGAAAGAGGAGAGATGTTCATTAATTCAGTTGAAAATCCAGTTAATAAAATGGATCAAACTTTTGGATCACTCTAGTATATCAATAACTAAGAATAATACTACTAGTGATGGAACAAAAATAACAGAACTGTTTTGAAACTGTTTCGCTAACACAACTATTTTAAACTGTTTCACCACTAAAACTGTTTCATAAAACACTTCTGAAAACTGCTGCATTATGTTGTTCTTCCCCGCAACAGATCCATGCAACAATAACAGCAACGCCTGAGTAGTAGTTTCACTTATTGCAACAGTTACTATGTGCGGTTGTTCTGTTCCAGTAGCGTAAATATTCTGTCATTGCTTACCTTTGTACCCTGTAGCGCGCGGACTGATATAATCCGCGAAATTCGAATGTACTAATCAAACTAATTCCATCTCATTAACGCGCAACAATGCTTTGATAATTTCCTCTTCAGTATACCTAGTGAGTAGTTGCATTTGGCACATTGTGATTTTATCGATGGACTGTATTTTTCTCAATAGTATTTGGTGCTAAACAACATGTCTGCAACAGATTAGGGAATTTCTGTTGCAGGAAACTATTATCTCGAAACTGTTTCGTGGTTGCAACAGAAACAGATTAAACTATTTCGCAAAAAGAACAACTTTTCTCAACGCTAAATACTACTGCCTTGAAAATATACAAACAAGAGCAGCATTGTTTGCGACTAAGTTATAACTCGATTACTGTTCTGAGTTATTTATGTTCGTAATAATATGCCGTTGTATTACATCATACCCCTTGCTTGTTTAATTAGTATTTCTAGAAACATGTATAGACATAACAGCAGTTGGTGAAGACAAACTGAAAGGATGTTGGCTTTTATAAATCGCGGCACAAGTCACGACGTCTGTGTGTCTCTGCAAATTATGTCCGTTATTCATTGTCAAAGTCAAGGTACTTCATTGTTCATTTTGCCTTTCACTGTGCATTTGTGCGACAGTGACCTTCGCCAATGCACGTGTGTGTGTATGTAATCATGTCTCGGATATAATAACAGTATCATTATTGCCGAAAAATAAGATTATAATCATACACGTATATAATCGATGAGTTCAATACTGAAAATCGGGATATATTTAACAGGTGATTATTTATCTAACTGATATTATCCAACTAAACCATTGGATGCCTTTCGCGACCTCTCTTCTAAAAACTATTTGTACAAAGATTGATACAAGAGATAAAATTTTACACAGATGCCACCCTTTACAAATTTTGTTATAGGTGAAATGAGTATACAGAAGATTGAAACGACAGTCAACTCTTTAAAAACCAGGTCGCTATATCGATCATGTGAGGGCTTGACAACCCAAAAGCAATTATTAGCTATATACAATGTGTATCTTTATTGGAGTAAAATGTCTCAGGGATCTAAACGTCAAAATGTCTGAAAATCACTTATTGCTGAGTTACAAGACAAAACTGAAGGTTGCAGAAATAGCTCGAGCCTGCGTACTTTGATGCAAATTCTTGGAGTGTTTCATGTTTAGTCAAATCCAATGTGAATGCGACAAACTAACAACTTTAAATGTGCCCAGAAGAAGAAATCCATTGCATTCAATACAGGAGATAGAGCAGGCCATACAATGAATCGTCAACAAAAAATCCATTATTTGCGCAAATATATTATTCAAGAAATAAAACGTACTCTCCGATTAAAATGAACTGGCGCACCATCGTGTAAAAAATGCATTCTTCGAATGACGTCCAGTGAGTAAATCCAATTCATTAGTGAAAAACGTGCGTGCTAAGAAATTCATGAACACTGCACAATTCTGCAAAATGTGACGGCAAAAAGTATTTCTTGACTCAAACGCCGCCTCAGATAACCTATATACTCGCCAAAGGTGATACGGGTTAAACAGATTTTTTTGTAAAATTCTCCAGTCATGTGACTAACGCCTTCCCTCACAGCGATGCGTCTTGTGCTAACTTTGGGTTTGCGTCTGCATCACGAAGAAGTAGTTGTCAATGCTTTGTACCTCTCTTGGTCTCCCAACATTCGAGTCCTTTGTTGACTGCCACTATTCCCCAGGAGGAACATTTAGAGTAGAAGTTCATTTCCGGATAGGGTTGTCAAGGCAGGCCCGGAGACCGACCAACGGACAACGGATATTTAGGTAAATGGGGACAGAAATTGTTAAACAGATTTATTTATTTATTGTATTATTACGGTCACAATTTTTACTAACAATAAAATTAACCTACTACTACGGCTACGGCGATGGCACGACTATTGTTACTACTAATACTATTACTACTGTTGCAACCATTCTTCACGGAACGAACTTAGATATCGCCTCTTCATTTCACTGTTATTACTCACTATCACAGAACATCAAACTATAACTATTTTGAATTGTAAAAGGTAGTGGTAATTTATCCACTCACCACTCGAGCAATAATTGTTGGTAAGTGACAAGTGACAATCAAGGAGCTGCGACTTGCCAGTGCTTCCTTAATAGTGTGAGCCGAATTCTACAGACGCAACAATGAAAAGTTGCCAGAATAAGAATAGGAACATAGCTTTTTGTTACAATTAGAAATTAACATTAGAACCAAATTATTAAAAATTATTCATGAGTAAGGTGACATTCAAGCCCGTAGATTAAAATACCCGGGCACTCCGGGCGACGTCCGGAGATCTGGCAACCCTATTTCAGGAGAATTTCAAAGTGCATTAAGAGTCTCTGTTTTTTGATGAGGACTTTCTCTCATTCCAGAAACAAATGAATTGCTATGCTCGTAGGCTTTCACGGCCGGTGTTATTAGTAGAATATAACATGTCAGGGCTTGTAGGCCGTGGTCGAATAATAAAATTATTAAAATTTGACATTCCGTCCTCCACAACAGGAAGTGAATGAGAGGGTAACACCAGAAAAAATTCCACTTTTAACTTAATTAATGGCCAGAACTGCAGATACCGGTAATTTATTTATATAATGAAGTTTCACCAACAGGATTAGTAATCACATGAAAGCTTGTACAAGATCTATTTCCACAGTATTCTAAAATGCATTTTGGAAGGTTCCAAGGAATTGATTAATAAAATAAATTGTTTCCTTGGTAATATTTGGCAGTTTTGTATATTTTAGCATAAAATATTTTTAGCAACAAGATCTGTGGAACAAAAAAAATAAACTACATATTTTTAAACTTGTTAACAATAACTAAATTTAAACCTGAAAATAAACATAGGTACAACATCGAATGTTAAGGAAATGATAAATTATACAAAATATTTTTATTAATTGCCTATTTTAATGGCCTGTACAATTATTTGCCAGTAGGATAAGTTTGTCAAAGTTTTGAACCATAAAGAGATTGATTACTTATTGTGCCCATATTTCCATTTGGTCTCTCCCTCTCTCCCTTGATCCATACATGCCAGCTTCACTCCCTCTCTCTCTCCCTCTCTGGCTGCACTGTGGCTGAGTGGTTAGACCACAGACCGCTTATCTAGGCAGCTCAGGTTTGATTTCAAGTGACCACATGTGGGATTTGTGTTGGACAAAGCAACTGTTTTCTCAAAGTTCTCCAGTTTTCCCCACTGCATTCCATAAGTAGTAAAAGGAGCATTAAACACAATTAAAAAAAATATCTCTCTCCTGTTAACTGTCTCTAGCACTCACACTCTTTCTCACTTTCTGCCTCACCTTTCTCTGCTCTTGCTTTTAATTTAAGTAGAACGTTTTGGGATGTTTTCAGCATTTGAAAAAGAAAACAAAAAGGAAGTCATTCACCCCAACATAGATACCCATAGTTTGAAGTTTGTCATTAAATTTACTTCAAGTACATAAGTACCCTTATATTTTGAAAAGTCACATTTCAAACTAGAGAACTGAATGTTTCCCTAAGTAGCAGCAGAAGTTCAGCATAGTAGGTTAATCAAAATCTTAGCAATATAGATTAACTTTCTGTAAAAAACCAGCATTAAGTTTCTAATTGAAATTAGAATTTTGAAAGAATGAATAACGATAAATAAATTGATAGAATATTATTCGAGCTCTAAAAATGCAGAAGTATAATGCTAAGTAGGATAGTAACAAATAAATGAGTAACAGAGGAGCATCATGAATATTCAAAATATGAGTCACCAGAATCTAGGGATCATATCTGTGAAACAATTTTCTTTACACGTGACTGCTGTCATTAAATATATTATAAATACTGAGGTGAACAATTGAGACAAGAGGTGTGTGTATGGTGCAAGAATAGCTCACATACTGATAGAATTAAAATACATGATGATGATGATGATGATGATGATAATGATGATGATTAAGGCCATTTAACTACTAGGTCATTAGTACCCCTGTAAAACATATCATGGTAAAAGCCAGTAAAAAAATAAATAAATATAAATACTGAGTAAATACTAATATAAAATAAACCATAAATATGAATAATAGTGAAATTCAAACATAAAATTCAGTACATATAAAAATATTCATCTAGCAAAAGCCAGGTATAGATGAATTTACAAAAGTGTGCAGAAATTTACAAAAAATGGTGAAAGTATAACTAAATCCTCATCTGAAAAGTTAACCATGACAATTATTTAAAAATGTTATCTACCGCTTGGTTATCAACAATCAGATCCAAAATCACCTCCTCAAGATGAGATATGCAAGAGGAAATTACCCAGTTTATTGGAAGATCCTTCACTACTCTAAGCTTATTTCTCTTCATGCCAGCACAAAAGCACTGCTCTCTGCAAAATAAGCCCTCTGCATAATAAGTCTTCTGATATCACACATGAAACTCCACACTGGTATTAAAATACTCACTAATATCCCAAGAAGTCTCGTAGAACTATAGGGCAAATATAATGATATTTCAGTAAACATTGTGACAGTGCTGTCTTATGCAATGGTTCTCAATTCACCTTGGTATGTGAGTTATTGTAGCTAGAATGCATAAACAACACTGAAGAGGAGGCACAATATAACCAGACGCTTCGTAACATGAAACATCATGGTTTTTCTCAATATTTGAGATATTTCTCCAAGCTATGGCTTCCAGTCTCTTCAACAAGTTTCTAAAAATTTTGTAATGTCATTTTCTAGCTATAAAAGGAGCAGCGTTGTTGTATTGTGAATTTTACTGAGTCGTGAGTGACTGTAGTATGTACTGGGTTTTATTCTTAGTTGTTCTAATAAGGTGGGACCGTATAAGGTTACTAATAATTGAAGATTTCTAAATTTCCATTAGAAAGAAGATTAAATGATTTCATTCCACTGTTGTTTATTTCACTATTAGAATTTAGCTTACATACATGTCTGACTATCATTTCTTTCATTAAATACAATTAGTAATTACAAATCACAATATAAAATGTTTGTTGCGCGTTGTTCCATTTAACAAAAATTTTAACTGTAATGTCAATGAGCCAGTAACAAAGCAGAAGAAAGAATTTAGATTTGGCCAAAATAAGCAATTTTCCCCCAAAAGTTTGATGTCCAAAATGCTACCTCTCATACAAGATGGCACCGACCTTGTGTTCCCTCTATGCACTTACTATGTCATCTTCTGTGTGATGAACAATTGGAACTCACTCTCAATGTGTCTGAACACATCCTTATAAACCCTGCTGGGAGAGCATATATTTCAATTCTTCACCACCACCTGCCAAAGCTGCTTCGAGAAGTAAGAGGAGTGCGCTATATCCACTTTAGTTAGAGCAAGTGTAGTAACTCTTGAGAGCACCACCAGGAACATATGACTGGTAGCCATTGGTGGCTTCACAGGCTTAATTTCTGGCTGCTATATGTTTAAAGCCAGCTGGGTAAGCTACATAGGGAAGTACTACTTATTGCTTCATAGAAAGGTGTGCAGGTGTACAAGTAGTAGTGTGCATGAACCACGGATGGCATGCAGCCATAAACTGTTTATGCAAAAAGTCAAATGAATATTTGCAGCAGTGAATCAAACATATAAAAGATGCTTTAAAACTTTTAAATTTACAAGATAAGGCTATAAAATTCACATTAGAAACTGAAAGTGATGGCTATCTCCCTTTCCTGGATTTAAAAATAATAAAAAAAGACAATAAATTGAATTTTGGAATATACAGAAAGCAAACCCACACTGATAATTATATAAAAAATAATGGCTTTAACCCTTTTTCACATAAATTTGCTGTTTTTAATAGTTTAATTTATAGGTTAATTAATTTACCCCTTAATAAAGATGAATTCTATAAAGAATATAAACACATTATTAACACTGCTTTAATTAATGGTTTTAATACTGATTTTATAAATAAAAAAATTGAGAAGTTTAAATATCAAAAAGCTATTAAAGATATTTCTATGCTTAAGAAAATAAAAGATAATTACATTTTTAAAAAATTTACTTATCACCCTTGGGCAAATAAAAAATTCACAAATATTTTCAAAGAGCATGGCATAATATTGGTTCCTCAAAATAAATACAGTATAAAAAATTTGTTAGGCTTTTCTAAAAAGGACGAAATTTCAAAAAATAAAAAATCTGGCATTTATCAATTGAACTGTTTAAATTGTGACCTTGTTTATATTGGTAAGACTAAACGTCATTTGGAAACCAGAGTAAAAGAACACTTTAGGAATATTAAATACAAACAAATTGATAAATCAGCTGTAGCAGAACATTTTTGGAAATTTAATCATGAAATAAATCCAGATGTTAAATTATTAAAACACTTAAATGGGCCCATAGATTTAATGGTTTGGGAGAAAATATTTATATTAAAGTATAGAAATCATGCAATGAATTTTGATATACCTCCAATTGACACTCTTACCAAATTTGTTTTGATTCCAGTAGTTAGCAATGCATTAGTACACAATCCACCTAGTAGCAGTAACCATAACAGTGTAAATAAACAACATCAAAAAAGAGACCAAAAGGATATGTTGATAATGCAATGAAATTGTTGCGAAACTAGTCCAGGCAAGGATTCCAAAAGATAAGTGAAGATTTGTTGCAACTATTATTTTTATATTAATATTTTAGAATACATAGTACTTCTACAGGTCCAGCAGAAACTAAAAAACATTCTCCAGAAAAATATAGATTATTCTACTCTTTGTAACATTTGAGATGACCTAGATGGTTCCAGAGAAAATGTTAGCTCACATAAAAAAAAAACAACAGCATCTCATCTTAGTATAAATTTGCCCCAATCACATCATGCAGAAAAAAAGAAAACGAAGCTTTTCCCATTACAGATCTTGTTTGAAGTTCGTTTGTAAATTTCAAAATGTACCTATAGTGATATTTATTGCAACATAGTAATATATGAACTGACATAATTGCATAATATGGTCACAGTCAATTAGCTTTTCACCTACTGTGTACATTGTTAAAGTTGATGCTTATTTTATGTATGTTAATATTAATTTTACTGAAAAATACTTGTTTTGTATAATTTATAAATAAATGTACAACATATTCTGTGACAGTCCATTTGCACTAGGTTTGGTAGGTTGCTGTTGCTCTTGACCTTGACTGTATGAATTACATGCGAGACTCCCAGCGACTCAATCCCCTTCCCTTATTGTTTATGAGATATAGGTAGCGGATAACCCCTTCATTACTAACCTGTTGAATGTATTCGTGACTAAACCTCTGGGCCTTAGTTATGACTAAGGCTTGCATTTTTAGGTAAATACATATTTTGTTTGCGTCCTAATATGAACTTGAAACTGAGTTTAATGTTCTGGGTATGTACACTAGACCAAACATTTTAAGTTTTATTGCACATAAAAATGCATATTTTCTGATTTTTTTATGTAAATAAATATTTTTTGTATATTCACATAAATTACACAAAAATCGCATAAAGGAAACTTTTAAAATATAATTTTCACATAATTTGATAAAATGACAAAAGCAGCAGCAGAATTATTTTTAACAAGTCACTATCCACTTCTGTAATGTTCAATTACACATGCCAGATGATGTTAATTGTTGGAAGAACTGATATATCAGCTATATTATCCCTACAGTTTGAAGAAAATATAAACATCCTACTTCCTTAGTTACATGAGCTCGCAAGATAAGAACGGGAATTCCTCCACTGAAATATGCTTGAAATAAATAAACACTTGTTATCGTTTCACAGCCTGGCTAATATATATGAAATTAAAACTGTATAGTGCATTAGTCACTCATTTGTCATTGTGAATCCACAAAGTTTAGACAACCTTCTAGTCGTGTTGGGAAGTTATATATCGACAGTTTTGACTTCACAGTAGATTAAACATGCCCAGAGTGAAAAGTAGTGGGACAATATGTTGCAGAATTTAAGGATATTTTCAGTTCTGATGGTAAAATCCTGAAATTATTGATGTGAGTAATGTTCTATGTTATAATTATGCTAGACTTACTTCTTGTGATGTGGAGCAATCATTTTCAAAATTTAAGGCGCTTCTTCGTCACAATCGTGAATCCTTTGGGATGGAAAATTTGAGGAAGCATGTGGTCGTATACAGTATTTGGTGATCCCTCCCACGAATGATGACTGGTGAGCATCACGTACATTTCTATTAGATCAGTCATTCAGATCTTTAAAAAAGATTTTGTTTTGGCACATATTTTTTTTACTTTTTAGCACATATTTTTAACATTTTTAGTACATAAAAAATAAATATTTCCCAAGTTTTTAGCACCTAAAACTTTGAGCCCTAGTTATGACTAAGCAAATCATTCTAGTGATATAGCTTCACTAAAAGAACAACAAATTTCAACGTATTTTCAACTTTAATCATATCTGTACAATTTATTTTCATTATTTTACAAATAATATTAAATTGCTCATACAAAACAAATTCACAATACATACGGAACTTCAATTATCAAACTTCATAGAACTCAAGAAAGAAATAGTAACTGCACATCTATGTATAGTTCGTTCAGTATTATCATTGTAAAAATATTACAAAAGAGTGACTCTGTCTTAAACATTAGTTACAAATCATCTGCAGCTTCAACTGCATCATAAATAATGAAAAATGTTATAAATGACATTAACTGTACAATACTATATGGCAGTTTATCTCTAACACATTTTATAAAGCAGTGTTATGGTTAATTAATATTTATGATTCATATCAACTAACAACTTGGCACTGACTAAAACAGAATGCTTGCACAGCATACAAAATTAATTGTAATTCAAAAAGCTATTATTTCAGTCTAAATGGCCTTAAATAGACTATTTTGGTTTCTATTTGCAGCAAGAGTTCATGAAAACCACCACAGCCATTTCAAAATGAAGATCAATTAAAACACTTTCTTATCTTCAATTGTTTCAGTATCTTACTAATTTACATTATAGTATAAGATTAACACAGCTCCTAGCTCACTGACTAGCAACTCAGTTCAGCAAATCCTACATATTTACTGTATCTAACAATAATGGTATCGCTTATCACAATTTTAATTGCTGTACAACACTTCACACTTGCAATTGCATTCACAATGGTAACTGTCAAGACTCTTAAGTTTTTCCTCCAAGAGTCCATTTGAAGAGGGAAGTCAGTGCATAAGATTGCCTAGCTATCTGAAGGAACATGGTTGAAAGAACTATGTGGTGAGAAAAGTGGTCTTGCTAGAGATTTTCTCCGCTCAGTGAAAGCAGCCAGTCTAGATGTTGGGATGGAAGTTGATTTCTGAACCTGCAAGAAAATAAACATAAAAACATACTTTTTTTTACTTTCTGCAATCTTCTTAAATATTTCACTTCTCATTACATTATAATGGACTGCATTTATAAACAGTTACAACTCCTGGGTTGTTGGTAGGGGGCTCTGTAACTGATCTAAAAAAGCTGATGTCTTTCATTCATTTGACTTTTTCTACATCTCTGTAACAAATGTTTGTTGAAAAACTTATCCTTCCATCTGCTTCATGCTAATCAATTAGTAGAAATCATCTATTATTTGCTTCCTTGTAAGCAGAATGGAAACAAGGGAACCCTATGCTAAAGCAATAGTAAAATCTTTTAAAAGCCAGTATTGAACTCTGTTTCTTTGCATGACCAAGAGTTGACACATTTCCTTATGAGAAAAGTATTTTAAAACTGAAAATAATAACAAAGAATATCTCAAAAATGGTTAACTCCACAAAAAAATGTAAATTACATAAATTATGTGTTTTAACATCTACATTTTTTGTGTATTAAGTTTTTATCTCTCTCTTACAATTTGCTAATTATACAAAATTCAGCAAAATTCATCCAGAATAAAGAAGTCTTCAGAGGCTATTCTCAAAAAAATTCATGATATACATTTTATTTGTCATGTAAATATCCTTAATATACAGTATTTTAATCAAAATCATCAGAGCCATTTTTGAAAAAATCAAAATGTTTGAAATTTTTTTCCATGTAAAGAGTAGCTTGGGCTGGGGAGATTTTCCTCAAAACCTTAAATCTTTGTGTCGCATCCCTGGAAGATACTGAACTTAAATACCAAGTTTGATATTTAACAGACTTTTAGTTTTTGAGCTATGCTGCACACCCACCCACGCCTGCACGCACGCACACGCGCACCCACCCACACCCACACACATACATGGACGTTTTTAAAAGTGATTTTTTTTGGATTCAGGAAGTCTTAAAACATATATTTCCAGTAAAATCTCAGTATCGAATTTGTGGGTGCAATACCTTCTCTATACAATATGTACATAGTACATGTAGAGAAAGTAAAAGGCATATCTTACATCTTTAAACCAGGATGATTGCAGGCACTCCTCAGGGTTGGCACGTTGTGAAGCTGTAGCTACCAGGAGGTGAATTATTAAATCTTTGCCTTCATTGGAGATTTCAGCAAAGTACTCATCAGGAAAACAAAAGTCACACTTAAGAATGTTTGTTGTTGTTTCCTCCAATGAGTCATCCAGAAATGGCGATACACCACTACAAAAAACAAAATTTTGCACTGATAAGTAAATGAGAGGCTTAGTTTAACTTGAGAATTTAATTTTTATTTACAAATTAGCAATACATGAAAGTATAAAACATATAGAGAATTAAGCTTTCTATACTAACAATACAAATTCATTCCAATATAATACCTAGATGTTTAAACATTATTATAGAAAATATTCTGCTATAGAAACAAAATGGATTCAGAAAAAACTAGATGTTGCATGGACTGCATGCCTTCTAAATGACAATTGATGATGAAACATTATATACACATGTTGATTAATAAAAGACTTTCAAAGATGGTTTTGGTAGTTGTTCTTTCACACATGTATAGGTTTTGAATATAATCAGGCTTAAAAAAAAATCAGTTCTGTGGCTGGAAAACAAATTACCGGTTTTTTACTCTATATGCTGATGTTCTTGTCCCTTGAGATAACATGGCATTAAATCCTCTCTTCTGATTCAAGTATCCCAGCAAACCTTCAACCAATCTCAAATATTACAGATATCATGCCTCAAAGGTGATTTGTGATGCTGCAAATGGTTTTGTATTTCCAGATATTTTATTATTAAACACTGATAGGGTTAACTGTATTATGGTAATAATTTTTTCATACTAACTAGGATCTGTAAGTAGGTTGAAAAGCTTAATCAGACTTGAAAGACTATAAAGCCTGAAAAATGCAGGCATTTGCATTATTGTAAGTCACTTTGAGATATAATAACTTCTTATTTGAGATCATATTGAAGGATAATGCCCTATTCACAATAAGATGTAAGTACAAGACTTTGCACCCATGCTATTCAATATAAATATTCACAAAGACACCCAAAATACACTACACAATGCAAGAGCTCGCCTACTCAAAACTTTATGCTTGTATTGCCTAACAGAGGAAGATTTCTGCATTCCTTCCTATATGCACTGCCTGCTGTTAAACAGCAGACAATCACAATGTGAGATTTCACAGTCTCTACTGTATATGCAGTATGCGCAAGGAAATCACAAGAAGAATATCCACTGCATGGTCAAAGTTCTGGGCATTAAAATTCATATTGCTAGAAAAGTCCTTTAATCTGAGCATCAAGACGCACATCCTCAATATATGCATTTTACCTACCTCAATATATGGCTCACAAACTTGGAGCACAATAAAAAAAGACAGAAAAGCAATACAAACATGCCAAAGGAAAATGGAACAGAAAATCTTAGAAAACACATGGAGAGTCAGAGTTAGGAACCACATAAGAGGATGAACACAAATAACAGATGCAGCACAGACCAGCAACTACTAAAAATGGAGATGGGCAGGACACATCGTGAGGCAAGACCCCAACCGATGGACCCACAAGCTAACGATATGGGAACCAAGGATAGGACCAAGAAGAGTGGGGATGTCAAAGAACAAGATGGTCAGATGATCTCAAGAAAACATTCAGCAACACAGGGACCACCACAGCAAAAGACAGAAGGAGATGGCAGCATCAGATCAAGATGGCTACATGGAACACAAGTACATAAATGCATTAGCTAAGATAACCAGTATTAATCAGCAGAAAAAATAAATAATGTGTCAAGACCCAACTGTTTAAGTGTATACAACGGAAAAAAAAACTAATTAACTCTTAAAACAATGATGTATCTTATAGTTTGGCCATTCCATCTCTCATTTCTCTCAAGAAGTTATGGGAAGACTCTCTTTTGATTTAATGGATTACCCACTATCTAGCTTCTTTGCTCTCAAAAATCATAAGAGGCAGAGAGATAGTGTACATTGCATTTTATCATTTTCTGCAGACTCCATGTTTGTAATATTATCAATATTTGGTCAAATAATTATTGTGACATCACTGCGGAAAGCTTCAGTTGTGTGTATGTAATTTTTATAACGTATTTATTTATTTATTTATTTATTTATAAATGGCTGAGTGAATTTGCTTATACCCCTGACAACTTCTTGCATTACACTGATGTTTGTATTATGAATAGTCGCCTGTCATGCCTGTACTTATTCTATATTATGTCTGAGCTTGCATCTCATTGTGAATGTATAGCCTAGATACTCGAGTCAGATAAGAGGATTTATTGCCTGTTTGGGTTTCTCACTGTAGTAGTTCAAGAGTGAGAGCATCATATGAATTAATTCCAGTCATGGTATTGAATTTTTCAAGTCTGGTTCAAGTTCCCAGCTTTTACATAATTAATGAAATCAAACTGAGGGAATTTTGTTGGAGAGATAAATCCTTTGACATTTGATAAAAACAAACAAACCCTATACCTAAACATCATAATTAGAGTTAAAACAACCGGGTATAAATACAGCATATAAAGAAATATAGGTACATATACGCCGACTGCAATACAAGTTTGGCAAGTAATTTGGTTTTAGTTTTAGAAGAGGAAAAACTGTTTAAATGTGAGTTATTTTGGAAATGTGATTGACTTGCATCAATATTCTATAGTGTGGTTCATGTTGCTCATACCAGAAGTAAACCCCCACGCTGAATCCTTGCACTTGACAGTTCTGAGTAAAGTTGGCTATACATAGTAAACAACAGCTGATTACAAATGTCTATTATGTGTAAAGATGAATATAAACAATGTACATAGTAAATGAATGCCAATGAATAATGAAACTAAATTGTTATTATATGTTAATTGAAAATAACAGTGATACTATAACATATGCAGCATACATTACATATTTACAACAATATAGAACAAATTAATGCAAAAAACCTTGTTTCAATGAGAGAAAAGTATAACAAAGTGATGTTCACTGGTTTAGAATTTCAGTGACTCAATTCCATCCAAGTGTCTGTCGTCGTTATTCTCGGAAGCAACATCATCATTGTCATCATCATCAACATAGTTGTCATCACCAGGACATATCATTAGTGGTTCACGTTCACTGATGATTCCATCTAATTCCTGTACTTTTCATATTACTTTGTGCACATGATTCGCTTTCTTTTTCCACGAAGCCGTGTCCACCCTCACCACACCTTCCTGCAAAAGTCTATCCACCTCTACAATTGTGAAAGTCCTGTTATGTTCCCTCATGTACAAACAAACACCAACAACACTATCAACAATAACAATAAATATAAATAACAACAAATAATACATAGCTTGCACAGAACAGTTCAGCGCACATGTTAGGAGTTCACAAACTGAGCACGCGGTTGGAAATAGCCAGATATTGCAACGGTGTGGCATCTAGATCCGTTTCTGTTGTCTGACCGACCAGCCGGAATGCTGCTTTGTGATTGGTTCAGAAAGTCAAATGGATAAAGCTTTTCTGTTGTTTGCAGGTGTACCAACTTAACTCCCAACTGTCAAGTGCAAGGATTCAGCAGCAGGGTATAGGTTGAAACAGCTGATTTATTGGTGTGTTTATTTATTAGATGACTAAAGAGGTACCAGACTAAAAGAACATTTAGTGATTTAATAAACAAATACAATGGTAAATTAGCAGTTTCAGTCCACTTTTGGTACGAGCAACATGAAATAGAACACAACATTTATGTGTCAAAACATATACAAAACAATTGTTGAACTGGAAAAAAAATATATAAGATGGCTCATATAAAGTGTTACAGTGTTCTCGCAAAGTGAATGAAGTCTGTGCTTCGCGCAAGTGGAATGTCCCTTGTTTGTCAGATATTTGGACTGCATCATAATCTATCAGAACTGTTGGATTTTGCATAAAATCTCCTAAATAAACAGAAAAAAAACCAAATGCCAAGAATTCACAGGTGTTTTTTTTTTTTTTTTTTTTTTTCCTACAATAAATTAAGCAACTTTTGTTAAAATATTTTTTTTTCCTAAAATGAATAATTGAGCACTATAGGACAACTGATGCCCAAACTACCTCCAAATATACGAGGACCATCCAGAAAGTCACAGGCAATTTGGCATAACTAAATAATATTGAAAGATATCAATATAAAACTTTATTCACAAAGTTACAATACCTTACTCTATTTGTCAATGCAATCTCTATTCTGACAAATGTTTATTGTCATGTGGTACAAGTTTTTCAATGCTGTTTCTATACTTTTATACGTCAAAAACTTATTGCTTTTTGAATGCACAAAATGTTCAGCCAATCAAATTTTATAGGCAAATAATGTAAGTGTATAGTGATAATGCAATGAACAAGTCTTCAGTGAGGAAATGGCACATAATTTACGAGTAATCAAGGATGAACCAGTGTGCCCGACAAAGACCAGGGTGGAAATTCATCAATCGTTATGCAGGAATTGAAAGTAAATGTTCGTGAAAGAATTCAGAAAAACCGGTATTTCACTTTGGTCACCATATGTGACTTTTTGGGTGGAAAAGATTTTGCAACCGGTGAAAATCTCAACATCTTGACTCAGTTCTTTAGGGTGGAAGAGTAGAACATAGGCATTGAAACTCCAGTACCGTGTGACAAATATCTTATAGTAATAGCAATTATGTTGAGAAATAGAGCTGAATGGTTAACCAAGGCAGATAATCAGAAACTACAGAATGCTATATTAAGTTCTGTTTTCATGAACATGTTCAGCTATCATAAAGTGCAGGCCTTAAAGGTAGAAATAGCAGAAAAAGACATTCTTTTGGATAATGAGTTTAATTTTACCAGAAGGTATACAAGTTAGTTCCACATACATATAAATGAAACTAACCTACAGAAGGCTAGTTGGTCCTTGGAATTATGTATACATACCATAATTATGTATATATACATGCCAGTTTTGCTGCAAAAAAATGAACAATAAGCAGAAGAGCAAATGAGCATATAAAAGGATACCTAAACCAAATACATAAAGAGTTGAGCAGAATGTAAGATTTTTTATCAAAATACATTTAGAAAAGTATTGTGATATAAGAGCTATCAGGTTTGAGAAATTATCTTTTTGTTGAAAATATTTTAAAACAGTTTTACTTACCTAAGAAAAGCATAGAGAAAAACTCCTACACTCCACATGTCTGTCTGACATCCTAATGGTTGTCCTAAAACCATTTCTGGAGCTGCAAATTCAAGATTTGAAGGTGGCAGCACTTCTAAGGTCCTTTTAGCCACAGCATCCCCCATATCCACCAATTTTAGAACTGCATTGTTTCCCGACAAGTCAACCAACACATTCTCTGGCTGTAAAATAAAACTGTATGTCACTATCCATTTTATTTCTCTCCTATTATGGTATTCATATTTCTCTAATTAAATACCTAGAATCTTTTTACAACACCTATCAGTAAAAAATGCATAAAACCATAAAATGTCACTCAGGGAAAACTTTAAGCACCATGGAAATGCAATTCAAAATTTACACTTTCTAGTATCTGGCACATCTGTTTCAGATATGAACTACAGTCCCAGCCAAAATGAGCAGCCACAATACTGAAAGTATGTACAAGAAGCAGTAACTCAAATAAGCCCATGGTTGATGCTTTCGCTGTTGAATTTATATTCTCTAGTGAAACATATTTTCAAATGTAATATGTCTTTCTGCATATTAGGACCTTGAAGCTAGAAATAAAACCACATCTTGAGAACTTTAATGCAATATTGATCACTTTTCTTCAAACATATGTTATTTTACAGAGGTGTATGCTGCAACCGAGGTCTGGGCTCTATTTATCCCTCACTCTATCTGCACTTACCAAATTATGTTTGCATTTTGGTTCTAAATTTAATGAAAGTTATATATAACAAAATAAATCATTTCAATGAAATGTAATGCCTGCAGATGATGATGATGATGATGATAGTCAGGGCCGTATTTACGGCAGGGCAAACCGGGCAATGCCTAGGGCGGCACATTTTAGGGAACGGCAAAATTACTGGAAAGCTGCACAGAAAAGAATGAAAATGCATCGCACTCTCTTACACGGCTGTGCAAGATGTCCAAAAGGTTACTGTCTAGACAGTGTTTACCTAAACTTAAACATAGCTCTACAAATATACTTGAGCACTCCTGCTTCCAACTGCTCAACTGAGAGATCATTTTCTGCTCTAAGAAGCATAAATAATTATTTAAGAACATCACAAGTGAAGGAACGTCTTAGTTATATTGGTGTTCTTGCAATTGAATCTGACTTAACAGTGAAAATGGACTATGATGAACTCATAAACTTGTTTGCAAATGACAGGACAAGGAGGTTATTTAAACAGTATATGTTTTGACATCTAATATGGGGTGATGCCTCTTTAGTGTAAGTTCTTTCTATTAAGATGTCTCTACTTAAATTTTAATAAACTCACTTATGGTGTTTGCTACTCATACTCAAGTATCTGAACTAGTGAAACTATTCTCTATGATGTGAAAATTTAAGTAATATATGTATTGCAAGCTGGGGGGCCATCAGAGGTCCTAAATTCAGGCCTGATGACAGTAATAATGACATAATAACCATGTAACAATAATAATAATAATGGATGAAGAATATAACAAGTTTAATGACTCATAAACTAGAACTTTAAATTAAAATAGCTAATGAAAAATAACCACCTTTATCTATTTTAAAAAGAATAACTTCTGATTTTTGGCAAACTAAGAATCCCTATCTTCAATAATGAAAATCACTTCACTAGCTAAATATGCTAACTATGCAGGACTGCTTGAGTTGTTCTCAAGACTTGGTTACATTTTGAATGGCAAGAATGAAGACCTGAGGTGTTTGTTGTAGTGACTTCTCCCCTCACATCTAGTCTCGCAAATAAGCCCATTATTGGTCAGTCATGCTACTCTTGTCTGAGAAAATAGGCTACATTACATTGTGAACAGAATCTAGTTTTATTGCAGGAAACCCATTTTATGCCTTAACACAAACAGCCAACAAATTAGGAATAAATGCTTTATTATTTATACATATAATATAAATTTACTGGGCTACCCTGCTAGCCTAGCTAGCCCATAGAATACACCCATGACAACTACAAATGATATCTCTAAGTTTTAAAAAAGGAATTCAAACAATCTTAAGTAAAATTGTTTTGTTTTGGTTATTTTAAAATGATGTTTAAAATTAAAATAAGCACTAAGAAAATCTTACTTACAAGTCACGCTGTTATTACAGATCAAGGTGGCATTTCTTTTGGTGAAAGCAGATCGATAAAAAGAATACCTGTGTCTTGGTTTTCTGTCTCATACGCCCAAATTAGATAAGAAAAATCATTTTTACAAATGAGAAAGATTCAGTAGTAATATCCAATTCCTTTCATGCGAGTATTTAAACAGCATTAGATAAATATACTTTTCATCTCTTCATTTTTTTTTTCTTTCTTTCTCGAAGGCACTAATCCAAGGGAAAAAAATGTAATTATCTGTACAGATTTTCTTTCCCACATGAAATCTTGGATGTGTTGTAGTCTGTGATGCAAATGTTTGTAGCCTCAATGTGGAGCAAAACTTAACAGTCAACTGTCCATTGAGTGAAAGACATACAGACATAATTTAAACTTATAATTTTTTCTCAGGGAATAGACACCATATGGGAGAGAAAGCTAAGATACAACTAAATTTGTTTTTAACTTTCACTACTTTCAGCTCCATCTGCACATCAATGTAACAATGGCTCCTTGTTAGTTAATTTCTGGGCTACAACACTATGATTGGGCTATACCAGAGGATGTCATATGAAAGTGGAATGACATTAGGGCAAGCACTGACTGTGCGGGCAACACAGACAGAGCAGAGGGGAAGCCAGTACCTATCAGGAGGTGTATTATAATGATGATAGTCCTTGTTCAGTAGTGGTTCCTGTGTGGAAGTGCATGATACGACAAGTGATTGAGGAAATTGACTCCAGATTTAAAGAAATGATACACCTAGAATCTGATATACAATTATTTTATACACTTTTTTCCGTTGCAGTTGATAGCATTTCTACCACACTACAGCTAGAAGTGGTACATTTTCAGAATGACATAGAACTCAAGACAAATTCCAGATTAGAAAAAAATCTGGAGTGACCTCTGCAGTAATTTCCCTTGTTCAGGTTTTCCAGCCCATGTTCGTATCTACATATTTATGTGAGCAGTTATTTTCACTGATGTAGACTTGTAAACCACATCAACTATATCAAACTATAACTTAAAATGTATTCTTTGTTTGTGTGTGAGTTAGAGAATAGTGCTTAATGTTAAAAAACTATCACAAGACAAAGGAGTTAAAATATCTCAACAAAGTAGTACAGCCTCACAGTAAATTTATAATCTGGTTACACCAACAGTGTGTGCATTGTAAAAGCAGTAACTCATTTTCATAAGGATAAAGGAATATTTTGTTTGAATACTGTAAACTGGATTTAATCATCTCTAAGACATAATAGAGAATGTCATTTTGAAACAGTTTTCAATGCTCTGGTATGGAATTTGTTACACAATAAGTAGTAGTGTTTTGTTTCTTGCATTATAAGGCCTATTTATGTTTACAGTTATTTTATATAAAATTAATACTATTGAACACCTTTGTCTTTATATCTGTAGCTTTCACCAATAATTGAAGATTCATAACACACAATCTATAATACAGAATGCATCGCTTAAACTGATGGGTCCCGATGCTGAATGCTCTGCTATCCTATCATCAGTCGTGCTGAGTAAACAGTGCCCTTGCTGCAAATTGTCCTTATTTCCAGGCAAATCTGCTCTGTGTGATTACATCACGGCGCAAGATAATGTTGGTAACTGGATTACACTTTTAAAAATATTGTTTTTTCTTTCTTTGTAGAATTAGATATGACTGTCAATTAACACATATCACATATAGTTTTGAACACTTGCTAGGTTACATTATTTTCTAATTTATTCACTGTTTTCTGCATACAGCATACCTAACCTCAAGGCAGTAATCTAGCAAAAACTATTCATAAATACCTATATAGTAAACGATTGAAAGTATAAATAATTTGGAAATTTAGGTGTAGTGAAAATTTGAATCATATACTATTCTTAAAAACAGGACATTTTTCAGAAGCAATCCTTTTCACTCTCAGCTTAAATCAACATAGCTGGTATCTGGTGTGATGAACCTAGTGAAGATGCCTGGTAGTGGAATTTGAAAATATTCAACTGAATATTTGCTTCTGTTCATGAAATTTCTTTCTCAAGAAATGTTTAAAGAGCGATTGCTTTAGCAATTCTGTGTTTGTGGCAAAATTAGAATTCTAGAAATGCACTACAACTACTACTTGCGTATTTGTTTGTAGTTTATATTGTGGGTGTTTTTATTACCATGAATGTTGTTTGCTTTAGTTGTATATTTGTAATGCTTGCAATTAGTGATAGATATGTGGCTTTAATATTACTCTTCTGCTTACAGTGGCATCTTAGCAGCAGATCACTTCATATTTTTTTTAGTCTATTTTAACATAAACTGTAAATATTAAGTGCTTCTTCTATGCCTACCTTTACATCCAAATGAGCTGTACCCTGAGCATGGAGGTAGCCAAGAGCTGAAATTAGCTGAAACACATAGTGGCTTACTGTTGCTTCACTATATTCCTCACTATATGTTCTGCATATGTATGAAAAGAGCAGAAGTCCATTCACTCTGGAAAAGATAAATTGAATTTTACTAGAACCCATTAGACATTATCATAAAACTTTCGAAATGCTTACGTTGCTAGTAATTATGTATTTATTTTATGGTATCATTTTAATACCACAAGTATCGTTAACACCACATAATAAATACATCAGAAATCTACTAAACCACCTTTTGAAAAATAGCATACCAAAAACAAAATTATCGAGCTTTTATCAAAGAATTGCCAAGATTGCATTGAACAAATGAGAAGAAATCTGGATGTTAGAAAAAATGAACATATGAGAAACATTAGATTCAATGCATAGATAAATCCACCATTGCTCATCATTTTTGGACAGAGGATTACAATATAAAATTGATAAAACATTTAAAACAAATTTGGGACTAAACACATAGGAAAACATCTTTTTCCACAAGCATGAAGAAAATTTCACGAATTTTAAAACCCCACCATAGAAGACATCATCCAATTAACAAAGACAAGAGAGGGAAGTGCAACTGTTAGTGGAACTAGTCACAACACAGGAGTAGCAGTCGAAAAACAAATTGAAGATATGAACTAGCCTTTAAAAAGATCTTACATGCAAGTGGAGAATTTTACAGTGTTTAAAATTTTGACTCATTGTTAAATGATTCCATTGTTTTTGCAATATCTATCATAAACTCTAAATCAATTGTAGCCAAAATATTAGATAGATTTTATTGCAAAATGCCATCCACTTATCTCATCTTCTTGTAAGATTAAATAGAAAGCTTGTCTTCCATAGAAAATAAAAGCTTATAATTTCTCAGATTTTAATGTATATCAATTCTCTCTCTCTACCAAGAACCAGGCAATATGAGAGCTTCAGGGTATCCCACTTACCATCAGACCTCGATTTTTCAATTTAGAAAATCAAACCAATGGTAATGATTTAATTAATACAATGTGAATTAACTTGACCTATTTGAGCAGCAGCAACAGCCATATGCACTAGTTTGTCATACAGATGGTCAGTAAGTGAGATACTCTGTACACTAAACAATGCCACAACTGCACTACAAACAATTATCATTGTTTACAGAATAAGAAACCTCCTTTGTAAACTTGGAAATTTAAATTTACCTTTACAAGAGAAGTTTGCTTATTTGCTTTACTTTTTCTTTCTATTTGAAACTAGTAAACTATAAATACACAGTTTTGAAACTTCACTGATAAAAGATTGCTACTCTTCAAAAAAAAAAAAAAAAAAAAAAAAAAAAAAAAAAAAAAAAAAAAAAAAAAAAAAAAAAAAATTAAAAAAAAAATAATAATAATGAGCAATAATTAATAATTAGCAATAATAATAAGAACAAAAACAAGAATAATTTTAAATCTATTTTAATAAAACTTTTATAATAAGAACTGAAGCTTTCCTGGCGACGTATTAATTCAAAATCTTCTCGGGCTTCTAGCCAGGTAAAAACTTGGCTTGACACCAACGTTTCGAAGAAGTGCATCTTCCTCGTCTTCAGGGTGAACTGATGGTTTGAGCTTGCGGAGACTGGTATTTATAAGAGCTGGGATGAAGCTAACATCTGATTGGTTCGCGTGATATTATGGCCTGGTATTTAAGATGACTGAGACATGGGCACGGACTTCGTAGAAAACTATTTATAGCAGTTATTTGGCTAATGTTTTGTGTAAGAGCACGCACCTGCTAGAAAATAAATCTTGGAAGACTACAGGTAGAGGATTAGGTATTAAGGCTCTTTAACATTGGTGTCCATGCTGAACTGGGCTACAATTAAGTTCAGCATGGACACCAATGTTAAAGAACCTTAATACCTAATCCTCTACCTGCAGTCTTCCAAGACTTGTTTTCTAGCAGGTGCGTGCTCTTACACAAAACATTAGCCGAATAACTGCTATAACTAGTTTTCTACAAAGTCCGTGCCCATGTCTCAGTCATCTTAAATACCAGGCCATAATATCACGCGAACCAATCAGATGTTAGCTTCATCCCAGCTCTTATAAATACCAGTCTCCGCAAGCTCAAACCATCAGTTCACTCTGAAGACGAGGAAGATGCACTTCTTCGAAACGTTGGTGTCAAGCCAAGTTTTTACCTGGCTAGAAGCCCGAGAAGATTTTGAATTAAAACTTTTATACTTCAGCATTAGAAAACTCAGAATATAACCATCACAATGAAGGAGAAAAGACCAAGAAAAAGCATGTTATGAAGACCTTAAGCACTAAGAATGTTTTAATTTCCCCAAAAGTTAAGATTAAACAAACAATAAGCTATACATGTATGAGTTTTCTCTTTTGATTACACAAAGCTATACGATTAATTACATTATTAGTTATGAATTATTTTAGATTTTTATACATCATGCATTTTATGTGTTAACTTTAGTAATAATTTATTTATCCCTTTCCTACTTTGGCATTTCATGGCCACACCTTTTTCATTTTATTCATTTTTTTTTTTTTTTTTGACATATTCAAATGCACTTAGAATCCATGAAGCTTAAAATTATATGGCATTTGTCTTTTGTCAGGACAAGGGAAAATCCCAAAAAAGACCATATTCGGATAACTCATCCTAACCAATATTCAAACTTAGGATTTTTTGAGTGTGAAACGATATGCTAGCCCCATACTACAGAGAAGACATTTTCTATTTTTGTACTTTAACATAATGATTTTCTTTGCCAACTTTCTCTCTTAGGAGTGCAAAAAAACTGTTTTTAGCAAAGGCTCTAATGTCTATAAAGCAAGTTTGTAAGGGACAGTGAAAGCCATAATTGCATTTATAATTATAAATATTGTTCCAATTGTTGGATAATCTAAGCAAATCTTTATGTTTCATTTGTTAAGAACATGTTCAGAATATTAATTTTGAACTCAGTAACCGTATTCAAGCTTTAAGTTCCTTTCAGCGGTAGCCAATATATTTTTAAATAGGTAATTTCATAACATGAAAGCAAGATTTATGCTGAAGATTAGCTTATGATAAAAAGAGAGGAAGTAAAGAACAAAAAAGAAATCAGCTTCATCTTAATCTGATCTTTTAAGTAAATACCCCAAATGCAAATATATTTATACAGCAGAAAAATAAAAGTGTCTGAACCATTTTAAAGCTCAGTTATTGTTGATATGTGCACACCTTTTCTTGGGCACTTGGCTCCCTAGTTTTCACTCCGTACATTTTGTGCAATTTCGGAAACAGATCAGAGTGACAACAATGAGTCATATTCACTATAATCTTGACATTTAGCAGATTCAATGCTAAGATTTCATTCTATCTGTAGATCCCAGAGTTTACATGCGTGGTGTATTTCATTTATAATTCAGTTAGTTCATGATAATCAGATAACCTATTCACCATAATGGCTGAGGTCCTCAAAGAAACAAAACTTTCTTTGATTGATAATTCTGCAGAAAGGTGGGTGATTTCTCTGTTCTTCCCTTGCCCCTCGTTTTCCTGTAAATCTAGCTCCCATGAAAATGTGCATGCATAATACATTACAGAACTTATCTAGGCAAGGGTACTACAACTTCACATTATCGAAAGAGAATACTTGGATTTTTTTACAGTGAAGCAAAAGAGTAACAAGATAATTTTGAGTCCATGCCAGCCATTATTCTTAACATAACTCAGGTATATTTTTAACACATGCAATAGTCCAGTTAAATATAATGCTAACAATGTTTTATTAGCTTCTTACACAACTATTGTTACAGCAATTCTAATATTTAGCAAGTGATACAGCAATTCTGATAAACAAGTAAGATATTTAGCCTGTTGCTTTTCTATAGTGAGATGCCAGTGTCTTTACTGAGTGTAACATTACTTCTCTATGCTGATAAGTGATAAACCAGAGCAATTCTCTAAATTGACTTTTAGTTTATTTAGTTTATTTGCTTAACCCATTCAAGGATAGCCAATGGAGGTGAGGTGTTATAAGAATTAAATAAAAAAAAATATTTTGGTACTTTTGGATACAAATCTCTGACCATATGGTCAACTTTCAATACCATGCCTTAGATTGCATGGTATTTGGATACATGTTAACTGCAGCATTCTATGATTTTATAATGCTGCGTAATAATGGGTGATATTTTAAACAAACAAAAAATTGTAAAGCACATACAATGCATTCAATCAAAACTTGTCAGCATCCAACCATGCCACCAATTGCTTTTGTTAGGCCCTCCCCATCCTTTTCCTAATGTCTCTTGAATGCAGAACATACATTTTCCTTGGATTTGATCCCGCTATTCTTGGTTTATAGGTTAGCTACTCTTATCGTGCCTCAGATCACAGAGCCTGAGGCTTATATTATTTCATGGAGTTATCCAATGTTATCCATTGGCAAAATGGGTTATTTAACAGACATGCACAGGACGTTATATCACGCCCATATCATTGAAGGTGTTAAGCTATTGCTAGCCACAAGAAAGTATGTGAAAGTATTACTAGTTCAGATGTAAAGAACAAGATATTCATATTTACTATTAAGAAATACCCATTTAAATATCATAACAATGTATACTTCCTTTCCATATATTCACTTCAGTTTGATGTACATTCTGTTAAGTTCAGCAATTTGCTTCTTTCACCATAGTGAAAGACCATTCCCACTTTTCATTCACAAAGAGCCACTGATGACAGTCCATAGACAAGGCAGAGAAAGATGCTCATGCTTAGAGAGTTAAAGATCCCATAAAAGAAGCAGATGCATGCTTAAGCTTCTAGAAGCTAGAGTTTCAGTATAGATAGTTTTTCTTCTTTTATTCTGCTTAGTTGAGAAGTTTGCAGCTATGAAATTTACTTACAACTCCATTACTATACTGTCTGTTCCTGCTTGTGGTGCATTATCAAACAGTGCCAAGGCTCTCACAACATTTGGGTGTTGTAGCTGTGCAAGAAGTGTATATTCAGCTTGGGTTATATCATGTGTTTGACAGCGACGTGACACCTGCTTCACTGCAACTTCCTGAGCTGTGCAGCGGTCTTTGGCACGGCGGACTATAGCAAACCGCCCACGACCTAGTTCTTCTAGCTCAGCATATCTACGATGAAACTGTTCCTGCTGCCAGTAGCAAGAAGGTGGGGGTGAAGAGGAAGGGGGACCTCCATTAACACGAAAGCTGTATCTTTCACCCAATTCCAAACCCTCAACAACCTGAGAGAGTGCTGGCACTGGTTTTCCAACAGGAACCCATATTTCTGTTCCTAGTCGACAACATTCCAAAAAATAGTGGCTCACTCCAGGTACACTCTCCCATTGCACCAACACACCACTTCCCAAAAGCTGAACACGTGGCGGAGAATTCATACCTGCTAACACATATGCTTGCTTGAACAAATATCTATGTCTATTTTAAAGTTCTTAGTTTGGTTTAACACAACTATGTAAATTAATAAAAATTAAGAGTTACATAGAAAGTTTTATACAGAACTTAGCTGTATGCTTTTAGTATAAAATTATTGTAATTCTGGGGTCAATGGAAATTTTTGCATGAAATGGTTGAGTTTTGTAAAGAATAAACTAAGCACAAGTAGTTGTGAAAAACAAGAACAAAATTTATCAATAAAGCAAATATGAATAAAGTTTCAATATCCTAGGATTCATATTATGTACTTGGATTGTAGGTTAAGGTTATATATACATCCTAACTAGTTTAGTAAAAGTTGTGAACTTCTTGCATTTTGTATTATTGACTGATTGATTCTTGCCCCAGCTGCCTGCCATTATCACTATGGTAATAACTGATTAGCTCATTCCTAGATTGCCTAGTGTATGCATAAGAAATGGGTGTGATATGATGGACAAATTTTGATCAGAAATGTCTTTTGTCAGAGTAGGAATTTCTTTTTTTTTTTTTTATCCAGGCAAATATCACATGTGATACCAGCTTTATTTTACTTATAAAAGACCCGAGTATTGCAGTTAAAGTATAAAAATAATTTACCTATAATATAAGTACCATAGTGGTTATGTGTGCAAGTTTTTGTTGTTTTGTTTGTTTGTTTGTTTTTTATTTAATTAACAATTTTAATAACACCCTGCAGACAAATTAGAACCATATTCTGTCTCCACATTTATCCTTGTTATTTTATATCTCCATAAAAATAGCAACTATACAAATAAACTAATTAATTTTATCTTGAGAAGAACAAATACAGAGTAAACGATCAATAGGTTTAAGAGCATAATCACATTTTTGTAAAGCTAAATGTCCATATTTATTGTTGATATTGTATAAACAAACAAATAAATAAAGGAATAAAGATTCAGTAAAATTTAATATTCCAACTTGTTAAGTAGTTCATATTTCAGAGTCTTGTTTAACCTCCCTCCTTTAATGTTTGGTTCCTGATGTTGTCCAAATAAATTGCAAAGAATAATTATAATAAACTTCTATACCTACTCTAATAATACTGTGCACTTCCTGACTCATTAAAGTAATACCTTGAAGCAGACTGAGGCCAAAAAGTGCAGCAAATATTGCTTTTGTGATCCACCAATCAAATAATACTGTTTTATAATGGAATTAAACAATATCATTATTTGCTCTTAATATTGCTATGCCTGGTAAGGCAGAAAAAATATGAAAAGCTCAAAATTAGTCTATATCAGGATGTTCCAGCTTGAGTGCACACCAGAGAGCAGCAGAGTACTCATGACTCACAGTAGTCTGGCAGTGTTCATTGCAGCTCAGAAGTGAGAGTAAGCTGTTAGTCTGGCTGAATGATGTGACAGAAAATGCAATCATTTATGTATTGACTTTCATTCAATTGCTGCCATACTGCCCCTCCAGCCAGACTCTGAAAAGGGTTGCTACACTATGACATGTATGTATGTATTAACATCATTAATTAACTTCTCTAGAATATTAGTGAAAACATATGATTGAATAACTGCTACTGCAGACTCTAAAGTTAAAAGTAATAATAAAGGCAATACATATATTATTATTGTTTTTCCATTCAAATATTCTGACTCAGCCAAGCAGATTTGGAACAGCCTGGTCATAGGGCTTTTAAAGACTGTTGTTGAAAAATTATAAGCTTTCCAGGAATGTTCCATTGTATGTATTTCAACTCATCCTACAGGTTGAGAAGCTATGCCATACTACTTTTACAGACACTGCCTGCTTATCCTGTTGAACCATATGTTGTTGAACCTAAATAACTTATTTGCCTTTGAGGAAAACATTCTACTGATGTAGTAGTGACATGTTAGATTTGCAACCTTCATGACAGGTTCAATTTAAACACAGACTTTTCTTTCTTTTTATTTTAGCAGCTGCAAAATTTTCATAAGCAAAAACTTAAAGTTAATTTTTTTCATACTAATGTTGTTCTATTCTATAAAAAAAAACAAGTGGGATCCTTATTTAAAGACTTAAAACTATCTTGGTTGGTTGGTATTTGTACTGACAGAAGAGTCAAGATCTATCAATTTAGATAATTTTTCAAAACATAAATATATCGATAAAAATCTATTTCCATTATTGCTTAAATTCATACAAAAGACATAGTACACCATGATAAGCCAGAATTCTAACCACTACACTTTCATGGGGTGCTTTATAGTCTATTCATTTGGGTCAATGAAATGGTGTACATATGCAAGTTATGCCTATGTCAATGTCACAACTTCTGAAAAATATTCTTATCTTAGCCTATCTATTGATTTGCATGATTCCCCCCTCCCCTCTCCATAGAGTTTGTTGATGTGGAGTTGGACAGTGAATATGCTTGTGAAAAGTCTGCATCAAACACCAAGGATGTTGTGAACACCATAGCTAGTTTTTACCAAACATAGTTTTTAATATACACATACATATATATATATTAAAAACAAAAAACAAAACAAACAAACAAAAAAGGCACAATTGCTAAATTTAGTGGGACTGAAGTTACCTGCAAAAATGGATACACTTATAAAAATTAGAAAAGCAAAGTTACATATTACATGGCTTCAACTGGTATAATCATTCAGTAATATGCTATTTCTATGATTTTTATAAAACCATGTTAGTTGTTGGGACTAAGTTTTTACACTATTTTTGCCAATCTGCCATTGTGTCTGCAGTTTTGTGTAGTTAAAACTAATTTGTAGTTTAAACTCTGATTAGATGAAAAATGCAAGAGTCAAAAGAAGTTATTTTCTATTGGCAACATTTGTGCAGGTATATGATGCTAATATTGTTGGATTTAGTTTATGGCTGAATTAATGCAATATGTGCATACTATTAGATGTTTATAGAATTCTGTAACTAATTATTATTAATCCACAGTGTGACTGTGAGCCAGAATCTTGCTTACATTTTGATGATATTATTTAACAGCCACTTTCACTCTTCCTTACAAATTAATGAAAACCACAAAATAAAATGTTGACAATTTGGCAATCTATTGCATACGTGAATGAATAGTGTGTTTGGATTTGGATTATATGTATTCCATTCTCTCAGATCTGCATAGCTTTCTGTCTACAATTTGACTTATACAAATAAGTCAATGTGCCCCTTTAACCTATAGTCATTCAGCACTCTTGCCTTTGAAGTAAGTCAGTGTCACAATGCAAAGATATAGAAACTTTATAAAAGCGCCAAGTACTAACCTTTAACTGACAATTTTGATGTAGTGGTTGCACTGCCAGAGTCATTCACAGCAAGACAGGCATATTGCCCTGAGTCTGAGAATTGACAATTCTCAATAACTAAGCTCACCACACCATCTTCCGTGAGGCTCATAAAATGTCTGTCATCACCTCTTAAAACAATGGAGCTTCCTTCATTTATTCTTTGCCAAGTAATGTTCAAGTCCAATACATCACAATGCACATGACATCTCAGTCTACAACAAAGTTTCACTTTTCCACCACAAACAACCGTCACATCTTGCAGTTCTTGTTGAAATTCAGGTGGAGGTGCAGAACACTCTGGAATCAAACCTTCAGATTTGCCATTTAATACACTGCCACTTCCAGTCATTGTTGCACCTCCATCAAATGATCGCCTCTCCCTCCGGCCTACTCCATTGAAGCTTGGTTTACGAAAGCGGAAAGACCAAGGTTTACGAGGTAGAGTGCTTGTTGTATGCTGTTGATGTGACAAAACATGAACAGGGACCCAGCCCTCTTCTCCATCTCCTTGATGAGTTCGTACTAAATAGCCATGACTGGGTGAAAAGTTTATAATTTCAACAGTTTCACCTCGACTCACAGCAAGTTCATCACATCGAAGTGGACGAAAATCTACAGCAACCTTCACTATTGACCCTGGTACCATCACAGGCGGTGCCAATGATTCAGCGGCCTGAAAGTTAAAAGTGTAATTTTGAGTTGAAGTTATAATATAAATCAAATCTTAAATAAATAATTACGTAAACTTTTAATGAAGTCCCAACTTTTAACAGAAAGATATGGGAGCAAAATAAATGCCTGTGTTGGATATCTAATGTAATCCTATGTTGCATGAAAAAAAGGCTTTAACATATACTCTCTTTTCTCTAGATGTGTTCTTAATATGTTAAGAAAAACATTTCAAAGGATTTGGCTTCAGCCTTTAGTGTATTCTCTTTTGGAAAATATTAACATTTCAATTTTGCGTGATGAAAATACTGAAGGTTATATATTTTTTTGATGCTAAGTGCTTTGCTCTGTGTGTGTGTGTATGCGAGTGTGCATGAGCATGCGTGCATATGCACATGTGTCTCTCTTGTTTTCATAAAACTTAAAACTGCTGCACAGTTGAAATTGTACACACACAAGTTCAAAGAAGATTTGTCAATTTATATTAAATTTGTTTCAAAATTAGGATTAATTTTGATGAAGAAGCTCTTATGATTTACATACTAATTTTAGAAAACTGGAGAGTTTATATTTAGACTGTTTAGGTTTACTTTCAAAAATATCCATAATAATAAATTTCCACATTACAAATTCAGCTTAATGTACACATTTAAAATTTTTTGAATATTCAGAAATACAGAAGAAATAAAAGTCTATATGAAATAAAAAAAATAAAACTAAACAATACAATTTTAGAAAACAAAGAAATCCTTGGATGACAAGAGTATTAAATCAAATTTTTTAACACTAAAATTTAAAACAGTTTACACCTATTAATTAATGTGGTTAACTAATGCATACTGCACTTTTATGAAGGAACATTTTTTCGCGAGCCTTCGCCCAGTCTTCAGTTAAACCCCTACTGTCAGGGTTGGAGCCATTGCTGTTGATGAATGTTCATAGCGACATCTGGTGGATGGGCAATGTCACAACAATCAACCCATAAATAGCAATGTCTCGCAGACAATTGTCCTTCAAGTAGGTGAACTGTGAGTAAAATTTGACCACATTAATTAATTTGATTATGTCTTCACTGTAGCTTCACAACATTAACATGTTGTACCTTAAACTTCTCTTATAAAATGGGAGGAAGTATTGAGTGCTTATCCATACAACCTCTTTGGTATTTATGCTTATTCGAGATACTCTTTTGGGGCAATTCTGTTGGGGCAAATTAATGTTTAAATTGCAAAAAGAAGATGTATATATGGTATTGGCAATCAAGAAGCTTGTAGAGATACCTTAAAAACAACAGTTTAATGGCTCAACCATCCCTCTATATATATCACACTTTATTATTCATTAAAGATAATCTGCAGGACTTTAATGAACACAAGTTTAAGACAGAATCCTGATACAAGACATAAAATAAATCTAGATGCACTTTATGTAAGATTATCTAGGACAGTTAATAGCTGTAAACACATAGGTTTAGAACTATATAATAAATTGCCAAGTACGATTAGGCAACTTCAGAAAAAATATTTTGTGACTTTTATCAAAAAATGGTTAATTGAGAATGTTATATATAGCATTGATGAATTTGAATAAAAATGTAAGCATCACAGATTAGATGTCATATAACCTGTATAGACATTATGTAATTTTGAATTGACAAAGTATTGTAATATTTGTAATTACCTAATGATTGAAATAAAATGTATGTAGTAAATGCACTTATTGCCAAAGGAAGTATTAGTATAATTAGATAGTGAACCTGCTCATTCCAACGTGCACATTTTTTTTTTTGGTGTTTTTTTTTTTATATTAAAGCATAAATTTTTTTTTCTGGTAAAATCTATGAAATAAAATGTAAATACTTTATAATATTAGCATGTTTTAAGTCCCCATATTGTATGAAAAATAGAGTTCTCTGTGAATCATAATTAATGATAACAGTGCATGAAACTTTCTATGTATGCAGGAAGACATGGGTCTGCAAAACTACTTTATCTTACTGCAACCCACATTTTTAATATTTTAGTTTTACTATGTATAAGCCTGAAAACTTCTTCACAATTCACTAATTACATTCCTGTTTCAAGAAATAACTATCATATCTTTTCATGTTATTCTAAAAGTCTAATCATGTCAAAAGTTTAAAGTTTAAGTTTATGCGCACAAATAACTGAGTAAGAACTTTATTGAAACACAGCTGCTGCCATTACAATATTACATTTAAAATGGTAGTGACGTTTCAATAAGCTCTTTACTGATTAATTCAAATTTGTAACATTTCTGTAAAATTAGATGCAGCTTATAAAATGTTTCTTCTCCTGCATTCATTTGTTTACTCAAATCATCTTTGCCTCAATTTGGTAATGGTGACTTTTAGCTGATTGTAATTAAATAAAAATAGCTATTTTCTGATTTGGAATTGGTTCTGAAGAGGAAAATTTAAGTTATAAGTGCTGATAGTTTTTCTGAGGTAATCTATGTCCCTTCCACAATGGTGGCTTTTGGGTGAAAAATCAGGTGAATATGAATAAAGCAATATGAAATATGAACTATTTGAGTATATAAAAATGCCTATACTATTTTTCTTTGGGGTCACAAATCCTTGATGTAGAAATTGTATAAATGTTGGACTTAACATATTATTCTAATGTAAGGTTACATCATCTGAAATACATACAATTATTTGTTATTGAATGCAGTTGCCATTGCATGTGTTATATATTTTGTGACTTTCAGGAGGAAGGAAATTTCAAAATGCCCTCTCTAAACCTTATAGTTCCAACTTATGAATAGATTTTAAATCCCCTAAAATAAAGCAGTTTCAATTACAAGTTCAAAAAAAACAACCAATTTAAATGAACCTTTTCATTGTACTGAATAAACATCAATCTTAAATTTTCCTAAGGCTATCAGCAATTATATTCCTATCCTTTAGAAATGTGTTAAACTGCAATTGGTATTTAAAATTATGTGAAATCTGTGTGTTTATTCAGAGCTTGCACTATATTCTTGAAATTCAAGAATCCTTCCCTATTCCATGTATTTTTGATAGTTGCTAAATAGCAAAAAGCATCAACAAAACAGCTTTTCTAAATATGTACTTATGCACAGCCATGAATATTCTGAAAACCAAGATACTTTAGAATGAATAAAATAAAACTTGTCACTTTTTTCCTTTTACATGGAACCATGCCTCTATAACTACAAACAGCACTAAAGAATAGGCTCTTAGGATGTGTAAAAACATTTTCAAATTAGATAAAAAGTAAAGTATTATGTTTTATTAAAATTTACAATTAATTCACTTTTAACTTATATTGAAAGGCCACTTCACTCCTTTCATTTGGTGAGCTTCACCTGTTCAGATATAGTTTGTTGGCTTCGATATTTCCATTGGTCTTTTAATAACTATCATAAAACATTATTTACAAGATGCCAATTAAAATACAAAATAATTTTCCTTTACTTTCCCCTGACAAATATTTAAATTTCTCTTAAGAGACACAAAATGAATAATTTTTATAGATCTGGCATCTATTTTCCTTGTAATTCTGTCTTTCAATTTATTTTTAAACTTCAATTAATTAAATAAAAACTTAAAGTGAAATGGAATTACCTTTACATTAGTAATTCAAAATTATAACTCAGTATCTATGAAGCCTATTTTAAACATTGAATAAATATAGTTTACTCCATTCAAGCTCTTTATTGCAAACAAAAACACAAATAAAATCATGTAAAAATACAACATGAAAACTCAAACACCACAGAACAAATTCACATGCTCTATTCCATTACAAAATCAAACTTTGTTATTTTGCAGCTCTTTAAACTTCATTTGCAGTATCACAATATATCACTTTTCTTTTTCCATTTCTAAAAGGGGTCATTGTTATATTGATATTATAGATTGAGCTGGGATTTTTTTGTTGAAAGTAAATTATTGATAAAAATACCCCTTCGCAGGTTTCTCTCCCACAGATCCAAGTTTCTCTCTCCCAAGAAAAAAATATATTTACAGATTTGAATGATTCCTAATAATATTCAATTCCTTGCATGAATCTGTGTTAAAACAGTTAATCACGTAACTTAAAAAAATAAGCAAATTTTAATTCAAAATCTTCTCGGCTTCAGTTCACCCTGAAGACGAGGAAGATGCACTTCTTCGAAATGTTGGTGTCAAGCCAAGTTTTTACCTGGCTAGAAGCCCGAGAAGATTTTGAATTAATACGTCGCCAGGAAAGCTTCAGTTCTTATTTTAAGCAATTTTTACTTTCTCTACACATAGTGTATAAAGAAAGTATTGTATTGTATTGCACCCAAAAATTTGATACCAAGATTTCATCAGAAATATATATTTTGAAACCCCCAGAATAAAAAAAAAGAAGAATTTTTGGTATGTGTGTGTGTGTGTGCTTGCGCGCACATACACAGCGTAGCTCAAAAACGGAAAGTCTGTTGAATACCAAATTTGGTATTTAAGTTCAATATCTCCCCTGGATGCGATATGAAGATTTTCAAGAAAAGTTTCCCCACTCCCAACTATGCTTTACATGGAAAAATTTTCGAAAATTTTGATTTACTAAAAAATGGCTTGTGTATTAATGTGATTTACATGACAAATAAAATGTATTTCTTGAATTTTCTGGGAATAGCCCTGAAGACCTCTTAATTTTGGATAATTTTTGTAAAACTGCAGACCATAAGAAATATACAAAAACTTACTTAACAAAAAGTGTAGATCTCATTAAAACACACAATTTATGTCATATGCGTTATTTTGTAGAGTTAACAATTTTCAAGATATTCTGGATTAGTGATTTCAATTTTAGCCACTTAAGCTTTTCTCAAATGGGAAGACATCTTTCTTCTCATATCTTGTTTGTTTGCTCTTGGCAATTGCTTCACATAGTGACTGGATTTTATAGGACAATATACTATTGCATTAGTCTGTGCATTTTCTTATTTCCTTCTACTTACCAGGAAGCTAGTAATAAAACTAATTCTGCTTATGTTTATCTTGATTAGCATGATGTAGATAACAGATTAATGTTTTGAATAAAAGGATTGTTCACCAAACAGCTAGAGGACATCATATGAATAGAACACATCAGGTTTTTTTCTCTTCTACTAACAAGGAACCAAGTAATAAGCAAAATTTCTGCTAATGTTTATCTCTATTATCATGAAGTAGATAGAAGAATAAGCTTTTTAACAATGATTTGCTACAGAGATTTAGAGAAAGTCATGTGAATGGAACACATCAGATTTTTATGAGTTATTTTCTTACAGGAACCCATCACCGGAAAAAAAAAAAAAAATCTGATGTGTTCCATTCACATGACTTTCTCTATATCCCTGTAACAATTGATAATAAGCCTATTCTTTTATTTATTTCATGCTAATCGAGAAAAACTAGCAGAAATAGTCTTATTTCTTGCTTTATTGTAAGTAAAAGTGAAATAAAGGTTAAAGTGAAAACCTAAGCTGGTTGCTATGTGACTGAAGTTTGTTTGTATGGACACGAGTTGGTAAATTCCTGTATGAGAAAAGCATGTATTTCAAAGCTGAAACCAAAAACAAGGAATATCTAAAAAAATGATCAACTCCACAAAAAAATGCATATAACATAAATTGTGTGTTTTAACGTGCTCTACATGTTTTGTGTGGTAAGTTTTTGTCCATCTCTTTCAATTTAGTAGTTATACAAAATTCCATAAAATTCATCCAGAATAAAGTAGTCTTCAGAGGCTATTCCCAGAAAATTCAAGATATACATTTTATTTGTCAGGTAAATATCTTTAATATACGATATTTTAATCAAAATCGTTACAGCCATTTTTCAGAAAATCAAAATTTTCGAAAAAAGTTCCATGTAAAGGGTAGTTGGGGGTGGGAGGATATTCTTAAAAATCTTTTTGTCGCATCCTTGGAAGATACCAAGTTTGAGCTCGTTTTTGAGCTATGCTGCCCACAGACACACGCACACACACACACACACACACACACACACACACACACACACACACACTCACTCACACACAGACATTTTTCTAAAACTGTTTTTTTTTTTTTTTTTTTTTTTTTTTTATTCAGGAGGTCTCAAAACATGTATTTCTGGTGAAATCTTGGTATCAAATTTTTGGGTGCATTACAATACCTTCTCTATAGATTATGCACATAGTATGTATAGAGAGCGCAATATTACACATATCTGAGAGGGATATTCTCTTTGCTAAATGAACTCTTGATTGTAATTTATCTTTAGTGAAGTCTTGCACAAGATGCTTGTAGCCTCAGTGTAAAGTTCATTATCAGTGCCTGAAATAGCACCAAGCAGCTGATCTTGAGCAGAAGAAGACCTAAACTCAGCCATAAAGACTTAAGAGTTTATCATTTTTTTCCATCAAAGAGAGACCTTATAGGAGAGAAGGGTATTTTTTTTTTGATGTATTTTCACTGTAATAAAGTTGTTGCTTAGTCAATTTGACATTGGCTCCTTGAAAGTGATTTCTTCAATTCTTTCAGTCAATTCCCCTTAATATTCTTTTTCTTTCTAGATGTATAGTAAGGAAAGAGTTGTATTCCACACAAAAATTTGATACTGAGATTTCAACAGAAATATATAAGCTTTGAGCATTTTTTGAAAAATATATGGTGATGTGTTTGGCATGCGCATGTGTTGTGTGAATGTGAGTGAGCAAAAACAGTCAGGCTTCATATTTAAGTTCATCTTTTTTCCCAGGATGCACTCAAAGATTTTCAGGGAAGTTTCCCCACTTCAAATTAACCTTTATATGGAAGATTTTTCAAAATGTTCATAGCAAGAATAAAACCCATATTTAGGTTTGTGAGGGATGTATTGAATCAGTTTCTGAGGGATGTATCAAGTAAATTTTCTCAAAAATGGCTCTAACAATTTTGATTAAAATGCCATACCTCTATTAAAAAATGAAATAACAAATGATGCATGATAAATAAAATGTACATCTTGAATTTTCTGGCAATAGCTTCAGAAGTCCTCTTCATTCTGGATAGCTTTTGCATGACTGGTAAACATAAGAGATACATAAAAGTTAACTATTTCCAAGATATTCCTTTTTAGTGATTTCAATTTTAAAATACTTATGCTTTTCTGAAATGGGGTGTTTACTTTTATTTTCTTTCTTTCCTGGTCATGCAAAGAGAACAAAATGTCATAACCAATCACATAGCAACTGGCTCTTAATAGATTTGACTATTGTTTTAGTCTACAAGATTTGCACTAAAACCACTTTCACTAATGTTTATTTCAATTGGCATACCATGATGGTCATGATGATGCGATGATAATGAAAACTAAGTAGCCTCTCTCAAAGCCCTGCACATAGTCTCCTAGAGCCCTTTGTGCCTCATAAATTGGGATTCAATCAAGTCCAATGCTCCTAATAAAATTAATAATTTTGTAAAAGTAGATTGTTGCAGAATAGGTAGAGAAAATCATGTGAATGTAATAGGTCAGAATTTTGTTTTTCTTTAGGACTTTCTCATATTTTATAATGCATTTCTCTTCTACTCAAGATACTCACTATGTGTTCTTGTTAAGGTTCTTAGAAAAGCTAATGATTAACCAGTTTTTCATCAATTTCAGCATCCTACTGATCTTTAGCATTCTTTTCATAGATCTCCTAAATAAATCTCAATTTCATATTGATGGACATTCTATTTTCTTAAGCTCAATTAAATACTAGAATACTGTCCACACTAATTGTAAAGGATATTTCAGAATTGTTTTAGGATATGCATTAATATACAATACTTGCTGCGTTTCTCAACTAAAAGTCATAACAGAAAAGCCAAAACCCATGCAAAAGCAATAAGCAACAAATTTAAATTCAAAGATATTATAAGGCATTCCTTGAAAATAAAATAATTTGCACTGATTTACAGAAGGAATTATTAGTTATTCGTTAGAAAGCTAAAGTGTTGATCTAAATCAAAATGAAAAGGGAACAATTTCTTTCTGTCACTAACATGCAAGCGGGAAGTTATAAACAACATGTCTGTGTTGCTACAACTTTAGCAGTATCGAGGCATCTTGGTCATCAATACACTAAGCAATGACTCAGAAAAATAGGAAAAATAGTATAAAGATTTGATTTTAAAAATTTATTATCAAAAGCAACTATTTTAATTTACAAAATTTTACCTATGCTCTTTGTTCAATAGTTACCACAAAGACAAACATTTTGTCATTTAAAAAAGGCTGTGTAAATCATGAAATGGAAAAGACACAACTCCCACCTCTGTAATGTAGGGGTAGCATCTTTACCTCACATCCAGGAGATCCAGAGTTTGAATCTTGGTTAGGGTGAATTACCTGGATAAAGCTTTCTTACAGGGTTTTCCCTTGACCTGAGATGACAAATGTGGAATAACTTTTATCTCCAGACTCATTTGAACTTCATTTCACTGATTTTATTCATTGTCCCATATGACGATTAAAGGTCAGTAACTTAAAAAAAAAAAAAAAAATGTTTGTGTGTCTTTGAACAATATAACTCAAAAATGAAAAGTTGGTTAAATATCAAACTTGATAATTAATTTCAGCATCTTCCAAGTATATAATACAAACATTTTCAAGACAACCCCCCCCCCCCACCTCAAACTACCCTTTATGTGGAAAAATAGTTGTACATTTTGATTTTATAAAAAATAGCTCCAACAATTTCGATTGGCAATATTTTCTGAAGAGATTACTTTTGCATAACAGGTACACCTAAGAGATAGACTACACAAAATATGTAGATCTTAATTCAAAATCTTCTCGGGCTTCTAGCCAAGTTATTACCTGGCTAGAAGCCCGAGAAGATTTTGAATTAACACGTCGCCAGGAAAGCTATAGTTCTTATTTTATGTAGATCTTGGTCATTCAATTTATGCCATACATTTTTTTTGAGTTAATCATTTAGATATTCCTTTTGATGGGTTTCAATTTTATAATACTTACTTTTCTCAAATGGGAATCTGTCATTCCTTTTCTTTTGCTTTACTCCTGGCCATGCAAAGAGAACCAAATTTCAATCACATAATAACCAGATTTTAAAAGATTTGACTCACTTTAGCCAGTGTATTCAATGGGCAGAAGTAAAGTGCTATGACACAAGACGTAACAAAATATTATGTTGGCAGAAGTGGAATATTAAATGGAGTGACACCAGAAAATATTAATGAAGATGATTAACCAATACAGCCAATGTTCTTTATTATTCTTTATTCACCGTTTATATCTTGCAAAAGATATAGGCTTGATAAAACTTACAAAACTAAATTAAATACACAAAAAACATTGGTTATATAAGACAGTATTTTAGGAAGCATTGTCAAGAGGAACTATGATATCTGGAAGTTTGTATGCAATATGATATTTCTATGCTTACATGTTCTCTATATGCTCTATATACATGTCAATTTTCTATGCTTCCAGCATTCAAGTATGTTTCCTTTTTGTGTATGTTCTCTCTCTCTCTCTCTCTCTCTCTCTCTCTCTCTCTCTCTCTCTCTCTCTCTCTCTCTCTCTCTCTCTCTCTCTCTCTCTCTCTCTCCACACACACACACACACTCATACTCTTTCTTTGTATTAAGAATAATACTTATGGGGAACTAACATTGTACATAAAATTGGGTTATGTCTGAAAGTGTAAGAGGAGTTATTGCATAGTACAACAAAACTCCTGAAGTCAGTCACTGTTGTGCATTATTCAATTTCTTTTATCCCCCTTCCCAGTTTAATGATTCATTGACATTTTCCACATGCTCCCTAAACAAACTCTAATATCTCTTAACTAAATTTAAGTTAACTTAATCAAAATATGTTATAAATGTGATACATTGCTAAATAATAGTTTTGCAATTGTTAGGAACCAAGAAACATTTCTGTATGCACCATAATCTTCATCTTCTACAAGGGCAAAGCTATTCACCTCATACTGTCAAGGCTTTAATTGGTATGTCCATCAGCATTAACCATCTAAAATTCCTTTTACCTTTAGGTTAATAAATCCTATGTCATCTTTCATTTCAACAATTCAAAGTTTTAATTGGTATGTCCATCACCATTGACCATCCAACATACCTTTTACTCTCGGGTTTATAACTGCTATGTCCATTCATTTCAAAAACTCCTTTTCTATTTCCAACTTTTAATAAATCATTCTCTGGGAATCCAAAACCATTTTTCATTAATTACTTTGTCCATATTAGTAATTAGTTATTGATCCATCTGACTAAATCCTTTATAAGACTTATAAGAAAATAAACATTTACAAATTTAGGTTACCAGGGATGGGTTTTAACATCGGGATTCCTTCTATATGTAGATGAATTGCTTTCTCTACAGTATATGAGTCACATCTATTTTCTTCTCTGCCTTGAACAATGACAGGGGATTTACCATATACTACCAATCCAGTCAGAAGGACCTGGAGCTCATACTGACAGTATTCTCTGAAATTAGGTTTTATTCATGTCAAAAAAAATTGTATGTGTTCTCCACCTATTTGTAACAAACTTACAAAAGCTTATTTACCTCATGCTAATCAATTACCAGAAATAGTTTTGTTACATATTTTCTTGTAGCTAAAGGGAAACAGAGTGAATAGACTAGACTAAAGTGATAGTCAAATATTTTAAGAGCTGGTTGCTATATGATGATTTTTAAATTCCATTCTCTTAGAATGACCAAGATAAAAAAAAATCTGATGTGTTCCATTGACATAACTTTCTCTAGTTATTCCGCAAAAAACTTTTTTTACAAAAGATTACTGTTTTATCTACATTATAATAAACATTAGCAGAAATGGCCTTATTACTTGCTTCTTTGTAAGTAGAAGGGAAATAAGGGGATGCACAATCTAAAGCAATAATGAATTCTTTCAAAAGTCAGTCGCTATGTGAAACAAATGAAAAATTGATTTGCTTGCTAGGATAAACAAAACAGAGATGAAAAGAAAGATAATTTCTCTTTGAGAAAAGTTTAAGTAACTTTAAACTGAAACCAACAACTAGGAATATTATGAAAATATACATAAAAAACGTATATAACATAAAATGTGTACTTTAACGAGATCCACATTTTTATGTACTTAGTTTTTGTCTATTTTTTATAGTTTTCCAGTTATACAAAAGTTATTAAAAGTCATCCAGAATGAAAAGGTGTTCAGAGGCTCTTACCAGAAAATTCAGGATATATACAGGGTTACTACAAAAGAAATAGACAACTTCAACTGCCTGTAAAACAAAAACTATTAGAGATAGCAACCTAATTATTTTGGAGGTATGTTGAGAAACTCTCAAAGTTTCGTTTGTTACTATTGGTAACGTTGTAGTGTTTTGTTTGTTGTTGCAGAAGCTGAAATGGTGGAAAATCCTGTGGAAAAGGCATATTGCGTGTTGGAATTTGCTAGAACGCAATCAGCAACTGTTGTCCAATGACATTTTAGAACATGTTACCACAAAACGCCACCGACTAGACAGTCAATCTACGAATGGTATAGAAAATTCGAGACAACGGGATGTTTGTGCAAAGGGAAGAGCTCGGGAAGACCAAGAGTTTCGGAAGAAAACGTTGAACGTGTTCGTTCTGCCTACATAAGAAGCCCACAGAAATCGACATCTAGGGCAAGCATGCAATTACAAATTCCACAGCAAACTGTATGGAAAATCTTGCGGAAGCGAGATGCCTTACAGATTACAGATGTTGCAGTTTCTGAGTGAAGAAGATAAGGTCATACGGCGTGTCTTTGCATCAACATGTTGCGACATGATGAAGACAATGCTGGTTTTTGTGAGCGCATCATTTCATTTTTGTGGTAACGTGTTCTAAAATGTCGTTGGACAACAGTTGCTGATTGCGTTCTAGCAAATTCCAACACGCAATATGCCTTTTCCACAGGATTTTCCACCATTTCAGCTTCTGCAACAACAAACAAAACACTACAGCGTTACCAATGGTAACAAACGAAACTTTGAGAGTTTCTCAACATACCTCCAAAATAATTAGGTTGCTATCTCTAATAGTTTTTGTTTTACAGACAGTTGAAGTTGTCTATTTCTTTTGTAGTAACCCTGTATTTTGTTTGTAAAAAAATATATATTAAAAATATGGCAATTTAATCAAAATCTTTGTGTCGCATCCTGGAAGATATTGAACTTAATTACCAAGTTTGACATTTAAAATGACTTTTCATTTTTGAATTGTGCTGCCCACAGTCACACACCCAAACACACTCAGACAGACACACACACATGGACATGTTTCTAAAATTATTTCTTTTTACTCAGGGGTCTCAAAACATTTAGCATGGTATTTTTGGGTGAATACTGTAGCATCTTTATACACTATGCACATTGTGCATATTAGAGCTGGTCAAGTCAGCTTTCAGTCTCACTCATTTCTCGCTGCTGCTTAGCGCACCTCTCACAGCCAGTAGATGCAGCTGAACGCATAGCTGGCATGAAAGAGGTTCACCAAAGAGCGTACGGGAGTCTCGACTCTCGCAAGACTCATAAGTCTCGTCAAGAGCAAGAGACGTATAATGTGTGGAAACTCACATAATCAGTCCTGCAAGTTATATGATTTCGACTGTTTAAATCATTTAAAATTTAAATAATCTACCAGGATAAAGATAATATTTAAATAACTGACACTTGGGAAAGGGTTAAAAACGAAATGTGGTATCACAGAATCTGCAGATGTGTACGTGGTCTCCACTTTTATTACAAATAAGCGTGTATATATTTTACTACACCTGACATATATGTTGCAAAAAGTAATTCTATTTTCGGTTGTAATCCGAACATGTTTATACATAGCAACACAAAGTATTGGTATGTCATTAATATCGCTGATTCAAACCGTTTACTGTGAACACATTTAGATATATGTACTGTTAAATGATGAGTCATCTTGTGTTACTACTAGGGCCCGAATGTTTAGCTTTTTATAAATACAGTTTTAGCCTTTTATTATCTTATATTAACTTCTTTAGGTTTTTAAAAATTTTTCTATCTTTCTAACAATTTTCCCAGCCCCTTTTTTCTATGGTTTTAGCAATTTTCCTACCTATTTAAGGAAGTTGACAACAAACACCTTTTATGACATAAATTAGATAAAAATATGAAAACTATTTTTCTTCATGGATGCATGTTATTAATATGTAGGCACTGTAATTTAAGGCAATTTATTATATAGTATACTTGCGCTTGAATATTTTAATTAAAAAATTCAGCATATACGTTAACATATAACACTCACATAAAACAAATTTCACATTTCAGCACTATTGCTGTGCGCAATCAGCTACATTTCCAAATTTTTTTTGTTTTTTAATATATTCCTATAGGAAGAAATAGATCTTTCAACATCACAAGATGTCATTGGTGTATATTACATACAGGCAATTTCTATTCCCAGATAAAAATTGTGATCAATTCTTTCCCTGACTAGTCCCACATGTATACTCAAAACAAAACTAAACAAATTGTTAAACAAAAATTGTGATTTAAAAGAATTGAAGAAAAAATTGATACTTTTTCTGCCGAGGTTAAACAAAAAACTACAAAAAATAAAACTTAAGTTTAGCGAGTTTTTTTTCATTGGAAATACATATTCTGGGGTTCCCTGTGTGCATGTGTGCACATATGTGCATAAGCGTGCATGAACAGCATAACTCAAAAACATTCTGTAAATTCTAAACTTAATATTTAGGTTCAGCATCTTTCAAGGATATAACACAAAGATTTTTTAAGAAAATCTCCCCACCCCAAACCTACCTTCCTTGTTACTGGATTAAATATCCCACTTTTTATACTTTTCTCAAATAGGAAATTAATATTCATTTTTCTTTTACTTTTACTCCATGCAAAAAAGAACTGAATTTCATTGTCATCACATGGCGACCAGTTTTAAAAGATGTAACTATTGCTTTATTTAGTATATTCCCTTATCTCTGTTGTACATATAGGAAATAAGGAATAACATCATTTCTGCCAAAATTTACCTGGATTAGCAGAGGCAGATAGCAGAGTAAGCCTTTATAAGAATAATTTGTTGCAGAATAGTGATAGAGAAAGTTATGCCAGTGGAATACATCAGATATTTATTATTCGCTTTATGATAAATTTCTTGAATGTTTTTTAATTTTATACTTGTATTGAATTAGTCTATGCCCATAAAGCTAACAAAGAGTCTAGCATCAAATGCATAAACATTCCATTAAAATAAATTTGAATTATATATCAAGTTCTCAACTACTCAAATAGTTTTATAAATTACTGCTGTGCATTGCATTGATTTTGTACCATCAATAATAAAGTATAACTCATAACAACTTAAGCCTATACTTTTGTCCCATTTATACATGAAATAATTATAGCAGCCCTAGACTTTAATATTGTAACATTTTATTTAGTTTGAATTGGAAACCACCAAGTTTTTACGATCTCCTTCTCTTACTTTTAGGTACCCATTTTAAAGAAAAAAAAGGAGAAATAAATGAATAAACTAGGCTAAAGTGATAGTTAAATCTTTTAAAAGCTGTCACCATGTAATACAATTTTAATTCAATTCTCTTTGCCTGGCCAGGAGTAAAACAAGAGAGATATGAAACAAATATCGCCTTCCCATTTGAGAAAAGTTTAAGCATTTTAAAATTGAAACCAATAACAAGGAACATAAATGATTAACTGCAACTTCACACACACACATATGTATATCTGTGTGCGTGTGTATGCATGCATGCGCATGTGCGTGTGTGTGTATGTGTGTGTGTGTGTGTGTGTGTGTGTGTGTGTGTGAGAGAGAGAGATATAAATTGTGTGTTTTAATGAGATCTACACTTTTTGTAGGTTGGATCTATCCCTTGATCATAGTATGTTTGTTACAAAACTTGGCCGCCAGTAGTATGGCCCATGTGACCTTCCCTTCATTTCTCTGCATATACTTCCAACATCCGTTCTGTCATCATACGTGCATCAGTCTTTCTTCTGTTCTAGTCCGGTTCACATGTGAATACCATTAAGAATTTTTACAAGTGTTTAGTTTTGCTTGAAGTGCTTTCAAAATGCAGTATACAGTACCACAAAGAGTGTATATGTATGATATATATGTGCTTATATCATCTTACAGAGAATTTGTAAGGCAATTTGAAACTAAATTTCCTGGCATTCACGTTCTGAATAAGGAGGTCGTTTGCTAGCTTGTAAATAAATTCAGGGAGACAGGCTTAATTTCTGATAGGAAAAGAAAGGCAAATGGGTGTGTGCTTACAGAGCAGAAATTAGATGAAATTGGAGAACAGTCACCTCAAAAATCCTTTAGGAGTCCTGCACAAGGAACTGTCATTTTGAAAATTTCAGCATGGAAAGCAACAAAACTTTTAAAACTCAAACCATACAAGGTTACTATTGCCCAGGAATTGCTACCACATGATCACCAGAGTCGAGTAATAAATTTCTGTAACTGTATTTTGAAGAATGTTAATGATGGAACATTGATTCCATGATTAATATTCCCTTGCATGATCAAAAAATTGTGGTATGGTGTGCAATAAATGAATACAGAATAATAGGGTCTATTTTGTTATGAGTGTACCATAAATAAAGATAGAGAAATAATATACTGGCACCATGTTTCAAACAGCTGACTGACGTTGAATGTTGTCTGAATATTTCCAGCAAGAATCTGCCACTGCTGATGAATCATTACAGTTTATAGTGGAGATTTTTGAGGATAGAATCATTATTAAGGGTTTATTGCTCAATTGGTTCCCTGATCTTATGGCATGCAATTTTTATTTATGAGGCAAGTTGAGAAATAAAGTATACAAAACTAATCCCCACACATTAGGAGAATTCAAACAAAATATCAGGATGGAAATTAATAATATTTTGGAAGCTGAGCTAATGCGTGTGAATGAAAATTTCCTCAGAAGATGCCGTAGATGTATTGATGCAAATATATGGCATTTCCAATAGCTCCTGTGATAAGGTATGTTTTGTGTTTATTCTGATAATTGATAATGAGATTTGAGATTTTGTTTGACATCCAATCAAGTGTGACTGGGTGATAGGCTGTGTGACTGTCAGCCAAGTGTACAGTACATGACCAAGAGATGGACCGTGTGCCTGACTTTCAAGTTTTGTAGCATACTTATACACTATACCTAGCAAATAATATGACAAACTTTTTTGCTACAGATATTCAATTTGTGCTTGTTTGAGAAGTTCGGCCATGGTTATTTCTTATTGGATATTTTTTTTAATTTGTTCTATGACAAATGGGTTTGTTTTGTATACTTGAAAAAGTATTTAAAAGGGATTAGGTTAGAGGAGTAAGGAGGTGACAAATACATATAAGGCCACACCGTGGTCAAGTGGTTAGACCACTCGCCTCTCACCTAGATGGCCTGGGTTTGATCCCAAGCGACTGCATGTGAGATTTGTGGTAGACAAAGTGGTGCTGGGTCGGGTTTTCTCCGTGTTCTCCAGTTTCCCCTGCCATCGCATTCCACTGGTGCTCCATCTTCATTCATGTATCATCAGTGTCACTGCCTGCGGTGCCATAAGTAGTTAAAGTATGCGTTAAACACTACCAAAAAAAAAATACATATAAATAATTCTGTCACCCATATAGCATTTGCTGTCATACTCTGCTGATGAAAGGCAGTTAATTACTCTTTCCCAGTTAACTACGAGACTGATATGTATTATCATGGATGTTTATTATTACATTTCAATGTTTTTAAATTATATTTGTCAAATAATCACCTCCTACTTCAATGCACATTTTATAGCATCTCTGCCAGTTCTCGAACACATAATCTTGGTCATTCTTTGTCAGGTCCTTGAGAATCACCTCACTTATCTTGAGGACTGGTACTGAGTTTTCAAATCAAATTTCCAGAAACTTTGTCTTTCGTAAGGGAATAAAAATACCACAGGGTGCAATATTGGGGCTAAAGGTGGATATGATACACAGGTAATGTTGAATTGAGTCAAAAACTGCATGACTTGATTTGCAATGTGAGGCTGCACATTGTCATAATGAAGTTGGCACCCAGTCTGGGAAAGTTCTGGTCATTTCTTTGCAATTTACTTCCTCAGTTTAGCCAATACTGATATATAGTATGCTGCTGTAACAGTAGTGTGAGGAGGAACTGCATGCCTGTAAATCATTTCATGACAATAAATCACTTACCATGCAGATGGAACAACTTTCGCCTTTTTTGGTGTTGGAGAACTTGGCAATTTCCACAATGTGCTGGCTTGTGATAATGCATCCCCTCTATCAGCACCGAGATGCAATATTTCGTGATTTGTCTACATCTGCACAGCCTTTTGTTCAGGAGTCAACAGACATGGCACCCAATGGGCACAATACAGGTCATATAGAGATGATCATGTTAATCATTAAGACACTGCCATAAGAAATTCTCTCAACACTTGACTGAGGTTACGTACTGTGTTTTTGCCAATACTCACAGACAATTACAGTAGCTGTGTCGATGTTAACTTCAGTTAACAGCCAGAAGCCAAAACATCAGGTCTATCTTGCTTAACACAGACAAACTGGCCTTATTTGAAGTTCTTGAACCACTAAACACTGTTGCACTGCACACTTGCTACAGGTTTTCATCAGTAGCTGTGTGATTTAATCCTAAACAGAATTTTTTGCTCCATACTGCTCCTTTTGCATCACCTTTATTTTGTGGTATATGATGCAAGTAGGGTCTACAAAATAGTTACCAACCTACCGATACAGGAGTACTGATGCCTATGGCATTATACATAAAAATCACGCTTTTCAAATATTCATGGTATAGATAGGAAACTGTCACAGAATCAATAGGAAAAAATCTGGTGTGTTCCATTCCCATGACTTTCTCTACATCCCTGCAAAAAAATATTATTAAAAAGCTTATGTTTCATTTTCTTCATGTTAATTGAAAAAGAATTAGCAGAAATAGTCTTATTACTTGCTTCCTTTAAGTAGAAGCAAAATAAGGGAGTACCATAGGTTAAAGTGATAGTGAAAAGCTGGTTCCTACGTGACTGAAGTTTCTTTGTTTGTATGGACAGGAGTTGACAAATTCCTGTATGAGAAAAGTAACAGTTTTCCAAAGCTGAAAATAATAAGGAATATCTCAAAAACAATCAACTCCACGAAAAAAATGTATATAACATAAGTTGTGTGTTTTAACATGCTCTACATTTTTTATGCAGTAAGTTTATACCCATCTCTTATGGTTTGGCACTTATGCAAAATTCCGTAAAACTCATCCAGAATAAAGTAGTCTTTAGAGGCTATTCCCAGAAATTCAAGATATACATTTTATTTGTCAGGTAATATCTTTAATATAGGATATTTTAATCAAAATCATTAGAGCCATTTTTGAGAAAATCAACATTTTCGAAAAAAGTTCCATGCAAAGGGTAGCTAAGGGTGGGAGGATTTTCTTGAATATCTTCGTATCGCATCCTTGGAAGATACCAAACCTAAATACCAAGTTTGGTTTTTAACCAACTTTTCGTTTTTGAGCTACAACACACCCATCCACATCCCCACCCCCACCCACATACACAATTTTTCGAGAAAAAAATTATTCAGGGGGTCTCAAAACATATATTTCCTGTGAAATCTCGGTATTGAATTTTTGGCTGCATTAGAATACCTTTTCTATACACTGTGTACATAGTACGTGTAGAGAAAGTAAACATCAGTCTGTGTTTGTTGATCATTCCTCATAGCTAAAAAAAAGTAATAGGTAAAATACACATAGCTCTAATTCACCTCATGATAAATATAGAACTGGGCATGTCATTATGGCATCACCTTGTGGTTAGCAATAGTGGAAGCACTTATGTTTATTCAATGGCAAATATCTGCATGCTGATTCATAGTTAACTTGGATTTTATATTTTAAATGCATTCTAATAGTAAGGATACTAAAATTGTTTAATCCTGAGTGTATGAGTGTTAGTTATTTTCCTTATAATCGCTTTGGCAGCATACGAAACAATGCCACGGAGATCCAGAATTCAAATACTCAATGAAGTTAATTAAAATGTATTTCAGCTTTACATTTTAGTGTAATAATTAGTTATATGATTATAAACTGATGAATGCAACAGAGTGTTATTCCCATACCTCAGTTTTTTAAAGAAAAAGATGATTGATCATGAACTATTAGTTTATGTTGACACGATGCTCCACTTCCGCAAATATAAAGCAAGCCATTCTTATAATAGGCTCACATAGTTCACATTGTGAGAAGTATTCTGTTGTGCAGATGTTATTCAATGCATGTTTTCAGTTTATTTTCAAGTGTGAAGCATAATTCATTATAGTTCACTTTCACTCAGTGTATATATGTGTTAATTTCATAGGTAAATAAGCTTTAGCAATATATAATGTAGTTGATGAGCTGTTGAAAACACCCTTTCAAGACAAACTTTAGATGAAAAGATTAGCATAAAAACTACAGGACAACTAACACCTGATCTAAAACTTAAAAAGAAAATGAAAGCAGGTTAAAATTCTGTTTACACAAGGAAATTTAACAGAAATATTTATGACAACAATGGCTGGATCTATGGGTGTCAAATCAGAAATGCGCTCTTTTGCTTTCCTTGCTTCCCCTTCAGAGGCGTTAAAGATATAGGTCATATTAATGAATGTATAAGAAAACATTAAAATAGCAAGGAGTGTATGAAAAATTTGTTTGACCTCTCAATGCTTGGAGGTGTAAATACTGCAATGCAACTAAGCAGAGCATCAAGAAGCGACACAAAAACATGATGAAAAAGTTGAAAAAAATACACATATTATCCAGGATAATAGACTACATCAAATTTTGTGGGAGATTTGAGCTTGCTTTGCATGGACATAATGAGACCAAAATGTCAGAAATCCCAGCATGTTCTTAGCTCTCATAAATCTTATAGGCAGTGAAAGAACATAATGAAAGCAGTAAACTGTTCAAAGGGTTATCCAAGACCATCCAGAATGAAATACTCGACTGCATGTTCGAAGTGTGCCACAAAGAAATTGAAAAAGAAGTGAAGAGGGTTGCTTATGTTGCTATCACGGCAGATGAAACTACTGATATAACCGAAAAAATTCAGTTGACTTTAATTTTTAGATAAAAATGGAATGGCTTTATTCATGATTGATTTCGGGGATGTTTTAATCCTTCAGATCAGACCACCAATTATATTGCAGGTTGTACTCTGAAAGAAGTGGATACCATTTTTAAGGAGGATTACCATAAAATTATCGTTCAGACTTAAATGGTATGTCTGTAATGAGCAGCAACATATGAGCATGAAGATCCTCTCGCACAGTAAGTGCATTGTTAAGTACATCTGTTAAATATGGTTATGGAGAAAGCAGCTTCTCAAAATCAGTCCGCTAGAATATTCTTCTGCAGTCTTTCAGCTTTTCCAGCATTTTTTCAAGCTCTCCCCAGCGTTTAGCAGAGCTGGAAGCAACTGTTGCTCAGAGACTTCCTCGAGGATTTACAACAAGGTGGAATTTTAAATCTAGGACTATGAACACCTTATACAGCACAGAGAATCTCTGATCGATTACTTTGATGTTCTAGAAACATCTTTATTAGACAAGAAGCTTGTGGCCTGCATCATGCAGAATTTTAAGGATGCAGAATTTAATTACTGGCTTACTTTTTTTCAGAAAATAATGCCCTATGTTGACATTTTATACAACCAGTTACAGGCAAGACAGAGGGATGCGATGAAGCCAAAAAATGCAATTCAATTTTTTATCAAAACAATTGATGCCATGTGAAGTAGAACGGAAGATGTAGTGCATCAGATTCAGACATCTCACATTCAAGGTGCAAAAAGACGCTGCAAGGGAACTATTCTACCGATAGATGCTCAGGAAGTGTGTGACCAAAAAATATTAGATGCAAACAATTTTGAGTTATTTTCTCAAGTTTTTCCTGAAATAGAACTTGGAATTGTCAATGCTCAGTATAAAGAACTTAACAAAATAAGCTCCAAACTGAACTCAGCATTTTATATGAGTATCTGGAATTTAGATAAATAAAATGTGTGCTTCCACTCTTACAATTAATACTAAAAATAATCTGCAAAATACTTCTAGTGAAGTGACAAAAGTTTTGAGAATTATATTAACTACTATTAGCAGAAGCACTATTAACAGTGAAGTATTCTTCATGTTGGAGTTGTATTGAGTCACACTTATTTACACTTAAAAATCTCCACTTAATATGTTAAAAAACACTGAAACGTTTTCCAGGACATTCACCCTCTTCTTCAGCAGATTATGTCAAATTCAGAACGAGAATGCTGTTTCTCCTCTTTGAAGAGATAAAAATCTTTCTGAGGAACACCATGTGTCAGGATCAATTCACCACTATAGCCATGTTATCTATTGAGAAGAAATTGCCACAAGCATGAAGGAGTTTAAAGCCAGAGAGATTGATAAATTTTGCATGAAGAAACATCAGCATATGAACTTCATTATTAGAAACTAGGTGAGTTGCATATACTACTTTTTTTCACATAGCACACTATGGTTTTAGGAACGAGCTGCCACTGATTTGGACCTTCAATAATTTATTTCAAAACAAATTTCTACCTGACACTAAACTCATATTTTACTATGAGTTCACCTGTATAACTTCTTTGGTTTGTGAGTGCAGTTATCTAACGGACTATAGTACGAGACAGCTCTCCACATAATATGCAGCCTACGAAATCTCATATATGGCATGTTCTTCCATTATTCAATTATTCATGGTTATGTTGGCATCATACACAACACTAGTGGCTTGGGGGGTACATTGTTCCATATGTTTCTCAGCTTAAAATGAAGGTATCCAATTCAATTACTAATCAGTCACAGTGAAGTTAGTTCATAATGTTTCATTTACAATACTCTGTGTTGAACATTTTTTTTTTCCTCAATCATAATGGAGTATGGATGTCTGATCTAGGTTAAGTGATGCTGATCATTGAAAGAAAACTGGAAAAATAAGATAGAGAGATGATAATATTTAGAAACAAAAAATGCCTTAACTAGACTCATGTAATATGCTGAGGCATCTCAGCAATTTTGCACCAAAATTCTGTTTCAGAGGGTTTTGGTGAAATTATCGACTGTGAATATCCTGTATGCTCTCCTAGTTTATCTTAATTTGCAACAACTGGTTTCATTGATTAGAGCCATGCTAGAATAATGAATAGCTGAACATGAAAATTCTATCTTTCACAGAGACAGCTTATTAAAAATAAGGAGAAAAAAGAAAGAAAGAAAAAAAAAAACAAAGATGTATGAAAACAAGGTGTATGCAATTGAAAAAGGTTGCTCACCCAGCATGAATATGAACATTATAGTTGGAAGGATGTGCAAAAAATAGTTGTTTCTGTAGCTGAGAAGCTCCTAGAAATCCAGCATTTTGTGGAGCCAAAAAGGTGTGTTGGCTGTGTGAAAAATATAAATTTCATGATGATTTCATTAATTGCTGACCATATAGCAAGGTTTGGTAACCACGAAAAAGGATTTACTCCACTCTAGTCACCGGCAACTTATGAAGATTTAATGCCAGTGACCAAAAAAATAGGTAATAAAGTTATTTCTTCTAAAAAATTTTAGTCATAGTAGATTTAGACCAGATATCTCATAATTATCATCAAGTGTAAACTTAGCTATGTAACTGAAGATGGGCTCTCAATTAAAGGATTCCTGTGTTTAATAAAAAATGCAGAACACACAGGAAAAAAGCTTTCTGTAGTACTTTTGAATTCTTTAGAACTACATGAACTGAAACTTGACAGGTGTAGAGATCAGTCATACGATAATGCAGTCAACATATCTGGTGAACATTCAGACATGCAGGAAAGGACCAACTCTCTTAATTTCTTTATTTTCGGCTCACTCACAGAATCTAGTAGACTCATGAGCTGAACAATGCTGCACAGCTAAAATATATGGTTTTTTGAGTTAATTCAAGGTTTATATAACTTTCTTGCAGAATCTACAGGAAGATGGAACATCTTTGAAACATTATTTGATTCTGTGAGTATGGAATTAAGTCACTGGCATCAACTCAGTAGTGTGCACATGAGGATGTGTAAGAGTTTGAATGCAGGTTGAAAAGTAGTATTTTCTGTATCCAAAGAAGAAGAAGCAGGATCAGATTATGTTTGAGATGTGAAGAAGAATGAAAGTGTATTCAAAGATTATACAAACTCTTCAGGATGAATTCAGAAGAGAGTCAATGTCTACAAAGAAATTAACTTAATATTTTAATTTCTCTATAACATCACTGAACTAAAAGATGTACAAATTTATAGAAATTGAGTGAGGATTTTTCCAGGTTTTCCTCAGTCCTCATATGTGGCATGTGCCAAGGAGGACCTTAAACTTAGGCCTGGAATGTTTCCTACCCAAGTTTTTATCTGAAATGCAATATAATTATAATTTGTTTCATCTAACACCAGTGTTCACTACTTGTGGTGTCATATGCAGTAAGAATATTAAACGTTACTAAAAAGAATCAGATATGTTCCATTCACATGGCTTTGACTACATCTCTGTAACAAGTTATTGTTAAAATGCTTATTCTTCTATCTACTTCATGCTAATCGAGACAAACATTAGTAAAAATGGTGTAATTATTTGCTTTCTTGTAAGTAGAAGGGAAGTTAGTGAATACACTGAGCTAAAGCAATAGTGAAATCTTCTAAAAGCTGGTTGTCATGTGGTTGAAAACCATTTATTTCATTAACAGGATTTCTTTGCATTTCATGTATGAGAAAAGCTAAAGCTTTTTAAAACTGAAACCAATAACAAGCAATATCTCAGAAATGATCAACTCTATATGCATGACATAAATTGTGGTTTTAACGAGCTCTATATTTTTGGTGTAGTGAGCTTTTGTCTATCTCTAATAGCTTGTCAGTTATGCAAAATTCAACAAAACTCATTCAAAATGCAGAGCTCTTCAGGGGCTATTACAGAAAATTCAAAACACACATTTTATTTGCCATATAAATATATTTAATATACAGTATTTTAATCAAAATCATTAGAATCATTTTTGAGAAAATCAAAATTTTCCCAAATTTTTCCATGTAAAAGGTATTTTTGTTACATCCTTGGAAGATACTAAACTTGTTTTTGAGTTATCGTGTTCATAGACACACAGAGACCATTTTCTAAAAAAGTTATTTTTTATACAGGGGATCTTAAAATATGTATTTCTGGCAAAATCTTGGTATCAAAGTTTTGGATGGAATACAATACCTTCTCTACCTACGTACCATATAGAAAAAGTAAAAAGTTGGCCTTGGTTATGTATTTAACTTCTTGTATAAAGTAATTTGTTACTGATGAGTTTTGGTGGAATGCAGATTTGGGATCTTGGAACTATGTTGAATGTGCATCATTGTGATCCTGAAGTAGTTACCTTCCTATAATATCTATTTTTATTTCTATGTATTTGTCTTGCTCTATTGATGGTACTTTGGGATTGGGTATTGAATATCCAATCCAGTATTGACCTGTTAACTGGGAGGAAACTTTCCCCCTGTTCCTTCAAATTCTTTGATACATGGGATTTGAAACCACTAGTATGCAAATGCAACTGCTGGTGCCATCTCATTTGTTTAATCATTAATTTTTTTTTTATTTGCAGTTGCTCTTTCATAGTTTCATTTACATGTAATGTAGAATACCAATGACACTACTATGATAGTAAAATAAGAGGCAACATCTTCATAAAACCTTCTTGATTAGAGCATATACAAATTTCATTTAGTGGCCTTTCTCAAAGCTTTCAAATGTTTATTCTGAATAACCAATTGAGCTAATTATTCATACAAATTATAAGTATTACTTATAGTATTATTGTAATGAGCAAAATGTGCTACATTATAATCCAGTATCATATTTCATCAACTTACGTAACTTTCAAATCAATTTGAGAATCACTTATTTACATCACTTTTTTTCTCAATAGCTTTATTTGTAGCAAGCAAGAAAAATAATCAAACTCAGCTAAACACAGGCTGATTCTTTGCAGAAAATGCAGGTTAATGTAGGTATGGAAGGCAATCAGAAAATGTGAGGTTATGGTACTTTTAGGTTATGCTTGAACTTCGCCTATGGATTCTAGATTGCCTTACAATGCTTTAACGGTTTCCACTCTATTATTGGAACTTTTGGATACTTTTAGATTAACTAATTTTATTGATACTAAACTTTTCCATTAACTCATCCCATTTAGCCTCTTGGTAAGTTAGGTACAATTGAAAAGCGAATACTATAAATTAAAATTTGTTCTGTCCTCATCAAAAGCAGAACTTATTCTCCTCATGAGTCATATCTGTTGAATAAAATATCAGGTATTTCTTTCTCAGTAAAACCTTTTCTTGACAGTAGCATGGCCAGAAAAATATTACAGCGGCAAATTAGTATAGGAATACATCTTTTAAAATAATTTATATACAATCAAATTTTAAAATATATGAATTCATCCTGAGTTGAAATATTTTTAAAAAAATCAATATTACATTCACAGACTAAGGTTGGAATTAAACTTAAATTTTTATATTACTTTCTATGTTTTCTTTTAGTAAGGGAGGGTTCCAACAACCCCCCCTCCCCCCTGCTATGCCACTCATCTTGGATGTTAAAGTATCTACTAAAAGAAGGGTGTTTTTGCAGCAAAACTTCATTATTTACATACTAATTCTTTTCTAACTCTGTGAATTAATGATTTAATAAAAACATCTAGCCGCATTACAACTTCATTCTTCTTCTTCTTCTTCTTCTTCTTCTTCTTCTTCTTCTTCTTCTTCTTCTTCTTCTTCTTCTTCTTCTTCTTCTTCTTCTTATTATTATTATTCATATGAATTTTTTGCTAGTCACTGTTGGTATAGCTCATCATTTGTCTATTCCCAAATCGGTGTCACTGCAACATAATCTGTTAAGAAATCATAAAGTGTTAATTTTTCCTTTATTTTTCCCCAGTTCTTGTGAGTAGGCACTTTATATTGATGCATAGCAGGCAACTAATGATTTTTATCAAATTTAATATAGACTTCTGAAATTAATTATAGGAAAATACTAGTTTGTTTCTGTTCATTTATCTTACTTTCTTAAAGAAATCTACAAGTAAATGTTATTTTTTCTGCCACAGGTACAGTAAGCTTGTTGAAGTTCAGAAATGTTCTGCAGAAGAGCGCAGAACACAAAGTAGTCTTTGCATTTACAAGGATAGTTCATGAATTTGAATATTCTCTGCAAATGTTGAGTAAGATCTAAATTTTCATCAGTCATTCTTCAATTTATTTACCCATAAAACCCTAGTCAGCAAGGAATGATATTAATCGGTATAACTTCTTTCCTTTTTTTTCCCTGCAGCTTCTATCATGTATTGCTTAAAAGTAGCTTTGCAACTTTGGAAAATCATACTTCATAGATTATTAAAAAAAATACATGTCTACAGATTTATTTAATTAAGTCATAAGTTAGCATTCATGATTTATATTTAGATAATTTGAAATAGTGCTTGAGCATTGCAGTTGCAACTATTAACACATTTTTAAAATTATGATTAACATAATTCATTATTTATTTAATGCATAACAATGAAAAATGTAATTCAAGGCAATAATGATCAATGGCAATCAGGCCTCGTGTTCTGAAATCAAACACATCAATTTGCTCTTCTTTTAGAAAGCTAAAGTAAATTTGAAAAATTCTGTTCTTGAATATGGATTTGAAACACATATCTTCAGCTCTCTTTGGTAATCTCCACCCGAATTACATAACAAGCCTCAAACATGCTTGAATCTATCTCACATGATTCCTACATCACAATATATCCCCAAGGTATAACAACTCAAAGGCATCTTAAGAACTTTTATTGGGATTTTATTAATTCCAACATCTTTATGATTAATTCCTTCTCATATATGTTCAACAGAAGCTGCAAAACGCTTCCTAATTCAAACTTACAATGTTGCAGGTGCTTTTAATTGAATACAGCATAGTATTAATTTACATTTAAAAGCTGCTTTACTACACTGGCCATATGAAGACAAGCTAAAAAGCTGAATGAGCTTTTAGTTTTCTATAAAAACAATCTACCATTGAGCTACAAGGAATGAGCATTGAACTTCTTTCATCTGCCCCATATTCCAGTGAACTTTAAATACAATCTCAATTACTATCTCTTACTTAACTTACAATGCTATATGTACTTTTCATTCTAAGCTTTAATTAACCAGACTATAGGGGCAGTTTATACCTATATCTATATTTTTACACTGGTTTGAAAAGTTCAATCCAATTTTAAAAAATTCTTTTTTATAGTCAGAAATCAAACCATAATTATTCAGCTCCAGTATATATTTTTTATTTTGGTAATATTTAATGGCCATTTTTACTGCATATGTCATCACAGGTAGTGGATACAGATGATATATGAGATGAAATTATAATTGAAAAGGAAATTTGGGAAGGAATGTTCCAGACGTAAGTATAGGGTGGTCATGATAGATTTTGAATTCTCTTCATGAGTCAGTTTCAATGTGCTACCACTGAGCTGTCATGATAGGAGTACCTTTTACTTATGAAAAAATTATGTGTAACAGCATTACAATGATCAGGCATGGTTATGTTACCACTTCACTTACTTGATTCATATGGACATGTTTCAAAATGTGACAGAAGTGTTAGAGTTACCATAATCAATTTAATATACAGTGAAATCTCAATTATCCGACCTTCGGTTATATGACATACTGTTCTATCCGACATTGATTTCCAAGAATGCACAAATATGACAATCACTTCTTTATTTTTGTTTTACTGTATACTAAATTCTGGGACATCCTATGTGAAAAGTATGAGCATGGGATAGTTGCAACAAAGTGCTGGCTGGAGTTCAAACGTTTTTCTTTTTTTGTTTTTTTTCCCCCTCGGGAGCAGATGCAGCCATGTATTCGGTGTGTTGTACTTCTTGGGTGTGGATGTTATTTTCTTATCCCTGTAAGTATGGCGACTAAAAGAAAACAAAGTTGTTTCAATGGAGGGAAAGCTGAAAGCCTTAAAAAGACTGGACAACTCTTCAAAAAGTGGCTTCATATATGATCCTGATTTGTGATGGTAATGACAATGAGGATGAAGAATGAAGCATTGCAGAACAGAATGAACAAAAGATGGCTCACATTGAAGGAAGTGCACTGGAAATGGAATTAACCTACATGGAACAACAGCCAGAGGAAATGCATCAAAGCTATTGATGTTTCAATGGCAGTAAAATCTTGCAGCAAGGAAACATCTTTCAGCAGGAAAGCAGACGTTGTTAAGTTTTCTCTTGCAAGACATTTAAATCATATTTTGGTTGTACTGTACTCTATACAGCATGTAAATTGAATTGATATAGCACCCTAAACATGTTCTTGTCTTAGTAGTAATACAGTACCTACCTTGTTTTACTCCATTTAGCAATTATTCTGTAGTATCCAACATTTTTGGTGATCTGGCATAGTTCAGGTACATTTAGATTGTATAACTGAGACTCTATTATATGTTTAACTTCTCTCATGTGATTTGAACATCCCACCAAACTTCATATGATCTGAATTAATGGAAGATAATGTGACCAACCCTGCAACCATAATCGCCACTGGTGTGAACTGCTTGTTTTGGAAGTCATAGCTGATTGTACTGTTACATCTGCATTAAGGGACAAGTGTGTTGTTGGCAAGTTAGAGGTTTCGTGACCTTGGAAAAACCTCTGACAAATCAACAGTAGTAGTTGCATAAGCCCAAGAAATTTCACAGGGAAGGCCAATCTCACTACCTGGGATGCCTTCATATTCCAAAGCAAGCCCTTCATACATGTGCAGCAATAATGTCACAGGGTATAGTCACACTATTATTAGTTACCTTTAAGGTATAATATCTTGGAATAGTCAAGATTGTCCTGAGTTTTACCTGAACTAAATGAGAGAAATTGAATGCATGTTAATTTGATTATACTGATTATTAGGGCTCGGATATTTAGGTATATACATATTTTGTTTGCGTCCTAATATGAACTTGAAACTGAGTTTAATGTTCTGGGTATGTACACTAGACCAAACATTTTAAGTTTTATTGCAAATAAAATTGCATATTTTCTGATTTTTTATGTAAATAAATATTTTTTGTATATTCACATAAATTACACAAAAATTGCATAAAGGAAACTTCTTTAAAATAATTTTCATATAATTTCATAAAATCACAAAAGCAGCAGCAGAATTACTTTTAACAAGCTACTATCCACTTCTTTAATGCTCAATTACACATGCCAAATGACACAATTTGTTGTTAATTATTAGAAGAACTGATGTGTCAGCTATATTATTCTTACAATTTGAAGAATGCATTCCTTAGTTACATGAGCTCGCAAGATAAGAGCGGGAATTCCTTCACTACCATATGCTCGAAATAAATACACACTGTTATCGCTTCACAGCCCGGCTACATATACGCTGATTCTTGTTAAATTGTATAGTCAATTAGTCACTCATTTGTCATTTGTGAACCTGCAAAGTTTAGACAACCTTTTAGTTGTGTTGGGAAGTTACATATCCACAGTTTTGACTTCACAGTGGATTAAACATGCCCAATGAAAAGTAGTGCAACAATATTCTGGTGGTAAAATCCTGAAATTATTGATGTGAGTGTGAGTAACATTCCATGTTATAATTTACTTCTTGTGACGTGAAGCAATCATTTTCGAAATTCAAGGTACTTCTTCGACACAATCGTGAATCTTCCAGGATGGAAAATTTGAGGAAGCATGTGGTCATATACTGTAACTCTACAGTATTTGGTGATCTCTCCCACAAATGATGATTGGTGAGTACCACGTACATTTCTATTAGATCAGCCATTCAGATCTTTAAAAAACATATTTTATTTATTTTGGCACATATTTTTTACTTTTTAGCACATATTTTTAACATTTTTAGTGCATAAAAAATAAATATTTCCCAAGTTTTTGGCACCTAAAAATTCGAGCCGTACTGATTATATTGGAAGTATAGGCCTTTTTTAACTATCCCACCTTATATATCATCCTCCCTAAAAACTGATTAATATGTTTAGGGTAAGTTTATATAAAAGCTTCAGTTGCTTGTTCAGGTGTAGTACAGCAGTAGCACAGAAAGCCAAGAACTGTGGCTGAGTTTTTTAATCTGATGTAACTTTTCAACCTTGGCCTACATAAAGCCATTCTGAAAAGGCACTTGATATCCATTCTCTTCCTTTGTTTTCTGCATTTTACTTCCTGATGAAGAGGGTAAAAAGTATAGTTAATGGTGGAAGAATATATGAGAATGATGAAAAGAGAAAACAATGATATTAAATATGCTGGATTGTCTGCATGGAGTGGATTTATAGTATCTTTATAAATAACATTTCAAATGCCCTCACTGATCCTACTTTAGTATTATCTTACATAGCTACTATTCAGGACAAATTTTAATAGTTAAACAATCCTCCACAACCAAGTGGCAGTAGTAGCTCGTGAATATATATTCTGGAGGTTCACAAACGTTTGAGAATCAGATAGTCCTGGAAATGTGAAATAGCATATGATGTTATAATACTTATGATTATGAACATGTTGATACAACTGCAACCGATCCTAACTACAACAAAGACAATGGCGATGATGCTAATGCATAAGTTGTTTTACGAAAAATGTGGTAAGTTTTGTGGATGTTTGTTGTGTACATCATTAAGTACAGCGTTCTATGGCAAGAACAAAGTAATCTGTAAATTTATAAATTACAGTTGTTGAGAACATGGATAGTGGGAAATATCTGCTTCCCCACACATATACCTTATCTACTTCTGCCAAAGTCGCAAGATGGCAAGATTAATGCATTATTACAGTCATTGTGTTAAGAAGTATAGTGCTAAGAAGCATTAATTTTGTGACCTTCACTTCTACCGTGTGAGTTACCATTTGGTGTCATTAAAGTAAAATTGTACTGATAGAGTGTGGGAGCATCTAGGCATGCTTAGAATGCATTTGGCCCATAAGGCAATTATGTCATACAGTCACACATGCTCAAAAGCTATTTAAAATGTGCACAAATCAAGTTGTGAGACCAAATATTGATGACACATTTCCTCAAGTTTAAAGGAGTAATTTGGCAGATTTAAATGCAAATATTTTAAATTACCACACATACCTTGTGTTTAATTGTTTTCAAAGAAAAATTATCCAATGAAACCACAAGGTGTCAAAGGTTCGGATATTTACGTGCTGTTGTGCTCTTATACAGCAGCCACCTCTGACAAGGGGAACAAGAAACTTTGACTAATTAAAAATGTGAACCAGGACTGAATTGTATACAGCTTAGCATAAATAAATAAATAAAAAAAAAATTCAAAATGTTACCCATGTTTTCTAAACTGAACAAAGTGCAACAATAAAAGTAATTATAGTAATCACTGTTTCCATGTCACTTTGTTCCATTTTCCAATTTTTTCTTTCCCTTTCTATTCTCAACTTGCCATTCTGCTTGTTTAATATCCATATGCTAAACCCACTCTGTCACAAAATGAGGTCAAACATGGATTCGTAGTAAACATGCGACCATTTTGTCACAGTTACGTGTTTCAATACTTTTCAGCAAGTACCTCACTAACAAATTGTAAGTTAGTCTTTTGTGTTTAATAGTCTATTTTATTACATCCTGGATATTATATCAAAGTGCTTATCATAGCAACATCTGTCATTGTTATAATATTTGAATTCATGTTTAATACTGGAAAGATTAAGAGCAAATTATATTTAAGTGTTCTATAGAACAAAATGAAGCCTGGACTGGAAAAAATGTAAATGGCGTGTTATTTATGGACGCCCTTTAACTACTGTTGTTCTCAGTGTCCCATTCTAAATTTGGCATGAAAGACTGCTTAATTTTGCTCAGAGGCCTCTCTATCAGGCTTGAGGTTCCTTTTTACGTGCTGTAATAATTCTACGACACGGCACCAACGGCTTTACATGGACTGGAAATGTAACTTCTTTATATTGCTTAACTTTAACCCTAATATGTGTAGAGGGGTCACACAGACCATTGTTTAGATACTTATGTTGGCAGCTGCCACTTTATTTTGCCTCCCACTGCTCTATACATTAGTGCCTCAAGTATTGACAAGGTTTCAGTATTAGCAAGTGAAAATTGTTGTAGTTGTTAATAACATGTGTGAGATGTGAGACATCTCAGAAACAATTTATGCCAAGAAGTGCAATATCTATACATGGTGTTCATCCAGTGATCGAGTCCATAATACAAACATCCCCAGATGACAATTTAAGTGATTCAATGAAAAAGAAACTTAACACATTGACAACAAATTTAAGATTAAATTTTGTGGGTGGAGCCGACTGAACATGTAAAGTTTTCACTCACCATACAATAAACGCAGGACATATCTTTGTAGGCTTTTGCCTATGTTATCAACTACTGTCAATTGGCTCAAGTATCTGAGCCAGTTGACTGGTGGTGTATCACCTGGCTACATAGATTGGAACCATTCTGAATAAAAGTTGCCAGGTGATACGCCACAACCAAGCTTTTATTGGATAGACATGTAAGTCAACAGCAGTTGAATGTAGGCAAAAGCCTATTCAAACATGTTCCTGTATTTATTGTATGGTGAGTAAAAACTTTACGTGTTCAGTTAACTCCATACAGAAAATTTAATGTAAATGATGTTGACAGGTATGAGGATGACTCCTGAATGGAGGCGATCCAAACATTATAATTCTGAAATTTCTGGGGAGATTGGAAATGTTCTAGTAACTGGTAACTTTGGTAAATTCTGGTAAGTTTGTATAATATTTGAATAAGCTAATAACAGAGATGTGAAATTTAAATTTAACATAAAGTTAAAAGACAGGGTTGAAACACATACATCACTTACATTACTTGTATCTGACCAGTTTTAAGAGTCTTACTCATAGCTGTTCTAAAAATAACTTGTTTTTTTCCATCTACTTCATGTTAATCACGATAAACATTGGCTGAAATGGTTTCCACACAGATTTTGTTGTATCTGCTAAACATAATAAATACTGGCTAAAAATCATCTTTCGTGATGTTGTGTGTGGTTACCGTACTAGCCTCTAATACTCAAGGTCACGGCTTCAAACCTGGTGGAGGGTGATAGATTTTTTTTTTTTTTTTTTTTTTTTTTTTTTTTTTTCCTTTTTTATTTTTTTAAATGTAAAAATCCTTGGCATGACCTCTTTTGGAAAGGAAGTAAAGCCATTGGTCCTGTGTAATTTTTACTTGTACGCAAGTCATGGTTTCACTCTTTTTACCATTTATGGTCAATGAGTTCATCCCTCATCACCATGTGCACATAGTAGTGAATTAGAAATTTCTTGATCAAGAAACCACTGTAAACGACACAGTTGACACAGTACTTGAATTAAAATGGTTTCAGTATGGATTTTGTTGTAGCTGTTAATCATTGTGAATGTTGGCTGAAATAGTTTCAAATAGATTCTGTGTAGCTACCCAGAGCATACAAATGTTTAAAAAGCAGATTGCTGTATGTTGGTCTTGTTACTACTTTACATGTGCCTCTTTGCAAGATCTCACAGTAAACGTAAGAATGGCTTACATATTGACTATTTCAGATACCAACACCCTCACTTGTCTCAGAAATATTAATGCAATAACATTACTTGTCAGTATAAATTATATATTTTGAAGAGATCTACATTTGCTTTTCAGTAGGAGCTAATGAATCTCTTTTAAGTTTCAAAATTACTCAAAATTATAGCAGAGTGAGCAGGCCTTCATGGCCTAGTTACACTAAGTTCTAGATACACATTTTATTCATGCAATATAGTTCAATAAAACTTGTTAACAGCTATTTTGGAGAGAATAAAAAATAAATAAGTTTACATGTAAATGTCGATATTGCGTGGAAAAATGTTGTAATATCTTTGTGCTGCATCCTTGAAAGATGCTGGAATTTAACACAAAGATTGGCACTCATTCTACTTTTCATGTTTGAGTTTTACTTTTTCTCTTACATATACTCAAGCATGCACATGAAACATTTTTTTTTTTTAATTTTCTTTTTTATTTGTTCTTTGCTTTTCTTTTTTGCCTAAAAATGTGATATCCAATAAAGCCATTTAAATCCAAACTTCCTCTACCTGGCACAGATAAGCAGTAGATAAAAAAATGGGAGTTGAACACCATAACTGATATGTGGAAAACTTGATATCTTTCATTGCCTAATAAGTATAAAATAATAAAACAGACCAATAGTCTCCGAGTTAAAAAACAAGCTTTAAATAAGAATTAAACAAACAAAAATGCTGGTAGTTAAGATGATAGAATCATTAATAAGATGTTGGAATTCATAGAAAGAGTAAAGAAAAAAAGGTTAAGAATTTTTACCCTTGAGTATTCACATGGCAAAAATGTTGCATTGGGTCAATCTGACCCTAGATAAATAAAGAAAATATATACAATTTCTTAGCATTCAACTATCTCCAAAGCATATGGTTTGTATCATATATATGTATCCTTATACATATTTAGAATGAAAAATAGTTTAAAAACTGAGTATAGTAATGTAGTTTGAAAATTTACAAAACAGGTATCACACTGAGTACTACTACTTCCCCTGTCATCATCCAGACATGCTGTACCACCAACTATTTAACCTGGGACATCCCCATCCTAATCCACAAGGAAGATAAGGCATCTGCTGTAAAATGGAGCCATCTTGGCAGCAGAGTGCAGCTCAACTTGGACAAAATGACTTGCAGTTTTCTGCTACAATAAATTTAACACTCAAGCTTGCGAAAATGGTCGAAGTGAGTAGCTATTTGTATCAAATTTAAAATTTACCTGCTGTTTTCATAGATTAAACTAACTCATAAGAAATATAATAACATAATTAAAATATTTGCTGTGATATAAGAAGATTTGGTAAGAAACAAATGCAATAATGGCATATGTCTCTTTTCATTAAGAAAGTCAAAGGTACCCGGAAAAGAATATATACCAATTATTACATCTATTTATGCAAAAACAAGAAATCACCTTGGTTGTTGTTGCTTAGGTTCTTTCTCAAATGGAAAGCAAACATTTGCATGGTCAATTGTAACTTTATAAGTCAGAAGAAAATGATGTTCTCATTGAGATATTTAAAATATCTCAACAATATAAGAACTTACACACCACTGGTAATTTTTACAATGTCAACGAATATAAGAGAAACAAATATAGCTCGGGTCACACTGACCCAATGTGAGTAATAAAGGGTTAAGGAAGAAGCAACCAAGTGAGTGTTGTGATAATGTTGCTTTAGGTTCATTGTATACATACAACCTGACTGGTAGTGGTGCTAATTTTTAATATTTATTTCTGACATCAATATTGGCAGGTTCATATTAATTAGTTAGTATTTCCTGTAACTACTAAGTGGAGCATACAGTATGTTTACAATGTTTCCATGTTACAATTACAATTACAAATGATTGGATTTGAAATTCTAGTTCATGAGTTCACCACTATGCACCATGCTGACAAGGAATTAAGCTCATCACCACAGATGGCACGCAAGTTTATGGCTATAAATAAATTTAACTCATTAAATATACGTTATGAAACTGACCAGCATTGCTAATGACAAATTTGTCATTTCAAAACTAAAAATATTATTATTTATTTTTTGTTTTATAAGGAAGTATATTTTTATAGATGATTTTTTTTTATGTATGATTGAATATTAATTATTTTTTAAATTTATTTTTCTGTATCATTTGTTGGTATTCATTTGTTATCAATTTGTCCTCAAAAGTTGCCATTAGTGTCTCTAAATGGTCTTTAAACCACATTTATTTATCTGTATCATTTGTCGATAGCCATTGTTTACACCAAATTTGTCCCCTTAAGTTGCCATTAATATCTCTAAATGGTTTATGAACCACATTTTGAAACACAATAAGCTTTTGTAATAAACTTTATAATAAAATAAATACTACGTTAATATATCAGTTCGGTTAAATGTTTTTGAAACTAGGCAGTGTTTAATTTCACATACTATTTACAAAATATTAACTTTTGCCTTAAAATGAGATTCAGATAGCTTTGTAAATATATATTTCTATTTCATGCTTGTAAAATAAATATGCTGAAATTGAGCAGCTAAGTATCAACATCATGCGTGTTAATATTTACATGCGTTTCAGTATTAGTATACAAAATGTCTATGTTAGTGTGACGATGCAGAGAAAGATGGTTAGATATTGCATATCTATGAAAATAAACTCCATCGGTTAGTGGTTAGTTTGGCTAAGCGCAAGCCCTGATGACGCATGACTGGGTTGGCATGATCGATGCCCTGCCATCTTACCAGGTGGGAAGAACCTGTCTCTGACCATCGACGCATGGAGTTCTTGTTATCTTCATTGACAGCAGCAGAACCAGGAGACTTGCCATTCCAATCGCAATCCCCAACAGCACAGCTTGGTGCTTCACTCTTAGCTCTGGATCTCAAAGTGTTGCGGAACCCTTCAAAAAGGTTGAGCCTGTTTTTTGTTGGGCTGTGCACCCTTGTTGTTGGAACAGGGGATCTATCACCAGGGTCATGAGTGATGCAGTCTGTCTCCAAAGTGCTGGGACAAGACATAGTGCTAGCCTTGTGCAGGTGTTTGTGCAATTTTCCATTGGCAGTAGCATCATGCTCACTGGAAGGTGCAGGTTGTGAAAGGGCCTTCCTGAGGGAGGGGTTCCACACAGAACTGAACTCAGGGGCAGAGCTGAATAGAAATTGAGATAAGAGAAAATAAAACCATAAACAAAACAATAAATAGAGATAAAACAGAAAAACACATGAACACACAGAAATGAATAGCAATGATGATATTGGCAGCAGCAGTGGCAGCAGCACCAGCAGCAGCGGCAGTAGCAACATTAACATAGAAAGCCAAGTGTTTTACTCAAAACTCCATTAAAAACGTACACCTATCCATTGTTGGTTCACGATTACCAACATAGTGGAAATGCCAGGGTTCAAATAGTTTTACGATTTAAAACATAATTTATGGGTTAAAGTAAATTTTACAAACACAATGATGCAATAAAACATACATTTTTAAGACTAGAATAAAATTGCCATTTTACTACCACATTAAACATCAGCAATCTTTATTAAAAAAAAAACAAAAACAATAAAATAAATTTTAATATAACACTAAACAAGAAGTAAAGAAAATAAGAGATAATTTGAGCAGATAATAAAAAAATCTAATGTGTTCCAATCACATGACTTTCTCTACCTGTTTTGCAAACCAACTATTTTTGTAAAATATTTTTTAAATATATCATGTTAATCAAGATAAATAATAACAGAAATTCTCTCATCACTTGTTTCCTACTAAGCAGAATGGGGATACACTAGGCTAAAGTGATAGTAATATCTTTTAAAAGTTGGTTGCTTTGTGAACAATTAAAGTTTGGTTCGTTTTGCATGGTCAGCTGTAACACGAGAGATGAAACAAAAGGAGACTTCCTATTTGAGAAAAATTATGCAGCTTAAAACTTAAACCAATAACAGGGAATCTCTCAGAAAATGGTCAACTCTACAAAAAAAATATGTAGATGACATAACTTTAACGAATCTACATTTTTTATATAATAAGTTTTTGTCCAGAATGAAGGCTATTCCGAAAAAATTCAAGATATAAATGTTATTTGTAATGTAAATATCTTAAGTATAAAGTAGTACATATTTTAATAAAAAGCATTAACACCATTTTTAAGAAAACAAGATTTTCAAAAATGTTGCCAAGAATAGTATGGGATCGGGGAATTTTCTTGAAGATCTTTTGTGTTGCCTCCTTGTAACATATGTACTAAGCATAAATACCAAGATATATTTAACATTAATTTGATTTTGAATCATACACACTTTTTTTAAAATGCATGTTTTGGACATATGGGATGTCAAAACATATTTCCAGCAAAACCTCAGTATCAAATTTTTGGGTGGAATACAATACCTCCTCCATACATTATTGCATAGTGCATGTAGAGAAAGTAAAAAAGCAATATTATTAATCTCCCATTCTGCCATTACAATGAAAAGTGCAGCTGCAGCATAAGCGGAAGATTTGCACCCACCTTATTTAGCGGAAGCATTCACATAGTTACATAGAGCACTACGTAATGCAAGAGTTCGCAAATTCCAAACTTAATGCTTATGTTGCATGCATATAGAAAGAATTCTGCACCTCTTTCTCTGTGCATTGCCAACTTCTGAACAACATATAATTGTAATTAGAGATTTAATGCCTTATACTATTCAATCATGGTTCTGTTGCATTGGGCTATGCCTTACCATTTCAATTGCTGAAGCCAGATGCAGCTCCTATATTTGTTTGATACAACACTTTTTAAGTCCTATTTACTTGTAAAGATTATATGAATTTTCATTTTAGATATTATTGGTTGATTTTAGACATTGGTTATATCTAATTTCAAACTTGGTGCTCATAAACTTTCCCTATGTAATTCATGGATTTAGAAGCCTGTGTCAAATTCTTGCATTAAGTCTATGGTTGCATTGTGAATGGTATTCCCTAGCACATAATGTTAGCACTATGTCTTCATTACGAATGAGCTCTACGAGCTTGTATTAAGATGACGATAATTGCTATGTTTAAAAGATGGCAATAAAATGAAAATATATTTACTCTCCCCTGTTTTCCGCCACAATAATACAATTTGAGGTACATTTTTAATGGAGCTTTCTGTATGTATAACCATTAGGTTGAGATCACCACATACATGTATTTCCAGCTACCACTAGTTGCCAATAAAGCTTAGAAAAACAGATCATAAAGCAAGACTACAAAAATATTCAGTTTAATAAAGTGAAAAAATATAATATATAAATTATACAAGTGGGAAATCAAGTTTTAAAACAAAAAATAAGTGCAAAAAGAGCAGAAGAAGTATATTATATACATACACGTATTAATAAATGGTGCTGGTGTTTTCAAAAGCTACTACTGCATCGCAATGTGCAATATAGGAAAACATTATTTGCTGGAGGGAAAGGATTGCTCTACTTTCATTTGAGGGAAATGAAGTTGGGGAAAAAAGTTTGTAGTTCATTTTTTCTCTCCATTCTATTGAAAATCTTTTGCATTTATTATGTACAAACATACATTTTATGTACAGCATATTACTCTCACTTGTCTTTTTAACGCCAGGGCAGATAAAGGATTTATGGGAAACAAAATTATTTGCATTTTATTTTCTCCCATTTGAACATATTCTTTTCAGAATGGAGGGTCAACAAAAGAATGTTTTCGTTGGTGGCTTATTGGCAATGCAGCATTTAAACATTTTTATATATATAATATATATGTATATTTTTACAAGCACTCATTATTTAAATTCTTTTGCTCTTCCGCAAAGATGCAGTGGACTGAGAAAAACAGTGATTAGAATTATTATTAGTACATTCTTTTCCTCTGAAGAGAAAAGAGGGAGTCTGAAGTTAAAATTGAGTTTCATACCCGTGATTATTTCTTCTTATGCCTTTAAGGACTGTAATGTGCAGGTGGGGGAGAAGATAAATAGTTTTTAAATGAGCTTTCTTGCAGAATTCTTTATCTTCTTCTCTCCCACCCTAAGTCATATTCTTGAAGGCCATGTTGACCTTATATACGTAGGGCAAGGGTCCTAAGGTTATTGCATTTCTCTCTTCTGTTCTTACACTCATGTCTTTTTCAAAACATCTATTTGCTTGTCATGAATCACAGGAAAGACTACAGTTTTAGATTAATAATTTTCTGTACATAGTTAAGAGTTATTCAGCTTTATTGTCTTATGATGGCAGCTAATACATTTCTAAATTTGGCAGTTCTGCTTCTTGCTGATTTATTCTATTCCCTAATATATGTGTATTATATGTAAAAACAACTCATAAGAAATCTTCTTGTGTTTATTGTATAATCCTATAACTGCCAATGCAGAACTGCCATTTAAGCCACATAAAGGAGAAGAGAAGCACATTGATCTTCCTAAAATGGAAAATTGTTCTGTCAAACATTTATAATGAAAATGAGCAATATTGGCAGGATTATCTGATTTTGAAAAAATTAAATAAATACCACAACTCAGTTTTGGTACACTGTGAACTATTCACATGAGAATATTAGAAGCTTAGCAAATATTTCACATTGCCCAAACTCAGTAGAAAAAGACTTAGCAGGCTACATTAAAAAAGTATGATAACTACGACTGAGGCTGCAATAACCTCTGAAACCCTTGCCCTAAGTATAGCTGAATCATGGATATTAGTACACAGTTCTGAAGCAAGTTTCAGAAAATGTTTAGGTCGAGAAAGAAACAAGTAATGGCAGACAACTTTCGTGTTGACATTCATCCAGCTGTCTACGTTAGAGGCCAGACAAAAATACACTTGAATCACAGGTTCCATCACCAACACCACCACCTTGGACAGAGGTCTCTGCAGCTTTATCATCGCTGAGGAGATACTTACACCTCTTTTGTGAGCTCCTTTTGGTATGCAATAGGTGACTGAATGGCCTTGAGAAAGTCTTTCTGTGTTTGTAAGATTGTTTTAATAGTAGATACCCATTCATCATAATTTTCTTTGGAAGTTGCTTGACAAACAAAGCCAAGATTGGGCTTCCTGGGGTCTGTAGACCGTATCACAAATTTGCATGTGTCATTATCCTCCACATGTTCATCCAAACTCATTTTGTTCACCTGTAATGAAAAAGGTACATAAAATCATGAAAACTATCTGTAACAGTGACTATGGACAGGATAATAATTTGTTGTTTAATACCACAAAAGTTGAGTTGTTGGTACAATATACCATGAGCAATGTGATGGTTCTTAACAATGGTGGAACTGATGACAATTACAATTATTATGATTATGATGATGATTATAAGATTATGATAATGACTATTAAAAGAAAACCAATTAAGTCAATATGAAATTGCTTACAGTGTGCAGCTGCACTACTTTTAAATACAGTAAAACCCTGTGTTTACGCTCCCAATTATAATGCTATCCCATTCATTATGCTTTATTTGTAAAGTCGCTGGACATTCCATATTAATACTTAATGATTTTTACCCTCTTATCACTTCCAAATCCTGTTAATACTGCATTTTGGGGCCAAAAAAAAAGAATACAAATATTGTATATAAATTGCAAAATTTTGAATATTTTAAAAATATGATGAAAAAATAAATACTTAAACTGTACTCAGTGGTCAAGGGCTTGAGCGCTTTTCCTAGAAAACCCCTACATTTGTCAGTATCTGGCTGTCATTAATGCACCCCATCCTCTAGGCTGGTCAGGTAGCAGAAAAATGGGCATGTTTCAACAGAAACCTCTTGAGTTTTTCTTTGAATTCTGTGCAGTGTACAGCAAATTGTCATACAGTAGTACAAAATGGCAAATTGTAAATGTAATAATTAGTGTTAAGAACACATAGTAATTGACAATACACTTTGTTAATAAGAAATTAGCTCCTTTTGCTCATTTTGCACTGTACTCCACCCGAATATTCAGAAATATTATTATATTGTATTGCTTATTAAATTAAGTCAACATTGCTTTTTCATACCTAATAAATCATATCCCATGTGTAGCACGTTTAAGGCACACTCCCTTGAAGAATGAAATTACAGGGTTTTACTGTTTTTATGACTTTGTAAATAATTAAGAAGTATTTCATATGTGGAGTATCATTGTAGTAAAATATTTAAAATTAAGTCAAAAATTAAAGTTTAAAAAAGACTAGTTTCTGGGTGCCTCCTCCTATCATCATTTTCTTCACTTTGGAATATAAGTGGAGACTTTGAAGTATTTATAGCTTTTTACTCAGTTTGAAATGTTTTACCTTATTCTATGGTTTTGTATAAGATTAGATGTTCAAAACTCATTTTAAAATATTCACATTCTAATCTAGAAAATCTCAAATTACACAACGTTGAGGTTTACAGACATGTCACTACATTGCTGACATGAACCGGGTAGAAATGTAAAATTTTAGGAAAGTAATTATGAAATGTTTAATTATTGGCACCATGTAATGCTTTATGCAACAGCATTTGTTTAAATTTTGAAACTCCCTACATTGCCTGCAAAGGATTCTGTGATACCCCTCCCCCCTCTACTATTTTAAATACTTTGTAGTAACTATAAATGTTTAAGAAGTTTGTAGGTAGAAAATCAATTACAATGGAATTAAATATGACTATACTTATTGTATGTTGCGACATTCTTGAAGGCTGTTGTCTCTGCTGTCATACAAAGTTTTTAAAGTCTGTTTAGTGAAATTTATTGAGGAAATAATGATGGAAATAAGTATGAATGAGCTTACAGTGCAGATTGGTTATTTCTGTCATTAAGATTTTTAAAAGCTATTTTAAAATATAATGCAATATGGTGTTTGTATATATAGTAATCTGTTTCTACTGGAATTTTAAATTTGTTTCGTTTAAGACTTAACTGTCACTAAGGCTTTTAAAAATTGTTTCATAGCATTGTATATACGATAACAATTGGGTATGCAGATACGCTTTAGCTTAAGAATGTAATCATATTAATTCTTAATTCCATGGTTATCTCTATCCTTGAAAATATTTCAAATTTATCTAAATATTAATGATTTCTTCTCGGGACGTCAGCCAGGTAAGTGTTGGATTAATTTCCAAGCTTTCAGCGACAAATTCTGTCACTATCATCAGGGAACTGGAGAGATCTCCAGTTACTTTAAATTTGACAGTTATTTTGTCATAGTACATAATATTTTATTGCAATATGAGTTCACTGTCAGCACGTGCAATCTAATTTTAAAAAACAAAAGATATGGCAGAAACATCAAGATGTTATAGAAAGTCACTGACTAAATGGAAGGAACCAGAAAAATGTTATCTTTCAGATTAGTAAGTGTATATCTGCATTAAACAATAAAACTTACTTTTAATAGTTAGATAACTAACTTGTTCAAGATTTTCTGAAATAAAATAACATGGAAACAATATAAATCAATGAGATATCAACATTTTCCTACCTGAATATGAGCCTTATGGATATAAACTGGATTGGTGAATTGAGTCTTCTTGCCTACAACTTCACTGAAGATGATGTTCTGTTCAAATAGGAAGACCTGCAATTCCTTGCCTTTAAAGTTGAATTGTGCACCCTCTTCGGAGCATATTAGGGTTCCATGCAGCAACAACTTCCCCTGAGCGGTAATCTTTCCCTGTATGAAAATATTCTACTATTAGAACTTATATGTTTTTCAGTTAGATGAAAAACACAATTAATACTATCTACTGATATGTAGCACTGTCTAGTAATCTTAAGATATGGAGTGAATGAACTGTATTACTACAAATTTCATACTAGGTTCTCAAGACAAACGTCAGTTTAAGAAAAACTTTGATTCTTCCTATTACAGCATACCTGCTCTTTAGTAAAAGAATACATGGGTTTAACAGGACATCAAAACTGTTTATGTCAAAATTATATTTTTAATCTGTACATAATCTGCTGCTGTAAGCAGTATTTATAAAAGTTATAAAGTTATTTAGTTTTTATCTTTTGTATTCTTAGGTATCATTTCATTATTATTTTACAGAATTAAATGATAAAACCATTAATTGTATGAAAAATTTAAAAAAACTGAGAAAAGCATACTGATATTGATATGTGCACTTGCTATTAGCATTAATTTGTTCCTCTTGAATAACTCACTAACCAACACATATAAGCAGGTGAAATGTTATGAGTATGAAGAACATTTTTCCATACATTTCATATTTGAATGAAATTGGTAGAGACACCAGGAGAGACAGCCAAAAACTTAAAATTTACAGGTGAACCATTATGTATATGAAGCTTACATTTTATACATAAGATATCGCAGAAAGTGTGTTAATAAAGTACATGTATGTTTGAAATTGGCACAAAATTGGGTGTAGTTTACATGCAGAACTTAAAAGGTGTGTTTTTATATAAACCATTGCATTTAAGGAGTTTACATTTTATCCAACGATAAAGTAAGTTGTATATTTCAAATTTAACTGAAATTAGTACAAAATTAAGAATAGTTTATATTCCACCAAAGAATGAAGAATTTTACAATTTATTTCCCAAAGCATCAGTTATTATACAGTTCTTGAGTGTTATTGCACTATTTCCACTATTTCCAATTCATTCATGAACAATTCCTAGTCTTGGAGTAAAAGTTAATTCTACTCCAGGATGATTAAATCAAAGAATTTAAACTTTTAATTGGAAAAAAAAAATAATAAAGGATCCACTTTAATTTTTATTTCCATTTTTTCTATTACTACTACTATATAAGTGCACAAGAGCATGTGAACACCCTAACTTTTGACATTTATTAGATATTGATTTATAAATGCTCTTAAACACAATGTACTTTCAGTAAAGTCTACTACATTTAAATCTAACATGCTACACTCCTAAATTCAATGAAATGTGGCATCATGTTAAGAAGTAATTTCAATTATTGTATAAATCTATGATTGGCACCACAAATTTCTGAATATTGTCCATAAAATATTTTGATTTAAAAGGGTTATCATGATAGGATAAATAATGTAATTTTATTACTTTTACTAATTATTAAGTTGTTATTAAAACAAAAGTTATATAAAATCCTCAAATATTTAATGTCAGTAGCACTTCTTGACTTGTGTACATTTTAAAGAGCTTTTGTGTGTGTATGATTAAAATAATATAATTGTCTTATGGCCAAATATATACAGATTGTGCACTCTTGAATCCATGCTAAATGACAAAGCTTCTTCTGTTGTGCTGTTTCTGTATCTTCAATTAATGCTACTAGATGGTAGCTTACAGCAGCAGAGGTCAAGGTCTCTAGATGGCAGCCACCTTAATGCTTCTACTTAAGTGTTAATCCTGTCATCTAATGATTTTAGTAAAAGTAATAATACAAGAACAAGGAACTGCATATTTCAAAATATCCATTCTCAATTGCAATTTAATTTACACATTACTTCATTCTTGTCTTGCAATGCTATACTTAGTAATGCAATCAAGCATCCTTAAAAACTACCCCTTCTTTTGTAAGACAACTTCATTATCATTGTCATCATAATATTTGGTCTGTTGTTAGGTTTGGCTGCAGTTGTATAAATTTATTCATAATAATAAGTAATATGCAGCAGGTGCTTTTTCACATTTCCAGGGCTATCTGATTCTTAAACTTTTTTTGAACACTCAGAATGTATATTTAAAAGCTGCTACTGATTTTTACCCTAAAATGTGCTTGAAATGTAGTAAATTTATGATCTTGTTACAATATGTTTTCTATAGTGGATTATCAGCTAATATTTCCCACTGCTAAGTTGTAATATATTTAATACATTATATATTTAGTAATTATGTAAGAAGGAAAAAGTAAGTAAGTTTGCTTCATGTTATATTATGAATGTATCTGCCCAAAAGAGCTTCAACAGGTAAAACTGTATTTAAATTGACTTAAGAAAAAATGGTAACCTTAAAATTTGTTATCCTAGATATAATACATATGCATATACAGATTTTGTAATGGGACAGATTTGATATAACAGCTGCCAATGACAATTAAGTCATTAAATGGAACAAAGAAATGTTGAAGTAAATTGAAATATTTCTAACAGAAAAATGTTTGTGTAAATATGATAAATTTTGAAATATAAGTATTTAAATTTTTGTTCTGTTTGTATCTGTTGTAATATTTTACTTTTGATAATGAAACTTGTGAAAGTACATTGACAGCTAATAAATGATTTGATCTGCAAACAAGTATGTTTAATTATGCTGGCTTTTGGGCGGTCATTTGCAACTTGTTACCCACGTGCAGGAGTCCGATATAAATTTTGCATTTTTTTATGGTAATTGTTTAAAGAGAGCCAAAGAAAATCTCATTGGGCCTCATGTTTACATCAGATTATTTATCACTGAACGTGGCTTTACAAAGCTATGGTGCAAGGGTGCACCACTCCAGCTAAATAGGTATACCAATAGCCATAACAAGAAGGTTACAAGATGGCATGGAAATGAAATATATCATATTGGCTAAAAGTAAAACAAGTAGAGTAAGTGCATTCAGTTTGTCATATCAGGATTGGTAGCCATACCTTATTGGCTGGTTCAGGACATATCTCAAAAGACCTCAGAAAAACGATACAAAATTTGACAAAGATTCTTTTTTTTGTCACTGAGCATACATATTCATAAAAAAGGAATTGGCATTATTTAAGCATAAACCACTTACATCAAAACCTTGCAGACGACCTACATCCATCATGTCATTGGCAGCCTTAGGGACGACTTGCATCACCTGCATTGCTAAGCGGAGAGATTCAGTCTCAGCAGGAAGATTGGCTCTCTCTGTATACTTGTAGATGTCCCGAAGCAGAAGCTGATATTTCATAATCCTCTGTACTGGTTTAATGAGTAGATCACCTAACTGCAGTTTATGGCCCAATTTTTGTCGTAGTTCCTGTAAAATATGTGTTGCTTCTGTAATTTTTGTAATCAACAATGAGCTATGTTGTATCAAGAGTCGCTGGGAGATGATAATAATACTAGGTACTATAGTAATAGATTTTAAGATATAATTGTGCAATGCATTTTGTTAGTTTTGAGAGCATTTCAGCAAAGAAAGAGCCATCTTAACCTTTAACAGTGTGTATGTGATTTCTGGAAGTTTACTTGTAACCTCTTGGGGAAATAAGGTGGAAGAATGGAACACTCCAGAAGTCTGATGTAACGTGTTATGTACAAATTTTTGCTGATTATTGCTGGACATTGAACTTATGTGTAATTTACCAAGAGAACTTTCTAGAACATTGTAAGAAGCGTATATGAATTCCCGAAAGCTAAGAAGCACCATTGCTAACCATGTCCACGCTGGATGATGTACGAATTTCCCAGTTCCCATTTCCTAAAGCCTATCTCAACTCTTGTAACCATCTTTACTCATAATAAATTTGTAAAGATTACTTTGTTTACATGGTTCTACTGGAATATCCTGGAAACTTCACCAACCTACTCCGCTGGGCAACCGACCAGACAACCCTAATCCTACCTCATCCACAGAGGTGATATCAGGTGTGATAAGGATACAACAGCTAACCAAATATATTTTCATAATATTCATATGTATTCAACATTCCCAAGAGCCATATGTATTATCTTTACTTTTGCAGACTTGTTTCTGCATTAAGTAAATGTTGACTTACATATTAACAAAGAGAAATTTAACTATAAATGTTGCTTAATTAGCAATTTTATTTAAAAATCATCAGAGACTGTAATTGCACATCTCTATAACAAGCTTTTGAAAGTTTTAGGAGCTTGTATATTGAGTATGCTTGTAGAAAATATATATCTCTTGTTACAATTTTAATTTATTTGCCATACTTATAATTTCTAAGAGTATCATATAGTTTAAATAGAGTACAGAAATGGCCTATCAGTCAAATGTGGGTCGAAACACTGATGGACACATAATTTTGCATTTATAACAGACAAAATTACGATTAAGAAGTTATCAAAAAAAAAACATGCTTTTATAAATGGTAACACTTAGATGAGTAACTGAAGAGAATAATAAACTAGGAATAATGGAAACATTATTACCAGTATCAGTAAAGAACTAAAACACAGCATGAATGCACTGAAAACTTCACTCCCTCCCTTCTGTAATGTTATTTAGAGCAAACATCTGATGAGCAAACACTGACATGATTTTTCTACCAATCACAAATTCCCACATATATCCATTATTTTTATAATATTAATATAAAAGGCTATTTTCTAACCATATTATATTATCCACTATACAGGGTAAGTAAAAAGTATGGAACAATGCCTGTAACCCCACTGTTGCAACTCTATGAAGTGATATTGTTTATACCACTTCAAATTGAGTACGTTTTGGATTAAACAATACAGTAGGCTGCTTAATATGTGTCTTTGGATTGAACAAATACAGACAAAAGCTAAGCTAATAAGGACAACAATGCTTACTTCATTGCAAAATCTTTCTGAAAGTAATTAGTCATGGCACAACTTACAGAAAGACAATGAATTGAAATACTAATGATGATTGGCTATGGTGATAGAAGGAGGACCCAAGAAGAGGTTTGTGTCTTGTTTAATGAAATGCATCTAGAACAAAGGATTACTCATTCTACAGTAAGCATAATTTTGAAAAAATACAATGAAACTGGAAGGTTAAAAATAAGGCAAAATCTGCAAGGCCAAAGCAAGCTACAGATGGTGATAAAGCCAAGATCCCCTGACCTGAACTCCATAGACTTTTTCTTGTGGGGATATTTGAAGTGGAGGGTTTACAAGGACCAACCGAGAGATCTTGAAGAGCTAAAGCGAAGAATTAGGCAAGCAATGCAGCTGATCAGGCGAACATATTAACTAATTTATGGATAGACTTTGACAGTAAATGGAGACTATTTGAGCACATTTTGAAGTGAATTCATCATGTATTACAATACAGCACCACTAAATTTGTTATGAATGTGGTTTAAATTTCATGTGATATAAGTTGTCCTAATAAATCTAAATTACAGTTCAAAAAAGCATCTACCTGTAAGTTCCAAGACCTGAAGACCAAAAAAATGAAAACAAAAATTTTTGCCATTAAAAAAAGTCACGCCCTATTCACAATCATAGTAATATGAAAACATGTTGATATCTTACAGCTTTTCTAAAAAATATCGCTTCACAAAACTATAACAACAAAGTTACAAGCATTGTTCCATACTTTTTACTCACCCTGCATATTATACAGTGACTTCAAATTAAGCAAGAGATGTTTAGGTACAATATGTAAAAGCAGCATTCAAATGTTCATTTGTGGTACATAACAACTTAAAGAAAACTGCAGGAATTGCAAATTTTCAAGCATATTAGAAGGCATAGAGTATAGAGCATATTTCATCATGGCATATTTCCAGAAGACTAAACACTATGAAAAAATTAATTTAGACTTTTTGTATAGTTTAATGATCTCTCCATTATTCGTATCTTATAGATTTCCTTTTAATTAAAAGTAATATAAAATTCAATTAAATAAAGATGATTTCACAGGCTGTTCATAAAAATTATAGATATTCATTTTATTTCTCATGTCTATATATTGACATATAACATTTTAATCAAAATTGTTAAGAGCAGTTTTGAGAAAACAAAAATGGCAAACCATGGGTTTGGAGTAGGCAGTTTTCTTGAAAATATTAGTGTCTCATTCTTACAAGATATTAAACTTAAATAACAATTTTGAATAACTTGTTTTTGAACTCACATGTGCATATAGACCTTTTTATAAAATTCCTTTTTTGGGGGTTTGAGAATCACAAAATGTGTACTTATGAGAAATCTTGACATCATACTTTTGGATGGAATATAGTACTTCTTTTAATATAATATAGATGGCAGAAGAAATAAAAATGAGACATTTAAGGTCAAAGTTAAGACTCTTTTTGAACACTGTGACACAACATTTAAAAACAAGTCCTTCCACTCAAACATTCCTTTATTATGTACGAGAGTGAAGAATAAATAACACTCACCTCAAAATATGTTTCGATATACTCCTGTACAATATATTCTGAGACTGGTTTGTTTTGGCAATACACAACATACATATGTAGCTTCCTCTCATACCTCTTGAACAAAGGGCCAATTTCTTCAGGATGTTCTACACAGCGTTCAAGGGCTTTCAGGAAAAAACTGAAAGTGGTAAAATGCAAATGAAGCACAAATATTAAAGCATGCATATATAAGTGAACTTTATGAAACTATGTAGATTTTAGATTATAACAATAAAATGAGTACACCTATGCAGTTCTTAAGGAATAATTACAAAATTTAAGGCATCTTTAAAAAAGAAGTTTTGCAGTTAAAAATCCAGTCCAATAGTTGTTATGAAAAGAAAGTATAGATAGATGTTCTTTTTTGTACCCCAAAATTAGCAGAATTTAATCTATTTTAAACTATTAGTCCTTTTATCTAGAAATTAACTGTATTTGTGATACTCTCAATTGCACATATATTTGGTAATGTGTAAATGTTAAGAATTAAGGGGTACTGATGTATTTAAAGCATCTTTTTGTCTGCAATGCACTCTATCATAGTTGATGACTTAGGGGGCTAGGCACTTTCTATCCCCCTAACTAATAAAGCTAGGGGCATTGCCCTCCAAAAAAAAAAGGTATGTTATTTATGGATGCTCTTTAACTACTGTGGTTCTCAGCGTCCCATTCTAAATTGGGCGTTAAAGACTGCTTAATTTTGCTCAGAGGCCTCTCAATCAGGCTTGAAGTTCTTTTACGTGCCGTAAATCTATGACACGGGACCAACGGCTTTACTTCCCTTCCAAAGGAAGCCATGCTAAGGATTTTTACACCCGAAAAAATCCATCGTCCTCTGCCGGGTTTGAACCCGCGACCTTGGGTATATGAAGTTAGCATTGTAACCATTACACCATGGAGGGCGACATTGCCCTCCAACATTATATCTAAAGGGACCTGCTCCACTCTCGCCAAATTCAAAGATAGATCTCTCATTAAATAAATGTAAAATATGTTTTTAATTTAAGGGTGACATTGAAGGGGATAGAGTCTTGCCCAGATCTCCCCCAGTATTTAACCCAGCTACTATAGCCTCTCTGACATATCAAGAACAAATAGGGTCAGTGATGGGCACTGGAATGCGTAAGAATTGTAAAAATGTTGATAAACCATGTGTTTACATTCATTACATACTGTAATACAATTTAGACACTAAAGCATATCAATCATGTTTTCTGGTAATAATTTAGAAATCTTTGCAGCTACAAGTTTGTCATTATTGTTGACCAGCTTGTTGCTACTGTAGAAAGTCTTTTTAGTTCATGTAATTTTCTTTTGTTCTATACCTGATGAACAGTGAATACCATATTGTTCAGAATGTCTATTTCTGAAATTCTAAATAGATATTGCACCTTGATAGTACATTCAGCAATTTTGAACATGTCTAACAATGTGGTTTATGTCATGGAACATGAAAAAGAATTCAACTTTAAATTGATCACTGGATATGTTAATGAAATGTCATTGAATGTTTATCCCTGCACATATTCCAATGACCTACCTAAAAATAAATGCAGGTCAATGGTTGTCAATATATTTATATCACATTGTATGGAAGGGTAAAAGCAGGGATATGTACGAGTGTGTGCTGAATGGCATATCTGGTTTAAATAGACAGAATGGAGTTACTGAATTTTTCTTGATGGAACTACACATCTGTTAGTTTCATTCCCTATTATGGAAAATATTTTGTAGCTTTATTATCAGTGATCATTTTTCAAAGTAAGGTGTGATACAAAATTCAATTCGTCCTGCATGTTGTGAGAAATCTACTTATATCAATCGCATTGCATCTACTTCCAATTCAGGAGTATCCTCACACTTTAGTAGTATAAGTTTTTAAATTACTTTGTCATTTGTAAGACCATGGAATGAAATTCCTTGTATTTGCCTACACATATTGCTGTCATGCATTCCCATTGCGAAGAAACCATGCACTTAGATATTCATTCCATGGCAGAGAAGTTTATAGGCAGGAATTAACATTTACTCTTTTTTCAGAAGTGTTTAAAGCCTATTCTTCTATGCAATATCACAGGTGGTGGATACTGATGGTATATGAAATAAAATAATAATTGGCAAGATGTCCATCTCTTAACGACCTCAGTCACTGTGTCAGTAGAAATGAACTGGGATGTAACATGTTTGCCAGAAAACAGTAAAAACTAAGACTCAACAGACAAAGCATTATTTTTAAAATTAATTTTAATTTTCAGGCAATTGAAAGCATCTGCACTATACTGTAATTAGATACTTTTTATTTTAGTAACTATACTATTTTATTAATACCCAACTTTATTGCACAATCCTGCTTAAGTCAGTGCTCTGCTTTAACAAAGGAGGCTCTGAGCATCAAGTTATAGCAGCAAGAACTGTTTCAACAAGTTTTGAGGAAATTCTATTTAACTACACAGATATGTACACAACAGTAGGGTGAAGACAATTTAAATCTCTCTTAATAAGAGGTTTTAAAGGAATTGTTTATTTGTGATCTTAAAATATTTTGGAGGTTATGAATTGGAGAAGTTACAGCTTTGGCATAAACACAATGTCTCTTTCTTGTATAAATAAATTGTCTAATGTACTTTTATCAAATTTTTAACTTACTGATTATATATACTTTTATTTGCTCTGTGTAGTATTGCTATATACTTATATTTAGACTTTTCAAAATCTTCTTTCTTAGTCTTTCTTTCTCTTACTCTTTACAAAAAAATCTGATGTGTTCCATTCACATGACTTTCTCTACATCTCTGCAACAAATTATTGTTAAAAAGTTTATGCTTCTATTTACTTCATGCTGATTGAGAAAAATTAGCAGAAATAGTCTTATTACTTGCTTCCTTGTAAATAGAAGTAAAATAAGGGAGTACTATAGGTTAAAGTGATGGTCAAAAGCTGGTTGCTATGTGACTGAAGTTCCTCTGTATGGACATGAGTTAACAAATTCCAGTATGAGAAAAGTATATTTATTAACGCTGAAACAAAAAAACAAGGAACGTTTAAAAAATTATCAACTCCACGAAAAAATAGTATATAACATAAGTGATGCATCTTAAGGTGCTCTACATTTTCTGTGTACTAAGTTTTTATCTAACTCTTATGGTTTAGCAGTTATGCAAAATTCCGTAAATTTCATCCAGAATAAAGCAGTCTTCAGAGGCTATTCCCAGAAAATTCAGGATATACATTTTATTTTTCAGATAAATATCTTTAATATAAGATATTTTAATCAAAATCATTAGAGCCATTTTTAAGAAAATCAAAAATTTCTAAAAAAGTTCCACGTAAAGGGTATTTTGGAGTGGGGGGATTTTTCTCAAAATCTTTGTGTCGCATCCCTGGAAGATACTTAACTTAAATACCAAGTTTGGTATTTTACCTACTTTTCGTTTTTGAGTTATCGTGTTCAAAGACACACGGACACACTGACACACATACATGGGCCTTTTTCTGAAAATGCTTTTTTTTGATACCCTAAAACATATATTTCCGGTGAAATCTCAGTATCAAATTTTTGGGTGGAGTGCAATACCTTCTCTATACACTGTGTACATAGTACATATAGAGAAAGTAAAAAAGAAAAAAGTGGGGCACTAATTAATCTTGTCACTAACCAGCTTCTGGCTATGTAGTCATTCTATCAGGATATAAAAGTTTGAGCTTGTTTTGATACCTCTTCTTCACCATAATGAAATTATGAAATAATGCTTAGAGCTCTGCACATTAAATCCAATACCTCTACTTCAACTAAGCATATTGATAATCAATGCACATTAGGTTGTGTATGCATTCATTCAGCTATCAAGACCACACTAATGATCAGTGATTACTAAAAATAATTCAATAGATGGAAAGGATGAAGCAACTCTCTTCAGACACCTACACAGCCTGGATGACTAAGCTACTTACATACATTATCCTCTTCTTCTTTTTCTACTTGACTTTTTCTATGTCACAGCTTGATAATTCTTAAGTTATATCTGAGTGTCTTATTTATGTGGCAATTGAAGAGACATATATAGCAAGACAAAGAATATTGTGATGCAGCTGCTGTAAGCCAAGCTGTGGATGACAATGTTTTTCAGAGCAACAGCCAACTTGTTCGTAAGAGATAATGCGGGTGGCATCCAACATAAATTTAAGAACCTATTGAAAGATGAGATATATCTGTATGTTCTTATCCTGGTTTTGTAAACTCTCTCAAAGTTTCTGTGACTATGTATCAGCAAACATACTCCTGACAGTAAGTGTTCAAAATTCAGCAAACTACAGGAAGCTACTTACTATCCCTGTGTTCAACACTACCATGAGTGAAAAGGAAGAAAGAAGAAGCTGTTTCACATGTCATTCATTACAATGCTATGTGCAATGCAAAGAAAAATGAAATGTCAGTAATTTACGCTACTGACAAATTTGAAATACTACTCATAAACTAGTAAGTGTAGTGACAATGAAAACTGAACAAAGTCAAAATACATTCCTGCAAATATATTCTTTTATATCATATAAAAAAGAGGAAAATGATCTTTGGGCACTGACATGATTATATATCTTGTCAATATATGTTCCTGAAAATAAGAATATCAAGATATCTATTACTGATGCCACATTATACTGTGTATATAACATGAGACAACTTACTCTCGATGCCATTCATAAATTGCTTCCATATTTCCAAACACCATTTTGTCTTTTCCTCCCCTCAAGTCTTCTGGCAAAGGAATTTCACAGTCTGGGTCTTTCATGAGCGTCATATAGCCTTCCACAACCTCACGCAGATCACGAACATAATCTCTTTCTGTTTCCACCAGTTCTCTAATTACATATTCTCGTTTTTGGAGGGCTGAAGTTTCTGGATGAACCTTTGGTGCTTCATTTTCCGTTGTTTCACTACTTGCAATTGCCACACTCCCACCCCCCTTATCCACATCTGCTTCCATTGTTCCTACTGATGTTGCAGCTGAGTCCGTTGTTTCCACAGGTAATGATGTTGTAGTCACAGAACTACCACTGCCACTACCACCACCACTAACACAAATTTCTGCTGCATCACCACCAGAACTTAATTCTGCTCCTGGTGATTGTTTCAGGTCCCTATTCAGCAAACTATTGCGCTCCTGGTTCTCTGTGTGTTGTTCCTGTTGGTATAATGAGAAAAATAGTTTCATTAGACTTGTTTTACAACAGTAATGTTTAATTAGTTTGTATTAAATATTAATTTCTAAAGTTGGTTACACTTATAAATAATATTTTAGATTAATAAGCAACAGACTATAAAAATGTTAAAACTATGAATATAATCAAAGGAGTAATGAAAACCTTCCCTAATTAAAAAAAGTAGTAGAATATACCAGCATTGTGTTATAAAAGTGAAACAGAGATTTTAAGTCGAGGGGGTGAAAGAATAACAGTTAATGAAATACACTCCATGAAAAGAACAGCAGATTATACAGTGAAATCATAAAAGGAATGAAGATATAATGGCAAACTTGGTATGGAACCTGTTTTCCAATTTATATACACATACCAGAACAACTGGATGAGCATTTGCAACAGATAAATTCCCATAGGATTTCTGAAGCTATGCTTCACTACCATCCACATGGGAAGAGATCTCCGGGTCAAATCAATAAGCATTGGAAATAATTCTTACTTTATGAGATCATAGCAGGCTATAAGGTCTAAAACACTTGTTTGGATGATGATAACGATGATTATGATAAGCAACAAACATCAAAATATGGCTTTTCATTCAGTAGCCCGACAGATCTGATTTTCAAATTTTCTTTTCATATTTAATAAAGCACAGTTTTATGTGATAGATGATATTTACTACTTTATTCTTCCTGCCTTTTCTCTTTTTATTCTTGATGGGTAAAGAATTAATCATCACAGCACCATTATTGTTTTACAATTGTCCATTATTATGAATTTAACAGCAAAGAACCATTAATTAGGTTACTGATTTTATATATACCTCAAAAGTAACTTAATGACATATTTTGGCTTGCTGTAATCTTATTCTTATATTAACATGGTCAACAGTTTAGCTCCCAGATAGTCTCTGGTTTCTGTTCAAAACAGTTAAATAGTTTATAAAGATAACAGTAGTATCTTTATTTTTTAATTAGACAAACATGCTTTAGAGACCTAAGAAAGAAAGTTATATTTAAATTGTGAAACTCTGGACAACAATAAACTTGTATGCTTTTGTATTCTTTTATAACTATAAAAATTCCTTGATATTCATATCGTATGGGTGCAATAATTGCAAGCAACAACAAAATCTAAAATCTGCTCATAGCAATGCTAGTATTATAGTAGCAACTTATAAAAGTTTAAAACTTCTAAAAATCACCATCTAGCAATAGTATTTACATGCAATACATTTATACTTCCTAAATGGTTTGTTTTTTATCATATAAATGAATTTTCAAGGTTTATACTCACAAAACACAATTAACAATAAGTAATTAATACATTTTTGCCAATCTTTCATATTGAATGATTCATCTTTCAAGTATAAATGCATTTGGGACAAACTCTACTATTATCTTAATAAGTTGATTTCTATACTTAAATTATTAGCATTTTTAAATTAGTTATATTATCTATTTTAAACAATAAAGAAACAAGTAACAATGCATAAGGTAGCAAAAAAAAAAAAAAACAATTAGATGATAACATAACAAAAATGCATCCTTGTATAATAATAAAAGTATGTTTAACATTGCACAAACAAAACAAGCTATACTAAAAACTAAACTGAAACTTTCACTTACACTGTAAGAACATTTCACAAATTGCTACAGATACGCAAGCCACTGTGCAGTTCAAAGAAAAGTGCACTTCTATAATTACATGTTTATACAATCCATAGTATAACAACTAAATGAGGCACTTTAAAAATGTTTTCAGGAAACAATGCAGGTGAAGTTGCAAATATACAGGAGAGAACACAAAGCACTGTAATTATAAAAGTTTGCTTTTAACAAGTGAAAATATTTATAAGGATATAAACATAAAGAAAGAAGTACAGAACAAAAATAGTTTAAAATCATACTCATACTATTACTCTAAGCTACTAGTGTTGGAGATAGAGAAAAAAAGTGCATTAATGTATAAATATTTAATCACTCTTAAAATTTGATCTAAAGGCATGCTCAAATAGGTGGATCAAAAGCAACCGTTTTAGCACACATTAAAACACACCATTCGCTCTTTGACGATTTGTTCAATTTCTGCCAAGTCGGCTGATGTAGCTCCTTCCAACGCTTTGAGGGAGAGGCTTGATGACTGCAAAGACAGAGCTACAATCAAGCAACCACGCAACATAGAGCAACTTAACGAAATTCACAACACACACACATACATATAAGCCTGTCTTGCTATGGTGTTGTTTTTAATGCCCCATCAATGAAACACTGCACAAATAAGTAATCTCAGATTTTTAATAAACATTGCTGAAACAATTTTCAAGTTTGGAGCCATTGCCAGTTTCTTCACATATCCCATAAATCATTACTTTCTTTGCACACTATATGGAACTGTGAAAAAGTATTATGAACAAAGGACCAAGAGCAAAACTACATATTATTCACTGCATATTAATGTAGGTTAGTGTAATCAATGCCATTAAGTGTAAACAATTTAAAAGTACATACAAAAAATGAATATAAAATGTTAAATTATTCTAAGAGCATGTCTGTCATACCTATATTAAGATTTTTTTTTTTCCTCTGTACACTTCTTTAATAGTAAAGTTCATTATTTTTTTTTTTTTTTTTAACCAAATATTATCTAGAATTAAAAAAAAAAATGAAGTAAGAAAGAAAGCCATTAATAACAGGAACTTTTTTGGTAACAAACACACCTGCTTGTTTGTTTTATTAGTTTATGAACTTGGATGTATTTAAGGATGTATAGAGAATATGTAGCTCCTAAATTAAGTATTTTTCCTAAAAATTTTATATATCATAATTTTCTAATAATGATCAAATTAATGCAAGTAAAGCTCCATATGCAAATACAAAATAGAATTTGCGTACCTTCTACCAAGTTTCTAACAAATACAAGTGAAATGAGGTTTGTAAAAGTAGTGTTTATGTTTCAATGCATATTTCATCATCATTAAGTATGAAATAAAATAGTTCAGAAGTTTTAGACAAGCGCAGCAGCTCAAGTATAATAACATGAGTCAAGATAGTGACAGTCACTTTACTTAAAATGGAATTTACAAAACATATGTTTCAAAGTTGTTCGCCCTCTTCTTCAGTTGAAGTCCGACTGATGGCTAGGAATTTGCTGTGTGGTCTGTTATGGTGGAGACATAGTGGTTGTTTACAGGTTTAAACAACTACTGCACACCATTTTTGGACGTCACTCACGAAATAGAAAATGGCAAAGTTGCTTAATCCTGTAAACAACCTGGCAGCACTTGCAGTTTTCATTAGACAACACAAAGATCAGCTCACGAATTTTGAAATACTGCCACATGAGTACACACTTCTGCACCAACATTAAGTTAGGTGAGGTGAGTGCCACTATCCTGACTCATGTTATCATAATAGTATAATTCAGTATTTAAATTTAGAATTTGAGTTATTTCAGTTTCTAAGGACATCATATTTTCATATAAATTTTATATGTATGAACTCCCTATAACTTAAAAAAAAGAAAATGCTTTCTCCATTCCAAGCCACATACTTATTGAAACATGCCTAGCTTTATGGGGCTAAAATTCTACAATGTCTTTCCTCAATAAATTCCATCTTATAATATACCAAATTCAAAATAGTTTTAGAACAATAATTAATTGATGAGGCTTGTTACAAAACCAAAGAATTCTTAACATAATTTATAATTTAGTTCTTAGTTTCATGATTGAGAACCAACAATATTTAGTTTAATATGTTTAATTTTTTTCACATACTTTGTTGATGAAGAGAATGTTCTCAGGTTTGCATTTTAAACCTCAAAGAATATACTTCTTCAATCTTCATGCTTAAGTTATAGAAGTTGTATATATACAACATCCAATAAATATCCATAATATCAGAGAAATTATTCATTTTAATAATATTAACAAACTTTTTACTTTAAATTTGTTATTTTACTATTAATAATAAAAAAAAAAAATATATCATTCATTCACAAAATCTTTTCTTAGTGTTTTTGCTAAGAATTATTAATGTTGATCAAACTCCATACCATTCTTCCAGAATGTCTATCAATTTCAGAAAAATAAACAGAACTATTCTTTCTGTTTTAAAGTTGTTAGTTTACAGCTTAGTAATGAATTACTCTGTATGAATTGACAAGTGAAATATTGCATTAATATCATCTTTGTATCTTTTACTAGTGTCCTTTATTTGTATGAAATAGTGCATAAATAACTCCAAATGGTATAGGATAATGCTAGAGAGTCATATTAATAGCATCCCAGGAGAAATCTATAAATAATTTAGAGAGCAAAGTTAAAAAGCTTTGGATATTATATGAAAGGGAGGTTAACAAGGAAAAGTAGTTTTAACCACAAAAGGAAGTAAAGCGAAAGACAGAAAACCTATTAATATCAGGATTAAAACAGATAACAAAACAAAAAGTTTTTCTGTTTGTATCTAATGTCATGTTTTCTTGCAGGATATTATTTTGCCAGGTCTGAATTAACACAAACCCTTTGCACCCTTCACTGCTTTGAAAGTTTTAATAAAACCATTTATGTTTCACAATATCTTTAAAAGGGTCAAAACATTAATCCACTGACCTGTATACAAAGGTGTACTGGCAGGATATGACTAATATGGCAAAAAAGATCTACAGGAGAGACTATTTCTGCCGTTAACAATAATTTTCCCCAAAACTAAAATATCAAGAGGGATCTACCAGGAAATATAGGAGACCATCAGCTTGAGCAATCCATTAAGAAATTGAGGAGTCAAATACTCACATATACAATTATAATGCCAGTACCCCATCTACACACATCAGTTTGTATCAAGTAGCACATCATAGCTGTTCTGGCATACAGAAGTGTACGTATATACAAGCTTCAAAGGAAAATATGACATTAGAAAATCTATAATTATATAATGTATTAAACTGTTTTGATGAGAGAATATTTCTGCATATTCTATGATTGGAGAGACAATATACCATATTATTTATTTTTACTCTTATGTTTATCTTTTTAATTTTATTTAATTATGTTTATTTATCTATTTTTAAACAACTTCATGCCCCTAGCAAAACTATCCTAAAGAAATATTGCTACCATGTACATATTGCTACAGTTATACACATATGCACTGAGAATGGAAACATAATGAATAAAAATTATTAGGAAAACCTTTAACATTGTTAAGAAAGTGCTTTCCATGTCTGTGATGGATGGGAAAATTGCATTAATACATAAACTATATGCTTCTTAGCACATACCCTTTTTCCCTGGTTCTCATCAGTATTTGCCGAGTTCCCACTGGAGGCAGAAACCAGAATTGGTTCCAATATCGGCTTCATGGGTGGAGGTATCTCCAGGTCCTCATCACCATCCTCACCATTCTCCTGGTAACTAGGAGCTGCTGTTCGAGTCACTGGAGCAGCAGCAGACTCAGAGTCCTCTGCAGCTTGGATGGCCTGTTTATTGCCCATTTCACCAGCTGCTGCAGGTGGCTATAAAAAGTAAATAAAATTAAAGCTATAAAACAATCCCACAAAAAATAGTTACCTTTTTGGGAGAATAACACCCCTATCTGCTTGCAATCATATCCCCAAATGAAAGCTGTTGCCCGTTTTTATCATCAACACAATCATAGACTAAGATTAGAAAACTTATTTACATCCCATAAATCTAATTGAAGAAGATGGGTCCATTTTCTTTGTGCAGGTTCTTGCCAATGATACCTGTAAAATTCTATTTTAAAAATAGTTTATTCATTCTTAACATTTTTTTAAGGAGTTAGTTTCAGCCATCTCTTTTAATTCTTCTTTTTTACTGGTTTAAATTCAAAACATATTACCAAACATTGAGGTTTTACAATATGGCATCAATAAAATTCTAACCCAAAGCTTTTAACTTTCAAGCTGATTGCTAGGTGTGTAATGGAATAGAATAGCATTTATTCACCATAAGAAGTACAATGAATTTTTTACTTCATCACAAAAAGATATGCTTTAGACATAATATGTTTTTATGTGGATATAATAAAAAATTAGCTATTTTTTCTATACAGCTCTTTACAAAATTCCAGAATGTCCGCTTTAAATAATATAATAATGTTTTTCATAATATTAAAGTATTAGTTTGATAAACAAAACTATAACATTGATCATTTAGAAATCAAAAATATCCTGTTCAATTTGGTTTGTTTAGTGCACTGAAAGTACTTTTACACTTTGTGTAAAATGTGCAGGGATTACTGACCCATAAAACTAATGGCCCAATGAGTCACTATTCTGTAATGTTTGCATACATTGCATTAAATCACTATCCCTAACCTAAGTTATGCAGAAGAAAATGTAACATTCTTGCTATATGATTAACACAACATAATTTTCATAATGCAATCTCATAAGCTAAAACTATTCTAAAATAGAGGAAAAGGTGGGAAAACAATCACAAGACCATGCATGGTAATTTTTGTGTTTAACTTAGCAAAATCTTCTCCATATTGTATTAAACTTAAATTTGTTAAGCTCATCCAACAGTTCTTCCCCTCTTTATTTTTTAACCATATAGAGTAGGAGATAGTCAAGATAGATAAAACATTCACTTCTAGAATAGATATCACAATCAAAATGATTCTGTCTGATTTCTAAACTTCTAGTTTACATTTCTAATTAAAGCTTTGGTAGTTTATTGAAGCACCTATTAAAGTTGTTTGTTTAATAATATTACTTAATTCTGTAAACAATCTGAGCTAGCTAGAGAACTTGATGTACAAAAAGTAACAAAATTATCCATCAAGTAAGTTCTAGAGTCTATTAGAATTCCATATACCCATAAATTCGATCAACACAGTTCTAATATTTTGTTAATTCTTAAATTTAAATTCTTTTATTTCTTTCCTCATTCTATCTTAACATTAAAAGTTAAAAGTTTTAACATTAGCAATCCTTTTAGTTTTCTGATAAGCTTCTTGCAGGAAAAATATTTTACATACCTAGTTAAAGGTCTGCATAGTACTAGGAAAAGAAGTCTGCTATACAAATTAAAGCAAAACAACTACAATATTGGGACAGGGTCCAAACACTAAAGGAAGGAAATATTTTCAAAGACTGTTTTAGGACACAAGTAACAGCAAAATGGGAAAGAAATTGGTTATGGTAATTAAAGGAAATTGTAAGAGAAGTTGGATTGTGGGAGCTAGACTCAACAGACAATAGGGGGATAAAAAGTATGGAATAAAGTGAAAAGATGGATGACATAGGGAAACAAAAAGCAATAGGTAGCTTAAGGGATAATATTATACAGGAATGTTAAGAAAGTATGGAGAAGAGAAAAATACATTGATGTCTGTGGAAAAATAGAAAGAGAGGGTACAGCATCGGCAAGAACAAGTACAATGCTCCCAAAATATATAAAATTTGATAAAGATTTATACCCATTATATGGCAATGTTGATAACAATTTACACTTGAGTGCAAAGAAACTAAAATGTTGAGAGAAAAAATATGGTATAAAAACTGGGAAAAATTATCATCAGAGATAGTGTACTTAAAACTTTTTGGAAATAATAAGAATGAATTTCTGAAACAACTAGGTAATTATGTAGGGAAAGTAAAAAAGAAATGAGGGAGGAAAATCGCAAAAGAAAGAGAGGAATTAAATAGTAAAACTGATGAGGTTGTAAGTTATAAAGAGAGAAATATATAAGTTGGACGGGTATAAAAATACAAGTAGAGGGAAAGGTACACAAATAACCAGGGTATTAACTGTATGTGAATACAAATTCAGCAACTCCAGGAAAGTAACTATGTATGAAGTTTGTAACTGAAAAGATGAAAATCTATCACTATAACACCTACCAAAAAAGAATTCCTGCATCCATGAGTATATTCACTACTCAAGTTTATTGCTATGCTGGTCATTAGCTGTTTAAAAGTAACAGGATTTTCTTTGTCAGTACTATGGAAACTGAATATAAAGAACCATGAGTTGTGGAAACTTAAAGCACAGTAGTATCACCTCATACACTTCCTCAAGGGAAATCCCTGCAGGATGGACTATCTCTAAAAGATAATACATCCGGAAAATATGGTGTCTTTACCTTTTTAATACATTTGCTGAAAACCAATGGATCGATACATGATAATTTTTCCTTTTATCAAGAAGCAATTTTGTAGATTCCTTGTAGGCCCTATTCAGCACATCAAGTAAAGCATAACCTATTGCAGTTAATAGAGACAGAAAGCAGGGTTCTTGATACCTGTATCTAGGTATGATTACAGATGCTTTGTGAAGTGATTGGCAATGAGTGCTTCAAAAGATTGAAACAAATAACTGTAGTGCCAACAAACAAAAACACCAACTTTTTTCTTTTTCAATAATATCAGAGAGCTTGAAATTAAGACATAAATAAAAAAAAAAAAAAAAAAAAAAAAAAACGTTCATGCTAAAACTTGCTTAAAAATATGAGAGAAACCATGTATATTTAGATGACTATAAAACAGTACAAAGTTTCATCTAAAAGGTCTTAAACACAGATACCATTATTAATTATAATAAACCAGTAAAACAAAAAATATGCCTATTAGATGAAGAAAGATATGTTATGGAAACTCTCTTCTTTAACTTAAGGTCAGCTGTTACTATCATCTTGTGCAATAGTTAATGCATTTATAAAACAGTATGTCTTCATTTGGAATCTCAAGTTCATTGTTATGATTGTTAAAAGGAAGGTTCAAATGTTCATCCTATGTTATTCATAAATAAGTTACTTTGTTTGTAAATTATTATTTAGTTCTAATTCAAGTTCTTTAATGTTTTCTTATAATAATGGTCACAGTTCATGAAATTTATTTTCCAACTGATCTTCTGTGCTCTGGTGAAATTCAAGTTCAAGTTTCATCACATTTGTTAACATACACCATTACAGTGGTTTCTTGGTAAGGGAATTTCTAGTGAATGAGTTCACCACTATGTGTATATGGTGACGAGGGATCAACTCATTGCCCATAGATGGCACTATAGAATGAAATCATAGCTTGCAGAAGTGAAACATTGAAAAGTTAGCCAAAGGAGCTTTTCTTTCTAGGTATGAGGTTCTTTTACATGCAAATAAACATTACAATTGGCCAATGGCTTTACTTCCACACAAAAATCCATCACTGTCCACCAGGACTGAACTTGCAACCTTGGGTATTACAGGTTAGCTTGGTAACCACTACACCTTGGAGAGCATCTGATGAAATAAAATTATCTTTTTTTTTTTTTTTTTTTTTATGTGCTGGTCATTTGGTAAAGTGCCAAGATGGTAATGCCAGATCCTTTTTAGGATTTACTTTTTAATTTGTAAATGACACAGTTAGAACATAATTTTCCTGAATATACTGTTTTCTACTTTTATATAACAGCAGCTGAATAATGCTGAAAAATAAAGTAATTGGCTTTTTATGTGCATTTGTGTTATATGATTTATCAAGTACCTATTTATAATTTTCTCAAAAATCAAAACCACAGCTATGGAATTATAATGCGGCATATGAGGCAAATGAACATACAATATATGACTATTACATAACTATATCTATTACAGTCAATTGATGTAAATCTTGCTTCCCTAGAGTTTAAATGAGTGATTTGGTGTTCAGTTTTGCAGTCTTCAGTTAAAACTAGTAGCTTTAGTTATTACAACAAACTTTCTTGGTGAGCTTTGGAATGTAGAGTTTGATACTTCACTTCTTAGATTAGTGTTACAATTGAAAAACTTACATCAGTAACTTCTTTCCACAACAAAAAAGCCAGCAGAAAGAGGAGGCTCTCACATATAAGCTGTTGAATGGCCAATCTGTACTTACTTTGAAGCGTTTATCGGAACCAGCTTTCTTCAGAGGTGGCCGATCGGGGGCTGTGGAGGCAGCACCCTTCTCCACCTTCCCACTCTGGCCACTCAACTTTCGGAATGTTGGAGCCAGACTCCATTTTCTCCTAAAAGTTAAGATAGTTAATGATGTAATACATTTTCTCTACTGAAAATAATTAAATTGCTCCTGAATGAAAACATATCTTTATATATCTATATTGTATCAGTAATTGATTGATGGTAAATACATCACATTGTCCAACAAAAATATTTTTAAAGCTAATTTTGATTCCTTAAAACTAATCTAGGGCCACTTGATACTACATATTAAGCTTCAAAATCTAAAGAGAGCTATGTATTTTTGAAGGCAGCTTATTTTGTATAATATGTAAGAAAATTTTACATCAGAATGAACCAATTTCGATGATAAAGCCAAATAGCATTAGTTAGAATGCAGAAAGTGGAGTTCAGAAATTAATATAGCAGCTGGTAAATTTTCTATAGGCACAGATTCTTTAATTTGCAGCTGGAAGATTATTCACCAAATATTACAATGCTCTTTGTTAAATATAAAAATATATTTTAATTTCACATCATGCATATTGCACAGCATAGGATGAAACTTTTCCATACTTTAATTAATATGAAAATGTAAAATGTTTTTCCCAGTAATGCTAAAGCAAAATATTGAAATATTCAGATACACTTTCAGTAGATCCAAAGGCACTCTACATAATTAGAGTGATAATGTTTTATTCATTTTGCACAATGTTTTTCACGCTTTATTAATAAATTGATCATGGGTTGCATTACCTAAAATGCAGGAAATAGCAATAACATATCCCTAAAATGATTTCATTATTATTGAAGTGCTAAGTGGCAGATTCATTATAATAGAATGTATGAATGTATTTATTCTATTTTTCATCTTTCCATTCTAAAATCTATCATCTCTTCTAAAATCTCATTCTCTTATACATAACATGAAGACTTCTAATTGTTCAAGCAGGTCTTATGAACCATTATTTTATTAGTTGCCTAAATGAATAAAATTAATAATTGAAACAACTGTTGTTTCAAAAAAAACAGAAATTTGGAGCATAATTTGACCAAATAAAGTGTGCCACTTGAAAAGAGATATTTATCAATTTAAAAGCAATACTTTTGATCTCCTTCTTTAAACCTATGTGAGCAATTCCTGAAATAACACACAGTGTAAAAATGTAAAGGGGTGGCAGTTATTTATCAATGTAACCAAAGCTCTGCAGGATTAACTCAAATTACAAAAATCGAAGAAGCTAAAGTGTCTTAGATAAAAAAAATATTTCATTAAAAATAAAGTTTTCAAAAAAATGAATTATGGATGCATAAAAAGAACATTATACATTGTTTCCAGAAATATAATGACTTTACACTGATGTAACATCATTTTCCAATGCTCTAAAATTCTAAATACTATTGAGAAATGTATATTATTGTAGAATCCAATCATTGTTCTAATGACTGAAATTGTCAACAGACTTCAATGCAATGGTAATCTGTTGTCAGGGTTTTGGAATTACACAAGATTCATTACTGGAGATAATATGTGAACCTCCAAATCAAAATTTTTGCTCAAGAAATGTTGCCCGTAAGTTCTTCAAAACCAATCTCAGCTACTGAAGTTCCAGTTCCCAGAGGAAATGGATGTTTATATAAACCCATGGGGCATACATTGACATTCTAATTGGGAAACACTCCCTCGCCCCATTCATCCAAACAGTTACCTGATTATGCCCTTAGTCCTTTTAATAAAAATGCTTATTTTTTATTCAATGTTCCTCAAAACACATATTTCCAGTGAAATCTTTGTATCAAATTTTTGGGCGAAATATAATACCTTATCTACATGCTCATAGTGTTTGGCAGAGAGTGAGGAAAATCTATAAAATTCATTGGAATAAAAAGGATCTAAAACTATTACTGAAAATTCAAGATTTGCTTCTTGTTTATAAGGACAAAAGCTGAAACATGTGATTTTAATAAAAATTGTTAGAGCTATTTGTGAGAAAATAGTAAAAAACATTTTTCCATATAAAGAAATGTTTGGGGTATGGAAATTGCATGAAAATGTTATGTTAGGCTCTTTTTAAATATCTTTTAAAGAACTTAAGCCTGAAATGTGCTATACAACATAGTTTTAGTTTCTGAGCCTCTCTCTACTTCCATCGACCTCTCTCTCTTTCTCTCATACATTTCTCCAAAACTTGTTTTATTATTAGTTTACGATGGTTCCACCACTTGGCATTACTTCTATACGTGGGCACTTTTGTTATTTCGTCATTAGAGCCACATTGTAGTTACTTACTAGTATTTTATAAACATTTAGGGCCCCAAGGCTACAAAGGGTAGCCCAACGTGGAGGACCCTAAGCCGCAAAGCGTAGCCGAGGGATCTGTGAAGCTAAAACCCCAATGATCCCAAGAAGAAGTCAAAATTTCGGCAATCTGGCAACTTTCACATCTGAACAACTTAATGTTTTCAACACTTTCAAGTGTGGATCGCCAGTAAAAGTCTTGGTAAAGCTATACGACGGTTCCACCACCCATATACTGATATGCGCGCGGCACGCACACACGCGCTAAGTTGTTCAGATGTGAAAGTTGCCAGATTGCCAAAATTTTTACTTCTTCTTGGGAACATTGGGGTTTTAGATTCACAGATTCGTCTACACCCTGTCGCCTTCGGCCGCAACTGCTACACTCCTCAACTTATAAAAAATATCCCTCGGCTACGCATTGCGGCTTAGGGCCCTCCACGTTGGGCTACGCTTTGCAGCTTAGGGCCTTAAATGTTTATAACAGAACAGTAAGTAATTACAATGCGGCTCTAATGACGAAATAACAAAACTACCCGCGTATAGAAGTAATGCCAAGTGGTGGAACCATTGTATACTAATAATAAAGTCTTGATACCGCTTGTGTGTGTGTGTGTGTGTGTGTGTGTGTGTGGGGGGGGGGGGTTTTGTCCGTTACTTGTACCTGGTATACATAAACTGGAGATAATATTGTGTCTTTTTGTTGTTTTTTTTTCAATTAAATTGACACTGGACATTATTGTGGGAAGCATTCTATTTATGTGGTGATTGAAAATGAACTAAGAATTCAGAATCGACAGGCACTACTCCTTGCGCGTTATGGTGGCACAAGTGACTCAGTTTGGAACGTGGCATATCGGCACAATGTGATTACAAGTAATTGCCCAATCAGCAGGTAGCTAGATAAGGTCAGATCAACTACTTGTCCACCTGCTGCGCGTGACTCACGTCTTCAATTGTTTGCTTTTATGTGCGCAGCTGTTTTATTTCGCATCCTCCGCAAAATTCTAGGAAGGTACATATTTCACAAAATCTAGTAATTCACTACCATATTGCATTCTAAAGTGAGCAATATTTAAATCTGCTTTCGCAGTTTTGTTACAATTCCTACGGCTCAGAAAAAGATTTCCTTCACGAATTCAACTGGCTCAAAAGCGAATTTAGGTTGTTTGTGGCATTCCTTGTTTAATGTTGTCAATGTGTAAAGTGAAGTTTTATAACACGTAAGCGTAAAAATAGCGTGAAGTTGTATTTATTTTAATAAATGAACAATTATTTACTATCATAGCTTTTAGTTTCTTCGCACTTCACAGAAATATGCAAGAAGAATATTCTCTTTGTATTCATTTACATTTTCTTTGAACACCACTTTTTGAAATTACAATATTGCGATTTAGAAAACAGATCTCCTATAGCAAGTTCCGTACATCATGCAAGTTTTGCAACTTATGTTATTTTTTGTTTGTTTGTTTTTTAGTTATTCCATTTTTATTGAAATAAGTACCTAAGCAAATTGTTCTGAGGCTGTAGAAGTATCTTTATTCACTTATTTTCAATGTTTATTTCAACACGTATACCACATAAATAACGGTGCAATAGTCTGCCTCGGTAGTGTGGGGGTAGCGTGTCTGCCTCACATTCAAGAGGTCCCGAGTTCGAATCTCGCTTAGAGTGAGTTACGTGTTTAGGCTTTTTTCGGAGAGGTCACATATTCTGAGAAAACAAATGACGAGTAACTTTAATCCATGAACCGCAAAAATATTTGAGCATCATTTCGCCGATTTCATTCATCGTCCGTATGGCTAACCAGGTTAAAGAAGACTACAAAATAATAATTAAAGAAAAAAAAAACTGTTGTATATGTCCCTGAAAACATTAACCCCGTTCTAATAATTAATATTTTTTTTCATACTGCCGTGCAAAAAAAAAAAAAAAAAAAAAATATTGTATGATACACGTGCGAACTTTTTTTCAGCTACGCCTCGTTTCATAAAATCCAAGTTGATTAAAAACGGCAACGACTACACTTATAACAAATAACAATTATTTCCTTTTATAAATAAGGTAAACTGTCATTGAAATGTTGCAACAATATCAATATGGATCCTAATAATGCAAAGTAGGTAAAATGTGGCGGATTATGTTGACTATAGTAGTAGGTGTTTAATATACTCTCATTTTATTTACATTCTATCAATCGCACAGAAGGCGAGGTAATCATCCAAAAATATATCGAAAGTTCACCAGAAATATACGTTCTAAGGTCATTGAAATAGTACGTACGTGTTACTTAAGAAAATTCTTCTTCCCCCTAGAAACCAACTCATGATAGTCACAATAATAGACATAAAGACGATCTAGCAATCCCCAATCATCGACTACACTTTTAAAAAATATACCTAGTTTCATGGGAATAAAGTTTTATAACGCCCCCCCCCAAATGAAAACAATTGCATAAAAAGAATAAATTTTAAAAGAACCAAAGAGATGTCTAACACAAACATATTACACACCTTTAGTACTTATTATTATTATTATTATTATTATTATTATTATTACTATTATTATTATTGTGTGGGGGGGACTATGTTTGGGTGGGTAAGTTGTACGTAAGGTGTATATAACATTTATGACCCGCCTGGGTAGTGTGCCTCACATTCAAAAGGTCGTGAGTTCGAATCTCGCTTAGTTATATATATATGAATTACCTGGATGATTTTGACATTGTTCTTATGTGTAGACACTGTATTGAACAGATAAATAAAAAGTGGTCTAGCTCTTAATAGTGCTTTTCTCTCCGTCTTACTTTTGACTCCACAATGACAATTACCTGTACAGTGACGTCTATAGACAATGCCTGTCATCTAGGGCACTGATATCACTACTCGATCACTTCATTAATTTTGTTTTATATCCTCCCTAAAGCACAGACTTCCATCACGGAGTCAAACAAGTTCTCTCTTAAACAACTCACCCTGTCATTTGTTTGAACATCAAACGCAATCCATAGAATAAACATCAGCACTAGGCTTACCTTTCACACATTACAAAGCTCTGAGCATTTCTGTGGTACTATTTCCTACGCACTCTTATCACAAATGATATGGCAGTGAAGCCCTAACCTTTGAATCACAGTTTCCTTATCTGAACAACCGTTATTATGTAGCAGCATCGCCGTAATCTTAGGTTGGACAGCAAGGGTAATTAACCTGTGGCAAGGGGTATTTACCTAGTTACAGAAACTTCTGCGTTGCGTTTGTCGTCTTCCTAGTATGTGATATAAACCGCTTTCGGTCGCTCGACCTAATTAACACAAGCCTGTATAGCCTGCTTCGCACCAGAATCGACCCACTAGGCCTCATTACATTAATGCAATATACAACTCGTATTAATTCTTGCACATTAAATCTATTTATCTAAGACTAGTTTGACAAAAATATGTTCCCTCCCACATTATGCAGAATGTACCAGAGACTGTACTGAGCGGGGTTTTTAGAAAATTGGAATCTCCCTTACTACAAGAAAAGTTTTAATTTCAATTGCTGGAATAACTACTGGAATTAACTCTACACTAAACTCTAACTGTACACGACAATTTTTATGAAAATTTTGTTTTTCTAAAAAGTAGCTCTAACGATGTTGATTAAAGTAGGTATATTAAAGGTATTAACATCACAAATAAAATTTATATCTTCAATTTTTTGTGAATAGCCTCTGAAGACCTCTTCTTTCTGGATGAATTTGATGAGTTTTGCATAACTGGCAAATCGTACGAGATAAAACAAAAACTTATTACACATAACATGTAGATCTCGTTAAAAACTTACTACACATAAAATGTAGGTAAGACAAAAACTTACTACCTACACATAAAACGTAGATCTCACACATAATTTGTCAAACACGTACACGTGTTTTGGGTAGAGTTGCCCATTTCTGAGATATTCTTTGTTATTGATTTCAATTTTAAAATACTTTTAACTTTTCTCATTCGGGAATTTGTCACGCTCCAGCAACCTAAGAAAACGAATTTCAATCACATAGCAACAGCTTTTATAACATTTGACTATCGCCTTAGCCCAAAGTATTCATTCCCTTATTTCCCTTTAGACACATAGTATAAGAAAGTAACTAATACGCCCATCTTCTGTTTATCTTGATTAGCACGAAGTAGAGAGAAGGATCAGCTTATATAAGAATAATCTATTGTGAATGGAAAAATGTGAGTGAGTGAGTGAGTGTGTGTGTGTGTGTGTGTGTGTGTGTGTGTGCGCGCGCGCGCGCGCGTGCGTGCGCATGGCGTCCCTTCCCCTTGACAACTGAGTTTCTCTGCCAAAGCCTTGGATTCCAAGTATTACAGCAGAGAGTGCACTTTACTCTTGTAATTTGACGAGGTTAGGGCGTGTATGATGTTGAAACTGGCTGAGATAAGAGGTAGAGACTTGGTAGGTAGTTTGCTTCAAATTCAGATAAGAAAGCTTTAAAACCTCTAATTTCCTCTCCGTAAGACGACACGCCATCTGTTTGTTCCTTTATGTAGTCATAACATGCACCGTGTTGGCTAAAATATTTTGTATCTGCCACAAACAACGTGTGAAATAATATTCAAAAGTACTCGGGTTTATGACAAATTCGTTGCGGTAATTAAGGTTACAACTAGACACTCGGATAAAAAACAAAACAAAAAAACTAGTTTCTATTTAGCATTCTTACGTACTTTGTTGTGTTACATGCAAACGACTACCACAAACACGCCATTTGTGGTTTGGGTGAAATGTACACGTGTAAATATATACGTTGTGGTTAGGTTTCAACTCATGAACTCTGGGGAGTGATAAAAGTTATTTTCTAAAGTATTAAAACTAGAACTGTAGATAATTTTCTGCACAGACATTACTGTCAACAAAAGAAATTTTCATACCAAGCTTAGTTTAAATATATGTTTTCATTTTGGATATATTCATACATTTATTTGGTTTAATTAAATAAAATCAAAATGTATCTTCTCCTATAGATATTAAAGTGTATTCATATTTTAATTTCTCTAGCACGTATGCACAATGCACATCGTCGATACAGAAGGTCTTGTATTCCACCCAAAAATTCGACAGGAAAATTTCAGCGGTAATATATGTTTAGGGTCCTCTGAATCAAAAAAAAAAAAAAAAAAGTACATTTAGGAAAATGTTCGTGTGCGCGCACGTGCGTGTCTGTGAACAGCATAACTTAAAAACGAAAAGTCGGTTAAATACCAAACTTGGTATTTAAGTTCAGTATCTTCCAAGAATACGACACGGAGATTTTCAGTAAAATTCCACCCCTACTACCCTTTACATGGAACATTTTTCGAAAATGTTGGCTTTCTCAAAAATGGCTACAACGATTTCGATTAAAATACCTCATTTTACCACAAATAAGATATTTTATATCAAACGAAATGTATATTCTGAATAATAGCCTCTGGAGATCTGTTCGTTCTGGATGGTTTTGTACATCGTGTGAGCGAGAGAGAGAGAGAGAGAGAGAGAGAGAGAGAGAGAGAGAGAGAGAGACTTAACCACACAAAAACATGTAGGTCTCATTAAAACACACCATTAATGTCATATACCTTTTTTGTAGCGTTAACTGTTTCCGAGATATTTCATGTTATTGATTTCAATTTTAAACTACTTTAATTTTCCTCAAGTGGGAAATCAACTTTCATTCTGCATAGGCTATTACCAGAAAATTCAAGATATACGTTTTATTTGTCATGTAAATATCTTAAATATAAGAAATTTTAATCAAAATCGTTAAGAGCCATGTTTGAGAAAACCAACATATTTGAAATTTGTATGCAAAGAGTAGTTATGGGTGGGGTGATTTTCTTGAAAATCTGCTTTTGGAAGATACTAATCTTAAATATAAGTTCGGTGTGTAACGGATTTTTGTTCTTGGGCCATGCTGCCTACAGACACATACGGACATTTTTCTAACAATGCTCTTTTTTCTTTTTTTTCTTCAATGGGTCCCAAAACATGTATTTCCGGCGAAATCTCGGTATGGAATTTTTGGGTGCAATACAATCTCTTCTCTACACTATGTACATAGTACGTGTAGAGAAAATAAAAAGTCATTAAAACTATAGAAGCAACTCACACGAAAGTGGCTTCGTCGAACTCCACTTGGCAGGAAGATAAGAGAGGGATACCTCAAACTTTCAGGAACTAACAACCCGCATAAATCTTTCTAAGGAACATCTGCATAGACTTCTGGTCCACGTTTCACGTTCTGCTAGGCAGTTCAGAACTTCAGAACTTAGTGCTCAACTTCGGCAAGCTGACATTTATTTCAGTGTTTTTACCTTAGTTGTGTGAACCTAGGGATGTCGCTATGCGCACTTCTGCCTAGAAGAACACATAAAACATGTTAAAACTGTAGGGGTACGCGTATTGAATACATTTTGAGAAAATTCATCTGCAGCAAACTCAAAATGTCTTTTTCACAAGCTTCATTACTAGATATTAGGATAGATCTATAACCTATGTCTTCCAAAGCTTCATTTTAAACGTATATTTTAAAGGTATATCATTTTGAAGCTTATTTTTAAAAATTCTCATGTGTTCATGACTTTCTCTGCATTTCTGTAACAAAACGCTTACTCTTCTATGCTTATTATCTGCTTCTGCTAATCGAGATAAACATTAGCAGAAATTGTCTTACTACTTGCTTCCTTGTAAGTAGAAAGGAAATAAGGGAATCCACTAGGCTAAAACGATACTCAAATCTTTTAAAAGCTGGTTGCCATGTAGCTGAAATCTCTTTCTTTGCATTGCCAGGATTTGACAAATTCCCGTACAAGAAAAGTTTAAACATTTTAAAACTGAAGCCAATAATAAGGAATATCTCGCAAGTGGACAACTCCACGAAAAAAAAATTGCATAAAATATAAATTGTATGTTTTAACGAGATCAACACTTTTTGTGTGGTAAGTTTTTGTTATCTGTTACGGTTTACCAGCTAAGCAAAATTCAGCAAAATGCATCCGGAATAAAGAGGCCTTCAGATGTCATTCCCAGAAAATTCAAGATATACATTTTATTTGTCATGTAAATACCTTAAATGTACATTTTATTCAAAATCGTTAGACCCATTTTTGAGAAAATAAAAACTTTCGAATCATTTTCCATATAAAGGGTTGTTTGGGGTGGGGGTATTTTTCTTAAAATCTTCATATCGCATCCTTGGAAGTTTGGTATTTTACCGACGATATCTACGGACACCCTAAAACGTTAATTACAGAAAAACATTGGTATCAAATGTTTAGGTGGAGTGCACTACCTTCTCTATCTACGTACCATGTACTATCTAGAGAAAATACACAAGGACTCACAAACTACCGGTGTGCCCCCTTACATAAATCTTGGATTCCCATTCAAATACTGCAAGCCCTTTCTACTTATCATGACATTCTGCTTCGTCTTCACAAAATGCCAACCCAATAATAAACACTAACGATAGGCTTGTTTCCTTTCTTGCATCAACAATAGGTGTATGCTGTTACTGTTAAAATAATCTGCCTCGGAGACTTATCTATTTTCTATTCACTCTTGGGTTGATCCGCGCCAAAACAGATCCACGTGGTCAGTCCACCTGGTACAACACAGTAGTAGTGCGCGCAAGAATGTAGTTCCATGCTAACATCTAAATTACAGAATGAATTTGTTCTTAAATTGTACAATATTCTATACAACTGCCAAAGAGTTAAATTGACGCTAACAGAGCTACTTGTCCCAGCATGCTATTCGTATGAGTCACGTGATTCCGCAGTAACGGTCGTTACTGTTTAGAATCATGGAGGAGGGTCGCTACTGTGAGTTTTCTCCTGCAATTTCCGAGCTACATAAAGCATAAGGCTGGTAAACTATTGACTAGTGGTGAAAAAACTATAATGTTGAATATTTTTGGTAAGTTTTGTGAGAAATATCCAACACTTCCCGTGAAAGAAGTGATGAAATTAAATTCTGAGTTCACCCGTGTTTAGGCTATAAATATAAACAGTGCTCATAAAGAAAAACCTGAAACGGAAAAAGTGGTTGCACCCGGGAAAAAAAGAAAGCGTGTGAAATATGCGATGCAAGAATGTGAAGAATGCAATTCGCGTAGTAGTGCACAATATATGTTTTAAAAATAAGCCGCCAACAGTTAATAAAGTGCTCCATGTAACAAAAGAAGAAGCGCGTTTTGGGAGATGGATAGTTTAAGTGACACCATTACTGATAACCTGGTAAATAACCTTTGAGAAGAAATCAGCAGCAAATATTTCAGACGACGATTCTAATCTGGAGGGAATAGAGTCGCTTCCAGAAAGCGAATAAATGTAAGTTATCCATTTTTCGCTCGTGTTTTTTAGAGTAAAATATTACATATGTACCTATTTATTTTGTTATGACTATCAATATTATTTCCATTATACCTAACAGAATATTTTAGTCACAGTTTAAGTTGTGGGAATAAGGGATCTTTTCGTTGTACACTACAATATGCTACGTGTACGCGCCGAGTGGTCGTGAAAGTATGACAGCATTTCTGGCGCGAATGGCGGAAGGCTACATTATAACGGTGCGCTGGTTGCCTGGGTTTTGTTTTGGCGAGGATCAACTTAAGGCTGAATAGAGTCTAGTTGGCCAGCAGAGCTATTTTATAGCATCAAATGCTGCGTGGGGGCATACGAGCTTTTACAGAGAGAACAAACCTTTTGCTAATGGCCGTCGAAAGATTTTGCTTTTTACCCCATAGTTTTTTATACAACTAAACGAGCGTGTTGGTTTGATATGCATGGCGTGCTTGCAGATATGATCAAATCGCAAAAAAACATGTACGAGGCTTACCCTGTACTTTAGTATTCCATCTAAGTTTATCCTAAACCCTGCCCAACTAAATTATGTGCATGAGGGGACCGCATTAAGTCCTGGACTCACGCGAACTCCGTATTTTTAGCGTCAACTTCATGCAGGTAATTAACCTAGGGGGTTGACACGCCATAAACATCCCCTAGATGGCGTCATGCGTTAAGTTCCGCTTGCAGTTTTAAACGAATTTTAGTTTCAGTGGCTGCTATGCAGATTCCATAATAAAAACTCTGGTGTGTTCCATTCACATACTTTCTCCAGCTATTCAAAATACAAACTATTCTTACAAAAGATTATTCTTTTATCCACATCTTGCTAATCAGATAAACATTAGCAGAATTGCATTTAAAGGGCATTTACAAGGACTGGAGAAATTGATTGTTATCATTGTCGCGATAGTCGGCATCTTGCAATATAATGGCTGCGAGGAAACAACTTATAGACCCATCAAATTACAAAATTCTGGGTAATTTGCAGCCTCCATTTAGATTTGAGGTGGTAATCTTAGCATTTAGAATATTACATAATTTTACATTTTTTTTTTTTTTGATATTACATATTTCATTAGGTACATATTTTGATGCTTTTTGTTACATAAATATGTACATGCAGCTTGATATTGCATAAAAATCCGGGCTCTAATTATTATACACAATAATTGTGATATTTTCGCTTGCTAGCATGCATGGTTATTTAAACAGTAACTTTTAGTGTCTGAATGCAATGTTCTATAATAATTAGCTTTTTGATGCATTTTAAAACTATTCACATACAAAAATCTAGATTTACAATAAATTAATTTGCAAATAGAATTGTCATATTACATTTTTACGTAACATTAATTAGTAGAAGAAATATTGCTTTTCGTAAACTCCAAAACTCTTTGTCTTTTTTATAAAATTTAGTAATTTATTTCTCAAAACTGGAGCATTATTTCGAAAACTTATAAGGCAATTTTCTTTAATCTGCTTTTAAAAGTCGGTATACTTTTTTTAAACAACATAATGAAATTATATCCATAAATGGTGCTTAACGTGTGCAAAGTGAGAAAAGCAATACATGTACTTAAAAGTTGAGAATTAATTTCATTTTATTACGGAAAAAATAATTTTGTAATGTTTCACAATTTTTGGTCATTCAAAGATCTGGCGGCACCGTGGCAGAGTGGTCAGACCGCTCGCCTCCCACGTAGACGGCTCAGGTTCGATTCCAAGCGCCCGGATGAGGGATTTGTGGTGGACGAAACGGCGTCTGGACGAGTTTTCTCCGGGTCCTCCGGTTTCCCCCGCCACTCGTTCCACCAGTTGATCCATCATCACCTTTCCTATCATCCATTTCGCTTTCATTTCATATCATCGACTTCCTCACGCTTATGCCTGACTATGGGCTGACTATTCGTTCCAGGTTCTCCATTCTGTGGTTACCTGCCACTCGTTGGCTCCCCGACAGGGTTCTGACCTCTAGGCACCCGTTTGTAAGTCCTAGGGGGTGTTAATCCTACATAAGGGGAGGAGGGTAAGCCAACTATGAAAAGCATTCACAGATGCATCACCTTATGTAGTAGTTACCCAAGACAGTGCAAGAGTATATTAGTATGCTTTATATTTTATTAGTTTAATTAATACTTTTACACAGGTTTAATATAAGACATGTATCTGCTTCAGTAGCCAAGACAAAATCTTAGGGTGAGAAGTTGCCAATTGTATATGCCAAGGTTACCTTCTTTGTTAATATTGCAGCATATAGGCCTTTATAAGAGCACGATTTTTAGCGCATTAGAGACATAAGTAAAAGGGTATTTTTTAGAGAAAGGTCTCTTCCCTAAAAGTTAGCACCTCGGGGACTTTTCCATTATAAAGAGCGGTCAGTGAGTCTAACACAAAGAACTTACAAAATTAATCATGTGGCAACGTTATTTTCGTGCTTCTTTTCAACCAATCAGAAATAAGCTACAAGATTGGAGATTTTAGGTATATAAGCGATGCGCTTAAAAGAAATTAGGCTTCTTTTTCTTCTTGTTGGGCTGCTTGTTACAGTTGTGATGCTGTACATAGTACGCTATAGGTTGTACGTACGTGAATGCGGCGGTGTTAGTGCCTGAGTATGTGATTATTATTACGCGAAACATTGCAGTTATCGCACGAGTTGAGTTGTCGCGCAATAGAGAAGTACGCAGTAATTACCGATGCCCGTCGAAACAAGAACTTCATAAGCAGAAGATAATAGCATTAGTTGTTAACATATATTTCTACGTCTTCAACAACTATTATGTCGGGAGTCGCTTGTAGGATTAGCGCCTCAACAAGTAACCAAGGTGAATAAAAAGTCTCAATACTGAAGAATCTTAAAGTGAAGTACTTCTGTTTGTAAGCCTACCCCGTGTCACATATCCCAGTCATTCTTTCTCCCCTTAGTGAGAGTCAAATTCGTGTTCTACGTGGATGAGCAGAGCCGGCGCACTAGAGAACTACAAAGAGGTATGTACACGCTTGTTTATAAAGTATTTCACTGGTGCTAATTCAGACCGATTCCAAAGTAGACGAAAGTGACAGCGACAACATGTCTTTTTACTGAATAGTAGTAAACCAAGACATATTAATTGCAATAGTACAACTTTGTATATTTAAGAGTGAATTATACGATCCAAAGAACACGTCACAGACGTGATTTAGAATATAGTACTGTATGTGGTGATGTAGGCATTTGTATTAAAACCGAAGAGCTAGAAAACGAAGAAAACGTATTTAAAAACATTGCCTACATTTGGCAGCGCCATCTGATTCATCCCTTCTTTGGATATAACCACCGGTTTACTGGTATTCCTTATAAAGGTAATAGAACCAGAAACACCGGTTTTACTTGAACCGTCCTAAGCCTTATTCTATTGATGCGTTTCATTTTTGTTTGGGAGTATAGAAATCAGCTCCGTAGATGCTTAAAATTGAGTCGAAATATTATGATTCTTCTAAATATTCCTTTATTGTTTAGGCTAGTTTATATTGCAGTTCAAGAGCGTTCAGGGGTCCAGTGTAGGTAGGTTTAATTGATCCATACGCTGGACCCGGGTGACCAAAATGCTCTAATTCCCCGATTATCCGGAATACCCTTCTAGCAACACGTACTATCCAAATGGTAATCGAGGATGACATTCTGAGAGGAATATCGTGAATCATATTTTCGCCATTCCGGAGCTGGGGCCTAAAGGAAACCGTGTTTAGCAAATGGCTATGATCAGTAACTATTCAACAGGATGACAGCGATGGGCTTCCCTAGCAAAATGCTCCAATGCTCCCAGTCACGCGATTTACTCTTATTTACCTATCGCCTTTACACATCTCTAAGTAAAATGTGCGTCTGTATTAGCTATTAAAGTTAGGCGTATTGTTTATCTCGGTGTGTGTGTGTGTGTGTGTGTGTGTGTGTATGGGCAGCATAGCTCTAAAACGAAAATTCCATAAATACCAAACTTGGGAATAGCCTCTCAAGACGTCTTAATTTTAATGACTTTTGTATAACTCGTAAGCCGTAAGAGGTAGACAAAACAAAACTTACACCACAAAAAATATAGATCTCATTCAAACGTTCACCTGCGGTGTCATAGTAGAAAAAGAGGGCGTTAAAATCTCATTAAAACACAATTTATGCATATATATTTTTAACCGTTTCCGAGATATTCTTTGTTATTGGTTTTAACTTTCAATTATTGAAACTCTTCTCTGAAGAGAAGCCAACTTTCGTTTAGTCTCTTTGTTTACTCCCGGGCTACAAAGGAGAACGAAATGCAATTGTTTCAGCGCTATTCGAGACATAGCGATAAGATTTTATAGGATTTGACTATCGCTTTAGCCCAGTGCATTCCTTTATTTTCCTTCTACTTACCAGGAAGCAAGTAATAAGACGAATTATGCTAATGTTTATCTCGATTAGCAAGATGTAGATAAAGAATAATCTTTTGTAAGTAAAGATTATTTGTGGGACAGCTGCAGAAAGTCCTGAGTGGAACACATTAGATTTTTTTTCCCGCGTTTCAACTGGGGTTTTCTGAAGTTTTACGGGTGTGAGACTGTATGTTATACTTTATCTTGTCTTGTATCACATTTCATTTTAATTAATTTTATCTCAATAATAATTGTGGGGTGAAAATATTCAATTTGCCTGTATCTGAGAAGGAAGGAAACCACAAAATAATGTTTGCCGTCACAGAAGTTTGAATTCGAGATATTGCGAATACACGAACAAACGTTACCGCTGAGCCAATTCGCTAGACAACTTTCACTTAACCCAGACTGATGCAACTCTGCTCGGTTAAGTCAGAGTACTCGTGCGTAAGCAACGAAAATAGTTATTTGTTCTTTCCTTCCTCTTTTAGTTTTTGTTTACGCGAGTCATACTCCGGTGGGCAGCTTGCAGATATATCATAAACTTAACTTCCATAAATAATTGTTTTACCAATACCTACTTTATTTTCGTTTCCTACTAATAGCAACAGAGCAGTGCGTAAAATGTGCGCAAAATTTTTGGCGCGATGATATATCAAATTTAAAAAAGCATCTTATATTCACACACCGAGTAAAGCATACGGGACCTCTACTGAAAAAAAAAAACAATGTATGAGTTTCCTGTTGCCGCGAAATCCGAAAATGAGCAAAGTGACTATCTATAAGCGAATATCTATCTATAGTTGTATAGCTTCAACATCGCCTTTAATGAATGTAGCCTGGTGTTGAAATAAAATAAAATAGTACAAAATATTCACCAAAATTAGTTACAAGCGTTTAAATACTAATAACATAGTTCAGTGAACATGCTACGTCTTGACACCTTTTCTTATAAAGTGAATATCGAGTATCAGTGCTCAAAAATCAGCATCAATATCGAAATGGTGGTAATGTGCAATCACTAAATATTACCTAAATATGTGGAACCATATCCTCATCAAAACTTTTCTTCCCAAAAGCACAAAACCAATTTTAATCCTCGCGCGCTTTTTACCAATGAAGACAACTTCCTCCACTGTTTGCACAAAATTTTAAAAGCCAAATCACCTAAGTGACCATGCCTAGAAGACAAATCGAATAGCCATATAGCCTTTCATGCATTGCTAACTATACAATAGGAACAGAAAGTCTTGTTGTAAGGACCCAATGCAATCCTGCAGAAATCTGTCAAATCTTAAAGAACAATAATGCTTATAAACCGCATTTGGAAGATACAACAAAAACTAATTCTACTGCTGAAAGACTGCTCAATGGATTTCTAAACAATGAGCATACAATACATATTGAGATAATTACAAAATGATTAGTGTAATAAGTAGAAGAAACTTGTGGTTAGGGCAAAATACGATCGTTTCGCATTTAAGAAGCTCGAAACTGTCTAACTCGTAAATAATTCTTTGAGTAGGTCACTGCTCTTTGACTCTTCGCATAAATAATGTTTATGTACGTTTACTTTGAGTAATTATCTTGCAATGTACTCGTATGCTAAAACGCAGATTGTGTGGGAAAAAAATGAAGTATCGTAGACAGCACTAACATAATATTTCCGCAGATGTTCAGTATTTTTTCAAGATGCACGGATTAATTCCACGAGCAGTCACAATATGTTCACAATTAACTCACAATATTTTCGTACCAGGTTACTACTAATACAACGTCTATGCCGCTATAGATTATGTCAGTGGTTCACAGCAGTTTATTATTTCTTATAAATACCAGCCAACTTCGGTTTCATAGAGTTATAGCATCCTGCATAGTCAAGGAAAATCCTGACTAAATCGGAAATGAGTCTCAAGAAAATTGGTTCTTTTGTTAGTGCCAAAAACCGCAAACACGTCATAATACGAGGGATATTGGTCAATCGACCAATGGCAGAGTCAAATCTAAAACTGAACTAGAATCTGCAATGTCGCAGTCAGCACACCTGTTTTCCTGCAGTGTAGTCAATCTGAGGCTTTCATCCATTATGGTAAAATAACTATTTAATTTACCACGAACTAGCTGAACTATTAAACGAAGCACAGCGCACGTGCATGTGCGTGAACTGTGGGATCCAAAGACAGAATGAAAGATACTATAAGTCAAGTTGTATAGCGTATTTCATTGACTCATGCCTTGCTCTTCTTCCCCAGTTGGGGGAATTTTCTTGAAAATCGTAACGTATCCTTGGAAGATACCAAGTTTGGTATTTAACGGACTTTTCCTTTTTAAGCTATGCTGGCCCACACAAACATGAACACTTCCGGAGAAATCTCGGTATTGAATTTTTGGGTGGAATACAATAACTTCTTTATCCACTATGCACATTGTAGAGAAAGTAATAAGCTATGAAAATATAGTTGGTATGTCGTTCTTTATTGCAAACCGGACCTTACTTTAAAATGCGCATCGTACTAACTGCTAATTTCTATTCTTTACATTTCAATATTAGCTGTGTAAACTATTTGTAGTGAAACACCCTGTGTATGAATGTGCAAAACGAAGTAATTTTTTTTTTTTTTTTGTGACATGGCAAATAAAAGATAAAGACACTGTTTTATGATATTGCTGCATTTAATGGCCCGAATGGAAATTTTATTAACTGCATCCATATGTTCGACATCCCGCATGCCAAACAACATATTACAACACTATGTAGTTCACGCTCTTTTGATTAAGTGCGAAGAATAAAGCAGCTTATGGTGACAGTTTCAATTGGCAGACGTATAGTAAATGAACTGTTCAGCAAAAGGAATGCCAGATGGTCGTGCAATTTGTCACGTTTGCCTTTGGTTGCAGGATGTTTTCGCCACTTTCTGGTGTACAGATGGTATGGTGTAAGAAAAAAAATGTACATTCCAATAATTCCAAAACGTTGATTTATGGATGATGAATGCTTCGAGGTATCTTCTCCACATATCTTCGCTATTATCGCGGTGACTGTCAACTGCAGGGAAAGAAATTAATGATCCTTCTGGGTTTTAGCTTCTTTCAATTCTGTTTTGTTTTCCTCTTTCGTTTCAGGAATTTTAATGATGTTTCACTTGCAGATATATTCTAAAAAAAAAAGCCACGAACTTCGTACACAAGAAATAAAACAATTGTATTCTTGAGAGTAGAAGTTCATGCATACTCCTGACTCTTTTGTTAGTGAAGATTTCAAACAATGTCTAATAATTTGAAGGATGATTATGATGGCAGTAACATCAGCGAAAGTACCCTTTCTGCAATTCTGCTATACATATTCCATCACGCAATTAGGAATGTAATGTCTACTGGCTATTAGTATTTAGTTTGAAGGTGTTGCTAATGAAAATATTACTGACGCGTTCGTTATCCTTGGCAATATGTGGCCTCAACACAGTCTTTTAAACATTTTCTGAATAATAAGGCTAGTTTCACAAATAATTATCATAAAATACCTGATTGTTCACTTCATTTGAGGGTTTTTTTTAGATATAATTACCAGCCTGAGAAGCAACATTTACATTTCTATGTGGGTCTGCTTTTGTCTCTAACTTTTAAGAGTTAAATGTTGCCGAGGACAGTGCGAGAATAATTCCTGCTCATAGTAACAGACTAAACATAGTGAAGGCCAAGACATAACTATTGGTGTCATGCAGAATATACTCTATATTCGGTTCATGTTTATCAAGTGTATAATCCCTACTGAAGTTCGCTTCTTAGCCAAAGTCAGGCTCGTTTGTTCGGTTGTGCCCTGTTTATTGGATGGACGATAGCTCAGTAACAAGTTCTCAATGGCTTTGGGAGAAATTAGTAATCAAGCTCAGGGACTGGCATGTTGTGCCTAACGCACTTTATTGTTCCTATGTACGGGAAATAAATAAATAAATAGGTTGGCCTGATATATGTTATTATACATATATATTTATAAGCTATATATATATATCACTACTAGTCATACAAAAGATGTATCTTATATTAACACATGCAGAAATTATTGAAACTATGTTTATGAAAAGTAACCGTAACCGTTAGTCACGAACCGTGAAATAATGACGGTGCAAATGATCAAATCGTTATAACATATACATTTAAATAAACATAGCCTTTCTCAGTATCATATCCAAAGGAAAATAACTAGAATAGAGACACTACTCCCAAATGAAAACAAATTACAAATTCATTTTTATTGTCATTGTGTTATGAATTAATAAAAAGTCTTTGATTTGGTCTGGGTTTAACCAATTCATCACCTTTATACACCAACAAATCCCCGACCTTTGTATACGTATTTTGTAAACAGGGGTTTACTTGTTTAAAAGATACATGTTCTGAATGAGCTACATTTGCTTGGAAGGTCAGTAAATTAAGCAAGACCAGCCATTTCATTCAGCAAATATCGCTTCGAACGAATTTGCCTGCACTTGGGTGTCACTTATACGTTTCGATGGTTTCATATGCAGCAAGACTCGAATTACTCCGTCTTCGTCCTACTCACGTTAAGGCCCTCAACGGCGGACGGAAGTTACAATCATTCAGAATACAGCAAACCTGGCGGAGGACAATGGCTTTTTTCGGAAAGGAAGTAATCCTTCTTAAAGGAAATAAAGCCATTGGCCCCGTGTCGTAGACTTGCGACAGGTAAAAGAACCTCAGGCATAATAAGAGTCCTCTGAGCAAAATTAAGCAGCATTAATATAGAATGGGACAACAAGAACCGCAGTAGTTAAAGAGCGTCAATAAATAGCAAAAGAAATTTAAGTCATGTGCACAAATGCTAAGTGTCGTTATGAGATGCAGCAAAAAATGTAGAAAGAACATGTACAGGTATTTGAAATTTAAATCGGATATTTAATAACTTAAAATATAGTATATAATAAAATATATTATATTTAATTTAGGTTTTAGTGAATTATTCGTATGCGTGCGGTTGGAATACACAGTACACTTATATATTTTTCTTGATTTTAACCTTACGCACAATTTCTTTTTAAACTCATACCTATATGTGTTATATGAGGCTACTTAACGGAACTTAAATTAAAAATTATTATAATGCTCAACTAGTAATCACTAAGCAAATTTACTGACAGATCTAAGTTGTCTAATAGTTAATGCACTAACGAGACATTTCCTATTATGCAATACGTTTCATTTGTAGCCGGGCTATAGATCACGTAAATGCGTAGTTCGCTTGCACTGCAGTGAAGTCACAATCAGTATTTCTCAGGTAAATCATTACCGCGAACAACTGGGGTGATCATCTGTAAATGTTACCTGCTAGTGTTTTTTTTTTTTTTTTTTTTTTTTAAATACCTTAAATACTGAAATTTCACCCTCCTGGTGGTGATCTGATGCAGAATCTGCCTGCTTCTCAACTGCAATATTACAACAGTAACATTAGAATGATCAAATGATGGACATTCTAGATCACAGAGATGATTATGTAAAACTTTAAAAAGGAAGAATTCAATTATGAGGAACGTTAAGGCCAATGAAGTTTACACATTATCAAAGCTACACCTGCACCCCCCTAATTGGTTTAGCGCTTCTTACTTATACCACTTATGAAATTGAAATGGTTTCAACTAAAGCAGTGCTACGTCCATTCCATGTTCAAAGAAAGGGGGAACATACATTTTCTCGTGGTTCGTACTGGAGAAGGGGAGTCACCAATGTGCTAAACAAATAAAAATAGAATCGGTTTCTGACGTCATTTAGCATTTAGGATGTACTATAAGAAATATTTGGGCATTTCATTCGCATTATTTTATATGAGTGACGTTAAACATAATTATATCTTTGAAAACTGAAATTATCATTGATTTATGGGGATTTCTAATATTTGAATGAATAGTTAGGTTTAAATGTTTGGAAAACCCAACTAGAATCATCAGAATATTTCAATATTTTACAATCTGCAAAGACTACCACTGGAAATTATATACGGCAGTGTTCTATTGCACTTGTTCAACTTCAAGTACTTTATAATTAATGCTTAAATATTTAAATAATGAATAATATTTTCTTCTTTCGCCATGCTACATTTATCCTTTTAAAAATCCTGTACCATAGTCGAATTCTGCTTATCCATAACAGGTGTTAGTTTGAAGATAAGAAACACCTCCTGCTTGGTCTAAAAGTGTGAAGTATCTGTAAACCATTACCATTGCCTTTGACCTTCTTTCTTATTTCGATTATATCAAATCTCACGTCACCCTAATCACATGCCTACCAACCTGATTTAAACTTGATTTCTGGACCAAGTTTATTGACTAGTCTCTCTAAATTGTATTTACTTTATCGCATCGTATTTTTGTTCTTTAGCAAATATTAATATCACTAAAATTAGATGAACTTTGGTACTCACCCGCTGAATACCCGCCTTTTGTTGACAGGCGAGTTGGTTGCAGCAGGGCCTACTCCACTGCCGTCGCTGGTCCCAGGTTCTGCAAATAAGAAAGCTATCTCTTAGTACAACATGTAGATTGAATTTAAACCTTATAACCTAGGAAAGCCGATGTCTATGATGTGATTTAATCTTGCTGAAGCTGCCAAGGAGGAGCAGCGGCAACGTGTATCACACAGCTTTAATTTTAACAAACATAAAGTAATCTAAAGCATGCAAAACGCACGACAATAGCCACGATAATAAGCATCAACTTTTCCTGAAAAATGACCATCTACTACTGAAGACATTGCTTCATTGTATGAACTAGGCAATCCAAAGATACGAGAAAATAAATGCACTAGCAAAACCCGCAGCTTGCCTTGCGTTATCCCATTGTGCGATGGATTACCCTCTCATCACTAACAAAGAAAACTAATATTATGAAATACAGGAAGCATTTTCAAGTTTATGCTACAGAATATGCATCTGGAAAAGAAGACATATTTACAGTCCGCCTCCATGGTGTGGGTGTACTGTACCTGCCTCGCATTCAAAAAGGTCCCGAGCTCAAATCCCGGTTAGATGAATTACTTGGACAAGCTTTATTTCCTACGTTGCGTGGCTCTCCAGCTCTAGAAATCCCTAACCCATTTGTCAATTTCGCTCATTCACCGTCTGGTATGACTTGCTGTTACTAAAGATGCTTCAAGTATATTTAAGAAAATGAAATAAATACGCATAACGCATAAAGGATAATCTCACAAAAATGTTCGAATAAACAAAATTGTTATACAAATTATTAAACCCATTAAAGGGACATTTAAATATTTTATTTATCAAATGAAGTTTTCTGAATTTACAAGATAATTTTTTAACATATAACAAATACAATTGTATTACTTTTAAAATATTTTCTAAACTAATTAATATTAAAACCTTAAATTAAGGTTTTCTTTAACCTTCATTTTATTTTGCTTCGGTTACACTACACAGAAAGAGCAACTTTACGAAAGTAGCTTAGACTTTCTTCGAATTGCACTAGAGGTTGGAAGAAAATCAATTCAATTGCTTGTTATCACATTGCGGTTGAAGAAATATATCCATCTATGTAAATTTAAAATTGACAACAATTCTTTTATAGGCATGATACGTTGTACTGAACTTTTGGTCTGCCAATATAAATATTATGTATGATAGTAGTTTATGAAAACCAATTATATTATTTTATTATACTAATTAACCAGCGCTTGAACACAAAGCAGAATGGGCAATTTAGAATAACTAAAAAGATTTAATACTAATACATAAAACTAGCATTAATGGTCGTCTCAGGACAAAATGGAACATTTTAAATGTGATTTTTGTAACAATTTATTCTGGGTAGTAAAATTAATTAGTCATGCCTTGAACAATTTAACGGTGTAACTAAACCCCTAGGCCAGCTTAAGTTTATTCATTTTGAGTTTTTGCTGAAAATTTAAACATTATTATTGAAAACTACGTCATATAAAACATTTTCGCGCAAAATGTGCAAGAGAAATATTAAAGTAAATACAGGTCATTCATAGTATGTGTGCTCTTAGACATTTAAATGGCCAGGTTCTGAAGCTTCAAAGACAAAACATGTAACTGAAGCGAAAGGTTCCAAGTATTTTTGGTTAAAAAACTGGTGTTTTAATTATTTTTTTTTAAATGTTGAGCAAATTTAAGCGATGGATACCTTTAAGCAGTGAAAGATGACTTGAAAAGCACAGCCATTTACCTTTAAGGGTTTTCATCGAAAGTAGTCTAAATAGCTTCAACTTTTATCGGGATGGTACTAATCAGTCCGCACAAAACAGCGATTATATCATCGCTTCAGATTCTTGCTATGATCTTCTTTGCCAACCCGTGCCCAACAGCACCACCATTTTTCGCAACTTCAAGATTCTAGGGCACTTCACAAATAGCTGCAACTTCATCAGCAGGCTGTTATCGAAGTTATGCTAATGCCGTTGAAAAAGCTAGGAAGACTTCCTTCAGAGAACCACATCGCCGGACGGCACTACCAACACTGATACACTTGTCTTGGCTTTAGACTCACTATCCCCGGATTTTGCGTTCAATTTCCGTATTGGTAGTTTTAGCCTTGAGCGGCGCCAGACAAACTCAAAACTCCTGGTGATATGGAGACTTTTAGATTCCAAATTTGGTAGCAACCACTTCTTCTGTCGCGAAAACACTAAGAGTGTTTTTCCTAATGCGAAACGACGAGCATTAATGTCTATAGGTATGAGAAACTGCCGAGTCCGCTGATCCTAAATGGCAATGTACAGACTGATGCATGGGAAGAAGCCCTACATTTTACAGATGTGATTGATGGGCACCATTATCCTTAGCGGTTTGTATTCGGAAACCTTGGCCTTGGAACACCGCAGTCACCCGCATACTCCTTTTTGTTGTAGTACTTTCATATTTGGCAATATATTTTTATAGTAAACTCCTTAACTGGAAAGTTGATTTTACCATGTAGGTATTATAATTAGTTTATTTATAAACTGTGCTAACAGCGCTTCCAGAGCTGTTTCGTGGTTTTCTAAGACAAAGTCTGAACATTGTATTCGCGATTCGCAGCTTTAAATGCAGAAATTGTGCTTCCATCACCTTCCTGTTTACCCTGTAGTGGTTTGTGGTTGAGAATACCGTTTTCGGCTTGTTCGGTTCGACAGTATACTTATTTTCAAAACGGACTACGTACTTTATCTGGTGGTTTCTAGTTAGGAGAGATCAAATCGTTACGAAACATGCATAGAGTGGGACGGCTCAGTCGTATCATACCAAGAACTTACCTTCCCTGCATTCCCTCTCATTCATTTTAGTGATGGGCAAAATGATATGTTTTCAAGAATCGAATACTCTGTATTCGAATAGTTTTAAGAACCGAAATTTTCATTCGAGTACAAGTTTTCGAATACAACTATCACTCATTAAAGTCTTCACTGATCGAAATCATTCTGTATTTGTATGCAAGTTCTCGGATGTTGCGTTATCGAGTGATGTTCTCAGTTCTCACCATGGTTGCTCTCGAACACTACAATCATTCATTAATGATTTTGTTATTCGAAATCGGCCTGTTTTCGTATCCAAGCTCTCGGATGCTACGTTATCGTCACTCGAGTGATGTTCTGCAGTTCTGATCATGGTTGTTCTCGAATAAAGCATTCAGTTCAGATCATGGACGAAAAATACAACAGTTAGACGCTGACAGTTTGGTGCTACGTTTGACTATTTTTGCGTACGCAAGAAGTATTGGATGACAAAGATAAACGACCGATAGTTATAGGATATAGTACTGCTGTGTACTAATTGTAATCTTGGATCATTGATTCCTACACAGTTCACTGCAGCGCACAAGCTTAATTGTTTTGCTCTGTGCGTATGGACGCTGTGCTGCAGTGATTCTAAAGCTAATCATGGCAGGAAAATGGCTTATTTGAACACAAGAAATATTAAGATATTTTAAGATATTATTTAAGCACGAACATACATAATTTTAATTGTATACATTATTTGCGTGTTTACATGCCCTATAGACATTTTAAAACATTATAGTATGAGCACCAATCAGATTTAGGTGTAGTAGCTATACCAGCACCGCCTCGAGACGAGATCTCGATTCAGTTCTGTGCACCTATACGAGTGCAACATTCGAATACTGCATCCAGAACATTCTCAAACGAGAACCTTGCATTTGAACCCATTCGAGTGAAGGGTTAGAATATAGCACTGAGGTTTCGAAACATCTCGAGAACATCCAAGAATCAAATACATCGACATTTTGCATTCCAACACTCCCATCACCATTTTATTTCTCTCATCACCTTTCACGGTTGCAGAGCCATGGCAGCATGCGGTTTGTGTGCGCATACTTTGAGGAAGAACTGAATTTTTCCTGGTACAGAACATTCTACCCGGACTTATCCATTTAGGTCCGGCGTCACCAACTGGTTGCTCGAGTAAAGAGAGGAAGCAGCTCCTGCGAATTGCCCACTGCGCGGAAAGCAGGAACTGTCAATTCCTTCAGTGTGCCATTTTGCGTTTGAAATCCACATTTCATAGGTTGATATGATCGTAGATTTATTGAATAGAAGCAATTGCTATATTACTATAATGTGGTTTAAGAGAACATTACTTGCTTTTCAGTCATCTGATGTAGATTGTTCAGAAAAATTAGAAATACAGTTGATGAAATCATTAGCAGTTTGTTAAGATATTTCGTAAGATTCAATTACAACAGGTAAATCTGTGGTTATCACTATTGTTTTGGTTAAAAAGTACTGTCCCTTTTTAGGGACGATAGTTTGTTAACTAAATTTTAAGTGATCATCATTTGAGTTTATCAAACCACTTCCTGTTGTTGGTTCATGGTTGGTGGAACAATTGCCCTATTATGATTTATTTATATAAGTACTTATCTTTTCGAAATGAACATACACATTTTCATAGTTTTGCCCGTAATTGGCAATCGTAACACAAATAATTGACAAATTAAATGATAATTATTATAGTATTAACATCGTAAACCAAGAAGCTCCTTAACTTGCTCAATACCATTGCAATCGAATTGTAACGCTAATAGTATGAGAATTAATCTTTAAACTTTCACATTTTTAGCATTGAATATGAAGCGTTTCTTGGTAATTAATTGGTATCTAATACAATTCGAAACATTGTTTTCCTTGGTAACTGCCACACTTACGTATTAACGCAATAATTTTAATTGTCTGAGAGCAGAGCTTTGCTAACACTTAATCCGCCATTTTCTATAAACAAGAAAGATTCCTTGTAGGCAGACATAAACGTAGAAATCGATGGCCTAAGGTTTGGATTGTTTTCTGATCCCGACCTTACAAAACTGACACACGAAATACTGTACAAGAAGTTTATCTATTGCGTGCATAGAGCAAACGCTTTGCTTTTTCCTACCGTTGTTGAATCTGACCGCCCTCGCAGATTAATATGCTCTAGGCGACTGGAAATTAAGTTGGATTGTAATCTTAAGTCATCTCTAAGTAAACGAAATAGAATTGAATTCTTCTAAAGAGGAATATATACTTAACTTAGAAAGAAAGAAAAATTCAGGAATGGCAGGTTTAGATTGAGACGCTGGATGGTACAGAAAATGACTAACGATTCTGGCAAGAAAATTTGTCCATGCTGTGGTTTGGTTGATAGCTTGATACCTATTTTGACGGAATTGTCACAAAGAGAGGATTACCGAACATCTAAACTTCCAAAAAAAAAAAAAAAAAAAAAAAAAAAAAAAAAAAAAAAAAAAAAAATTGAGTCCTGATAGAAGGAGATAGCATGTGGGGATCAACTGGTAGACCAGAAAAATTGACAAAACAGGCTGGCTAAAGAGCGTGAAGCCAAATCAAATTTGTCAGTTAGTAAGAGAAATTTATCTCCAATTTTCTTTCTTTTTTATTTTCGTTATTTTTCTATTTGCCATCTAGAGCTTTATCATAAATATGCATGTAATGTAAAAGGTCCATACACTTTTTTGTTGCCCATATTATTTTGTTTGCATAATAACTTTAATAATTTGACATCAATACACTGTGCATCTACCTTATACCTTCCTTCTGTAGAGAACCTTCCTTGGGTCTAAAGCTACATGAACATGCCGCCCTCGGTATTTTTTCGCTTATCATTTCCCCCTGCAGAGGTTAGGGACATGACCTGAAGTCCCAGGCATTCCATCGCCTCATCCCTTCCTCTTGAAGGCTAAGGGGTCGCAAGAGGTCAAGAATTGGCCTCAGTGTTGCAGTCCTCCTATTCTCATTTTATACCTTATATAGAAAACCAGACTAGGATATTTTGAAATATGCCAATACTTCACATCCATTTAGGCAAATTCGGCGCTTAAAATCGCTGAACACAAAACCTTCCCCTATTTTTTAGGGGGTTCCTTTTTAATTCGAAGCCCTCAAAATATGTAACTCGACTGGAATTTTTCAGGAATATACTTGCTCTTACCTACTAACGTAGGTGACGGAGAAAGTAAAGATGCCTATATGTTTTAAATGATGTGATTGGAGTAAACAGATAATTCTGCAACCAAAATCTGATTGCGACTTTAACCTAACGTTAGCTTTCAAACTATGATGAGGACATAACATGTTTCGCGTGTTTGCGTGTCATATTTTCTGACCGTAAGTAATACGATACAATGAGAAAGAATCAAAGTAGTAGGTATGGGAAACATAGGCCAAAGGAGTATTTAATACTGGGTAACACTGCACAGCTCATCTGCTGTTATTGTATACGTTTCAGTTTTTTTCAGCTGGCAAGAGAGGATGTGGTTTTCTACGGTATCCGCCAGGCCAGCCAAACCATAGCCCAATGTCTTCCGATTTTATACACTCCATATTCCTACATTTTCCTAGAGCAATTCTACCACATGTTAAAATTAAAAATCTGATGTGCTCCATTCACATGACTTTCTATACATCTCTTCTATAAATTAGTGTTAGAAAGCTTATGCTTCTATTTACTTCATGCTAATCGAGACAAAATTAACAGAAATTGTCTTATTACTTGCTTTCTTGTAAGTAGAGGCGAAATAAGGAATTATCATAGATTAAAATGATAGTGGTTGCTATGTGACTGAAGGATAGGAGTTGATAGATTCCTGTATGAGAAAAGTATAAGTTTTATAAAGCTGAAACCAAAATCAAGGAATATCTCAAAAACGATCAACTCCACGAAAAAAAATGTATAACATAAATTGTGTATTTTTACGTGATCTACATTTTTTGTGTGGTAAGTTTTTGTCCATCTCTTACGGTTTAGCAGTTATGCAAACTTCCATATAATTCATCCAGAATAAAGTAATCTTCAGAGGCTATTCCCAGAAAATTCCAGATATACATTTTGTTTGTTAGGTAAATAAATATCTTTAATAAACGGTATTTTAATAAAAACCGTTAGAGCAATTTTTAAGAAAATCAAACATTTCGAAAAAAGTTCCATGTAAAGAGTAGTTTGGGGTGGGGGGATTTTCTTAAAATCTTTATGTCGCATCCCTGGAAGATACTAAACTTAAATACCAAGTTTGGCATTTTACCGACTTTTCGTTTTTGAGTTATCATGTTCACAGACACACGGACACACGCACACACGGACCTTTTTCTGAAAATGCTTTTTTGGTTACATATATTTCCTGTGAAATCTCGGTATCGAATTTTTGGGTGGAGTGAACTATGTAAATAGTACGTGTAGAGAAAGTAAAAACGCATTACATTCACGCGACTTTTCCCATTATACAACAAACTGTTCTAACAAAAATTGTATTTCTCAACCTATTTCACCTATATTACCATTTGCACAAATACTTTTATTACATACATCCTTGTATATACAAGGGACATATACTAGCCTAAAGCGATAGTCAAATCTTTCAAGGGGCACTGGGACTGAATTTTCAAACTTTTTAAATGTTTAAGCTATTTACTTGAAAATTGGTACGCACAATAGAGCAAAAACGGAAAAAATGTGCAACAGCACAACGCTCTAACTGAAATAGAGCAAATAATGCTATTAAACGCCATTAATTAGCGAAACAAGTTTTTAAATAAGTTTTGCTCACCTGTTTATTAAAAACATGATTTCTTGATATATATATCTTAGATGTCTAAAATTTTATCTTTCTCATCAATTAATTATATAGGATGAATATTAACTACTATAAATATAGGAATACACTTATGATTAGCATATTTCTTCGCATTTACGTTTATTAAAAAAATATGACAGTGACCATTTCTGATGCTTCAGTTCAATGAATATAAAGCATTTTATTGAGTTAGACATTATTAGTTGTAGAGAAATAAAATTTTACTCTCATGAAGTTGTTTGAATCAAAATGTTCATTGTTATCTTTAGTATACATTAATAATTTGGAGCTAATAAATAAAGCAGTCCTAAAATGCATGCTTAGATAGCTCATTTGCCTACAATCCACAAGGAATAAATTGCATGTGCAAACACGTAAAAGTGAGAGGCAAGAAAAAAAATATTGAAGGAGAAAGGGGGTTAACAGTGCACTGGAATTTAAAAACAGCGGATCGTGAAAAATGTTCTGTCAAACGATTCCACAGAATATCTATGATATACTTTAAAAATAAAAAATACTGACGTTTTTTTCCTAACATGTAAATTTCTAAAAGAATATATAATAAATTATTAGTTTTCAATATTATCGTTCTGCAACAGTTGCTGGTGTATTATACGTTAAATTCTCAAACTGTGGCTTAGCTATGAAGTAGCAATATTTCCAATGATTTCCTGTGCAGATATCGTTTCCACTCTTCCTGTGTCTTATCAATAAGTCCCCTTGGTTTTCAGTTAAATGTAGCTTATTCTTCGAAGTAGTTTAATTCCGACTTATATTTCTACGAAATAGCACCAGATATTCTTTTTATACTTTTTACGAGCAGGCACATTCGCGTACACACACATACATACACACAGCCAGCTTGGGTAGCGGGTCTGCCTTACATTCAAGTCGCGAGTTTTTTTGGAGGGTTTTCCTTTATCCTCAGAAGGTTAATGTCGAATAATTTCAAAATCCATAGACCCCGAGATCTTTTGAGCATCATTTCACCAATATTATTCATCGTCTGATATGACCAACCAGGTTAAAGGTCGTTAAGTTACATAAAAAAAAAAATGCTCGCCCAGTTGAAGCTTCAAGTATTTTAGAGGTCACATTTTTAATATTGCATATTTTCTTTATTATATTCTCAACCCTTTAATCATTAAACCTTGAGATTATACACTTTATCAACGATACTAAATAAGCTATAAACTTCGCACAGATCAACCATTTTAACAATAATGTGTATAGCTAACAAATTTGAAATGACAAAAGCGCGTGAAAGCAAATGTGGCATGGTAAATAAGCATAAATCAGCTACATAACTAAGTAAATTTGTTATCATTCATTATGATCTGAATTATTATGCTTGAACCTTTACTACGGCGTTCTAACTTGTTTTATTGTTATTTTATTCAAATTAAATAGTGTATTGGCTTTAGTTAAAAAAAAAAAAATAACTTAAAAGAACTTTTCACATACGGAAATTTCTCGACTCATGCAAAGAAACTGATTTTAACCTCAAGACAACCAGCTTTTAAAATATCTGTCTATCGTTTTAGCCTATGTATTCCCTTATTTTCCTTATACTTACAAGAAGCAAGTAATAAAACCATTCTGTTAATGTGTATCTTGATGGGCATAAAGTAGATAGAAGAATAAGCTTTTTAACAATAATTTGTTACCGATATGTAGAGAAAGCCATGTGAATGGAACACATCAGCTCTTTACTATTTCTATCATGTACTTAGACCCAACCAAAAATTCTGTTAAGATTTCAATAGAAGTGAATTTTTGAGGGCCGCTGAATCCAAAATAAACAATTTTAGAGTAAATACCCGTCTGTGCGAACGCGTGCACATATATGAGCAACATAACTTCAATATGTTATGATTTCCACTCAAATGACTTTCTCTACCCATTCTGTAACAAACTATTCTTACAAAAGCTTATTTTCTATAACTTCGAATATCTATATATAAACATTTGCAGAAATATTTTTTTACATAAATCTTTGTAGATACGCGGGAATACACTATCTAAATCTTTCAAGAGCTGGTTGCTATGAAATTCACTGACACTCTGTTCTCCTTACTTGACCAGGAGAAAGATAAAGAATAAGAATTTTTCATTTGAAAAATGTATAATTATTTTAAAATTGAAACTAATAACTGGGAATATCTCGGAAACGCTTTACTCAGCATAAATGTATTTGACATAAATTATGTTTTAACGAGCTCTACATTTTTTGTATGGTAATCTTTTCTTTATCTCTTATGCTTAATCAGCTATACAAAGATCATCCAGGATGAACAGGACTTCAGGGAATATTTCCAGAATGCCCAAGATACACATTCATTCACAGTAAAAATATGGATCTTAATAGCATTATATTTGAAACAAAATCATTAGAGCCATTTTTGAGAGAATCAAAATACTAAAACTGTCCCACGTAAAGCATGAATTAGAGTAAGGGTATTTTGTTAAAAATATTCATGTTGCATCCTTGGATGCTGCTGGAATTAAATATCAAGTTTGGTATTTAACAAACTTTCGTTTTTCAGCTATAATGTTCATACACACACTCACACACGGACATAACATGAATTTTTTTCTATAAGGTATTTTTTGTTTATTCAGGGAACTTCAAAATATGCAATTGCGGTGAAATCTAGATATAGAATGTTTGGATAAAACACTATATTTCCTCTATCTTGTATGTACATGTGCAATGTAGAGAAAGTACAAGTGTATCATTATACTTAGAAATGTATTTCTATGTTCTCTCTAAATACACAAACAGCTTTTAATTTATATTTATACATTTATCTAATTTATATTTATACATTTTATATATACAGGGTGTTCATAAATGAATATCGGGGTTTTAACTCTTTATAATATTTATTACATTCAACTTACAGTTATAAATGATATGTCAAATGAAAAAGCAACTCAAACAGTTTTGTTTGTTGGCACAAGTGCGCATGTGCGTGCAATGTTTCTGACGCAATCCGCTAGACAGCGGTAGTAGCAAAGATGGCGACTAGTAAACAGAAAGCGTTTTGTGTTTTGCAGTTTGCAAAGACCGAATCTGTAGTTACTGTGCAACGTGCGTTCCGTAGTAAGTTCGGTTGTGATCCTCCTAGTGATAAAAACATTCGTAGATGGTATAATCAGTTTGAAGATACCAGCTGCCTTTGTAAAGGGAAGAGCACGGGACGACCAGGAATAAGTGAAGAGACTGTTGAGCGAGTGAGAGAGTCGTTCACTCGTAGCCCAAAGAAATCAGTCCGGATGGCTAGTCGAATTACAAGTTCCTGTGTCGACTGTTTGGAAAGTTGTAAGAAAACGCTTACAGCTACGTCCTTACCGTTTACAGTTATTACAGCCTCTAAAGCCGACAGACCACGGATTACGTGCCAGATTCGCAACCGACATGTTGTTTCATGAAGATTTTGTGGATCGTGTTGTCTTCAGTGATGAATCGACCTTTCACCTTAGTGGACATGTTAACACTGATAATGTGCGCATCTAGGGCTCAGAAAATCCTCACGAGATGGTACAAATGCAACAAGATTCCCCTAAAGTGAATGTTGTTTGTGCTGTATCCCGGCGAAAATTTATGGGCCTTTCGTTTTTGGTGAACCTACTGTAACTGGCACTTCTTACCTTGATACACTAGAGCAATGGCTCTTCCCTCAGTTGGAAGAAAATGAGCCAGAGAGCTTCATTTTCCAGCAGGATGGTGCGTCACCTCACTGGCATAACGAAGTACGCGATTGGTTAAACGTCACTGTACCCGAGTGCTGGATAGGCCGCAAGGGCCCCATTGACAGGGCTTGCTATGCACGGCCTCCACGTTCTCCTGACCTAACGCCATGCGATTTTTACCTTTGGGGCTTCATCAAGGATCGTGTGTACGTGCCTCCACTACCAGCTGACCTCCCTGAATTAAGAAACCGGATTGAAGCAGCTGTTGCTACAATCACTGAAAACACACTTATCAACGTTTGGGAAGAACTCGGCTATAGACTTGATGTGTGCCGTGTGGCAAAGGGTAGTCACATTGAACATTTATAAGCTTCTTGGTTAAACTGTTTGAGTTGCTTTTTCATTTGGCATATCATTCATAATTGTAAGTTGAATGTAATAAATATTATAAAGAGTTAAAAGCCGGATATTCATTTATATACACCCTGTATATATTTATATTTAAAACACGCAATTTATGTAACACACAATTTTTGTACAGCTTCAGATATATTCCTTATTATTAGTTTCAATTTTAATAAGCTTAAACTTTTCTCATACGGGAAGTCTTCATCCGTTTCATCTCTCTTTTGTTTTACACCCGGCCATGGAAAGAACCTAAGTTCAATAGCAATCGCGCAGCAACGACTTGTAAAAAAATTGACTGTTGCTTTACTTCTACTTATAAAGAACTAAGTAATGGGACAATTTCTGGTAATGTTTATCTTAATTTTCATGAATTTGTAAGATTAGTCGATTTGCACACAATATTTAAAGTCATGTGAATGAACACGCCAAATTTTTATTTTTTTATTTTTTTGAATAGTGGTGTTGATTCCCCGATTAAAATAAGTGCGACGAATTTACCCTGCTCTGAATGCAATATATCTGACAAGGAAACGGAGAGAGCGCTCATACCGAAACCTTATGCAAAACTTCGCTGGTATAAATAATGTGCATTTAAGAAGCTGTATATCAAAACTTAGCTGCTTTTCTTAATGAGAAACTCCCAAGATCAATGCTCAAATATAGACCGGCAGGGGTTACTGGATATAACAGCTTCTGCCAAACTGGCGGAACCAGCAAAGTGTACATGTCTGGCCAGATCCAAAAATTACATATGATACCCAAAGAAGAGATAATATACTATTTTTATGCAATTTAATGCACTTTCTGAATTTATTTTTATTTAAAAGGGACCTTGCTTAATATAAACTGTGTCAGCAAAGTTTTTATCCAACGTTTAGATATTAAACCTCCCAGCGTTTCAAACCTTTTATCGAAACTCTCTTGCTGTTTCTAATTATAGAGGATCTTGCAACACCCTGTATTAAAATTAATGTTATTCTGAAGCTTCGATCCATATATGGAAATACCCTAGGCATAGTAATAAAAAGCGTTAACACATTATGTGGTCTGGAACAACAAACACTCGACCAACAAACCCTACAACGAGCAATAAAAGTCACTTTATTACAAAGAGATGCTTGAAACAGAGTCAAGATGCCATCCACAAGCGACAATGACATCAGAAAGGAAAGTTGAAGGCAGGAGTGTATCCAAATTTGGATGCCATACATCAGGATTTCCAAGTTTGGCAAGACAAGGAACAGGTTTGAGGCTAACGGATTCTTTTGATGCTAGCCTCTTTTTCTTACTGCTGTTGGTTTACCCAACTGAATGAGATTGCATAAATATGATATTATGAAAAACTTAAATTAATTATATTCATAAGAAGAACAGAGAAGTAAATAGTATACAACTTAGGCTTCTTTGGTTGAATATGTTAACGCATTAAAAATGTTTCAAAATTCTGCAAAAAACATGCACAGAAAGAAAGTCAATAATATCTAGGAATATACTTATGCATTCCCAAAAATAAATTCACGTTATACCGGAATAACATGCAATCTTTTCGAAGTTTCAAAAAAAAAAAGAAAAAAATTCAGGTATGTTCTCTTTTCTTTATCCGTTCCCCATTTTTACAAAAGATTATTATTTTATCATAGCAAATATAACCTCAAATTTTCACAACTATTAATACGGAGTTCTCATTTTTGTTTATTCTTTCTTTTCAGGTAAGCTGTAAATGCTGCTATGGTTTGGCACTTATCCTTTTCCATGTCAACTTTTCAATTCCCGGTGAATTGCCTCAAGTTAAAATTGAGTAAGTATTTGGCAAGTTAAAAAAAATCTGATGTGTTCCATTCACATAACTTTCACCACATCCCTGTAATAAATTATTTTTAAAAAGCCTATGCTTCCATTTACTTCATGCTAATCGAAAAAAAAAAATAGCAGAAATAGTCTTATTACTTGCTTCCTTGTAAGTAGAAGCGAATTAAGGGAATACCATAGGTTAAAGTGATAGTCAAAAGCTGCTTGCTATGTGACTGAAGTTCCTTTGTTTGTATGGACAGGAGTTGACCAATTCCTGTATGAGAAAAGTATAAGTTTTTCAAAGCTGAAACCAAAAACAAGGAATATCTAAAAGACGACCAACTCCACGAAAAAAATGCATATAACATAAATTGTGTGTTTTAAGTGCTCTACACTTTTTGTGTGGCAAGTTTTTGTCCATTTCTTATGCAAAATTGCGTAAAATTCATCCAGAATAAAGTAGTCTTCAGAGGCTATTCCCAGAAAATGCAAGATATACATTTTATTTGTCAGGTAAATATCTTTAATTTACGGTATTTTAATCAAAATCGTTAGAGCCACTTTTGAGAAAATATTTTTTTTTTAAAAAAGTTCCATGTAAAGGCTAGCTGTGGTTGGGGCGATTTTTATCAAAATGTTCGTGTCGCATGTCTGGAAGATACTAAACTTAAATACCAAGTTTGGTGTTTTACCGACTTATTGTTTTCGAGTTATCGTGTTCACAGGCACACGGACACACACGTACCTTTTTCTGCAAACGATTTTTTTTTTTATACAGAGGACCCTAAAATATATATTTCCGGTGAAATCTCGGTATCAAATTTTTGGGTGAAGTGCAATACCTTCTCTATACACTATGTACATAGTACGTGCAGAGAAAGTAATAATGTAGGCTTGCGATCAGTAAAAAGCTGTTCTAAATCTGCTGAATATTCTTGAGTTTCACAACTACTTTGAAACAATAACGCACTATGCTAAATGTATGCAGACATCTTCCGCATCTCGCCAACATGGTATCTCCCAACTGGCTCGCTATAAAAGATGACCCAGTTATCCGATACCAAAGACCTTCGCGAACCGTCGCATAAACAAGTACGTTTCGATATTCAAGGTCCACTTCACTTCTGTATAAAAAGTACATAAACAAATGCCCATTACCGCAGCCTGACCCCGCTCACATAAACAATACGTTGCAAATAAATAGAACTTTAAGGGACCTATGGTTTCTAATACAATGCACTATGAATACCAATTTATACTTTCTCTTGCACGTATATACAACGTATATAGTAATAGAGAAGGTATTGTATTACACTCAAAATTCGATACTGAAATTTCAACAGAAATACATGTTTTGAGCACATCTGAATTAAAAAAAACATTTTTTTTAGAAAAAGGTCAGAGCAGTGTGTGTCTATGAACAGCATAGCTCAAAAACGAAAAGACCGTTAAATACTGCATTTGGTTTTGAAGTTTAATATCTCCCAAGGATGCAACACAAAGATTTTCAAGAAAATCCCCCACCCCAAACTACCCTTTACGAGGAAAATGTTTTGAAAATTTGGATTTTTTCAAAATGATAAATAAAATATATATTTTGAATTTTCTGGTTCAAGGCCTCTAAAGACCCTTCATTCTGGACTAATTTATTGCCGATTATTGCCTAATTTTTGTTTAACTGATAAATCGTAAGAGATATATAAAACCTTACTACATAAAAACTGTAGAGCTCGTTAAAACATACCATTTTTGTCATATTCATTTATTTGTAGATTTAAACGTTTTCGTTATTCAGTTTTAAGCCACTTAAACTTTTCGCTAACGGGAAGTCATCTTTTTTACTACTAGCAAGCAAAGAGAACCGAAGCTCAATTGTTTCACATAGCGACCAGCTTTTAAAAGATTTACAATCGCTTTAGCCTGTGCATTCCCTTATTTCTCTTCTGCTTACAAGAAGAAAGTAATAAGGTCAATTCTGGTAACGTCCATCTTGATTAGCATTATTTCGTTAAAAGAATAACGTTTTGTAAGAAAAGTTTGTTTGTGAAACAGCAAAAGAAAGTCATGTGATCGGACACATGAGATTTTTTCTTAGTTGAAACAATACACTCTAAAGCCGGGGGGGGGGGGTTACATTCAAAGAGAGCTAAAGGATTAGAAAATTGCTAACTACTCTCTCTCTCTTGGCATCTAATTTTAAGTGTCCTATATTGACGTTTCCATTGCATAAAGCTGCAAATATTTCCACCAAGATTTTGGTATACACTACAACTGTTTAATTTAAAATAATTAAACATTAAGTACAGGATTATTAAAAAGTAAGTATTAGATTTAAAATCTTCATGTCAATAAAGGTGTTTCACTTGAGGGAGGAATATTTTAAAAGTTTATTGTTTGTTTTCTAAGGGTGAGTGAATTTAACAAAACCACTATTCCATGGAAACATGCGAACATTAATTGCTTGCTACTAGCAAATGAAATTGATTTTAGTTATCAAACTGTTTATGTCATATGTAAGGCGGATGTTTCTTTTCTTCTTATTCTTTGACCTTTGTTCATCAAGGACCATTTAGCCATCAGGATATCATATTGGTTTATTAAATTCACAACCCACGTCAGATTATCCCTCTATCCTATATATATATAAATACTTCCAATCTCTAAGGAGTGTGTCAGAATACTAAATCCGAGTTTAAGAAAAATTCCCATCTTCCAGTTTGGAATCGAAGTAGGGGCCTCTGGAATTGGAACCTAGCATGTTGACCACCAGACCACAGAGCCAGTCCGTTTCCTGCTTGTTGAATTTACTGCAGAAGTGAGTTGTAGCACTTTAACAATGAATTCACAGCATCCTGCTGAAACAAAACTATTTTTTCTGTGTTCTTTTATAAACAACCACCAGATTGGAAATTCTGAACTTTCTTTTTAAAATTTTGAGCATCCCTTATTTATTGATGTGAAGAATGTGTTTCTGATTTTCGAATTTTTGTTCAAGAGCAAATTATTTACTCGTATATCCAGAAGAGGTCCCAATAAAATGTCATTATTTTGATTGCATATCTTGGCGTTCCCGATAATAAGGGATTATGTACGACACTGATGATACATGAATGAAGATGGAGCACCGGTGGAATGCGATGGCGGGGGAAACCGGAGAACCCGGAGAAAACCCGCCCCAACGCCGCTTTGTCCACCACAAATCTCACATGCGGTCGCTTGGGATCAAACCCGGGCCGTCTAGGTGAGAGGCGAGTGATCTAACCACTCGGCCACGGCGCGGCCTTTGTTGTTATTGTAACATATGACTTTATTAGGAATTGAATCCAAATTTTCATTATATATCAGAAAAAAAATGGAAAATAATATTTTTACGTTAAATATTATAGTGTCAGCCCAGAAATTTTCTAGTTTCCCAAAACAGTTTACAGATATCTCCTTACTTCTTTGAATTCTCATCTAGATTTGGGTATACAAGAGTATGGGTTGAATTCATGGTCTGCAAAGTTGACATTCACTTGCTGGGAATATCCCCATTTTGTTCAGGTGTTCAGCTAAAAGGTCGTGGTGTGACGTCATTCTAAATTCTACAGCCTCTTTCCTTGGTTTTTTGGTTGAAGTTTTTTCAGACATCCTGTACGTTTGCCCAAGCTTTTCTGTCGCTTTTTCATTTATATTTCTCATATGTGTATGCATAATCTTTAGTTAGGTGAGTTTTTTAGTGAGTCTTGTGGCAGGGAATTGTTGCCAAATTTTAATTATGTCGTTTATTGCAAGCGAGTCGGCTGTCTCATTTCCATCGATACCTACATGGGAGGGTATCCATTGGAGTAATATATGTTTACTTCTTGCTGTAGGAAGTTTTATTTGTTTTATTTCAGATATAATTGTTGCTTCAGTGTGATGGTTGGCTGTCATTGTTTGGATAGCAGCTCTAGAAGCAATTAGACTCACAGCTTTCGTAAAAGAACTTGTTCAGTAAAAAAAAAAAAAGTTATTAACTGCTAATTTTAAATCTTTTATTTCAGCATCGAAATTGGTCATATCCTGTCCAACAGGGGCATATTGCGAGAAAAAGTTGTACATTCCTGCTCCTGAAGTACCGTCGATTTTGAGACCCATCTGTATACATACTCTTATCTTAAATTACACGTGCTAAATGAGTAAGTGAACGCAATGGCGTATCATTGCAGATCAGAGATTGATTTTTATTGTAATTTTTTATATTAATGAAGAATTGTGTGGGTAGCTTGCAACTCTTCCTTATTTTTAGCCGGTGCTAATAAGTTGCCTTTGTCTTGAAAAGTGTACATTTTCTTAAGATGATGCATCTGTAAAATTGCAAAAACCACAGTATGTATGATATCCATTTGAAATTTATACACTTATCGTACACAATAATAGTTATATCTCTGTCATATATTAAAATTAATAGTTATAGCTGTCATATATTAAAATTGTAGCTTGCACGGTTATTTAAATAAAATTTGTATTGTTAAATATAATGTAATAAAATGAGCCCATGATGTATTTTTAAAAATATTCACATGTTTTCATTCTACAGTAAATGATTATACATAGACATTTCATATTATTATTTTTATATTAACCCTAATTAGTGTATAAAATGTTTTAGATTTCATACTCTCCAAAAATCTTGATTTTTCGAAATTAAATAATTTATTGATCAAGATGGGAAGATTATTTCGAAAAATTAATATTAAACTTTTATTTAATGTGCTTTTGAGCGCAATATAAAATTTATGAAACAAATTAGTGAGACAATGCATCGAGTGGAACATTTGAGAATGGAAAAAACTATATATTTTCTTAAAGTTTCGAATTCATATCATTTTATATTGAAGCAAAAAAAAAAATCTTAAATTTCCACAACTTTTAATCGAATTTCACCTTAAGAATGGACTCGCCCTAATTTAACATATGTATCATTGTATTTTGTATTTATATCCTACTCATAAACTCTGACAGAAAACAATTTAACTACAGCTGCAATATTTGGGTGTACTAGGTTTCTGCTACCATAACGACTACAGATTCGCTTATAAAATGAACACAAAAATAACTCGAGGCCCAATAGCTTCAAGTTACCAAGGTAACGTATTGTTCACTTTTGGAGTGAAGAAAATTTAGATTCTAGCTTTTAATATCATTATTTGATGGCCTTTACGTTGGATTTAAATTTTTAAATTTTGTAATATTTTTAGTTTGCACGTTGGTTAACCAGAGTCGTAGAGAAATAGTGAAGATTTCTAACCTCGTCGCTTTCCTTTAATCTCAGTCGATTAGTCTCTGAGGACGTTAAGAATGATCGCGTAATACAAATGATAACACACGATTTCATCTTTTCCAAAATAAATTATATTTTCTTTCATAACTCATAAAAATATTCACCCGAATGGCGTGTTTTACATATATCAATCACTGAAATAAATATTCTTATGAATCTTCTGATGCGAACAGAAAGTCAGTTTGATGTGCCCCCCCCCCACACACACACACACACACACACGAAGCTTCACAAACGCCGGCCTTTTTCACCATTCTTTACTTCTAAACAATCTAGTATTTCCCCCCTTTAAACTGATTACATAACATTTTATTTACCTAATTACTGTGACACAACAATATTCACAAAAATACACAATCTATCCACATTATAAATGTTCAAGAATTCTTTTTCTAATTGGTTGTTATCGAAACTGGGTTACACTTTGTAAGATATGATGTCACTTCCCTCTGTTCTAGCGCTTCCTTCCTTCTACATACACAAATCACCTATTATTGGCGTGACGAAATAAAGAATTTTACTACTACATAAAACTAAACTTTGCCTTAGGCTTATCGATATCGTCTCAAGCTATTGCCTCCATTATGTATTTACTGCGGCAGTACTCATACATTCACTTGTTTACCTAATAACATTCAAGACCTCTGGCAACATTACTAACGATGAAGAAACGTCCGCTATATCGAATCCGCATTGGAAGGCTATTTCCAAAGATGTATGAGTGGTATGACCTCTGAAGTTGTAACCGTTACAAACGTAACTTTAGCCTACCTTTCACGTCAGTATAATAATGTAATGAACAGCTCACGTCCTTAACAAAACACTAGGTTAGTTAATGCCTATCGTAATAACGCCACCATTAAAATTAAAAGACTAAGAATGAATACTTAATAGCACAACGGACCGAGGTTAAGATGATGATTCCATCAAGTTAGAACCATTTAGAGTATGTTACAGTTCTCTATATAGCGTAGCAAGCCAGTTTCCGGATAATTTCTGTTACAAAGATGAGTTGGGTGCTTGTCTGACGTATTTATCATGTTAGGGGTGGATGTAGGATGGCATCAAGGTGGCAGGTGTCGAAGACGCGGTTTTTCACTTTCCCTTACGCAAGCACTGGCCTCAACAGCTGTTTCTAGCTACGCTAACATAAAACATTCTTTTACACTCCTGACCGCTTGCTTTACTTTTTATCTTCCTTAGCCTACTTTCATGTAAATCCTGACGGGGTCAAGCTTTCGCTTTTCATTTCTATCCGGCTTTTTGTTGAAGCACTTTGATCATAAGAAAACCGAGCGAAATGGCTCGGGAGTAACAGTATTAAAGAAAACTACTGATTTAAAAATTATTTTAATGGGATTTTGAGTCAGAGTTGAATTCATTGGGATAAGCTTTGTCTTTTTTACACCCCTCAAATCCTAAGTAATCCACCCTTCACAAATTGATCAAATACACCTCTCACAAATTGAACCAATACACGGCACACAAACTGATCCAAAACACCCCTAACAAGTTTATCCAATACACTTCTGACCCTTCACAAGCTGATCTACTACATCCATCACAAACCAATCAATACATCCCCCACAAACCCATCCGATACACCCTTCACAAACTGATCCAATACAAACCTTACAAACATGTGAGGCTTAGAATCGGGTGTCCCAGATTCAATTCCTTCCTGTGACAGTGAGCTTTTGGTAGTTGAATGGTGAGGTGGTTCTCTTCTACCAAGAATTTCCTGTCCCTAGCATATCACTTCATGTAGGACCATGCGAAGGTGGTTGTGTGTTGAATTTGCACTACGGAAAGATCTCTCCCTGAATCCTCGAGGGACTACTAGTGACCCCTGTCGCTTTGAAAACAGAGTAGGTGCTTTTTTCAAAACTCGTGATTCCCGATGTTAGAAATGCATTAGAAAACAATTTAAATGTGATCTTCCGTATGACTGTCTAAACTTAGACTATTGTGGCAGAAAAAAAAACTGGTGATATAATAACAAATCATTTGTTTGAGACTTCAGCGATTGTTTATAAATCAGGTATTAGTGATTTAAATAATTCAGTGGCAGTATTTAACCAACTAAATGCATTTAAAACTCGCTTATTAATACTGGTTTGCTTCTTTGTTCCATTATGAGCAGCCAGGCCATGGAAGATATTAAAATATATAATAATAATATATTAGATATTAACATTACTTTTGGCATAAGCAAAAGGAAAGTTTTATCAGTTTTCTGCTAAATTTCCCATCAATTTCTTTGGCAAATGCTCACATTGACAGAATTTTCTCAACGAAAAAATAAGTTGTAAAGGACAGAAGCATAAATATAAAATACAAAATGTCACAACTTGTATGTTGCAGTTGGTGATATCTGATATGTGATATTTTGATTCTAGTTGTGATATTGATTTTAAATAAATGGTTTTGAATTTGGAAATAAGGGGTTTAAACAATAATGTTACTTCAGTTACCTGTCACATTTCTTTCTGTTATGTAATTGCTCGTTAATACTTCCCAAAATTAGCACACAAGTAATGAAAAAGTATGGAAAATATTCAACACAAAGCACCACTGATAAAAATTATTAATGCGAATTTTTAAAACAGTTGTCAACACAAAATCTTATCATTGCAGATTATACACCATGAAGTTCATTTTAGTTCTCCAGTATCAAAGGACATATTCTGTTATAAAGGTATGGCAAGTCGTTGGAATATTCGTCCTTGCTTATAGTCCTGGGAAATTTATCTAATGGATTTTGTGTTAACCATTGAAGGTTTTCCCAGGATATCCTCCAGAAACGTACTCTTCTGCAGAAGTATATTTTCTTTCTTTCTTTAAACTTATTTAAGTCGCTTGAACTTTGCAGTCACATGTGCATTCGGTTTTTAGATACATTTTATATAACTGATAAGTGATAATACTATTACATGAATTTATATTGTTCAGTGTTTCATGCTATATGAAATTGTGCTTTGGTTTTGAAACTGTGAATAGTTTTTTTTTAATAATAAGTTGAACAGTTAGACATTGTTGACACACAGGAATGGGCATTGAGGGGCTAACTGGGGGTATGGACTACATCTGGGAGAGAGGGCCCGAAAATTCTCCCCAAAATAAATGTTGAAATGTTCATCTCTGAAAACTTTATCCTTAGCACATTTTGTTAAAAAAATCTGTTTCTCAGAATGCGAATCTCCAAATTTTTAATATCGACACATTAACAATTAGTCTGAACTGGCACCTATTGCTAGTTTATAAACGGTACTAATTAATTCTCTATACATTCTTGCTTAATACTTGATCTTGGCTTAGTTTTTAATGGATGAAATTTGCAGTATCCTATCTCAAGAACAGCTAGTGATTGGAAGCTTAGTAGTTTTATTAGAACCACCCTGACCAAGACAGTCACAACCGCATGTATATGACTGCCGAAGGAGGGAATATTCGGAAAAGGGAGTGGTGTGTCCACAGTCATTTCCAATCTGATGAATTGAATGACGACGCCATTTTCTAAGCATTCCAGACATCCTAAATGATTCACACTCTTTGCCTATATGTACTTAAATTTAAACACTTGTTTTCACACCCATCTATTTTAGCAATATTCCTTCTGCAATTTTCATATTTGGTTAATTTGCTTATAAGGAAATAGTTTCTAACTCCCCTGCGCACCGGTTGATGAGACAGAAGATGGAAGTGAGTCACGATGTGTGTCTACTGTCAGTCTACTGATAACAACTTGGTCTTGATTTAATTTGTTTTTAGCCATTGCAAAGGAATATACAGAAGAAAACTGAGTTAATGGGTTTCACAAATAGAAATCAGTTGTTTAAAAAATGAGTAGTACATTGTCATCTTTACACAGTTTTAGTGAGTCTACTTATATTCAAGATCTACAATATGAAAGATTTAGGATTACATTAGTAAAATCTCTGTTTGTTTCAGCTAAATTTCAAGTAGCATCTTATAAATGACAACCAGTCTCTTTTCGAGTATTACTGGTACAGCTTCCTTAATCAGAAAAGTAGCAAGAATTTTATTGAATAAAAATGCAATGCAGTGTTGAATTTATAAAATATTAGACGCATGCGCCTACTATTCATTTTAGCAATTGCAACTTTGTTTCCAGGAAATTAAATATTATAATTACACATTAAATCAGTTTGCAAGATGATCTCACCCTAAACTATACTTTAGATGGAAAATTTTTCAAAAATATTTTCTCAAAAATGGCTCTAACGATTTTGATTAAAATATCGTATATTAAGATATTTACATGACAAATAAAATAATTATTTTGAATGTTCTGAAAATAGTCTCTACTGCACAAAAAATGTAGATCTCGTTAAAACACACAAATTATGTATAGTTTTTTTGGGCGTTTCTGAGATATTCAGTATTCATTACTATTGGTTTCAGCTTTAAAATAGGTACTTATGCTTTTCTCATACGGGAATTTGTTAACTCTTGGCCAAACAAACAAAGGAATTCCAATTACAGAGCAATAAGGTTTTGAAAGATTTTGCCTATCGCTTCAGGCTAGTATATTCTTATTTCCCCTTCTATTTATACAAGGAAGCAAGTAATATGACGATGTCTATTAATGTTTATCTGGATTAGCATGAAGCCGATAGAAGAATAAGCACTTTAACAATATTTTTTTTTTTTTTTTTTTTTGCAGAAATGTAGAAAAAGTCATGTTTGAACTTTAAGCACAGATTATTGCTATAGCGAGGTACACTAAGTTTTTTACACGAGTCCAGTGAAGATTTATATTCTGAGAATTTGTCAGTCTCAATCTGGACTTCCTGTTAGTTTATTGCTACGTCTAAAGAAGCCGAAAGACCATTAAAGGCGCATAAATGTCATGAGATGACGCTAGAAGCACGCAAAAGGAGTCGTGGCTAAGAAAAGCGCCTCATTCAGGGCTATTTCTAAGCTGTTATGCCAGTGAGAGACATATTGCACTTACTTAGCGCCAAACCACCATGATTTATACCACGCAAAGTGATGCTAAGGCAGTTTTTCCAAGAATGTTGGCCGCAGTTGGCGGTTTCCTTATGCAACTCCACCGTTATTAATACTCTTCCATTTCTCAAGATCTACCGGCAGCGGTCAACTATGCGATCTTATGAAACTCCTTGCCTATGGGCAAAGCCAGGATTTTGTGTTGATAATCTTTTTAAAAAATCCATTACATAACTTTCTCTACATATCTGGAACATATTGTTAAAAGCTTATTCTTCTATCTGCTTCATGATAATCGATATAAACATTAGCAGAAATTGTCCTCATTACTGTGTTCCATTCACAAGATGTCCTCTAGCTGTTCAGTAAACATATATTTTATTCAAAACATTAATCTATATCATGCTAATCAAGATAAACAAAGAGAATTAGCCTTATTTCTAGCTTCCTTGTAAGTAGAAGGGAAATAAAATGCACAGGCTAAGGCGATAGGCACATCCTTTAAAAGCCGGTCGCTATGTGAAACAATTGAAATTCCATTCTCTTTGCTTATCAGGAGTAAACAAACGAGAAACGAGAAGAAAGATGTATTCCCGTTCGAGAAAAGCTTAAGTGGCTTAAAATTAAAACACATAATCCGGGATATCTCGAAAACGGTTAATTCTACAAAAACAAATTAAGTCAATAACTCGGAATATTTCGAAAACGGTTAACTCTAAAAAAACAACAACAAAGAACAAAACGTTATAACATATAGTTACAGAATGATCAAAGTTGCGTTACCAATACTGAAGGAATTAAAATGTAAGTAACAAAATAGTAGGCTCTAATTAGGGCATATTTGAAACAACAAAGGATGATTTATGTACTTCATAGTCTGAAGAGAAAAACAAAATTCAATAGAGAAGAATCCCAATAATAAACTTCTCTTAAATAAATAAACAGAAAAGAAAATTAGAATTAGCAGAGATGGGAAGTTAACATTAATAGGCTAACTAAAGCAATGTCAAAATGCATACTTTCTCTAAGCAAAAAAGCTGATGTGTTCCATTCACATTACTTTCTCTACTTCTTTGCAACAAATTATTGTTAGAAAGCTTATGCTTGTATTTACTCCATGCTAATCGAGAAAAAAATAGCAGAAATAGTCTTATTACTTGCTTCCTTGTAAGTAGAAGCGAAATAAGGGATTACCATAGGTTAAAGTGATAGTCAAAAGCTGGTTGCTATGTGACTGAAGTTCCTTTGTTTGTATGGACAGGAGTTGACAAATTCCTGCATGAGGAAAGTATAAGTTTTTCAACACTGAAACCAATAACAAGGAATATCTCAAAAACGATAAACTCCACGAAAAAATGTATGTTATATAAATTGTGTGTTTTAATGTGCTCTACATTTTTTGTGTGGTAAAATTTTGTCCACCTCTTACGGTTTAACAGTTATGCAAAATTCCGTAAAATTCATCTAGAATAAAGTAGTCTTCAGAGGTTATTCAATCATGTCAATATCTCAAATATGAGCGATTTTTCCATGTAAAGGGTAATTTGGGGTGGGAGGGTTTTCTTGAAAATCTTCGTGTCGCATCCTTGAAAGATACCGAACCTAAATACCAAGTTTGGTATTTAACGGTCTTTTCGTTTTGAGCTATGCTGCCCACACACATGGACATTTTTTGTTTCAGGGGGTCTCAAAACATGTATTTCCGGTGAAATCTCGGAATCGAATTTTTGGGTATAATACAATACCTTCTCTATATACCATATGCATAGTACGTATAGAGAAAGTAAAAATAAATAACTGGATCGAAATAATAGTCGGATGCATGCTAGACTTCCGCATTACTACTTCATCATAGACCCCAAAGACATGAAAACAAAAGATCAAACTAGGCAAATGTCAAGCTCTACCGATAACTCTAGTGCTTATTATTTCCGGCGTTATACGAAAAGGTATCGTACTGGTTAGTTAACGATATATATTCCTAAAACACAACGGATATTATTCATAATGAAAATGCCTACTAAATGAAAGGTAAGAGGGAAATGGACGCTGCGCCAAACAATCATAAGCAAAAATGGAGATGAATGATAGGGAATCACGAACGTTTACGTAATCCAGTGCGCTACTATTCCCAGTGGAAAAGGGGGAATGACAAGAAAGAAACCATTAATGACATAACTCTAAAAGATATGACGGAAGTTTCCGGTTGGTAAATGATAAACAGCATATGAATCATCAGAAACTCATGTTTCCGGAAACTGGGCTTCCCCAGGATAACAGATTTACTATATGTGATGTAATAACTTACTTATAAGAACCATTCAATCTAGATACTGTTTTAATATTTTATGTTTCAGGAAAATGCTATCGTTTCAACTCGAATTTGATCTTATTAGTGTCTAAAGCTAGTTATCAGTCTAGAACCATAGAGGAACTAGCTGATTTGTTAATTTTTTGTGTGCTTTGGGTCTATAAATATTTATAAATTATAGGGAAATCCAAACTAACAAAAACATCTATGTGAAAAGTGCTTTGTAGTGGGAGGATTGTGTTGAAAATCTTAATTTGAATCTTAGGAAAATTGTCATGATTGCCCCACTGTCATATACATTTTCGGTGCAATCCGGGTGTTAAATTTTTAGTGGGAAAATAAACATCTACTTCAAGCATTTTGAGGAAAGCCCGGATTTCTATAGATGAAATGAGAAATAAACGCAAACTGTTTTTGGAAATCAGTGAGAAATAGGATAAACATAAAAATAAATAATGGGCAAGAGAAAGATATGTGGATATATAGATAAACAAGACAACTGATTACCCTGGATTGGTTCAGGAGCAATGCTTTTGATAAGGATGAGAGACAATGAACCAGAACGATGTATTATGTTTCGGGAGCAGGATAGTGCTATACATTGTTTGATTAAATGTAGAGATAAGAAACACATGCATGTTAGGTGAAATCGCAGCAATAAAAATGCTGAATGGAAAGGGAAGAGGGAAGCTAAAGAATTAGGGACTTTTTTGGAACAAGCAAAAGAAAAATGGATAAGAAAGGAGAGAAAAAACGAGGATAGGGAGGAATAAATAGCACACAAAATTCTCTCTTAACACCAAGGGAGCTTGCGGCACAAGGCGTATACAAACCTAATCTGAATATGATAAGTAAAGTTTACTGGCCATGATTTTGTAAAGAATTGCAAATCTAATTAAGCACAATAAATTAATATTAATAAATTGATTAATGTGAAATATCAAATTCAAAAATACGGTGAGTACATTTGATAAAATATGTGACATAGGTGTTATATAATAATTCAAAATTACGTTAAAAGCTTTAAATGAAAAATAAACTAATTTAATGCCGGTGAGATTTTGTTCTGAGATATATATTGATTTTATTCCTTTTAAAATAATTATGATTCATTTCTTAAGCTGATAATTACTATCACAAATACAGTTTCTGTACAGTACTGTGTTGGAAACACTTTCATAAAACACGTAGACTAATATGCCATAAAACATTGTCTTCATAAACAATAATTGAAGGCATGAAGAATTAATAAGCATAACAGGCATATAACAGGCATAAATCGAGAAAATATACGTCAACGTATTTTATCTTAATTTTAAGAAAGAACAAAATAGGCAGACATAGAAAGAAAGGAAAATAAATAATATGAAAAATCATTAAGGAAACAGAGGCAAAATATTTACTTTTATGTAGGAATACGCAAAATATGTAACTGCTTTTAAATATACAAACATTTTGTAACATGAAACGAGTATGGAAAAAAAAACATACTTCAATTCGTGAATATTTTCTGTGTTCATATGTCCACATATAAAATAATAGAATATATAAATACAAAGAAACGGATAGTAGTTTTGAGTTAGGGATTTGCAGATATTCTGCTTCTCAGTAATTCGCTGCCCTGGACTGTTAATTTGCATTTTGTAATTCACAGATCAAAAACTTTCACGCACTTATTTAGATATATAACCGTAATAGGTCTTTTTTTTTTCCTTCATAATAATATACCTATACGTGCTTCTACAGCAGTAGGTTTCTCGTTTGGAGCCTTTCTTTTAAATGCGAACTTTGCACTACAACAGTGAGCTAGCTTATTAATGCGGTCACTTCTATTCCTGTATCCGAATATAGCTTGCAAAGTCATGCTACTTATCTTTGCTTCATTTAGCATCTAACTGCGTAAAATGTGCATGCTAAATTGACCATACAGCCACAACAAATACACCAAATTAACCAACAAAAAGTTTAGATACTTACAAAAGTATAGTGATTCGTTTATTCCATATCTGTTTTGAAATTATACAAGGCCGTAAATTATCTCCACCATTAATTCACCTAAGGAGCATAAATTAGGCATTTTACGCAGATGTGGCATCGCAATTTTAAAAAAAATCACCTCATCTCAAGCTGCCATGGAAAACTTTTTATTTTTTTTTTTCTCTTATCTGTCTATAATAAGAATGATAATAACCATTATATTAAAAGTATTACATATATTGATATATACACGAAAAATAAAATTAATATACTGAAATTACAGTGAATAGCCAGTAAACTTTTAACTTTAATTAACTTTACGCAGATTCAAAGAGCTGGCAAATTTAAAGAATCAGACACAAACAGTAGTAATATTGGAAATTGTACAGCTTATTAAAGCACACAATTTTATAAATATACATTTCACAGATGTTATATGTATTTATTCCCATACAACAATTTTGTATGAGCTTACTGGCTCATAAAAACATGCGCTCATATGCTAATAAACACTCACCTAAGAGTACAAATTAGATCTCATTTTTTTTTGTACTTATTACTTTTAGAACGCTATTGGAAGCGTTTAATACTATCGTTGTAATATGCTACATTTCAGTCTTATTTGGAAATAAAAATCAATTAAGTAGCTGAAAATAAGCAATAATCAGATCACTTAACGAATGCATATACTGTGTATGTGTTGCGCGGAGTAATACAGAAATGAGTTTCTTAGCGCAGATAATATTGCGCGATATATTTAATGTGGGGTAGTAGATCTATTTATGACAACATTCTGAACTGTTGTGATTCTGTGCACTCTAACACCTCCAGGAAGTAGTACAACCCCCTAAAGTATACTTGTGAGAACTAAAGCAGTAATGCATTAATCTGCTATTGTTTATTTTTTTTACTAATCATTTAGGTTCTAATGAAACAATCACGGAAGCATTTGTAAAAATTATAACTTGATCTTCAATAACAAAAAAAAAAAAAAAAAAAAAAAAAAATCTATTATGGCTACTATTTTCATGTTTTCCAAAATGTTAAAGTCTAAATATTTAAACACTTAAATATGGGGGAAAAAAGGTATCTTTCATTTTAAAGTAGACTAATTAATTGCAGTTTTGTCAGATTTATTGTAACAAATTTACATGTGTGACTATTTCGTTGTTTTCCTTTCTCTCGTGCTGATGCAATGGGAGTAATTTCGAAACCATTACATAGCGACCAGATTTTTAGAGAGCATTATTATTCTTTCAGCTACCATTCGCTTTGTACCTATATCAAAATGTACAACGCAACCATTTCTGCAAACTTTTATCTCAATTAACAAGAAGTAGATAGAAGAGTGAACTTTTATAAGATTAATTTGTGATACTGAAATAAAGAACGTCATGTGATTGTAACAAATCACATTTTGTTTGTTGTATAACCGGTTATTTAAGGTTAGCTTGTAGGAAATGGAAATGGGGTTTTATTTAAGGACGCTCTTTGACTGATGTGGTTCTCAACGTTGCATTCTATACTGGGCGTAAAAGATTAATTTTGCTCAGAGGCCTCTTTATCAGGCTTGAGGTTCTTTTACGTGCCGTAAATCTAAAACACAGGACCAACGGTTTTACTGCCCTTCCGAAGAAAGCAATGATAAGGACTTTTGCGCCCGAAAAAATCCATTGTCCTCCGTCGGGTTTGAACCTGCGACCTTGGGTAAATGAAGTTAACATGGCAACCATTACGCCACGGAGGGCGACATTTGCTTGTAGACACCATGGCAGGCGCAACAGATATCTTGAGCACATAAACAAAACACAATCAGACATATTACATGCTGTATCACGAGCAATTAGCGCTAAAAGCCCCTATTAGTGACACCACAGCACTGAGTGGAGCGAATCAGAATGTGGAGCAAGTGCGATAACGTGATTGAAGTCGAGGTTGGCATCACTGCTACTGGATACTGGGCCAGCGATAACTCCCCAGGTCAAGGTAACACATACACGAGTAATTTACTGTTGTGTTATTGGTTTGTCTAGTGTTCTTTACAGCTTTTTGTGTAACCTCTTGTTGTTCAAACGTTCATTCTATGGACTGTGGTCAGATCAAAGTTAATCAGATCTTTGAAAAGAAATATTGAACTGTTTTACATCAGCAGCTGGTGACTCTGAGCTTTGGTCATTCATAAAATCATTGCTGCAATTTGGAATATTTGAAGAAATGAATTGTTGAAAGTTTTTCAATACATGTTAATAAATTTACACAAATAAACAAGTCGGAATTTATATCATGTAACCTTACATCAAAATGGCACATAAAGTTCAGTTTTAAATTAAATGGGGAATAGCCATGGTGAATAGTCACAAGATATCAAGTTCATGTTGTGAAGCCAAATTATCTAGATGCTAATATTTAACTATGAATTGCAAAAATGCAGATATAAATACGCTATTTAGGCTAGATTTTGGCCAGGGTTTGGTTAAATAGACTAGAAATGGAAATGGCGTGTTATTTATGGGAGCTCTTTAACTGTTGTGGTTCTCAGCGTCCCATTCTATACTGGACGTGAAAGACCGCTTAATTTTGCTCAGAGGCCTATCTTATCAGGCTTGAGGTTCTTTTACGTGCCGTAAATCTACGACACGGGACCAACGACTTTACTTCCCTTCCGAAGGAAGCCATGCTAAGGACCATGCGACCTTGGGTGTATGAAGCTAGCATGGTAACCATTACACCACGGAGGGCGATAAAATAGACTAGACCAGGCTATGAGCATTTTATGATTTTTGTGGTTGAACGCTACAGTGAAAATGTTAGATTTGACAATCAAATAGCTAAATTGCAAACACTGATGTTTCGTATTTACAAAACCGAAGTGAAGCAAAACATTTTGCGTCGGGTGTCAAAAGAACTCTCCCTATGCAAGTTTTTGAGCGGAATACAATTTGTTCCACTGCCTTTCGTAAATAAGTAGAACAGAAAGTAACAAGCATGATTCTTAATTGAGGCATTTTCGTAGATTTGCTTTATTGTATTGGTTGATTATTGTTTTTATTACGATTGTTGTATGTTCTAAATTGAATATTTTCATAGTTGAAAATTATATAAATTAACATCCCGCCCAAAAGAATAACAAATAGAAATAAAAATCTGATGTGTTCCATTCACATGACTTTCTCTACACCACTACAATAAATTAATATTAAAAAGTGTTTTCTTCTATTTCCTTAATACTAATCGAGAAAAAAATTAGCAGAAAGGGTGTTATTATTTGCTTCCTTGTAAATAGAAGTGAAATAAAGGAGTATCATAGGCAAAATTGATAGTCAAATGTTTTAAAAGCTTGTTGCTATGTTACTGCAGTACCTACCATTGTTTGTGTGGACAGGAGTTGATAACTTTCCGTATGAGAAAAGTTAAAGCTGAAACTAATAACATGGAATATCTAAAAAGCGGTGAAATCCACCAAAAAAATGTATATAATATAAATTATGTGTTTTAACGATATCTACAATTTTTCTCAAGTAAGTTTTTGCCTATCTCTTTCGGTTTACGAGTTATGCAAAATTCCGCAAATTTCATCAAGAATAAACATCTCTTCAGAGGGAATTCTCAGAAAGTTGAAGATATACATTTTATTTGTCATTAAAACCGTTATAGGGTCATTTTTTGAAAAATAAAAAATTTCAAATTTTTGCTATGTAAAGGGTAGTTGGGGGTGGGGGGATTTTTTATTGAAAATCTTTCGTGTCGCATCCTTGGAAGGTACCGAACTTAAATACCAAGTTTAGTATTTAATGGTCTTTTTGTTTTTGAGCTATGCTGCCCACAGACACACACACACACATGCGACATTTTTCTAAAAGGGCTTTTTTTGGATTCAAGGAGTCTTAAAACGTGTATTTCCAATGAAATCTCGGTATCGAATTTTTGGGTGAAATACAATACCTTCTCTATACACTATATATAGTACGTATAGAGAAAGTAAAATATATCATTTGTGCAATTTTTTGTATTATCCGCCTTGAGTATGATACATACGCAAGAAACTCGTCATTTGCGCAACACTTTCATTTCTGTATTGCTGTTCCAATTCAGCAGTTATTTATGCTTTCCTGATGTTTACATGTCAGCACATTCTTGCGTTGTTTTCTTACGGACTCTCTGAACTACTTCCTTAGTGGAAGTGATGCATGCTCGTCACTAAAATACACATGGTTCTCTAAAACAAAACGGGCTCATCTAATAAAATATTAAAAGATTTCTGAATATATAAGCACTGATAATTGTTACGGCTACTGCTGTTTCTTCTTTTAAGGGACACTAGGAGTGAAATTTTGAATACAAAAATGGTAACAAAATAAAAACTCGCTTTTTTATAGAAAATAGTTGTTGGAACGTTTGGAATTCCAAAGAAAATAAACTTTTAGCTGCCCCTTTGCTTAGGGTTCTACAGCCTTTAAAGATCGTACAACAACCTGTTTCCTACCACACTATTTTATAAAACAGCGTTTTTCTCAAAACTACATCTTCACACATTTAAAATATTTCACGTGTCTAAGTTTTAGTTTAAATGCAACTAAATTTTTCCAGAAGCAATAGTTATTTTACAAAATATATGTTTAATGAGAAATTGTTGATTTTAAAGATTAAAATTTCAAAGTTTGTTTTAAATACCATAATTAATTAACCAAAGTTATTGAGATATCACCGTGTCTGAATGTGCTTCGACAACACGCCAGCAATTTTCTCAAATTTTGAGGTGCGTGGAACTTTATGTCACATATTTCGAAAATAAAATTTATGAAATAATTTATAGCTTGCAAAATACACATTTTTAGAAAAAATGCATACAAAAAGTATAAATTTGAAATTTCACATGTTCGTTAAAATTCATTTAGTCAACCAAGAAAAAAAAAGTCGTGAAAATATTTAAATAAACTTGCAGCGTGTTATACAAACATCAAATGTGGTAACGTTGATACTCCAGTCCAAACCCCTGATACCACTGCAACTTTTCTGTTGTTGCATAGCTGGGTGTTCCATGGCCAATGTCGCCAGGGCGCTTGACTTTACTGTTCATTATTTTGGGAACTCAGGGCTAGAGTCTTACCTCGGGCAGATGTATTTTTCTCCGTGAAAATGTGTGCAGTTGTGGGTAGTAACATAAAAGAGGACAATGGAAAAACAGGAAATAAAAGAAGCAACAACTTAAAAGAAAACATACACAACCTATGCCAACAGGTTTACTGACTGATTTTACAGTATAATCTCGATGTTTTGGAAGATGTTCTTTATCATACGCAAGTTCATCCTATTTCTCCTTTAATTGTCAACACATTTATTAATTTAACATGCATCATCACCTTGTGCGCAGTTATTCTGGGCCATTCGCTGCTCGCGTTTACAATGAGAGTTACACTAACATATCAGCTTCACTTGAAGACGAGATGCTCTTTTCCATCAATTTCTTTTCTGGTAATTAGTACAGCCAGTTCCTTAGCCTTAAAATAGAACAAAATACAGTAGCATATTACTTTCAGTCGCTCGATATGTTTATACCGGAAGCAATAAGGAGATTTTGAGGCACCGATGTTAAATAAACGAGCTGGGCAATAATTCTAGGCTGCATGTGACTAGGTTACAGTTTGAAAAATAAATACTTTAAAGGCATATCTGCATTCAATAAATACTGTATCAATTGCGGCCGCGCCGTGGCCGAGTGGTTGGACCTCTCGCCTTCACTCAGGCGGCCTGGGTTTGCTTCCAGCGGACTGAATATGGGTTTTGTGCTGACTAGGGCGGGTTTTCTCCGCGTTCTCCAATTTCCTCCGCAATCGCATTCCACCAGTGGTCCTTCTTCATACCATATATCATCAGGGTCATCGCCTGCGGTGCCATTAGTAAAAGCAGACACTGAATACTATAAAAATCTACTAATTGCGTTGGTACTCATCACCGTATCCATATACTAAACCTAGCAATGATTTGGAGGCAGGATAATGCTTTGGAACAAAAGTCTTAAGCTATTTTCCACGAGAAATATGGGAAGAATATTTGTTAAATACTTTAAAAGATAGATTAAGTAGTATTAGAAGATATTATTTTTTATTTTTAAAACGCAGCAATTCTATGAAATGTAACCAAAAGGTATTATGTGTTGCAATACCTTTAATCTCAATTAAATCCTCTAAAAGTATTCATACAATAGCATGCTTTTCTATCTACTTCCTATTTATCAGAACAGGTGCACAATCAGCTGTTCTGCATATACCTGCCCTGATATTAAATACTTTTTGCATTAACTCAGGACAAATAAAAGAGTGGCACGTGAACGTGAATAACTTAAAAGGCCGAAAATCCAAAAGAATACCGCTACTGTTTCGAAAATACCCAACATTGCCAAAAATATATGACATAATTTGCATACTTTAAAAGTTCTATTTTTCAATCTGTCTCTCGTAGTTTTGCAATGATACAAAATTAAAATACAGTCAACATATTTCACGGGGTGTTCTAGGTATACGAATTATGTTAATAAATCAAACACATCACATTTTAAAGAAAACCGTTAGAAAATGAAAACTATTAGAAAATGTTGCATGTGAAGGGTTGTTATGAGAAGCTGACGGAATTTTGTTGAAAAGAGTTGTCTCTAAAGTTGAAACTGTATCTTATGTATCTGACTTTGATATTTTAATTAAAGTGTTCATAAATCAAACACACAAACCCAGGCACCAATTTCTAAAAATACCTCTTTGTATTCAGGAACCTAGTCAGTAGTCAGTATTGATACCTAAAAGCGATTTTGTTTAACATACATTTAGGTTCAGCAAAGTACGTTTTATGTCTTAGGAGTTTCACAGCTACTAGATAGTACATAATTAAGCAGCTGACAGTTTGAAAAGAACCTCAAGTTTTTTTCCATCCTCAAGACGTGTTAAGGAGTTTAGGAAGATCAGAATGAAACAGTTGGTAACACTGTTACCTTCAAACAATGGCGTCCCTCTACCCTTGGCAAAGTTGGTTGGCATAACAAGGTGACGTAGACTTTATCCGCAGCTAATTGTTCGCGTTTCAACTGCTTGAAAGCACTTACCCCAGCATGAAATTTCAAGAGGGAGCTTGACATGAGCTAGTCGACGATGCAATATTTTCAGAAGAGAGGGAGGGAAAGCGCTCGTTAAGTATGCTTTGCCGCTGCTACGACAACGAACGACAAGGATCTATATATAATGCAAACTGTTTCTCACACAAGCGATCCGAAAGCGTAACGAACGTCGAACCTAGAGTACTGAACGCGGTATTGCATTGAACTCGTGGATGGCTTTAGAACAGTCGCAAGACAATTTTATAACCTAACTCCAGTTCAATGTGGTTTTCTTAATTGATTTGCCATGTTAGAACAGCGTACAACGTACATTTTTAATCAGCGAGCTCCACTATAATCAAAATGGGTATTTTTCGTTATAATGAATGACTAATAATAATAACAATAATAATAATAATAAAACACCTAATATCTGCTATGAAGACAAACATCCAATTTTTTTTTTTTTAAAAAATTGTCATTCCTATAGTTACAAGGTGTAGCAATAAGTTACAGCCAAATTGTCAGGTAATCTTTCTCACAGGTAGAAGAAGAAACAGTGTTACAAGATATGGGTTCGGAAACATTTTGTTTTCAGTCTAGAGACATCCTCAGGAGTTGCAATATGGAATGAACTGAAATGGCGTTTTATTTTTGGGCTCTCTTTAACTACTGTGGTTCCCATTCTATACTGGGCGTGAGAGGCCACTTAATATTGCTCAGAAGCCTCTTTATCAGGCTTGACGTTCTTTATGTGCAGTAAATCTACGACACGGAACCAACGGCTTTACTTCCCTTCCCTTCCGAACATAAAAATTCTAAGCCATGCTAAGCATCTTTTTAAATGGCTTACTCGAAAGGGAAGTAAAGTCGATGGTCCCGTGTTTTATGGCACTACGTCTCATAAAAGCCTCGGAAAAATTTCCAGTCTGTCACGTCCGTATCGAATCGGATGCTATAAATCATAGAGTTAAAGAGAAAAACTCAATTTCATTTTTTGCCATTGTAGAACTCGTTTTCTGTAACTCTACATTGAGCAATAATCTTAATAATGCATACCATATGAAACTCTTTCTTGCATGAAATTTCAAAATGATCTCTTAGTCACATCTAGATGAGCTGTAATTCTTAAGTTCACTGATTAGCCCTTGTTTGCCGAATCCAGGTACAAGATGCAAAGATTCTTCGTGCCCGTATTGAAGGTTTCCAAACAATACGGAAAACTCCAGGGATACATCAGCACATCCGGAATCGATGGCGGGTGTAATGCATTTACCAATACTCTAGTAGGTTCTGCAGCAAGTTAGTACTGAATGATCTAGAAATATCGACAAAGTCAGCACCTATGCTGCAGTCCAGGAGAATCAAGGGGTGAGGAAGAACTATGCAGAGAACTTCGGAAAGCTATAACTGTAGTTATACATTTCCGAAAATAATTAAGATAGTTTTATCTCAGATTTGTCCTATAAGAGACTTGGTGAAAAAATTATCGGGCACCTATGGTATATACTGTAAACCGTTTTCCTTCTTATGTGACCCATTAGCGTGACGAGCATCGAACCCAGTGCGTTAAATTTGGTACTGATTGCACCTGTCGCTGATTACAGAACAAACTGGTCATCCCCCCTACTGTGCGGGATGCTTGCCAGGATAGCGACCTTGTTGCCCGCTGGTTTTACTACATCATCCAGATCTCTATGGAGCCATAAAGCTCCCATCCGTGAGCAATTTTGAGACTATATAACCTCTTTCCTTTTTTATGGATACCAGAATGAGAATCTAACGAGCAGTGGCTTGTAACGGCCTGTATCCCAAGGGGTAGGCCTTATAACGAGGCTCACTTTGTCAAACGACAGAAACGCTCAGAATGTACAAATAAACAAAAATATGTCCATGTCCCATAAACAGAACCTAACAGCATGCAAATAGCGATATGGCAGAGAAGTACAACTTTGCTACCCAATTTAATCATTCCATTGTTTTCCTCGGCACAGGAGGCTAACATCCCGCTGAACACAAACAGCAGGTTAAGTTCTGTAAACTCAGGATTGTTGGAGAAACCATTAAACTTTCTGGAAAATTCATTACATCTGCATAATAACTTTATAGGATCTATTCAGAGCATAAATACGTGAACACAGAAGTCACAAAATGAATAACTGAAAACTTTGCAGCCTTATAGTGCCATTAAGGTTCATATACATGTTGCGATGAAAAATCTATATTTTAATCCAATCTTTAAACAAATGGTAAGTAAATTATAAGGTTTTCAGTATCAAAAATATTTTAGTCCATCTTTAAACAAATGGTATGTAAATTATAAGGTTTTCAGTACCAAAAATTAAAAAAAAAAATTGGCAACCTAAAAATTACAAACTGAAAATTTTACATATTTTTAAAAATCTAATATATCTATAAAAATATAGATTAATATTTCTCTGAACATCATGTGTACAATGATATGAACGTTAAAAACATCAGCTGTTTAAATTCGACAAACAAGTATTTTTGACATTGGGTTATTTAAAATGTCTAAATAATGTTTCTAACTGTTGGTTCACATCAATCCCTGCCTAATAAGCTTCAAGATATATATGAATGTCAGTAGCATAATTTTAAGAGTACTACTTTGTGATTTAAAACGGTAAAAATGTTGAAAATGTTAGTTTGGAGAAACTGCTAAGTGAAATTTCAACAATGTGTTCAGAACATATGTGCGGAATGGTATAAAATCCTAAATAAAACCACTTCTCGTACGAAATGTTAAACTATATATTTTTTTAAAAAATTAGAAAGTTTGCGTTGTTATATGATGCTAAAATTAAAAAAAAAATGTGTTCCATTCACATGACTTTCTCCAAATGTTACACAAGCAACTTTTAGAACTTTATCTTTCTATCTAGACATGCTAATCAAAGTAAACATTAGAAAACATTGTTTTATCGTTTCCTTACAATAGAAGGGACATAAGGGAATCCACTAGGCTAAATCGATAGTCAAATCTTTTAAAAGCTGGTCCTCCGTGAAACAATTGAAGTTCGGTTCGCTTTTCATGGCCTGCAGTAAAACAAGAGAGATGAAATGTCACTTCCCATTTCAGAAAAGTTTAGGTAGTTTAAAATTCCACTGTCAAAACGGGATCTAACGTATTTGTAAAAAATGATTATATTCTTAAGAGAAAATGTACATTCTTTTTAATAAGCCAGATGAAGAAGCGCCGAAATAAATTCGATTTTAAAAGTAAAAGTTAAAACTTTGACATTTGATGGTCTTAGAATCAACCAAAAATTGGTAAGATTGATGCAGTCACAAGAAATGAAAAGGACATCCAGTTGGAAACAGAAATAATACACGAAATTTGGTATCATAATATCAGAACCAGGAAATAAATAATCTCGCACCCTCGTACAGACAGCGGTCAGCGAGTTGATTTCTCAACTGGTTCGATTCCCGGCTGGGCGGGGAATTTTTCTTTAATCAGAATCATTCCTTTATCCCTCAGAGTCTGGAAGTATTCATGCGAGAGTGTGTGTGTGTGTGTGTGTGTGTGTGTGTGTGTGTGTGTGTGTGTGTGAGAAAACAGAAATAGCAATAACCCCAAAGTTCAACAACCTATAGTCAACGAGTTGTTTGCAAGTTACAGCCTCCGATATGCCAATAGGTGTTAAAGGGGGCTCTACAAATCACACAATAAAAAAAGGTGATGTATTCCGTTCACATTACTTTCTCTAACTGTTCCTTACAAAATATTCTTTTATCTACGCCATGCTAATCAAGAATACACTAGGCTAAAGGGAGGGACAGATCTTTTAAAAGCCGGTCGCTAAGTGAAAGAACTAAAATTCGGCTCTCTTTGCTTGCTAACTGATAACTCGGAATATCTCGAAAAGGTTAACTCTACAAAACATGTATATCTTATAATTTATTTGTTTGAATGAGATCTATAAATTTTATTTAGTATATAAGTTTTTGTCTATCTCTTAGGGTTTTCCAGTTATACAAAACTTATATAAAATCTATCTAGAATGAAGAAGTCTTCCTTGGTTAGTCCCAGAAAATTCAGGATATACATTTCGTTTGTCATGAAAAATCTTAAATAAATCTTAAATCAAAATCTTGGAGCCATTTTTTAAGAAAATCAAAATTTTCGAAAAATGTTCCATGTAAGGGTGGTCGGATTTTCTTGAAAATCTTCGTGTCGCATCTTTGGTATTTAACCACTCTTCGTTTTTCAGCTATGCTGCCCACAGGCACAGAGACACACTCGAACATGTTTCTAAACATTATTTTTATCAAATTCAGGGGGTTTCAAAATATGTATTTCTGGTGAAATCTTGGTAGAGAGTTGTTTATTTGAATACAGGACGTTCTCTATCCACTATTGTGCAAGGTGCTAGAGAAAATAATACAACGTAAATTGAGTGTTGCTTTAAGAGTCAATTTGAGAAAAGATTTACAGCTCTCGGATTCATGAAGAACTTTCTGGCGTGTTCAAGATATGGGGGTCATCCTCCTCTAGGTCAGCCTTCAAAATATCGTGGCCATTGCCCGATATCCTTGAAGGTTAAAGCAGGTTTGAAATGTAAGAGCAGTTAACCACAGGCGCCATGCTGAGCAGGGTCTGTCGTCGTGATAAACTTTCACAGAAATGTATATAAATATGTGATTTTAAAGGTCAAAATGAGACCAAGTACTTAAATTTGGAGCGGATAGCATGAAAAAAAAAAAAAAAACTCTGATGTATTATTCATACAACTTTCTCTACCTGTGCTACAGCAACTTATTATTTCCTTGCACATGGGAAGTAAAAATATTCAATAAGCTAAAGCGATAGTCAAATCTTTAAAACGGTCGCCATGGGGTATTATTGCAATTCCGTTCTCTTTACTTAACTAGGATGAAAAAAATCTGATGTGTTACACTCACGTGCGTTTCACTAGCTTCTCTAAAAACAAACTTCTTAGAAAAAAGTATTCCTTTTTTTTTTTTTCCTTTTTTTTTTCCTTTTATGTAGCTTAACGTCCTTTAACCTGGTTGGTCATATCGGACGATGAATAAAATTGGTGAAATGATACTCAAATGATTTCGAGGTCCATGGAGCTTAAAGTTACTCGACATTCATCTTCTCAGGATAAGGGAAAACCCCGAAAAAAAACCTTATCCGGGTACTCACCCTAAGGGAGATTCGAACTCACGACCTTTTGAATGTGAGGCAGTCACGCTGCCACCACACTACCCAGGCGGGCTATTCTTCTTTCTACACTATGCTAATTCAGCTAAACATTAACAAAATGTTCTTATTACTTAGTTCCTTATAAGTAGAAGGGAACTAAAGGAACGCGCTATGCTAAAATGATAGTAAAATGCTTTAAAAGCTGTCGTTATGCGATTGTCATTGTAAATCGCTTCTTTGCTTGGCCAGGAATAGAACAAAAGGAAAACGGACACTTCCTATCTGAAAAAAGTATAAGTACTTTACAAATGTAAACAATAACAAGGAATATCTCGGAAATGGTTACCTCCACAACAAAAACATGTAGGACATAAATTGCGTGTTTTGACGAGATCTACATTGTTTATGCAGTAAGTTTTTGTCTATCTCTTACGATTTAGCAGTTAAGCAAAATTCGACAAAATCCATCCAGAATAAAGAGGCCTTCAGAGACTATTCCCAGAAAATTCAAGATATACATTTTATATGATGTAAATATCTTTAACATACGGGATTTGAATCGAAATCATTATAGCCATTTTTCAGAAAATCAAAATTTCGAAAATTTTTCCATGTAAAGAGTAGTTCGTGGTGGGGGGATTTTCTTGAAAATCTTCGTGTCACATCCTTGGAAGATACCAAACCTAAATACCAAGTTTGGTATAAAATGTTCTTTTCGTTTTTGAGCTATGCTGTCCATAGACACACACGGACCTTTTTCTAAAAATATTTTTAGAATACATTACCTTCTCTATCCACTATGTACATTGTATATGCGGGCTAGAGAAAGTAAAAATAACAATAACATGTTTCTATTTGGGAAAAGAAGAAATGGAAAACTTAAACCTGTAACAAGCAATAGTACAGAAATGGCTCAGTACACAACAAAAATATAGTTTGACATAAATTTGTATCCCTTATGCCTTACCACTTACGTAAAAGTCATTCAGAATGAAGAGGACTTCAGAGGCTATTCTAAGAAAATTCAATATATACTTTTGTCATGTAAATTTTAATCAAAACTGTTAAGAAAAAGCTTTGAGATCAACATTTTCGAAGATTTTTCACATATAAAGAGGAGTTTGAGGTTGGTGGATCTTTAAAATCTTTGTGCCTGTCCTTGGGGGCTGAATTCAAATATCAAGTTTGATATTTACCGACTTTTCGTTTTTGAGCTATGCTGCTCACACGCGCGCGCACACACACACACACACACACACACACACACACACACACACACACACACACACACACATTGAACTTTTACTCAAAAAATATTTCTATTTAGAAGACCCTAAAACGTATATTCTAATGAAATGTCGGTATCAAATTTTTGGGTGAAATGCAATACCTCCTCTATGTACCTATTAAGTACGAAGTACAGAAAACCAGTACATTCAGAAGATTGGTCTAATCCACACAAGTTCATTCTAAATAGAATTGAACTGAGTTTTATTTATGCACGCTCTTTAACTGCTATGTTTCTCAGCGTTCCATTGCATACCGAGCCTGAAAAAACCGCTTTATTTTGCTCAGACAGGATTGAGGTTCTTTTACGTGCCGTAAATCTACAACCGGGGCCAAGGGTTTTACTTCCCTCCAGAGGAAAGCATGTTAAGGATTCTAAATAGAGGTAATAAGGGCAGATTTACCCTTTCCATTAGTTTGTGGAAATAAGTCAGGGGAAATAAGTCTGCTAGGAAACGCGCACTTTCCCCTCCAAGTTTAGGTAACGCTGTAATTGCGTGGGCCTTAAAAAGACTCTTGGCTCAAATGTAGACAGGCAAACAAGACTGCATACTGACAGTCAAAGAATATACATAATTAAATGCTTCTTAGTGGAACATAAAATCAAATCAAGTTGATACATATTCATTTAATGCACACATGAAGCATTGAAATAACAGGAATCAAGATTTGCTTGCTTCCTTCCAAGCACCGTGTCAACAGCGATATTATTTCTGATTCTCTGTTATTTAGCTACACGTTTGTTATCATTCGCTAGGTGGTACTTAGTAAATCTGAATTTGCAGAAAAAAGCAAAGCTTCACGGCAAAAGGTATAGCTTTCTCTGCTAAACGAAGTGGCATAACATAATGTGTTTAACTCGTATTCGAGTTATCGTGGGCTCGCTTCTCGTGGTCAGGTTTCGTGACCTATGAGTTTTTTTAACGCTGAGATGGCTCATTACGTCCCATAAATTTTCTGTGGCTCCCCATAGGGGGGGGGGGTTCGACCTTTTCGGCTACTACCGTGCGAGCGCTGCAGAATCCGATACTTCTGACACTATTAGAAGTAGCCGGGCCGAACATCTGAGCCCCTCCCGAAAGAGAGCTGTTTGAATTGGGTTAGACTCGGCGTGGCACTGGTGCCGAAACTCATGGGAGATTGGCTACACCTGGGTGATGCCTGGGTGGGGTTGTAACACGCCTTAATGTCCTACAGCAATAACCTGGAGAGTTAGTGGACAGAAACTAGTAGATGTAGGTCCCACTAAGGTTTTCGGTAGTCATTTTTTATGGGGTTGAAGCGCATAAATGCCGTATGCATTTCCGTCCTTACAGGAACAAGGGTATAAAATAGGTACCGGCCTAATGGAAAACACCATGGAAATCTCTGTGACACCTATCAGGTCACTGCTGCTTGGTTATTTCCTGTGCCCTTTCCTTGCTTGTAATGCGTTTCTGGGCTGAAGAATCAGGCGATGGCGTTCTGTGGCTTGTGGGAGTGGCTTGAGTAGGTGTTTTCCTGGCGCATCGCAGGACCACTCTAGAGGGACAAGCCTACAAGTGTTTTCGGGCTAGGAGCCTTTGGGGGGACACCCAGAGGCTCCAGGCTTGTGCAACATCAAAGACGTACATCTGGAACCGTTAGGGATCCGTACATGCTTGCGCCTTCGTCATCCTGATCTGATTATCCTTCGGTCTCTCCACTCATCCTACTTTCTAGGGTCACGTAAGGCACATAGGGCCCCCAGGGTGCATTGTGATTAATCTATTAGCCTTTTCCTCTCTAATTTTGAGTCAATACCTCTTTAATTTTGAGCCTAATAGTTACCAATTATCTGCATCTAATAATTCATAATTTTTATAAGAGTGCATACGCTGGAGATTTTATTCAACACATCTTAGTGCTACTTACTATACATGTACAAAGGAACGTTGAACTATAGTGATATTGACAATACCGCAATAGGTAAATATGCTTGAAATAACGAGGATAAAATACTTGGTATCTATCGAAATAAATGGAAATCAAGTATTTTTATTTTTGCTTTTACGAGTTTCTTAAGCCTAATTTATTTAAAAGCTGAATTTGGTGTCAAGTTCAAAGCGAGGTGTTGCTGTAATTTGCAAACTTTGAAGACATATCTATGACAGTCGTTTCTATCTTTATTTCTTGCCATCTAAGCATTTCTTATTTTACGCTGATTTCCGTTAATTGTTTTCGCTATAAATTTGTATTTTTCTTCTCACTTATATTACAGTTTCAACATCTCATACATTTTGTAGAACCCGAAGTTGCGCTACACACAGATTACATCAAAAAAGTTCTAAAATATTTATATTAAATATTTATATTACTGCAAAATTCAGACTCTAACTTGTAATAGTATTTTCTGTACAACGTACTACGTAAATATTAGGTAGAGAAGGTATTGAATTCCAACCAAAAATTCGATTCCAAGATATCACCAAACAAATCTTAAACGATAACTTTGTGAAATTCCCGACTTACTGCTTAAGTTCAGCATCTTTCAAGATTAAGTGTAATGTTCTCAGGCAATTTTAGTTTGTATTTAATTTCAACACAATTTTAGTAAACGTTGTGTTTATATTTAAATGCCGTTATTATGCTGCAATTTTATGTACCTATTTATAAACAGCTCTGAATATAATTTTAATTGATACGCTCAAAAATGTTTATTTGAATATTAATTTGAATGCACTATAGAGTGTAGTAGACCTACTAGCAAAACTATTGAGGTTATTGTAATAGAGTGATGCAAGATTCAAGGTCCGAAATGATGTAGGGTGAAAAAAGTTAAGCTTGGTCCTCAGAGGGGCCAGTTTAGCAGGCCTGGACTAAATTTTATTATGTAAAAAGGTAGATCTCCTTAAAGCACACACTTTATGTCATATACTTTTTTATGTGGACTAAACCATTTCCGAAATATTTCTAGTTATTGGTTTTTAAAATTTTAATACTTTTTTAATACTTTTCTCATGTCGGAAGGTATCACTTTTTTCATCTTGGCCATGCAAAGTGAAAATAATTTCAATTGCATCACATCGCGACAGGCTTTAGCCTAGTATATTCCCGTATTTCCCTTTTAATTACAATATATTAAGTAATAAGAATGTTAATGTTTATCTGGATTAACGTGAAGTAGACAGAAGAATAAGCTTTCGCAAGAATAGTTTGCAGAAATTGTTGTGTGAATGGAGCACGTCAGATTTTTTACTCTTCCAGTTTCTCAGCTAGTTTCGACAGGATATCTCAACTACAGCTTTATCTATGATTCCCCCTCCACATTGCCTTTTCCGTTCTAATTTTCTTCCACTTCCATAGATATCACAAATCAATACGCCGTGCGAGAATTCCGGTTAACGCATCTGGAATTCAAAAGCATAACTGTCATTGTTTCAATCTCTACACAATTTCAAATACGCACTAAATTACATTTAAATATTCTCAGTAAAATGACTAACTTGATAACGTTAATCCGATTATTCTAGCTCAAAAATTTCTCGGGCTTCTAGCTAGGTAAATACATGGATTGACTCCAACGTTTCGAGAATAAGTGTCTTTGTCTTCAATCGTTTTCGTCTAAATAATTCTATTTATACGCGAATCCTGGCTTTCAATTCATCTGTTACAAAATGTAGAGTTAATACGTCGTCTAATGCGTTATCTACCACTTGTTTATGTAAGGAAGCCTAAACGGCCCGGGTTCTATCCCAAGTGATCGCATGTGAGATTTGTGGTGGACAAAGCGGCGCTGGGGCGGGTTTTCTCCGGGTTCTCCGGTTTCTCCCGCCATCGCATTCCACCGGTGCTCCATCTTCATTCATGTGTCATCAGTGTCCCCGCCTGCGGTGCCATAAGTAGTTAAAACGGGCGTTAAACACTACCAAACAAACAAACATGTAAGGAAGAGAAGGTGCTGTACTCACATTTTCGCGATTTCAGTTAGGTTTTGGGTAGTTCTGAACAGAAAAAATGTGTGTGTGTGTGTGTGTGTGTGTGTGTAATCGTGGATGGATGCGCACATAAAAAATGAACAGTCAAATACTGCCATAATTGTCATTTCAGTTTATTGTCTTATATGTGAGAGAATCACAGATTTCATTCCATACCTCTTTACCTATTTCGTTATTATTTAATATTCTCAAAAATTGCTCAAAAGAGTTTGATTGAAACAGTTTAACGGGAGGAACTGGCATGAGGAATAAGATATATAATATCTTATATTTTTTATTAATATCCCTCGAGTCTCGTTACTATTGATTTTGTATAACTTGTATAACTAAATGTAATTTCAAAAATATAAGAGTTGGACAAAAACAATACAAGAGAAGCGTAGCGCTTTAAGGGGACTTGGTATCGGAAAATGCTTCAATTTTTTTATCTATTTATGTACATTTTTGGATTACTTGTAATATTAAGAATCATATACAAAAGTTTTATTCCTAAAATCGAACTGCAAATGCATAAAAATAAATATTATGTTTAGTTTTCTACCCATAACTTCTGAGATTCCAAAGTTTGTGAATACACACCAGCGAAAAGAGGAAATTTTGGCCTTTCTTTTGGTGTCACTATTCTGCCGATCCTAGTCAAATAGGATGCTGAATCTAGAGCTGAAAAGTATAATTCAACTAAGTGTAAGGTTATTTTATTGTTAAAGTTTAAATTATTTTTGTATTGAGTACATGGTGTATAGAGAATATATTGTATTCCACCCAAACAGATTTCACCAATTATTTCCCAAGTATACACAGTTTATACCAAACTTAGAATATAAGTTTAGTATGTTCCACGGATGCTACACGAAGGTTTTGAGGAAAAGCGATAGCATACGTTGCTATGATGTAAATAGGGCTTCGTATAAGAACATGTGCAATGCAACGTTCTACAACTTAGAAAACATTGTATACTCTGCTAATTTTGATCTTGTAGCACTATTATAGAGAGCTACGGTACCATGTTAGGAAACTACAGAATGAATTAGTGATCAACTTGCTCACACCTAGCTTTGCCTTTCGGAATGTGCGTGTTGGCCTAATTTCCGTGCCTGGGCTCAACAATGCGGGCCAGCAGCCGAGCGCTGAAGAGGTCAGTTCAGTGGACGGCATCTGCAATTCATCAGAGAGGCAGGACAGACCTGCGTTTCATCACTAGCACGTTTTCCCGGCGAATATAACCATTCCTTTTTGCTGAAACAGCCTGAAAACCAGGACAACCAAGTTTATGGTAAAAAGAATGCTCTTCACATCTGCGTGCTTTGGATTTCTTGCTGAAGTCAAGCGGCGTTCTTTGGGGTAGGGAAGGTCTTCTTGCTCTGTCTTCACTGTGGTTAAAGTTTAAGAGCTTGTTGATTCACAAGGAGCTTAAGGATTTCCAATGAAACAAATTCATTACTAATTCACTATCTGCCAGTTTGCGGCAACAATACTTACAACTCTCCTTTCTTGGCTTGAAATGCCAGGAAGGTTTCGTTTCAAAAACATCGACGTTCCACATGACAATTGCCGGCCAGGTTCTTTTATTGCCTTTTCACAACAAAATAAGAGTTTTGGTTTCACAAGTCGTTAGAAGTTTATTTTGAGAGACGAGGAACTGTTTACAAAGTCAGTATAAGGCTTTCTAGATATTACTATGGTGCATTCTTCGGATTCTTTCCAAACACTCCCGACTTCTGGAAAGAAAATCTGATGGGGTCGTAAGATCGGGAATTGTGTAGAAATCGAGTATAAAACCTTCTAGACATTGCTATGGCGTATTCTTCGGAATAGGCCTCACCGTGGCCGAGTGGTTAGACCACTCGCCTCTCACAGATTTCGATCTCAGCCCGGATTCGATCCCAGGCGACCGCATGTGGGCTTTGTGGTGAACAAAGCGGCGTAGGAGTGGTTAACTCCGAATTCTCCGGTTTCCCCCTCCATCAATTCCTCTGGTGCTCCATCTTCATTCCATGTTTCATTAGTATCATCACCTAAGGTACTAAAGTAGTAAAAGCGGTGTTAATCACTATCAAAAAATCTCCGGAATAGAGAGATTGAAAATATTAAACCTACTAGACATCACTATGGCGTATTCTTCGGATTTTTCCTAAACTCTCCCAATTTCTGGAAAGAAATTCTGACGGGACCGCACGCAAAATCCGCCTGTTAAAAACGACGTCGCCTTCAAATGAAAAGGAAAACGAAGGCAGATTAGTTGCCGTTACGTCACATTAATTTAGGCAGAACTGCTGTATCTATAATGTCAGAGATGTTAAAATGAACACATTTAACTTCCTCCTTAGCCACTATTGAAACAGGATCTGATAAGAAAACTATGATGTGTTAGATGCATTTATCTTTCCCTACTTATTCTGCAAAACACTATTCCTTATTAAAGCCTCTTCTTCTGCCCACTTAATAAACATTAACAGAAATAGTCTTATTACTATTTCCTATGAGGTACAAAATAATAAGAAAATACACTAAGCTAAAGCGGTAGTCAAATCTTTGAACAGGTGATCGCTAAGGGATTAAATTCCACTCTCTGCACATAAGTAAAATAAAAAGAAAAACGCCGACTTCTCACTGAAAAATTGAAACTAATAACAATGAATATCTCGGAAATGATTCACTGCACAAAAAATGTATGACATAAATTTTGTGCTTTAATGAGATCTACATTTTTGTGTGGTAAGATTTTTCTATCTCTTACTGTTTACCAGCTATAGAAAATGATTAATATACTTATAAATAAAATACTAGAATATTCTCTTTAAAAATTAATGCAAAGTCATCCAGAATGAAGAGAACTTCAGAGAACATTCGCAGAAAACCCAATATATATATATATATATATGAAATTGTCATGAAAATAGCTTACACTCATGTTCATTTAATCAAAATCGTTAGTCAGTTTTGAGAAAACATACATTTTCGAAAAATGTTACACGTAAAACGTAGATTGGAGTGGGTGACTTTCTTGAAAATCTTCGTATCGCATCCTTGGAAGATGCAGAATATAAACGTCAAGTTTGGTATTCAACGGATTTTTTGCACACATACATACAGCTGCAATGCGGACCTGTTTCTGAAAATTTCATGATTTTCAGAATGATTTTTCATCATTTACAGACACACACCAGAAAATGCTATTGGTCTCTGTAGCAAATTCACCTCTACTACAGTAACGAATATGTTTCATATATAGTACCTTACTCATCACTTCTGTGTTTTCTATTTTTTAAATCAAAGACTAGTATTTGTTCTTTAAATTGCTCTCCCGCAACACTTACATAACTGAAGAAATTAAATTTCGTTTGTTGGCCAGTAATTACTTTCCTTATATGTCCAACGTTTTACGGAATACGTTTCTGTAGGAGCAGCTTCCAACAAAACTGATGAATACTTTAGGAATAATTTACTTTTAGTCAATTTTACTGCCTCCAGTTATTTTGCATTTAGTTTCATATCTACTATAAGTGTAATGGGTATCATGCTAATTTCGCGGGTTCAACCCAGGAGGAGGACGATGCATTTCTTCGGGCGTAAAAATCCTTAGCATTGCTTCCTTTGGAAGGGAAGTAAAGCCGTTGGTCCCGTGTCGTAGATTTACGGCACATAAAAGAACCTCAAGCCCGATAGAGAGGCCTCTGAGCAAAATTAAGCGGTCTTTCATGCTCAGTGTAGAATGGGATGCTGAGAACCACAGCAGTTAAAGAGCGTACATAAATAACACGCCATTTCTTTTCTACCAAATAATCATCCATCCACTAGAGGATTTTCCTAAATTTTTGTTGTACAAATATGCTCTAAATATTTTTTAATCAATTATATATGTCACAAATGAAGCCTGGTGATATTTCATGATACTTATTGATGCTGTCAGTTTACTTCACAAATCCTTTTTCAACTCTTCTGTGATGAGAGATAGAGGTTTGGATCATGCTTCGTTGTGTGCTTCAACTTAAGCATTTTCTCCCAAGTTTTGGTACCTTATATGCAGAATAATGTGAACTAAAAAGAGTTACATATAGATTACTATATCTATTAGTAGGACTTGCCTAACCGTTTCCTATGTCTGTAATAATTATTGTTAACAACAAAGCTACAATAAAACAATATTTTTAAATCATAAAAATAAATTAGACAACGGGCTCAATGTAAATGGATATTTGTTTGTACACAAATGAAACTAACATTCGCAGTATCCATGATCTAAAAACGTATATTAAAATGCATGAATTCTACACTGCATATACATATGCTATTGAGGATATTCTTACTTATATACCAAAAGAACTACATATTGGACACTTGCAGTCAACCGTGGGCAGCTAATGTGCTGCTGTGATTTCACAATAGGACCAATTAAAACGAAGCCCACGGCGCAGTGGCTCAACCTATCACTATTTTTGACAAAGTGGTTAGTGGTAGATGGATTTTTAAATGTCAGTGGCAGTATATGGCGCCAAAGGAGCGGCAACCAGGGCAGTATCTTGACCTTTGACATCTGACACACACGCCTTCCCTGACCAAAACCAACGCCCAACAGGTGATTAAATGACCACATTGCTTAGTGATAGTCTACATTTGGGTACATAATGAGATTAAATCGCTGGAGAGGCTTATCGAATTAAAAACCTCAGAGAAGTGCTGGTATTTTCATACTGTGACCTAAATGTGAGCCGTGAACTCGATTCCCTTGCAATGAATGCCAGATTATTTAAACTTCTTGTGGAATTATTTGGTTTCAAGTAAAATTTTCCTTTGTACTTTGCACATCTACTACGTAATCGGCAATAAATCAGCGGTGCCTTTAAAAAGCTTCATTCAATACAAACCGTGTACAAAATTAAAGACCAGACATTAATACATTACATCTAGACCATATTCAAGATTTGAAGCTTTCTCGGAGTTGGTTATTACAGATAAATTCACGAGTTAGCAACCAAGTTAATTGGAATTTAAGTGACGATGACCACAGAGGCAAGATGGTCGACAGATTGGATTTCTCCGATTCCAATTTAATTTGGTTGCTTTCACGTGAAGTCATCTGTAACTAGAGCATATTCCTACATGGATTAAATTAAATTATCCGTTTGTTAACGTCGCTGTCAATTGCCATGATCATATCAGCGTCGCCGGTGTGACGGAATTTCTTTTCACAGGAGTTCTATAATATGCTACTAAATCTACAAACATGGTGCTATCTGGGCCGCGATAGTGACATCAGAAGGTCAGTACTTAAGCTACTAAGCTACTCAGATCGACGCCTCATTAACTGAGTAGAGTACTGGCTTTTAACTGACTATAAAAAACTATTAATTTTAGCTGAGAAGCTAATTATAATATCAATTGTGGCTGCGTCGTGGCCGAGTGGTCAGACCATCCGCCTCTCACCTAGACGGTCCGGGTTCGATCCCAAGCGACCGCATGTGAGATTTGTGGTGGACAAAGTGCACCAGGGGCGGTTTACTCGGGTTCTCCGGTTTGCCCCGCCATCACATTCCACCGCGGCTCCATCTTCAAGTATCATCAGTGTCATCGCCTGCGGTGCCAGAGCAGTAAAACCGGGCGTTAAACACTACCAAAAAAAAAAAAAATCAATTGTGCCTACCTGCTTACGTATCTTTAAAATTACATTGTATTTAAAAACGTTTGGGTAGGTTAACATATTAACTAGATTACATTTACTTGGAAATGATTTGACATTTTGATACTTTACTAAGTATATTTTCGTTTCTATTGGAGTGGCACCCTTTTTCCATCGGGTAGTATAAAACAGTAAGTTTTATCAAATTGGCTCTTTACAAAAGTGTGCCATTATTTATATTACAACATTCATAATTTTGTGCATCAAAAATTGTGTTTTTTTTTTTTTTATTTCTACTCCATGCCATTAAACTCTATGCATTTAAATGCACTTTAGGGATCGTATACACATTTTAACCATTTTCTACCTGTTCTTCTATGACTCCTATACTTGGAAGAATAACCAGGACAGATTAAAATCCAGCTGAGCATATTATTAGAAATTAAATGGAAGGATACTAGTGAAACACATAAATGTTATTTCTATACACCTACTATGTGCAAATAGGTAGAAAAAGTAGAATTCCAGCAAAAAATTCTGTGAGATGTCACTAGAAATACGTATTTTGAGGTACACTGAGTTCATAAAAGCATTTTAGAAAGAGGACCGCGCGATTGCTTGCGTGTGTGTATATGTGTACAGGATAAGTCAAAAACGAAAAGCCTGTTCAATACAAAACTTACTATTTAAGTTGAGCATGTTTCCAAGGATGTGATACGAGGATTTTCAATAAAAGCTTCTAACCTCAAACTATCTTTGCGTGGAACCTTTTGATTTTCGCACAAATGATCCTAATGATTTTGATTAAAGTTCCATATATTAAATATATGTATTTATATTACTTAATTATTTATATAGTTTAAATAAAACATTGTAGTTTCATTGTACAAATTAAAACTAATTTTTATAAATATATTCAAAGGTAATAATTATCTCAATAACAGCTCCAGTGTTATACTTTAATATAAGATATTTGAATAAATAAAGTGTACATTTTGAATTTTCTGGAAACAGCCTCTGAAGCCCTCTCCATTCAAGAGGACTTCTACATAACTCGTAAACCGCAAGAGATAGGCAAAGCTTTACTAACAAATATTGTAGATATCATTAAAAACACTATTTCATACATTCTTTTTTGTGTAGTTAACCATTTCAGAGATATTCCTTGTTATTGGTTTCAATTTTAAAATGCCTTTTTATCTATGCTTTTCTCAAACCGCAACTTGCCATTCGTATGATATAAGTATATTACTCCTGGCCATGCGAACGGATGGCCAGGAGTAATTTTCAACTGTATAGCATAGCGACAGCTTTTAAAAGATTTAATTGTCGCTTTAGCCTAATGTATTTCCTTATTTCTTTTCTATTTATAAGGAATTAAAATGACCATTTTTAACGCTTTTGTTCATTAGAATGATGTGGATAAAATAATAATCTTTTGTAAACATAACTTGCTTGCGGAACAAATAGCGAAACTCATGTGAATGAAATACACCAAATTCATTTTTTATTCTTTAAGTATCACACTTTTCCTTTCTATTGGTGTGACATCCTTTTCCTATCCGATATTACTAAACAATAGTTTTTATTCAACTAACCCTTTAGCCTGGTTTTGTTGAGTGTAAAGCTTTCGCATTACAGCTTTTGGTAATTTTGTGCAGCAAAATTTTGATTTTTTTATTCTTTATCAAACTGTTATATGCACTATAAATACACTCTAGTGGTCATATAGGCATTTTTATACATTTTGTACGAGTTATATACTTGAAAGGATGTGTGAGAGCAGTTTGAAATCCAGATGAGCATATTGTTAGAAATTAAATGGAAGGAACATCAATAGCAAAAGCAAATAACAGAGAGAAAGAAATATCATAGTTATGAACAAATAATATAAAAGACAATAAATTACAGACCAGGAAGATGTTCAGATTTAATCCATGAAGAGGAGGAGGTTGCGGTAGTAAAAGTACTCCGTACATAAACTACGTTACAGCAAAACAAATCTGGTTTATTTTGATCAATTCTGGTCAATATCTTGCCAATTTTGAATATATATATATATATATATATTAAGAATTCAGTTGCGTGCTACGTTGACGCATTCAATACACCCAATATCCGCAGATATTAAAGTTATTTTCATTCATAGTGGTATAAAGCTATGCTAATTTTAGGGATACTTTTGCAGACACTTGCATATTACCTTCTCTTGAATACTCTTAAATGTTGAGAAACGAAGGTGAGTTAACTAGTCTTCCTCTGTTCTTCGAATCATCTCGTATATTTAAGGCCACAAGACCATATGGAATTAGGCTGCGGCCATGACTGACTTAGCATTGATGGTAGTCATAATTGCATCTAAAACAAACTGCTACGTTTGGTGAGTCAGAAGCAACTTTACTGCACGAAGTTCACTTTCACTGTCCAGATGACAGCCACTGGTTTGCATTTCGTATTTCCATCTCCAGATCAAGCAGTAAATCATCCCGTAGCAAACGAAAAAGCGTCAAAGATGACCACTGAGACTTTTAAAGCGTTGCTGCAATTCACACTCCTAGCAGTGCACGTTTACTGCATGATGGAGAAGTCAATACTAAGAATCTGATGTGTACTATTCGCATGACTTTCTCTATATTCCTGCAACAAGTTATTCTTAAAAAGCTTATACTTCTATTTACTTTATGCTAATCAGAAAAAATTAGCAGAAGTCTTATTACTTGCTTCCTTGTATGTAGAAGCGAAATAAGGGACTACCATAGGTTAAAGTGATAGTCAAAAGCTGGTTGCTATGTCAATGAAGTTCCTTTGTTTATATGGATAGGAGTTGACAAGTTCCTGTATGAGAAAAGTATATGTTTTTCATAGCAGAAACCAAAAATAAGGAATGTCTTAAAAACGACGAACTCCACGAAAAAATGTATGTAACATAAATTGTGTGTTTTAATGTGCTCTACATTTTTTGTGTGTTAAGTTTTTGTCCATCTCTTACTGTTTAGCAGTTATTCAAAATTCAGTAAAATTCATCCAGAATAAACTACTCTTCAGAGGCTATTCTCAGAAAATTTAAGATATACACTTTATTTGTCAGGTAAATGTCTTTAATACATGATATTTTAATCAAAATCGATAGAGCCATTTTTGAGAAAATCGAAATTTTCGAAAAATGTTCCATGTAAAGGGTAGTTTGGGGTGGGGGGATTTTTCTCAAAATCTTCGTGTCATATCCATGGAAGATACTAAACTTAAATACCAAGTTTGGTATTTTACCAACTTTTCGTTTTTGAGTTATCGTGTTCAAAGACACGGACACACCGACACACGGACCTTTTTGTGAAAATGCTTTTTTTAGATAAAGGGGACCCTAAAACATATATTTCCGGTGAAATCTCGGTATCGAATTTTTGGGTGGAATGCAATACCTTCTCTATACATTATGTACATAGTACGTACAGAGCAAGTAAAAAAAATAATAAATCTAAATTGCTTTTCAATGTTTTATTGAACATTAAAAAAAATTATGTGAACAAATGAGAGGCTACATCTAAATTATATGTACAAAGCCTTCTAATACACTCTTTTGTTAATGAATTTTGCAAGCTTCTTTACTTGAAGTAGCACGAGTCTTGAGTACTACACCATTTCCTAATTGCACTGGAAGTATTATACACCTCTCAAATTCTTACTGTAAGTGCTTACATTGTTTGTTGGCATGGCAATTAATAAATAAATTGTAAATTTAGCTTACATTACTAAATATGCGTTCAGAATGATTAACTTGCACATCACGTATTTAAAAAATGTATATTTAAACATATATACCTCAGATGGACAAGTTGAATCGTAAATGGTAATTATCTTGTGCAAAATGGTAATTATATCTGCGCCAAACCATAGCATATGTATCCAACATAGGTTATATCTCTCATGTTTGAGCTATCATCTACGTAAATCTGGAGAAGACTTCACTCCGAACGCGAAAGACGGAAAGTGCGACAGTCGTTACGCAAACAAGAATGTTTTTAGTTCAGTTCTACCTGGAGGAAAAACTTGGCACGCTAATGCAAGACGAAATTAATAACTGCAACAATGAAAAAATTACTTTCTTCCAAGTCTCAAATTCGTCACGACAAGCACAGGTGCGGTTTCCTACGCTGAAGAGCAATGAAACTAAGATAAAAATAACAAACAGTGTTTTCGGGTGGAACATTGGTATGTTTTGCCCTCCCAGTAACATTTCTGAGAGCTCCGTGCATGTAAACAACACTCAAGCAGCGGAAATGCTTGTGTTGAACAATTGACGCACGTTATTTATAAAATCGCAGTGTTTCTGAGTTTGCGCCAAGGGCTACGGAAATCAACTCAATAGTTGCACTCTCGCCCGTGCACGTATTTTTAGTCCGCGCTGGGATCAATGCTATATTTTCCTCGAGTTAATTTTGACAATTCTGATTAATCAATTCTTGCTGCTCGGTGAATCATTGCATTAAATTAAGTGTGTCAAATTAATTCTTATGAGATTAATCAGGCTAACACTTCAGTCAGCGAAGATGAAAAGGCTATAATTAAAGTTGTGTGCCGATCCTTAGTGAGTAGGAACAAAATAAGCGGTTCTTCTTGGACGAATTATGCATGTAGAATTTAGAAAGCTGGCCAGAAGCTGTTTCGTGCCCTCTGCAATTACGAAGATACACCTTGGCCATGTTGAGAATACTGATGTCTTACAACCATCTATTATTAAGTGATTATGATAATCTCTTGATGCTTTTTCTGGTCTTTTTAACAGTGTCTCCCCGACATTGAGTTTCTCTTTTATTTAGGAGACTAAGCGAAATATCCGTATTTAAGATTTGATGCCTAAGACGTGGTAATAATTTATAGCTTGAGCCTCAGAGAAAATTAAAAGCTAGTGTAGGTTTTCTTCATACTATCATTTTTTGAGTCCTACACAATCTGTAGGTAATTCAGGGCCATCTACGATATTGAATAGATGGAAGTTATAAATCCATTAATATATACGTGAGTTTCCTATACGCAAAGAGATTTTTTTCCCCGCAGTTTTATAAAATGGATTTTACATATATTTTTACATAGTACAGAGAAGATATTGCACTCCAGCCAAAAATTCGATACCGAGATGTCACCAGCAATTCACGTTTTAGGGTCTCCTGAATCCAGAAAAAAAGTTTTAGAAAAGGTCCATATCTGTGTGTGTCCGTGTATCAATGTGTCTGAGAACACGATAACACAAAATGAAAAGTCAGTAAACTACCGATCTTGGCATTTAGGTTTAATTTCTTCCAAGGCTGTGACACAAAGATCTTGAGGACCCCCCCTTTTCAAACTACTCTTTACATGCAAAACACTTAGATAATTTTGATTTTCTCAAAAATGGCTCTAACGATTTTTATTAAAATATCGTATATTAAAGATATATATATGAAAAATAAAATTAATATTTTGAGTTTTATGGGAATAGTCTCCGAAGATTTCTTCAAATGAATTTTGCATAATTGGTAAACCATAACAGACAGACAAAAACTTACCACATAAAAAATGTAGAACTTGTTTAAGCACACAAATTATGTCACATATATTCTTTTCGTGGAGTTGACCATATCCGAAATATTTCTTATTGTTGGTTGTAGTTTTAAAATACTTAAAACTTTACTCATATGAGAATTTGTGAACTCCTGGTCATGGAAAAATAGATTTCAATCACATAGCAACCAGATTTTAATCGCTTTGGCCTAATGTACGTATCCCCTTAATATAAGGAAGCAGTACTGTGACCACTTCTGCTAATGTTTATCTCAGTTAGCATGAAGTATAGAAAAGAATAGTAGATAGAAGAATATAGAGTAAAGAAAGTCATGTGAATTTACCACATGGGAGTTTTTTAATATTAAAAAAATATTTTTTAAATTATATATTCTTTAAAATTGGCACTGTATCTACTTTGTACTGAGAATTCTGCATCAATTCACAGGAAAAAAATTATATCTACTCTACAAATTGGCAATAATATCATACTTTCTGTGTGCTCAAAGCATGTGGTTGGTTTCTTTCATTGTGAATATATACAATTTATTTGTTCTTAATTTTTTCCCAGAACTTCTTTTCCTATGTGATGTATTCTGGTATAAATGAGCCGTGTTATCAGAAACATTAAAGAGAGATATATCACGTTTTAGGATAAAAAGCTTCTACGTGCTGTTGTGTATATAATTTTGTGTTAAGGGATAGTTCATTATTTAAAAAAAATAATTGCTGACAAATTTTAATTAAAGGATTGTAATAATTGGGAAAACAAATCCTCATTAGTAAATAACCTTACTGGAGAAGTGTAGATTAGTTAACTTAGAAGACATTCATCTACATCCTGTAAAGGTTGTAGCCTAATCTTAAATAGTTTCTCACATAATAGGTCAACAATTTAATATTGGCGGGATATTACAATGAAAAGCATATAAGCATGACTAATATAATGAAAATGAAGTGCTTAAGAAGGATATTAAGGAAGGCGTTTAGAGATCGAGTGAGAAAAATTGATGTGTTGCATTCACATGACTTTCTCTTCCTCTCTGCAACAAATTATTGTTAAAATGCTTATGCTTCTATTTACTTCATGCTAATTGAGAAAACAAAAATTAGCACAAATAGTCTTATTACTTGCTTCCTTGTAAGCAGAAGGGAAATAAGGGAGTACTATAGGCTAAACTAATATTAAAAAGCCAGTTGCTATGTGACTGAAGTTCCTTTGTTTGTGTGGACAGCAGTTGATAAATTCCTGTATGAGAAAAGTATGTTTTTCATAGCTGAAAAAAAAAATAAGGAATATATCAAAAACGATCAATTCCACGAAAAAAATGTATATAACATAAATTGTGTGTTTTGATGTGCTCTACATTTTTGTGTGTTAAGTTTTTGCCCATCTCTTACGGTTTAGCAGTTATGCAAAATTCAGTGAAATTCATCCAGAATAAAGTAATCTTCAGAGGCTTTACAGAAAATTCAAGATATACATTTTATTTGTCAGATAAATATCCTTAATATACCTTATTTTAATCAAAATCGTTAGAGACATTTTTAAGAAAATAAAAAATTTCGAATAAAGTTCCATGTAAAGGGTAGTTGGGGTGGAGGGATTTTCTTGAAAATCTTCGTGTCGCATCCTTGGAAGATACCAAACTTAAATACCAAGTTTGGTATTCAACGGTCTTTTCATTTTTGAGCTATGCTGTCCACATACAAACAGACACACACATTAACGCACACACACGGACCTTTTTCCAAAAATGCTTTTTGTGGATTCAGGGGGACCCAAAAAATGTATTTCTGATGAAATCTCGGTATCGAATTGTTGGGTGCATTACAATACCTTCTCTATACACTGTGTACATAGTACGTATAGAGAAAGTAAAAAGGATACGAGAAGAATTACAACTGCGATCTATAAGAGTTTTGAAAAACAAGTGCTTTGGTTTAGAACTGTTAAGAGGATGGACGTAAACCGGAAGGTTCCTGAGTTTATGAAGCAAGTACTTGGGGAAGAAAACCAATAGAGAGATCCAGGAGAACATGGGAAGAGACGGGCAGCAAGGTAGAAGACAGAAGAGAATTCCAATGGTGGATCCAAAGCTTCTTCTAACATTGCGATAATGGTAAGATAAGGAATAAGAAGCAGTAGATATGCCTTTTTGTGCCCCATAAACGTAACCGTGGCGCTAAGTGCATGCTGAGTGAGTGACAACAATCGGAGGTCGCCCAATTAGGCGCGGCCAGTGTTCGATGGCTCCTCATAGAAAAATAGGTTACGCATTATGTTACTTCCCTGAAGTTTGAGTAATACAGTTTTGGAAGCTATTTTTCGGCAGTGCCTCGTTCTATCGTTGACCAGAGCCTTTAAGACGTATACAAGGGACCGAAAAGTCAAGTGGTTAAAAAGAGTGTAGTTCATTAACGAGCTACAGAGCCGGCGACTGTAGACCGTGCAGATTGTAATTCAGGTTGTGCATTGTGGTTCAGTGTAATTGTGATTCGACGCGAATCTCCCATACTTTAACCTATATGAGTGATTATTTCCGGTGGACCGAAGGAGGCTGAATGTGTTTTAGAAAAAAATGGAGATTCAGTCGAAAAGGGTTAAAGCAGCACAAAACTTTTTTTGTCTTACTCAGTTGTGGATATTAGTTGACATTCCAATATTTTGTATCGGAAAGGTGACAGTAGGGGCTTCGAAACAACACTAAGAACCTCGAAATCGGAGAAGAGTTTAGGGACATCGAAAATCCATACGGTGTTTTATGCCGATCAACGAAATATACACATTTCTATAATATTTTGTATTAAAAACACATTTGAAGAGAATCCCTATTATTTCGTTCCGCGGTATCAGAAAAGGGCTTTCCTCTCTCCAAAACACAATAAGCCAACCAGCAGTAATAATAATAATAGTGAATAGTCAGTGAGGCTTTATTTTCGTTTTTTTAACTGTTTTGCACCACATTAGATTCGGATTCAAAAGTTTTATTTGTGTGGGCTCTCAAAAATGTCCATTTCGGCAAAAGTAAATTTTGGGCTCTAGGTCCTAAATGGAGATAAAGCTTCTTTGGATATTCTATGTTAAACAGAGCAGCATTTATATTCGTTAATCCTATAATGAGGTTCAAAGAACTGCCAGTCTAGAGGTAGCTGCAGAAGTTATTTTTGATGAAACCATTGAGCCTTTTGGCTTCAACGTTCAATGACTTCTCGGTTACAAGAATGCTAAAAGTAATGTTTAGTCGTAGATAATCTTATTATACATATATGAAGCAAAATACTTAATGCTCTATTTGTTGAACTATTCCAAAAAGAGCCGAAAGCTTTGATATATTGTGTACTAAGTACGCATTTCCTCAATAATTTATGCTACTATATTTATCCAAGGTATTTTAAATTAATTTGCTATTTTTTTTTTCTAATCGTTGCTCGTTTTATAAAAAGTGCTTACACAGAAGAGACATTTCAATTTATGTACTCTATAATTTCTGTGTTCAGAAGGGTCTATCTATTAAGTTATATTTGGTTTTATGGTATAATTAAATATTTACATCTGCTGTAAATGTCACTTTACATTGTTATTTTTTAGGCATTCCGTAAAATTGAAAATCCCAACTCCTTTCACTGCTTATTCTTGCCTAAGCCCTGAATATTTAATTACAAGTTTATACATTAAATATTCCTATGAAAAATATGTTGTATATTCGAAAGTAATTCGCCAAAAGGCACTGAACGTTTGGTTAGCCATGCAAAATATGAATACATTATCCTATGCGCACTCAATGACCAGAACACCGAGCTGAAAATGCTATAAAATTTTAAATACGTTATTAAACAAATAACATGTACTGGACAATTTTGACCAAATTTCATCAAAGCTAAGTTCACGATTTTTAAAATTAAGTTTAATGATATTCTAATCTAATCGCTAATGCCTTTTATTTTCATATAAAATGCTTCCGTTTTCATAGCAGTCACAAATAACAAAGGAACAAATCATTTCTGGGGTTTCCTGAGAACAGAAACACTTTCTTGGCACTATTTTCCTGACCTGGCATTGGCTCATATTCAATTTTGCTGCTTATGAATAGCAAACATATTTGTTAGTGAGAAAAATCGCTGATGTGGCGTACTCACACAGCATTCTCTACCCATTTCAAATATAATAATAGGTATTCATACTTATGAAAAGTGATTCTTCTATCCACGTTACTTAATCACTATTCATTTCTGTTTAACAATGGTTTCAAATATAAAGTTAGTGAATAGTTAGACCCAACATACAGAAAAACAAGTCAGTTATTAATATGAAAGCAAAGAAACCAATTAAGAAGCCCTGTAGAAAGAAAAGAAAGAGAAAAAATAGCATAATTTTAAATGTCTCTTAGATTTTCAAAATGTAAGTAAATAACAAGCGTATACAAAAAAAAAAAAATAGTAAGATAAATCATTGTTGGACACAATTTAACCAGTTCTGTAATTTTCTCTGACATACTTTCTTTTAATAGCTTCAAGTTATATAAAAAATTCACTCAGAATAAAAATGACTTCACAGACTATTTACACAAAATTCTAAGTTTTATTTTTATATCAGTATCTTAACAATTACATTTTACTCAAAATCGATAAAACCAAGCTTTAAAATGGAAATATATAACACGGATTATAATAAATATCCCAAAATGAATAATATGGTAATATACAAAGGATTTCAGTTGCCACTTTGCCACTAAGTTGGCGACAGTGTCAGATTTTCTAAAAATTGTCATTGATATCAATATATTGACTTTTAAGGATATATTTCTGAAGAGATATTTAAAAATGTCACTATACCATTTAATGGAAAAAATGTACGTATGTGCTTTCAAAGTAATTCGCCTATATTACATAGCTAATTGTAACCAAAGGCAAGCGTATAGCAGACGCCAGTTAAAATACGGAAAACAAGTGACTCGAACCATCAATGAATTTCCTGTTTACAAATAACAAGGCTTTATCTAGGTTCGTTCTGATTACTGCAGAAAGAGGTATAGTTATGTGGTCAATAATCACTATTATTTGAAGTCGTAAAGCTAATGAACGTTCATGCCTTGATGAATAAAATGACCGAAAAAATTAAATGTCCTTTTCTTTCACTTCTTTTTGTCGCATCTAAAAGAACCAGTTTACAAGGAAACACGCTGCAAATATAATGTTTTCATATAAGGTAAACTGGTAGGATTTTCATATATATCCAAAATGGCACGCTATTACATTTTTTATATATTTTATGTTTACGGAATACGCAGATGGTACAATTTATTAATTTTATACAATTATATAAGAGATACCCTTAAATGTCAAGTAACAGCTTTTAAAGCAACCTTAAATATTTTGTTGGAGAATAATTATTTCACAGCTGAGAAACCTATAGGGAAGCAATTGGATGTATACTAATCGAGGATTATTAAAACTAGTACAAAAAGAGTAATCTCACAACATACAAAAAAGTATTTAAAGTTGACACTCTGCCACTGACTTGGAGACTTCTAAAAGTTGTCCCCGAGATCAACATGTTTACTTTTAAGGACACACTGGCTATTATTCAATTTCCATTTCTGCAAACGAGCTTATTTTGAGACTGCAAAATATCACACAGCTTTATATTTTGTTTCACTAATAGCAGCAGAAGCGCAGTTCATTTGAAATACTAATGAATCAGCATAAAAATTCATTAGACGTGATTTAATTATTACGTATCACATAATCCTTGATACTACTATTCTCAGATTTTCAATTATGTTCTGGCTTAAAATTTTAATACAAACTGTCATTTCATTTCCTTAAAAAATTGAAAAATGTATATTATTTTCTTTAATTCCGGAGTTTACATTATAACTTATCAATCCGTCACCTTACTTTGAAAAATCTCATGTGTGCCATTCACATGACTTTCTCTACATCTCTGTTTACAAATTATTGTTAAAAAGCTCATGCTTCCATTTACTTCATGTTAATCGAAAAAAAAAATAGAAATAGTCTTATTACTTGCTTCCTTGTAAGTAGAAGCGAAATAAGGCAGTACCATAGGTTAAAGTGATATTCAAAATCTGGTTGCTATGTGCAAAGTTCCTTTGTCTGTATGGACAGGAGTTGACAAATTCCTGGATGAGAAAAGTACAAGTTTTTCAAAGCTGAAACAAAAAACAAAGAATATCTAAAAAATGATCAACTCCACGAAAAAAATATAGGAGTACATAACATAAATTATGTGTTTTAAAGTGCTCTACATTTTTGGTGTGGTAAGTTTTATCCATCTCTTACGGTTTAGCAGTTATGCAAAATTCCGAAAAATTGATCCAAACTGAAGTAGTCTTCAGAGTCTATTCAGAAAATTCAAGATTTACATTTTATTTGTCAGGTCTTTAATATACGATATTTTAATCAAAATCATTAGAGCCATGTTTAAGAAAATCAAAATTTTCGAAAAAAAGTTCCATGTAAAGAGTAGTTGGGGGTGGGAGGATTTTAATGAAGATCTTCGTGTCGCATCCTTGGAAGATACCAAACTTAAATACCAAATTTGGTATTCAACGGTCCTTTCGTTTTTGAGCTATGCTGTCCAGTCACACACACACGCACATCTTTTTCTGAAAATGCTTTCTTTGGATTCAGGGAGACCCAAAACATGTATTTCCGGTGAAATCTCGGTATCGAATTTTTGGGTGGAATGCAATACCTTCTCTACACGCTATGTATATAGTACGTGTAGAGAAAGTAAAATATAGTTAATGTTTTATAATCAGCTATACTTAAGATAAGGAGGTATAGATACAGATAGTATTTTTACATTCTCCATCATGTACAATGTACTAAGAACAAGAAAAGCAATGAATAGCCCTGTGCTCCCGGGTTCGATTCCCAGTTGGGGCGGGGAATTTTTATGTAACCGAAATCACCCCCTATCTCCCACAGAGTTTACAAGTATGTGTGTGAGAATCAAAACGCCTGTGCTTGAAGAAAGAAAAAAATCTGATGTGTGGCATTCACATGACTTTCTCTACCTGTTGTGCAAACAAACTATCATTACAAAAGATTATTCTTTTATTTACATCATGGTAAACGAGATGAACATTAATACAATTGATGTTACTACATGCTTTCTTGTAAATTCACCAGAAAGAACAGATCTTCAGAAGCTATTCCCAGAAAATTCAAGATATACATTTTATTTGTGATATATGCGGAATTTTAATCAAAATCGTTACAGCCAATTTTGAGAAAATATAAATTTTCAAAAACTTTTTCCATGTAAAGGGCAGTTCTCGAAAATCTTTGTGTCCTATCCTTGGAACATGTGTCAATCATTTCCAAGATATTCCTTGTTATTCGTTTAAATGTTTGGTACTTAAATGTTCTGTTACAGATAATATAGGTACATGTTTTGTAGTCGGCTTACCTCTCTATTTTAAAAACCTCTTTGTTTTTATGGTAAACTCAGTACTGTAACTTCTTCTACAGAATACACTAAAATGGATATATTCATAACATTAGTTTTGACTGCATTGGGCTCTTTTCCTAATTATAAGGAGTATTAACAGTCTCTGTTTACACTAGGCTCAGGCCGATTTGTTTTTAAGTGTGCTTACAAGTGACAGACCCATGCCAGTACATTTACTGGCAAGTAAAAGACTCCTGAGGTAAGAAATTCCGACACACTGTCTTTGTTGATATAATCTTGGCAATTGACATTAAAACATTTCTTTTTTACTTTCCCTATACGCACTATGTATAGTGTATAGAGAAGGTATTGCACTCCACCCAAAAATTCGATACCGAGATTTCACCGGAAATATATGTTTTAGGGTACCCAATATAAAAAAAAAAAAAAATTCACAAAAAGGTCCGTGTGTGTGTGTGTGTGTGTGTGTGTGTGTGTGTCAGTGTGTCCGTGTGTCTGTGAACACGATAACTCAAAAACGAAAAGTCGGTAAAATGCCAAATTTGGTATTTAAGTTTAGTATCTTCCAGGGATGCGACACGAAGATTTTGAGAAAAATCGCCCCACCCCAAACTGCTCTTTACATGGTACCTTTTCCGAAAATTTTGATTTTCGCAAAAATGTCTCTTAACGATTTTGATTAAAATATCATGTATTAAAAATATTTACCTGACAAATAAAATGTATATCTTGAATTTTTTGGGAATAGCTTCTGAAGACTACTTTATTCTGGACGAATTTTACGGAATTTTACATAACTGCTAAACCTTAAGACTTAGATAAAAACTTACTACACAAGCAATGTAGAGCACCTTAAAACACACAATTTATGTTATACACATTTTTTTCGTGGAGTTGATCGTTTTTGAGATATTCATTGTTTTTGGTTTCAGCTATGAAAAACTTACTTTTCTCATATAGGAATTTGTCAACTCCTGTCCATATAAACAAAGAAACTTCAGTCACATAGCAACCAGCTTTTGACTATCACTTTAATCTATGGTACTCCCTTATTTCGATTCTACTTACAAGGACACAAGTAATATGACTTTCTGCTAATTTGTTCTCGAGTAGCATGAAGTAAATAGAGGCATAAGCTTTTTAACAATAATATTTTGTAGAGATGTAGAGAAAGTCATGTGAATAGTACACATCAGATTTTTTTTTCTTCATTTCGGTATTTGCTTTATAATTTCCACCGTGAGTGTCTGGAGAAGTGCTTCACGGTGTGCTCTAAATAAAAACTGTTTATGTCGCCTAGACATCAGTATTTTTTAAAAGTGACCTATCTAATGTGAAATGCATTTTTTGCTGTTACGAGTTTCCTTTATTCTCAGCCACTTAAGCTTTTCATGCAAACAAATTTATAGTAGTATGTAAAAATAGTTTTTTTTTTTTTTCAAAATTCGCAAATTTATTTATATTTGAAAATGAAGTAAACTTTATAATATAGCTTCGTACTAAAAGCACGAATTCCAAGCCTTTATTTTCCAGGAAGCTAATTAATACAGTTTTACGATAAAAGCAACGTTATTAATATTTATATTCAAATTACAGCAATAAATTGGGAATACAATTTCAATGTTCAGATGCTACTGAAATACTGAAGTTATCGTATGTCATGTAGCAAAATTTGATCCTTTATAGCTAAATTAGGACAGGAATTACTAGATTAACTTTACCCCATATCCAAGTATTACAAATGATATACAATGTTTTAAATGTTAAAATCTTCGGGCTTTTTTGCCGTGGTCTGTAGGTTAATATATGTAATTCTTTCCGAGTTAGCGACGTGAGCACATTGCCTCTGAAGATATCCCTCACAGACAGGGACGAAACGTTAGGAAGAAATATTTTAACTAACCATATTTTTACCTACATACCACGGAAAACGGCCGGAAATTTTTAAAACTATGAACATCGGCCGTGAAAGCTTACGCATATATTTGATACAGAATGTTTTAATAATTTTAGTAAGTTCAATTCCAAGCACTCTACCTGTAAGATAACGCTGCACTCTGTCATACACAGAGCGAATGTTGTTGACGGACATTCGTCGCCGATGCGAAGGCGAGGGTGAAGGTGGCGCGGACACCGTCCCCCTGATCGTGTCAGGTTCATCATCCCCAGGTACCGAGAGAAGTCGTGTCGACGGCTTCTCCTGAGCTGGGGGACTCTGCATCACTAACATCACCGTGCACTACTAGCACAGGCCACGATAACAATCAATCATGTGCCAAACACTGGCGTTAGTCCGGTTACCACTGAGGGATCTTCCTAGTGACCCACTCGAATAAAACTGTTGGTTCCTGAACGTCGCTTGCTCTGTATCACACAAGCTACTCTATGGATGCTGACTGAACTGTATCGCGGATGAAGCGGCACTGATAGGCAGGCATGGCATGCTGCGCCGTCCCACTGGCGGCGGGTAGCGGGGGCTCCATATTCACGGGGGCCGCTGATACTCCCACACGTCGTAGTAGCTGCACCTCTGCGCTTCTTGCGGGGGAGGAGGATCCGTCATTTATCGTAACTCAAATGTGCCTGACAGCAAATGCGTTATCTCAACTTCTGCAAACAGCTTGGTGTATCTGTCAGCTTTTTCATTCACGAAGGCTTCTGCTAAAGACACATTAAAACCGTTGATGGCAGGCCATTATTGGTCCACATTAAGGTTAAGTCAACTTTATTTCTAGCATTCAGCTAGACATTCTGCACCACTTTAATATATTTTAAAATTTGAGTTTCCTTTACTTGAGATATTTTAATGGAGTTAGTAATAAACAAACAGCTCTAATGAGATAAATTCACATGGTTTTTCTCTATCCATTATTCAGCAGGCTATTCTTATAATAGTTATTTATTATACAAGTGGATAAACAGAGAGTTTATCCATGAGTAGAACAAATTAAAACGCGACCCTAAGGGGAGCGTTTTAAGCTCTACGAGTGGATAACAGAGGTTTGTCCACTTGTATAATACATTATTTTATCCCACAGATACGATAAATTAATATATGACAAATATTCAGTTAATGGTTTTACAACAGATAGTAATAAATTAAATAATGAATAAGGTATTGAATTCCGGCGTTCTTATAGTTATAAAATATGGTAGGCTATGTATGAATACTAATTTTGTTTTTATTGCTGCTAGTTTCAAATTGATTAAGTTTACGATGGACGTTGAGAACGTTAATATATCGGTTCCAAGTGAATATTAAATTATTACTTCTATGGTAATGTACAAGCTCACTTTCATGTAGTTAAAGAATAAAAATGTTTGATGTTGCTGTTAAAAGGTTATAGAAAATGTGAAGTTATCAACCATTTATTTATTTACTTTATCTCACTCGTTACCGGAGCAACGAGTGAATTTTGTTTATTTTATCCCACCCGTTGCGCTAATAACTATCACTTTGATTTAAAGTCAAAGTTTTCTTATGTCGTTTCTGCATAGCAACGGTGTCTATTACAAGTATCTGTAGGATAAAAGCTTATTATTCTATCTACTTCATGTTAATGAAGATAAACATTTCCATAAACGTTATTATTACAAATGATAATATATATAAGCTATAATCCTAAATTGAAAGAGTGCAAAAAGATATTTAAAAGTCATTCATATAAACAATGCAAGATATTCCTTAATTATATATATATATATATATATATATATATATATATATATATTTATTAATAAAGCATGCTCCATTACCGTAGTAATACTACATGCTAAACATAAATCATTTACATAACGAAGTATATTGATCTGCTAAAATGATAAAAATATATAATTAAAAAATCGTGGAAAAATACAACAGCTCTTCCTTTAGTTAATGGTATTATCGACAAATGACTTTCTACAAGAAGTAAAATTAAACCCTAAAAACTCAAATCTCAGATCACGTTCTTTATTCTGTTAAAGCAAATTAAAAACAGTAACTCATCAAAATTTCCCATTTATAAAAATGGTAGCTCAGTATAAAGAACTTATAATGATCTATGATTTCAATTACACTAGCTTATTATCATAAATATAAGAAAACGCTTCTGAACATATTTGTATATTTGCTTCTAGGTGCGCATCATTTGGTAAATCATTAATTTAATTTCATAAACTCTGGTTCAACTTTATTTATTGTTATATCGCTTGATGGTTTTTGTGGCCTACACTTGTCATTATTGTTTATAACTATAGTTTCTATTAAAATTTGTTTCAATGCCATTTATTTTAACTTTTGAGCCATTCACACAATAAATTTACTACATTACATACACATCACTGTTTTTATATTTTCTATGCTATTATGTAGTAGTTGTGTTCCATAAATATTTATTAATCACTTCATATACTTCATTATTTGTAATAAGAACTAAAGCTTTCCTGGCGACGTGTTAATTCAAAATCTTCTCGGGCTTCTAGCCAGATCATCAGTTCACCCTGAAGACGAGGAAGATGCACTTCTTCGAAACGTTGGTGTCAAGCCAAGTTTTTACCTGGCTAGAAGCCCGAGAAGATTTTGAATTCATTATTTGTGTATTTTATCCTATAATTTAAATGTATTTCTTTTGTGTTTGATATTTTGTGTTCATAATGTTATACAAAACATGTACCTATATTATGTGTAACAGAACATTTAAGTACCAAACATTTAAACGAATAACAAGGAATATCTTGGAAATGATTGACACAACAAGAAACAAAATAAAGACTGACATAAATGATGTGCTCTAACGAGATGTACATTTTTGTGCAGTAACGTTTGTGTATTTCTTACGGTTTGCCAGATACTTGAAAGTCATTCAGAATGAAAATGAATTTAGAGGCTATTCCAAAAAAATGCAAGCTATGCCATTTTTGAGAAAATGAGTTTTTTTTAAAACTCTTCCTTGTAAAGTGTAATTTGTGGTGGGATACTTTCTTGAAAATAATATCAGTGTGCAGTAATTGTAATAGTCCGAGGAATAGAACATATAATGAAAACGTAATTGTTTTTGGGTAACTATATTTTGGATAGTTTAAAATGCTTCAGATTATTTCTAAGTTTCTAATATTGCGCATCCATCTCAACAGCATATCAACGATGATTCACATTGGGATACAGGAGCCAGAATAAATAAAAGTAACAAACAGATCCTGCCAACGCATCTTCCCTGAAACCATATTATCTACAGATAAATAAACACCCCATTCATCAATTCTAGGGAAATTACGAAATCCAACTACTCAACATCCAATTTAGCTTAATCTAGAATCCTTTCGCTTTCAACTTTGAATACTGACTCAATAAATGCACAACCGAAGATTACATTTGAATAAATACAGTGTTCTGATTTTACTATATCTTAATTTTGAGAATAATTGATTTCTCACTCCCATTACTAGCCTCATTGATCAGTGCTGCACATTTGATTTGTCATTCTATTAGTAAACCGGTACACTCAATTTGGCAGCTGAAACGGTGATTTGATTTTAATGACACAAGTGGAAAAGTAACAGTTATTTGTATATCTTTCACATTGTATCCATGCACTAGTGAGAATAACGTACATCTCATTCAAGGTTACGAGATTCATTAACTAAATTCACACTTTTTCGTGGATTAGCCATGACAGTGAAAAATTTCAAATTCCTGCTTCAATGAATTAAATCAAGTTTTTATTATTAACTTATTTACGCACAGCAGCTCCGCACGCTGTAACTCACTGTTCTCAGTTATAGAGCCGGTACATGTTATTTTTGATAAATAAAAATTCCAAAATAGGGAGAGAAGACAATGTAATTCTGAAAAAAAAACCAGCTCTAAGCAAGGTGCTTTCATTTATTTTGAATATCAGTATTTGGAACGGCTAATATTGGGCAAAGTCTCACTAACAATTAAATAGGCATTTGTAGTGGTGAAAATTATTAAAAAATTGACTTTTACATTAATTTTGAGAGTCTTGAAACTCATAAATGCCAACAATGGAGGGAAAAAAATGTATGTACAAGTGTGTACAAAGAACATCTGAAGAATTTTAATCCTTGAAATAGAATTCAATTCTTCTTACGCAATTTATCTCCCTATGAGCATTTCAAATTTGCGACAGAGGTAAAGTAAAACTAATGAGCTTTGTACACGTCCATGAACGTCCCAATTGGATTGACTACAAGACACATACTGAAGGCTTTTAAAAACTGTATTAATACCTGTTCGCAAATGAATCCAATGTAAGAGGAAGTTTAAACAGGGAGCGTTACCATAAATTTGAAAGTGAAGGATACTGTCTCTCCTAAAGTAAAGAGGTCGAGAGTAAAATTCTGAATGGTTTCGAGAGTAAATTTGAGCAATGTCAATGATTGAAAATCAAAAGATAATACAATTTCAAACTCATATCTCATAATAATTTAACCTGTCTGCTACACGATGTCATTTAAAAAGACAATGTAATGGCTGGCAATAAAAGTATCCAAATAAAATGTTATATTCCTTGCATTTCATTATTTTTTTCTTTCTTATTTCGGTTCATTGTTTTACGTAAGTTTCAGGTTTTTTAAAATAATACAGAAAATAAGCTTGAACAACTGCTAAACAGAGAGAGAGAGTATATGATACAAAAATAGAGAAGTGCTTTTTGACACTTCCAAAATCGTAGGTATTATCCGAAAATTACCTTTACAAAGGAAAACGCAGAAAAGTAAATCCAGGTAACTTGTCCCGAACGCGATTCGAACTCGGATTCAGTTTCCTAGGCAGATGCCTAGTAACATACGAGGGAGATATTGAACATTTTTACAAAAAGCAAACATGAATTAGTTTTTAAACATTTAAACGAGAATATTTCTTTAACTTCAATATAGTATTACATCCAATGAAAGCAATAATGCCACACCTCCTGAGAAACTCATTATGGTCTACCGCCTCATCTGATGACGAAAAAGTGATTCCACGCATTTATCTTTAGCATTTGCAAATAAAAAGAAATGACAAGATGATAAGTCAGGATTGTGTGGTGGATGGTCCAGAGTGCTCACTTCAAGAGTATCCGGATACTCAGAGGTCAGTTTCACTGCATACTACAGGACGCATTGTCATGATATTTGTCCTTTTCGGCGTTTTTCATACTATAGAATTTTTGCACTTAAGACAAACATGTAACAATCGACAGTAACAGTACGTCTATATTCTCATGCTATAGTAGCAAAAATACCGTTTTAGAAAAAAGAAATCAACCATCTTTCATCGGGGTTTTTTAAGCTTAAGCTCCTTTCGAAAGACTCGTTAAGCAATTGACCTTTCTATTCAGGAACATAACAATAAATCCAAAATTCATTACCAGTACCGACCGATATTTCAAACGAAAGTTGATAAGATAACTTTGAATTGTTCAAAAGTTTTTCTGCCCCAATCAACGCGTTGCTCTTGATCGAGAGCCACTTTGTGCAGAATCCATCTACAACAAAATGTTTCTCTTGTTAACTGTTTATATAAAATCTTTTGGACTTGTCTCATACTAATATCCAATGTCGCCCGAAAAAAATAGTACAGTATTGAAGCTCGAACAGCTGCAATAAGGAACATCAGTAACAGTTGTTCTTGGGCGAGCTTCATGAAATTAATCACTAACAAAAAACCGATCTCTTTTCAGTTCGCTGTACTAATTATAAATTGTTGTTTTCTATGGGACTACTTCACAATCTCAGAATGAGTTAATCGAATAAGGTTTTATTTCCGAGGTTTCCCTTATCCAGAGAAGAATGTCAGATTACTAAGCTCTAGGCAAATTTGAGCATCCTTTTTTCATCCATCATCCTATATGACCTACTAGGATAAAGGACGCTAAAACTACAAAAAGAAAGAATAAAAATATACACACACAATTAAAGCAAATTAAACAAATCACAGGGCAATCGTTTGTGAGTGGTATTGAATCGGTTTGTGAGCGATGTAAAGAAATACAAAGGCCTATCTTCCCAAATTAATTAAATTTTGCCCAAAAGAATGTTTTAAAGCATTGCTTAGTTTATCATACTTTTAATATTATTCAACCACTACATTTCCATTGCAAAACATTAGAAAGTATCTGTCAGATTTAACCAGCTTTAATTTGTTTTTAGAAACATGGCAGTCTAAAATGTCCAATGTAGCCCTCTTGTGATAGAGCAGAGGTAAACTACACACACAATCAGGACGCACTAGCGTAGCTGTGGGTTGTGGCCTTAACAAACTGTGAATAAGAAAATATTAAAACTGACAGTTGAGTATTCCCATATACAAACAGAGGACTTAATAACGCAATATGGACAATGTACTCATCGTAAATCAACATCGCTACGTAAATTTCAACAGTGTTAAATAACCTTCTACCACCTACATTCACTCTGGCACTTGATGCACCCACAGAGTACTCCCACGACTTCTAGCACGTGTCTCGCGATATGGCACGCATTAGCAAAGAGCTTAAGTATACAGAGGTGGGCGTGTTCGAAATATCAGGCTTCTGAAGTGCGTGACTTTCTGTTGTTTCTGGACAACCACCTTTATCACGTCTGCTCTCACACGCTTCCTTCATGCCTTACCTATTTGGATTGTGGTTACCGCTCACAAGGAAGCCTTGCCAAGTTAGTGATTTTCCCACTGTATCTGGTGGTTTTGAGTACCTGTTTGGTGTGAAAATGTTGCATCTAATGGCTAGTAGGAATCATGGTGGATTTTAAAAATATTTTAGTGGTTATATCGTAAATTTTATTTTAAAAATCTTTTGATTGTAAAAATCACTTGATTTATTGAACATTCAGCAACATCACTATTTATACGGTGCTAATACCTCTTAAATTTCGATCACCTAGAGTGAAATTTATACGATTAGAATTCTCACAGTTCATTTCGAAGGCTAAGAAGGCGGTGATTTTTTTTTTTTTTTTTGGCAATGGCAGTGACTGCCTCACCACACAACTTCAACCATTGGGGAAAGTCATCCCTTTTTACGTCTTATCTTGTAATTGATGTAATTGTGTGCTTAGGTCACCGATGTTGCCATAGAAACCACCCCTCCCTTAGTCTTAGAAGTGAATTGTCAGGATCCTAAAGTAATTCAAATTATATTGTAAACATTCATAATAGACGGTCTTCCGTCTTTGTTTCCATATTGTTATGATTACTCACGAAATGAAATCAATCAAAGGTCAATGATACTGAGCACCTTTGATTGCCTGGTTTGTATTGCTTAAACAACTTTGAAAAATAACTGAAACAGAAAAGATGGTATCCTATAAACATATAACATCAAGGTTGTGTGTTCTAATTCAGTAAGCTGAAGACGAACACTTGTGACCCTAATGAATAATGAATGCTTTTAAATATTTAGAAGTGCTAATTATTGCATTTCTCATGGAGGTTCTTTATTTGAAACAAGCTACTGGCATTGTGTCAATTGTGACGTCATGCGGTGTGCGTTATAATATAGTAAATCGGTTTATGATCCTGAGCTGTACATTTTCTGTTTGGAATAGTAGGCTAGTTTACTGAGACATATTTCATAATATTGTTCTTGCTTTAAACTGCAGCATTTCTTAACTTGATAACTGATTCGTCTCATATTTTGGTCATTCGTCAAACTCAGCGTTTAAAAAGAATAACAGTCTTCTGGTTTTGTTGATCGCACAAAATATATTTATAGACCTTTGTTGTTTTTGGTAGCTCTGAATAAGCTTTATGGTGGAAAATCACATTTCACTGTTGGCAACACTGCATGGATGTTACCAACGATGATTCTGTTGAAATCAGAGTCGCTTTCCACCTAAACTTAGGCTTCCAATCTAGTTATTTGATAAGAGACTATCTCTCACGTGTTCGATATTAAAAACTCTGTACTTTATCTCTTCGTCATAAACAAGATTCGCTGTATTGCATATTTTCACGCGGGACATCACCATTAATTCGAGTTTACATTAATGTAGTTTACACTTTGAATACTGAAGCAAGATAACTGATGAAGGGTAGAAAGAAAAAAGCGGCTACCAACTTTTCCTTAGAGAAATACATCAGAGCCAGGAAAGGCCTGCGACGGGAGGAAGTTGAACTACCACCATCCATTTCAATATCTATTCGGAGAATTTTTGCAGAACAAGAAAGCTGCAGCAGCAGCAGGATAAAAATCTTGTGTGTTCTTCCATTTCTTTCATGTTAAGCGAGAAAAAAAAAAAAAAATAGTAGAAATGGTGCTTTTACTTCCTTTCTTGTAAGTAGAAGAGAAATAAGGGAATACCATACGTTAAAATGATAGTTAAATCTTTTAAAAGTTGGTTGCTATGTGATTGATTTTCCTTTGGTTGTATGGCCAGGAGTTCACAAATTCCCATATGTATTTTAAAACTGAAACCAATAACAAGGAATATCTAAAAAACGATCAACTCCACGAAAAAATGTATATAACATAAATGGTGTGTTTTAAGGCGCTCTACATTTTCTGTGTAGTATGTCTTTGTCTATCTCTTACGGTTTACTAGTTATGCAAAATTACGCTAAAATCATCTAGAATAAACATGTCTTCAGAGGCTATTCCCAGAAAATTCAGGATATACGTTTTGTTTGTCGTGTAAATATATGTAATATGCGATATATTAATCAAAATCGTTAGAGCCATTTTTGAGAAAATCAACATTTCGAAAAATCATTCCATGTAAAGTGTAGTTAGGGGTGGGGGAATTTTCTTGAAAATCTTCGTGTCGCATCCTTGGAAGATGCTAAACCTAAATACCAAGTTTGGTAGATACACACACGAACTTTTTCGGAAAATGCTTTCTTTAGATCCAGGAGATCCCAAAACATATTTCCGGGAAATCTCGTTATCAAATTTTTGGGTACAATAGAAGACTTTCTCTATACACTATGTACATGGTGTAGAGAAAGTAATAAAACGCCTATAATATTTCTGACAATATGATGCTTAAAAAAACAGCTCGTAATGAAAACAAATGACAGTAAAAAGTAAAGCTTAAAAATAAATGTAAAAAGCCATAATAATCTTTCTGATGTGTTCCAGTCACATCACTTTCTCTACCCATTCTGTAACGAAATCTTCTTACAACAGCTTATTCTTCTTCTACTTCATGCTCATCGAGATAAACAGTAGTAGAAATTGCCTTATTACTTACTTCCTTACAAGTAGGGAACACACTAGGTGACTGAAATTCGGTTCTCCTAGCATGGCCAGGAGTAAATCAAACAGAATGACATATTTCCGTTCGAGAAAAGTTTAAGTAATGTAAAATTTTAGCAAACAGCAAGGAATATCTCGGAAATGGTTAACTCCGTAAAAAAAGGCATGTGACAAATTGTGTGTTTTAACGAGATCTAGATTTTTTGTAATATCTTACGGTTTACCAATTATGCAAAAGTCATCCGGAAGGGAAAAGGTCGTTGAAAGAGGCTATTATCAGAAAATTCACCACACGTATTTATTTTATTTGTCATGTAAATAACTTAAATATATGGTATTTTAATCAAAATCGTTAGAGCCAGTTTTGAATAGATCTAAAGCTTCCAAAATGTTTCCATATAAAAGGTAGTTTGGGTGAAGAGGGATTTTCTTGAAAATCTTCGTGACGCATCCTTAGAAGATGCTGAACTTAAATATCAAGTTGGGTATTTAACCGAATCTTCGTTTTTTAATTGCCTGTCCAATACAGTTACAGACATGTTAACGAATTTGTTTGAAGGCTTTTATTTGGATTCAAGGGTCCTCAAAACATGCATTTCATGTGTATTCTAGGTTTCGAATTCTCGGGTGGAAACCTTCTCTCTCTTCCGTGTACATTGTATATGCAAGCTAGAAAAAGCAAAAATGAGGGCAATTAATTTATTATTCAAGTAAGTTTTTATACCAACATTTTTGCAATTATTTAAATCCTCATTGCTTTAAATAAATATAACATATTTTACAGTAGCCTTATCCAAAAGTTAGTGAAATTAGTTTTCGTCAATTGTTGGTCTTCTTAGCACCAATTTCAGGTGATTAAACATTTCATTTTATAAACTCCAGGAGCAACTACGCTTTCAATAATTTTAAATACATTCAAAAATCTACGGGAGCTTGAGATAATAAGATTATAACACTAGGAGCTTTCTTAAGTAAAACTGAAAAGAAAAAGAATATACAGAGTGTTAGAAGTATAGGTACAATCATTTTGATAATTTGGCCTTAATATGTATCCACTTTGGTGTGTTAGTTGTTTTCTCGTCGTCTAACATTTTTCCACAAGCAGATCACTTATTTTACTAACTTAATGTTTTCTGCATGGTCGTAAGTGTGCCGCGAAAGAAACAACTCCTGACAGTATAAACTATCCGTTTTGTGTACATGTGTTCACATTTCAATACCTACTGCTAATCTAGACATCGGTCATTGCCTTAAAGAAAGCATTCATTCGCTCATTAAAAAAAGCAATGGATGCAAGCGTAAGCGTATATATTGATACATATTTGGCTTGTAAGAATAGTTATTGATTCCTTAATTTATTATCAGTTCCGTGTAAATGACTCGTCATTCGTTATTGCTAGACCCGCTTTATGCCTCCCAACACTATTGCTCCACGCTACTGGGAAAATATAGATGTATGACTTAGTGTGGCACGACTACTTGAAGGCACAAACCTATCTGGAAACATTACTCTTAGTAACTAAAATTATTTGTCCGTAAATGAGGCAAATATTGATATGTTGTTCAATACACTGTCCACATATACCAATACAAATATTTGCACTTTTACCCTTAACAGGATGATGACAGGCCACTCGTTATTTTTGGAAAGTGTATTTCAGCTTCTACTTCTCGCATGCAGGTAACTTAGCGTATTGGGAGCATATCTGTTTGTTGTTAGTCGACAAGCTACAGCACCTGTATATAGCGTAGAATATAACATGTCCAAATATTTGCCACAAATGGCTCAATGTCATCGTCATTCACTGTAACGTTTCACCTACATGCCTGCAATACACTAATATGACATATGACTAACTTCCTTCACTCCGTAGCTATTCCTAATTCACATAAATGAATATCGCTTAGAGGTTTATGTTGAAGCAGAAATTTCATAAAAATAGTACAAAATGTAACGCTTTCAGGATTCTTTTGTTTAAAGCGCTATAATAAAAGACTGTAAATTCAGTTAAACTGCATTATGTAATATTAAATCCATTAAATAGAATTAGAAATCAAAATGGAATTGAGACAAGGCTGTGGTTTATCGCCCATTTTATTTGATTTATTCTTGAAAATTTGCAGAAGATCAGTTGTTAATGGCAGAGAACGGGGAAAGTATGCAAAGCCAGTGTTTAATCTGAATGAAACAGTAAAAGAATATAATAAAGAACTTTTGGGAGAAGAAACAAAGGCAATGGCCTTGATTGTAACGAACAATTTTGGATCAAGATTGTAATCCCTTAAATATTGCGCTCAACAGTATCACTAATTGATAGAAAAGTAGAAACTGAAGAAAATATTAAAACATGTAACAGAATCAATGACTTTGGTAGAAATATGAGAAGGAATTAATTTGAGAGGGAATTAATGATGGGAATCTCTTTCCTTTGAATATTTTTACTACAAGTTGATATGAAAGCTTTAATTGCGAAAAAATAATTATTAAAATATTTAAATAAATTAAAATTCTTTATTAAATCAATGAGTAGGAAATGTTTCGTTATTAATTGCTATCATCTGTAGATGGTTTTATTAAGAACGGAACTTATATAGGATAGTATCTAAGGTCATATTAAAGTGTGCATGTGAAACGTGGGTCATAAAAATAAGGAAAAATCAAGATTGGAGGCCTCTCAAATGAGATTTTTAAGGCATTACTGGGTATAATTAGGAAAGATCGATTTCGGAATATAGATACAAAAAAAAAAATAAGGGGGGGGCGGAAATAATGTATAAGAAATTAAAAGTGTAAAGAGCATGTGCAAAGGATGGACCCTTCGAAAATATCAGAGGAAGCATTATATTATACACCTTTGGACACAGAATATTGGACGACCTCGTATGAGGTGGTGCCTTGGAATGTGTCTAAAGACCTAATCCATGTAAAGGAAGAAGTAGTTCATAAAATAAGCTAATGGTGCAAGATTACTATGTTAAAGGTAATAAAAGAATGCTCGAATGTCTAATTTTAGGTACGATACAAGGCGACTCCGTTATCATGGAGATTCAGCAATATTAAGGAGTAAATATGGCTTTATGTTTGGATCGTCCATTATAAATATTAAAGATCTGATGTGTTCTATTCACAAGACTTTCTCTACATCTCCGCAACAAATTATTGTTAAAAAGCATATGCTTCTATTTACTTCATGCTAATCGAGAAAAAAATAGCAGAAATAGTCTTCTTACTTGCTTCCTTGTAAGTAGAAGCGAAATAAGGGAGTACCATAAGTTAAAATAATAGTCAAAAGCTGATTGCTATGTGATTGAAGTTCTTTTATTTGTGTGGACAGGAGTTGACAAAGTCCTGTGTGAGAAAACTAGGTGTTTTTTTAAAGCTGAAACCGAAAACAAGAAATATCTAAAAAAAGATCAACTCCACGAGAAAAAAAAAATGCATATAACATAAATTGTGTGTTTTAAAGTGCTCTAAATTTTTTCTCCATCACTTATGGTTTAGCAATAATGCAAAATTCCGTAAAATTCATCCAGAATAAAGTAGTATTCAGAGGCTATTCCTAGAAAATTTAAGATATACGTTTTATTTGCCAGGTAAATATATTTAATATATGATATTTTTATCAAAATCGTTACAGCCATTTTTGAGAAAATCAAAATCTTTGAAAAAAGTTCCATGTAAAGGGTACTTTGGAGTGGGGAGACTTTTCTCAAAATCTTCGTGTCGCATCCCTGGAAGATACTAAACTTAAATACCAAGTTTGGTATTTTATCGACTTTTCGTTTTTGAATTATCATATTCACAGACATACGGACACACACACACACACACACACACACAAACACGGACCTTTTTGTGAAAATGCTTTTTTGGACGCTGGGGACCCCATAACATTTATTTCCGGGGAAATCTCGGTATCGAATTTTTGGGTGGAGTGCAATACCTTCTCTATACACTATGTACATAGTACGTGAAGAGAAAGTAAAAAATCGAATGCTTGGAATTTTAGTTATAATAGGAATTTTACAAATTCTAATAAAGGTAAATGTATTGTAAATTAACTAAGTTTATTTCTTCACACTTTGAACCAATCTTGAAGACCACGCCTGAGAGAAAAAAAAATATACTCTCTCGGCAACACAAGCTCCGGGTCGACAAAATACCATCCATACGCGCAGCTAAAGTATTTTGATACTAGACACGAAGCATTAGGCTCAAAGTTCGGTTTTATCAAAACCTTAATGCCATTGGTAACACCAATTAGTTCCAAGGTCTTTGGGTAGCACACACTGCACTGACTGTGTATATAACAACTGTATAAGTCACTTCTGAACTGTTAAAATTTTTTTCTGCTGATTTAAGAAGCATCTTAAAATGTCCCAGCGTGATTAAGTAAGTTAATATGCTTATTAACACGCTACCCTAGAGTTGCCGCCATCGCAGGAAGTGCATAATCTGGTATCCAGGAGACGGAGATTCGCCTCTCGCGAACCTGGAATTTATCGATTATGAAGTGGAAGCAAAGGCCTCGACTGGAGTCAAGGTTGTCCAAGGTAGCAAATTGAGTAATAGGCTAACGCTTACCGTTGTGGCTCCGAAATGGGGTTAAACAAAACCAAGTAAAATATTGTACATTTCAAAGGCACTAAGGGTAATTTATGTCACGGTTAAACACTGTGCTAACAGATGTTGAGTTAGATATCTATGTAAACATTTTGAAAAACAAAACAAACGGTTTTTTTTTAACACAGACTCCAGAATATGTCATATATTCAATTTGTTGTCAAGCCATTACAGATTTCATAAACATAAGCAATATGTTCAATTACCAATTTCCATTTTACCTTGCAACGATAATTATTCTCAAAAAAAACTATAATGATACTGGTATATTATATTTTATTTTTGGTGCCTGAGCAGTTGTGCCTGAAATGACACTTGAATCCATGAAAATTGGAGGAGTAAAAATGATGGCCAATGACATGTCTACAGCGATGGGAAGTTATTCTGATACGCATTTTTCTTTTTCCTTCTTAACATAATTATATCTTAAAATAATCATATGCGGTTTAGTATTTGGTAATATCAAGGCCACTTGTTCAAGGAAGTTCAACGTTTTGCGATATTCAGCTCTGTCATCTACATGCATTTGTTTCTATATGAGTGCTGCCTGGAAAATTAATGGCGGGACGTTATCATTCAAATATGAAGATGATTGGTTCTTACTGAGTATACACGTATTCATATTAACTAATAACTTACAATCATAAATAAATCGTGATACTAGCCATCATATCTAAACTTCAAATAAATTCTGAATGTGGTTAATTCCAATTAAAATCGCACCAAACAATTGATAGTGCAGGACAATCACCTGACATCGTACCTTAAATTTCTCTCAAGGTTACTTCCTTCATTGCCAGCTAGAGCTGCGAAACAATCCCTAGTCAATGTTTCATAAATATATTTGTATTTATCTGTGCTCACTCTTTCACGGCGTATGCTCTTTAGAAATTCAATGAAAGACAGAGATATCTGAGTTGAGCGATTTAAAACTGTTAGAAATTGAGGCGATATATAATAACGACCAAAATGAAATAAAATAAGAACTATGTTCACCCTGAAGACGAGGAAGATGCACTTCTTCGAAACGTTGGTGTCAAGCCAAGTTATTACCTGGCTAGAAGCCCGAGAAGATTTTGAATCAAAATGAAATAGTTAAATAATAATAATTATTAAGCAATAATTAATGAAAGATCATCATCCAAATTATTATAAGTCGGTAATTTTTGGAATAGAAACACTGTAAACAAACATACCATTAGAAAGCCAGTACAATAATGAATATCTGTTTTAATTTTGAGCTATATTGAGGAATAAATAGCGACGTAATTTAAGACCTATTTCTTGGTAAAGCTGTATAATGAGTAAAATTTAATTTTCTCGAACATCTGGCCCTCAGACAGGGTGGCGCCAACTCATTCCACCACGCTTGGAGAAGGCTTCCTAACGATACCCTTAAGCCAACGAGAAAACAGTATTTAAATTTTAAAAAAAATGTTCGCCAATCGCAGGCAAGCATCAGTTTTTCTAACCGACGAGATTAGCGTGGGTCGCAGCTAATATAAATACAGTTCTCGGCCAAGTTCGGGCAATAGTTTGTCATAACTCACGCAGACTCCAAATCGCTCTCATAGTCAATTTTGCACCGCCAAAAACAAAGTTCCTCTATTATTATAAAGTCAAGCGCGAGGAAGTGTCATTCTAAATGGGCCAGGAATTAAGAAATTGTAAGATCAAAGAGAAACATGTTATATTAATCATCGCTGTGAACCAGCCAATTTTGTATTATTTAACTGTAACCTGTCAACACCCACAAGTTCCCATGTACATACATACAGCTAACAGGAGGACGCAACATCAACGACGAATTTCGCCTCTGAGATCGCCTAATCCTGAATCTCCAAGAACTTTAACTCGACAAAGTGATAAGACGTTAGTATAACATTACCAATATAATAATAAAGCCCGAGTGAATGTTCAACGAAAAGAGTCTAAGTGAGTGTGCCGATTTGTTATCAGAAGGCTGGTAGGAATAATTACTTAATGCTCCGCAGTTAATTACTGAACCTCTCGGGACCCGTCACTTAATGGAAGCTGTAAAATACACCAGCGCCCTCTTATTCCTCTCTAACTGAATTACAGCTGTGGTTAATATTCTTCAACGGTTCAAATTGATATTTTCAGTTTCCAAGAACAAATCGGCTGATAAACCATATTCAGACAATAGTTATTATAATTTGAGGGGGGGGCAATTGTTGCAATATAATGCACGCAATAAATTGAAATAAGCAGTTGAACAAATAATTATATACCATGTTATTGACAAGGCATTCTGAGAAATCCATCTTTGTTGACGGTCATGCACGATCATACTATTTCTATATCAAACTTATACTTTAAGAGTTTTCCATAAGACAACTTTTAGTCAGTGACGCCGATTTAGGGGTCATTCACAATGAAAATTTAGCATTAACATTGAAGTAAAATTTAAGACGATAGGTTGTCATAGCTTAAGGCGATGTGTTGTCATTCAAATCCATAAGTGCAAATATAAGCAGCAGCCATCGCAAGCGAATCTTAAACAACTGAGCTAATATGACGGTTTATGAAGCAACCACCGACAAAAGAGCGTACACTGGTCGATTCCCTAGATCGCAACTGTGTTTTCTCTCCATCTTTAGGTAAAAAAAGCAATGGACTCCACCAGCAGTATCAATTATCTATGTGACTGGCCTGTAAAACAATTCTGTGATATAAAAACTAATCACCGGACAATGTTTTAATCGATAAGAAATAAAACAGTTTAACCACAATTGGTGCATAAGGAACGGCTAAACAAATTACAACATAATTTGGTATTCTAAAGGAAGGGTTGAATAACTGTGTGCATATATTGTTAACTGGACAGCTACATTTGCGCCGCTTTCATAGGCGGCACGTATTGGAATGATTAGACCGGGTGTAAGACCTAGACATGAGGAAGGTATAAGCTTAGTAAGTAAGTAAATAAACTGTTTTATTAGCGACGTAGAAACGAAGGTTTAAGTTATTGACGCTACTGTAAGGCAATAAGGAAACCGGCATTAAGAAAACAACATGAAAATATAAGATTGAAATTGTAATGCTACCCTTCGCAGTTCGGACATATTTTGAGGCAGTTAAACATACCGTTAATCCGATAGCAATTAGATGTATTATTAACATAAGTGGCTCCATTCTATCATATACCACATTTTATTCACGCAAATGTACATGTATGAAAATGAATGAAAGCTAACTACCTGTAATTTGAAAGCTTCACCTAGAAGCTGTCTTTAGATATCCCAGTTAATCCTGGCCCGTGTTCTTATACTAAATCAACACATAGAGACGAAATTCATTAGGGAGTACATTATATTCAGGCTGCATAAAGTAACAGCGAAACCAATATTAATATATGAAAGTGAGGCTTGCGTGTTAAGAAAAGAGATCAACAGAAGAATCCAGACTTGAAAATGAGATTTTTGAGATTTTGTTCATGGCAATATGCTACGCGATAAAGCGAGAGGTGGAAACATAAGTAATTAAAAATAAAATCGACAATGATAAACGATGTTATATAATACTAAGAAATCTGTTGCAACATAGTTGGATGACCCCTTTTTGCAAAGCAACTCTATTCATACCAAGCAATAGGTACATGAGAAATTGGCGGTCAAGAACAAATGGAGAGACCAATTTTGATAACCTTTGATTTTAATAGATTGTGGAAATCATCCAATCCTTGATATGGCATTATAATAAGGTGCCTTAATACCCTTTATGGTATGTATTGAAACAATTAGAAATATTATTCGACCATAAATGATGTTGCTATAACTGAAAATAAAATTACTACTCCTACTATTCATGTATAATACATTTTATATGATCCATAATATATTCCACGTCCAATAATAATAATAGTAATAATAATAATAATAATAATAATAATAATAATAAATAATGACCAATTTTGATAACTTTTGATTTGGATGGATTGGGGAAATTATTCAATCTTTAATATGGTATAGTAATAATAATAATAATAATAATAATAATAATAATAATAATCTCTTCATTGTATTCAGGTTATATAGCTTATCCAAATTTTCAGGTTAACTATTTTCTCATTTCCCCTGTTGGTAGCATTGGTTCATATTCTGTAACACATTCGATTGTTCTTTCATTTAGTATGCTGCCATTTGACAACTGACGCAATGGTGATTTGATTACAAACAACACAAATAATTATTATGATAATAGTATCCATTCAGATTACGAGAAGCATTAGATAAATGTTTATTGGATTGCCCATTATAACCCAATGTAAAATTCAAGGATTTCTGTAAAGTCCATAATTAAAATGCATACTCTATTGTTATCAATGGCTGATCGAGGTTCAAAAACACAATGATTGTACCAGCATTAATCTATTGGCACAATGTATATACTGTACATCATATGCGACGCGGAGAATTGCGGTTTATTTTTTAATTTTTACGGTGTTCAAATATAATGGAATATGCCAATGCCAACCAAATGACATGACCTCCTGTTGCCTAAAAAAAGAAAGATGATGGTTGTGGTCACAGCTGGAGACCATGACCTTCATTTTTTTTTTTTTTTGTTCCTCTCGTACTGCAGTGAGACTGTAATGTGCGCTGCGCTGAAAGCAAATATTTGATATCGCATTCCATGTTCACTTGTTATGTACATTCCCGATTCATGCTTGCCAACTTCTGCACCAGTGCCGGGGAAGTAGGTCGCCCGCACCATTTCATCTCTCCATAATGATTAAAGTTTCATGTTTCCTGCACCAACCTGGCGCTAGGGAATATGCTGCTTCTGTCGTTATACCTGCTGCTCTGAACCTAACCTCTGTAAATATGTATGTACCTTCTAAACTCTATACATGGAGGTTAAAGTTAAACACATGTACGTCTTCTAAGAATAAGGAAGACCCCCTAAAAGAACCGTATTCCGATAATTCACCCTAACCAGATTCGAATTCGAGACTTTTTGAATGTGAGGCAGACACGCTACCCCCACACTACAGAGATGGGAACTGAATTCCCTGTATTCGCTTAAACGCTGTTGTTGTCATCCATGGTTATCATGAAGCCATGAACATGGTCTTCAGACGGTTCTATAAGCGGCAATGAATCTTCTTAATGATGTTTACGTTCGTTTTTACTGCATACGGCACCGCAAACGCAAACATTGATTATACCTAAAAGAAAAGATACTGGGAACGGAATACTCCAAGCAAGAGTTTAGGAGGTCACCCTCCGTGGTGTAGTGGTTATTAAGTTAGCCTCTTGTACACAAGGTCATGAGTTCAAACCTGGAAGCCAATTTTTTCAGGCGTAAAGATCCTTAACATGGCTTCCTTCGGGAGGAAAGTAAAACCGTTGGTCCCGTGTCTAAATTTATGGCACGTTAAAGAACATCAAGCCTGATAATGAGACATCACGCCCAACATAGAATTAAATGCCGAGAACCATAGCAGTTAAATTGCATTCAAAAAATAAACTCCGATTCCATGGTTTTCCAGGTATGAGGACTGAGGAAAATCCGTAAAAATCCTCAAGAGAGGAATTTGAACAGCAGGCATCCGTTCACGAGTTAATGACTTGACGATCTGATCACAGTATCGATAAGAATCAGCTAATGATGCAACACTTTCACCACAAAACAATAAAGTAAGACTCATTAGTCTTACTATTATTTTTCTGCTAACTTTAGTCTATGAAACATGCATTTTATTTGCAGGCAAATTAAATAAATACCTTTCACTTTGGTAATTGTACTAATATTTTATAATTCCCCTGTTTAAGTGTACAATCTTGAACCTCCAAACGGCGTAAAATGGCGACTATAACTGCAATTTGTCCGAGGCATTCCTAATTGGTGAATATCAAATATGGTATGTATGAATGAAATAGTTACATTTAAAAAGTTAGTACATTCCGTTGTCCACTATTCCCACATAGGCGCAATGCTTTTACACCAACTTTCACATAAGAGATATTAATACTTATTTATTTAAATATTGAAATTTTCCTCCAAGTGCAACAACTTCAGAACGTGGAGAATTTTGAAAATATAAGACGCAGTCGAGTGCGTATTGCATACTGTTTTTCGACAGCAGAGAATAACAGAAATATTTACACGAAAATAAAATAAATTACTGCAAGCTCTTCAAAATTTTCAACCGTGGTAGCCTCTACGTACTGGTGACCGATCAGTCACGAAAAATTTATATTTATACGTTGCAAAAATTAATTCTTAAAGTAAAGATTTTAATTATAAATGCTACGATTTTACATCTCTGCAAAAAGTAAATATATAACAGTAGTCGAAGGATTAAACACATTTTATTAACACCTAAGGTAAGATCCAAAAACGCACAGAATGTAGCAATTTTAACCTCCCATGTGTGGTAGCTGGCGAGAAAGGGATAAAAAGTTTGATGTGCTCTATTCACTTTACTTTTTCTACTTATTCTACAAACACACTATTCTTAAAAAAATATTCTTCTTCTATCTGTGTTATACTAATCGAGATAAATAGCACTCTCATTACTTAGCTCCATTTAATTAGAGGGAAAATAAGGAAATAAGTGATAGAAAAATATTTTAAAAATGTTACGCGATTTGACTTTGAAATTCAGTTCCCTGTGTATAACCAGGAGTAAATAAAAACAAAAAAACAAAACAAAAAAAACGAAGACTTCCTGTTTGAGAAAAGCAAAAGTATTTTAAAACTGAGACCAACAACGAGTATTTTAGAGATGAACTGCACAAAAAAGTATTGGTATTTTTATCTAGATTTACATTTTGGTAAATAAGTTTTTATCTAACTCTGACGGTTTACTAGTTATGAAAAAGTAATTTAGAATAAAGAGGACTTCAGAGGCTATTCCCAGAAAATTCAAGATAAACATTGTATTTGTCGTGCAAATATCTTTAATATACGGTAGTTAAAGCTATTTAAATGTTTCCATTCAAAAGGCAGTTTGGGAGTCCTTGAGAGATGCTGAGCTTAAATATTAAGTTTGATATTTAATTAAACCTTTCTTTTCTGAGTTATCCAGTTCACAGGCACACGGACATCACACATACAGGATCTCGGTATCGAATTTTTGGGTGACCTATGTACTAAGTAAAAAGGAGAGAAATTACAAATACTGTCATAAGTAATACCACGAGTTGTATTTGATAAGACAATTCAGCGAAATAGACTATTAATAATGTATAATATATATGAAGGGAAATTTTATCAGGTTATGATTGTAGTACTTACATTGGTTCTTAAATGGTTGATGACGCATTCAGCCATGTTTGTTTATCGAATGTTTGTTTATTTTTTCTCTCCTGAGTTATGATATGGCCGACCATGCCTACACCCAATGTACAAATATCGATTGCAACAATAGAACATTTTATATCAGCTTTTAATATGTCAAACATGAAATGGAAACAAACATTATTTTATTTGAGGTTATTGCACTCATCTCATACACAAGAAATACAAATAGTGATTATTTTCACTCCTTTTTTTAACTAAATACATTATGAATTGGATAAAACTTTAAGTAAACATTCTAACTGAATTAATTGAAAATATAATTGTGGATGTGACAATTATTAAAAGCGAAAGTTGGCTGACTGGATTGTTACCCTGTTACCAACATCCTACACAGGAGATTAAACAAAGGAACGTCAGATGCGACAAGATTTCAAAGAAATGAACATCAGCCGCAATAAGATGATTAGACAATATCCTTTGACAATATTAGTCAGATGACCGCAATTGGTTGAAATTGCCTAATTGCTGCCATTGCATTGGCTCTTCAATAGTTGAGCTAAATTGTCATAAAAATATTACTACTATGAGTGATACAATTTTATTATCAGTATTAGCATCTTCAATATTCGTTTATGTAAGCATGAACTTCAAGTTCAAAAATCTGATGTGTTCCATTCACATGACTTTCTTTACATCTCTGCAATAAAATATTGTTAAAAAGCTTATGCTTCTATTTACTTCATGCTGATCGAAAAAAAAAAAAAAATAGCAGAAATGGTCTTATTACTTGCTTCCTTGTAAGTAGAAGCGAAATAAGGGAGTACCATAGGATAAAACAGTAGTCAAAAGCTGGTTACTATGGGACTTAAGTTCCTTTGTGTTTATGGACAGGAGTTGACAAATTCCTGTATGAGAAAAGTATAAACTTTTAAAGCTGAAAGCAATAATAAGGAATATCTAAAAAACGACCAACCCCACGAAAAAAATGTATATGACATAAATTGTGTGTTTTATCGTGATCTACATTTGTTGTATAGTAAGTTTTTGTCTATCTCTTACGGTTTACTAGTTATGACAAATTAAGCAAAATTCAGTCAGAATAAACAGGTCTTTAGAAGCTATTCCTAGAAAATTCAAGATATACATTTTATTTGTGATAAAAATGGCTTTAATATGTGGTATTTTAATCAAAATTGTTAGCCATTTTTAAGAAAAACAACATTTTCGAAATTTTTCCATGTAAAGGGTAGTTTGGGGTGAGGGTATTTTCTTCAGTACGTATACAGAAAGTAAAAATATGTAGTGTAAACATAAACAGCAGTTGTGTTACCGTTCGCTTGTATTTGTGGGACGAAGCGCCCGCCCATTCTTGCACGATGCACGCCTATATTAAGCCGGGTGGTTTCCCAGCGCCGAGAGGAAGTCAATATTTTCGCGACATGAGTAACACTTGCCGTTTTCTTGGAAGACCAAGCGTAACGTGCGTGTACGTGCCTCCTTGTAGCTATCTCACACCCACGTACCCAGATGTAAGATTTCCTCTTTTCGAACGTCGCCCTTGCTCTTTATCTCTGACTGCCTGTTTGAGGCTAGTTCTTCCTTAACAACACAGACGTCAAACGATAATTTCGTCACAATTGGAACACGAGCATTTATCGTGAGTTGTTTCTACTGAAACTTACAACAAACCTTTCGAAGTGTATATTTATTATTATTATTATTATTATTATTATTATTTTTTTTTTTTTTTTAAATACGGTTCCGGAGTTTGGTCGAGACTCCGGCGCTGTATACCCTACTTTTTATTTACCTAATTTGTTTACTGTATGATTACTGAATTTCTGTTTTACTTTTTTTACACACACACATACACAAACATATAACACCCATGCGGCGGGACTCGAACCCACGATCCCCTGCGCTGCGAAACACCAAAGCGAGACGCTTTAGCGAGCGCGGCCATGGGGACCGGCAATATATATATATATATATATATATATATATATATCCCTTATATCTTATATATATTAATAAGCTATAAAAACACCTAATTTTATTTTTTCCAGATTATTTTAGGGATTCGAGAACTAAAATAAAATGCTTAAACAGCCAAACAACAGAGTGCATAAAGAAAAGTGATTATAATGTTTTACATATATATTATGTCATGCTTTTCGGTCATTGATTTATTGTGGTGTATATATATATATATATATATATATATATATATATATATACACAGGATGTTAATGAACTGCACCGAAATAATTTGCGAGGTTGTGCACGTGACTGATATAAGTAATTTGAGATCGGCCATGCATGGTCCCCGGATAAACATAACGCAACTACATAGCGTTAAACGTATGAGTATCAGGTGCTGATAAGTCTGTGTTAAAGCAAAGCAGGTTGAAAAAATGGCTTAGAATGTCTTTAAAAATGCTGCCAGAATATAGAAATATCGATTTTTAGTACCTCGTTACTAGCGTTCTCAAGATTTAATGTCGCAAAAATCTGTAAAATCTTGAACTAATCACTTGACAGTGTGACACTGAACATGCATTAACTACGTTCTCCTGTCATGGAGTAAATGTTTATTATTATTATTTTTTTCATTCCTGACGAAGTGCCGCGACACGTGAACGAGACCCAAACTCGGAAACTATCTTTCACTTGAAACTACGCTAGAGAGGTACGCTGTAATATGTCCCTTCGTTTTTCGTGTTATGCTCTCGAATGGTTGATAAATAAGCCAGTGGCGTACTGGCATACGGTTTACTCTGTGTTGTAAATTTTTGTGTATTTGAATATGTTTGTCCGTCTATTTTCGTGCCTACTCTTTTAATTTTTTGATTTTAATATTGCTTACTATTTTGTGTATTGCAAAAGCACGTACTATCTGTGGACCTGTGAATACTGTTATTTCAATAAATACACTACTCATTCATAAAGAATGCCTTGCATAAAAATGGCAAAAAGTGTCTTTTTACATTTTGAACTTTCTGATTTCATATTCTGCTTTCAGCATTCCAATATCTTTGATATTTATGAAGCAATCAGTCGTCCTCCGTGGTCTAGAGGTAACATGCTAGCATCTGGTTCCCAAGGTTGCGAGTTCAAACACGCGGAGGGCGATGGATTTTTTTCGGGCATTAAAACCTTTAGCATGATTTCCTTCGGAATGAAATAAATCCATTGGTCCCGTGTCGTAGATTTACGGCACGAAAAAAAATTTCAAGCCTGAAAAAGAGGTACTGAAGCATAATTAAGCGGTCTTTCACGCCCATGTAGAATGGGACGCTGAAAACCGCAGCAGTTAAACAGCGTCTGTAAATAAAAAATAATATTGAAGCAATCACAAGTTAAAAATTTGGTGGGCAGTATTTTGCTAATTCTCTAATTTTCAACAATATACTCCAAAACTTTTTTCGTCATATACATAACATTCAATTGCTCATCGTAATCAAATCTCAAACAATTTTTCTGAAACTTTCTAGATTTGTCGGCTCTCTTTGATATTATGCATATTGATTTGCAATTAAATATTTTATATAATCGTGTATAAATTCAAGATAACCATTGCATGAATATTGGAAAAATTTTACATCTTACTAAGGAACTACTAGTAAACTAAATAATGTTTCCAAAAAGCCAATATCAGATTTTTATTATGGTTTAGTGGTGTAGAATTTAGAAATAAAAATCTATAGTCGTTCAGTGTGAGGAGCATTTTGATAACACGCAAAAGTGGTCCTAAGATGTTGGTGCACAATTATATAATTTCTCAGAGTTGGTTTAACGTAACGCATTTGCTATTTTTACTGCATTTACATTTTACTAATTATTTTATAGTTTTGCTATTTATCAGCATTTTGTTACAGCACATTCTAAATTAATATTCTGGAAATCTGCAATGAATTGTAATATGGATATTTTCTTTTAAATTAAGTGTATCACTGTTTTGCAAATTTTTAATCTAGTAAGTTTAACTAACACAGTATTTGCACAAAAAAGAAACGGGGATATCTCAAATTAAAACTGTCCAATGGGGAACTAGCAAGAGGCACCTTCTGTACAGTAGCTAATTCCAAGAAAGAAACAAAAAATGCAACTTTCATGCGTTAAAATTATCAATTTCAAGTTGCGATTTCAGAACCAAAATTGGAACCTGAGGAAATGCTTAACAAGTATGTAATTATAGCATGCGTTTCTTATTTTCTATTTACTGTACAAGAAGATTTAAACCTGCAACACAATTATTTAGGAAAAGGGCGAAGCCACAAAGTCATTCAAAATTAATTGCTTGCATTAGAGAGATTTACATGTTTGTGTCATATGCTTCACTTATTCAAGGTTTATCATTAATTCAAAAATATACAACATACTTTCTGAGTAAAAGGGACTTCGGAAGATATTACAGGATAGCCAGGATAAAGTTCACCTTGGATTTTCAATCCCGAAGCGCTAGGAAACGAGAATGAACGTTATCGACGTATTGATAAAACGGACACTTGAAGAATCTTCCAATGGTACTGCTATTAAGCAGGTGCTAATAATTGTGAATTATTCATATGGATCGAAATCGTGTTAATACTTTAACTTTGCTAATTTTTATTGAATCAAAACTTGAGAAGTTTAAGAAGACAGTAATTATCTATTTCTACAGCATGTGTTCATCTTATAAGCAGAAAGGGCTCATTTGAATAACTGTCTACCTCAGTTTACGAATACCCTCCCTAAATATCCCATCCCTGAGCTCGTGTTGACACACAAGCCCTCTCAATCAACTAGCAGACTCCTACGCCCAGAGCAAATTCGCCGACATCCCACAGTCATGGCTCTTCATTGAATTGGATGAATGAAACGACTTTCGTAGCTCCAACTGCATCTCTAAAAGAGTATCGGCAACAGGAAACGCTGAAGGACAAGATTGAGAAAGGGCACCGAAGTTAATGAAACAGCTAATGTGGCGGAAGTTCTCCAATGGTCAAAGATCAAAGTTTCCAGCGTCATCTACTAACATTTTACGTTAGCAGTTATTTTGGTTATGTAGCGGACATCTCAGCGGACGTATCCTGCAAGCATTTCCCAGTAGAACAAATTTAAACCGGGATAAACTGTGCGGTTCAAAGGAACACCTCTAAATGACTTTTGTTATTTCAGTTGTTTCAGGAATCCGGTCATCATGACCTATTTTACTGATGTCGTGGTACTATTTTTCTTCCTGTGTTTTTCTTTTCGTTCTAGATTAAAGCTTAGAAAATTGTAATTTGTTGACACAAGACAGAGGCTACTTAGCTGAAGTGTCACAGACGGAAATGTCTCTCGATTTAGAAATGTAACGATCTGATGAGTATCACAACAAAATACGGATGATTGGAAAATTAGATACTAGGCCGAAACCAAACTAACGTAACAAAAACAGTAAAAAAGAATGAACCTCCCTACCAGTTTCTTCTTTTAAAAAATCTGATGTGTTCCATTCACATAGTTTTCTCTATATCTCTGCAACAAATTATTCTATTTACGTCATCTAATCGAGAAAAAATTAGCAGAAACAGTCTTATTACTTGCTTCCTTGTTAGTAGAAGCGAAATAAGGGGGTACCATAGGTTAAAGCGATAGTCAAAATCTGGTTGCAGTGTGACTGAAGCTCCTTTGTTTGCATGGACACGAGTTTGCAAAGTCCTGTATGAAAAAAATATAAGTTTTTTTATAACTGAAAACAAAAACAAGGAATATCTCGAAAACAATCAACTCTACGAAAAAAAATGTATATAACATAAATTGTGTTTTAAGGTGCTCTACATTTGTTGTGTGGTAAGTTTTTGTCCATCTCTTACGGTTTAGAAGTTATGCAAAATTCCGTAAAATTGACCCAGAATAAAGTAGTCTTCGGAGGCTATTCCCAGAAAATTCAAAATATACATTTTATTTGTCAGGTAAATATCTTAAATATATGATATTTTAATCAAAATCGTTAGAGCCATTTTTTAGAAAATCAAAATTTTCGAAAAAAGTTCCATGTAAAGGGTAGTTTGGGGTGGGGGTATTTCTCTCAAAATCTTCGTGTCGCATCCCTGGAAGATACTAAACTTAAATACCAAATTTGGTATTTTACCAACTTTTCGTTTTTGAGTTATCGTGTTCACAGACACACGGACACACTGACACACGGACACGAACCTTTTTCTGAAAATACTTTCTTTTGGATACAGGGGGTCCTAAAACATGTATTTCCAGTGAAATCTCGGTATCGAATTTTTTGGTGGAGTGCAATACGTTCTCTATACACTATGTACATAGTACGCACAGAGAAAGTAAAAAAAAAATGTTTTTATAAAAGGGCACGTGTGCGTGGTGTATGTGTACGCGCGCGCACGTGGTGTCTATGAACAACCAATTCAATAACGGAAAATAGGTTAAATACCAAACTTGGTACAATGATTACATGACCAACGAAGTGTATAACTAATTTTTTGGAATAAATTTGTGAAGCCTTCTTCATTCTGATAAACCGTAGGAAACAAAATTTTACAAAATACTGCGACCCTTCAAATAATTTTCAGCGGACAGGTTAGATCTGTTAAATATCTTCAAGAAACCATACACACAATGTAACTGTCAAAGCACAAAATTTATGTTAAATTTGCATTTGTAAAGTTAACGAGGTATTCCCGTTATCCCTATGAATTTCTGAAACGGGAAGTCCCCCCCCCTACCCCGTGTTTATGCAAAGAGCATAGAATTTCTTCAAGCGACACGTTCTAGATTACTTTGCTTTACATATTGCAACTTAAGCGAAGTGTGTAACAAATAGAAACATAAGCTTTTTACTTTCTCCATACGCACTATGTACATAGTGTATAGAGAAGGTATTGCACTCCACCAAAAATTCGATACCGAGATTTCACCGGAAATATATGTTTTAGGGTTCCCAATATCCAAAAAAAAAGCATTTTCACAAAAAGGTCCGTGTGTGTGTATGTGTGTGTGTGTGTGTGTGTGTGTGTGTGTGTGTGTGTCCGTGTGTCTGTGAACACGATAACTCAAAAACGAAAAGTTGGTAAAATACCAAACTTGGTATTTAAGTTTAGTATCTTCCAGGGATGCGACACGAAGATTTTGAGAGAAATACCCCCACCCCAAACTACCCTTTACATGGAACGTTTTTCGAAAATTTTAATTTTCTCAAAAATGGCTCTAACGATTTTGATTAAAATTTCGGATATTAAACATATTTACCTGACAAATGAAATGTATATCTTGAATTTTCTGGGAATAGCCTCTGAAGAGTAGTTTATTCTGGTTGAATTTTACTGAATTTTGAATAACTGCTAAACCGTAAGAGATGAACAAAAACTTACTACACAAAAATGTAGAGCACATTAAAACACACAATTTATGTTATATACATTTTTTTCGTGGAGTTCGTCGTTTTTGTGACATTCCTTATTTTTGGCTTCTGCTACGAAAAACGTATACTTTTCTCATACTGGAGCTTGTCAACTCCTATCCATATAAACAAAGGAACTTCATTGACATAGCAACCAGCTTTTGACTATCACTTTAACCTACGGTTGTCCCTTATTTCGCTTCTACTTACAAGGATGCGAGTAATAAGACTATTTCTGCTAATTTTTTCTGATTAGCATAAAGTAAATAGAAGTATAAGCTTTTTAAGAATTAATTGTTGCAGGGATATGGAGAAAGTCATGTGAATGGTACACATCAGATTTTTTTAAGATAATCTGTAAAGAGTAGAGAAAGCAATGTGAATGGAATGCATAGATTAAATTATGACACATAAAATTTACTTTGAATTCTTGTTTAATATGAATAACGGGTAAGCTGTTTGAAATAGTCATGAACTTGACACAAAGAAATGTAGATCTCGTGAAAATATACAATATATGACATATACACTTTTCATGTGGAATTAACCATTTCTGAGATATTATTTTATAGGTTTAAATGTTTGAATACCCAGTTAAACTTTCCTGAAATTGGAAGTCCTTACTCATATTTTTTGCACACTATTACCTAGTGAGCGGCTTTTAAAAGATTTGACTATCGCTTTAGCTTATTGAACTTTCCTTGTACAAAGAAATATCGAAATAAAAGAATTTCTGCTAATGCTTATGTTGATAAGCATAGTATACCTATAGAGAGAAGAATGAGCTTTTTTATGGATATTTTTCTGCAGGATAGGTATAAAATTATGTGAATCTAGCGTATTCGATGTTTTTAGGTATACTTCCATGCAGAGATGAAAAACAAGTTATTTAATTGCTTGAAATAAGGTAACACGTGCTACTTATTAAAACATCAGCGAATGCTTCATCAGTTTTTGGCCAATCATGGGTCCGGCCTATTCAAAACTTACAGACTGTATCCAATTGGTGCAGCGTTACGGCACATATATCTTACTTCAACAATTTAAATGGTGAATCTTTGTCTTTCCCATGCGAAAGAGTCACCACAGTTTTTGTTTCCCATGCTGGCTGCATGTCAGCATAACTTAAAAATGGATTGAAAGCAAAGAACTCTCTGAAAGCGTTCTCATTTGAGTTTCCCAACATTCTTCTAACATATCGGGCAGTAATGACTTATCACGCAACGGTAACCAAAAGCGTTTGATGCTATTTTGAACTATTATTTCTCATCAATTGAACAAAATCATCGTTGTTTCAAAGAGACGCAACTCAGAAACGCAATCTCTTGCATACATATACCAATTCTTTGCTGTATTTTGACGATACCATCTCTTCAGAATTGGCCGTTAGACTTTCCATCAACGCTAAGTGAATTGATTTGTTACAACTCTAAATGACTGTAATTTATATTTTTTCACTGACGTATTTCCAAAATAGCCCTTGTATTAAAAATGAGTAAACTCTTCAGCAATATTTCTATTTTCAAACTAATTCTATAGATGATCTTAAATATTGACTTTTACAGGGGTATCTGATCTTTAGAATCTCTGAAGTACTTTAGTGTGAGATTTAGACAGTAAGATGGTCTTCTTTTGTTCCAAATACAAATGTTGAATCTTCTATACATGTATGAGTATACTAATTTGCAAAAACATGATTTAGATTCTGAGGACTTCGAGCATTTGTTACACTGAGATGCCTTTTGGTTATACATTTTGGAGAAAAGGTTCTCAGGGTTAGTGTTATGATGTGGAAAGGAAATCTAACGATATGTCAAGGTTAACGAACAGCTTCTGATTCATTGAGTACATTTCAGGAAATTTATTCCGTTTAGTCTTAAATGTACTAAATGTAATCAACTATTCAGCTGGTAGAGAATTTTACCAATGATGGAATCGAGGAGTATATTTGCTTATGAGTCTACAGCAATATATTATCCATGACAAACTGCAATGATACAAACTTGAACCGTCGAGGTGCACAGGTCTAACTTGAAACACATGTCGATGACGTAATTCTACACCCCCCTCCAGCTGACTCAACAGTATGCGACACTGACCCATTTCAAGAATAGTGATCGCGGTTAAAACAGGCGCCGGCTATCTCTTGGAAGAAGAAAGAAAGAATTTGTGACGGCAAGAGATGTCGGCATTCGGTCAAGAATACTTCGCTATGTTTGCAGCCTGTCCATGTAGCATTCCGGTTTATTTTCAGAACTCATATCCGTTTATAGCATGGCACCCAGTGAAAACGGGTACAAATAAGGCAAGACGAGTTGGTTCAAGTTCGTTTAGTGCAAACCTGAAACCAATGTAAATAGAGGCATTTTGTTCCATTTTATATATCATTGCTCCATAAGGGAACCAAAATATTTCAGCTTTATACTTAAAATAATTTTAAATTGAGTATAGCTGTTTATTAAAACTGACCACTCTGAGGATTAAACAAACACGCATGGTTCCATTCTAACCTGGAAAGCTCCATATCACACCCTTTTTGAATAGACTATTGCAAATTGTATTATTGCTTTTTGTTTGTACAGATTATAAAACACTTAGGCTAATATCGGATAGGTTTTGCTTTTTATATTCATATTTTATTATTCTCATCACACATTCAATCGTTTTCTAATTACGTATTCGACCATCTCCAATTTTGATGTTAATCTTGAGCCAAATAGCGCGTTATTTTGCCTCTCTGAAAGTAACCTTTGGTATAGCTTACTTAAACGTATTGACAATTTAGGCTTTATACCTACCGCACAAACGCTTAAGCCGTTCCCTGGCCGAGTGGTAGGACCACTTGCCTCTCATCTAGACGGCCCGGGTTCGCTCCCAAGCGACCACATGTGTGATTTGTGAGCAAAGCAGCGCAGGGGCGGGTTTTCTACGGGTTCTCTGGTTTCCCCCGCCATCGCCATTCCGTGTATTACCAGTGTCATCGCCTGCGGTGCCACAGGTAGTAAAAGCGGGCGTTAAACACTATCAAAAAATTCCCCAAAAACCCACGAACTCGCATAACTGTAAATTGGTATGCATAATGCATACAGGTCGTGATTGGACCATGTAGTGAAAACTACCTTAAATAAACATTTTAAAAAATTATAAGCAACATTTACGCTGATTGCCAGCAAGAGCGACGCTTTCAGCTTTGCAGTAGGTTTACATTATGTTAGATTGCTTTACAGATCAACCATAACACTTCATACTTTGTACCATTACTTAATACAGCTACAAGCAAATCAAAATACCAAAATGTTTTCTAAAATAAAATTAATTTAAATATTTATACTATCTTAAATTTGATTGATTGGAAGTTTTAAATGTTCATGTTAATCAGTAAGGCTGTAAAATATTACGCTAAAACGAGTCATTGACTTTTTATCTTCCAATAAAAATTCTACTACTTGAATCCAAGATTTAATTGTTCCATCTATAACCCGCCTTTAACTGCCATGATCATACAGGCGGTAGATTGTTACTTTGATTAGAAGAACCAAAGTACAGAAGTGTAGGTATGTATGTTTATTTATTGTTACAATAGAGTGAAAACCTACTGTGGCATGAAAGAAATACTGTGATGAAATAATTGCTTTTCTCACACAAACCGTGTGGATAGGTAGTCAGACTGAAAAATTCAATGCCATAGCCGGGTTTTGAACCGATCTCTAGCCAGTTGCTCTACCACTGAGCTACCATGGCAACATGCCGGCATAGCATTGAATTTCTCAACTGACTCGTATGTTTTTCCGGTAAACCAGAAGGTGTCTCAAATTCATTTTGAGATGACAACTCCAATGACGACTTACAATACTGCAAGTACTTTAGACCCAGGATTCATATTATGACCAACTATTATGGTCAATTTATGTGTGGTTGGATGGAATTTGTGGTATTATTTATATTACTGCTGCCGTTCATTGTAGTGAGCATTAGGAAATGTTGGCAAAAACCTGGTGTGTGCACATATTCTTGTAAGTGGTCATGAGAACAAAAAAACAAAAAAAATAATAATAAATCTGATGTGTACCATTCACATGACTTTCTCTATATCTCTGCAACAAATTATTCTTAAAAAGCTTATACTTCTATTTACTTTATGCTAATCAGAAAAAACTAGCAGAAATAGTCATATTACTTCCTTGTAAGTAGAAGCGACATAAGGGACAACCATAGGTTAAAGTGATAATCAAAAGCTGGTTGCTATGTCAATGAAGTTCCTTTGTTTATATATATATATATATATATATATATATATATATATATAGGAGTTGACAAGTTCCTGTATGAGAAAAGTATACGTTTTTCATAGCAAAAACCAAAAATAAGGAATGTTTCAAAAACGACGAACCCCACGAAAAAATGTATATAACGTAAATTGTGTGTTTTAATATGCTCTACATTTCTTGTGAAGTAAGTTTTTGTCCATCTCTTATGGTTTAGCAGTTATTCAAAATTCAGTAAAATTCATCCAGAATAAACTACTCTTCAGAGGCTATTCCCAGAAAATTCAAGATATACATTTTATTTGACAGATAAATGTCTTTAATATACGAAATTTTAATCAAAATCGTTAGAGCCATTTTTGAGAAAATCAAAATTTTCGAAAAAAGTTTCATGTAAAGGGTAGTTGGGGGTGGAGGGATTTTTCTCAAAATCTTCGTGTCGCATCCCTGGAAGATACTAAACTTAAATACCAAGTTTGGTATTTTACCGACTTTTCGTTTTTGAGTTATCGTGCTCACAAACACACGGACACACACACACACACACACACGGACCTTTTTGTGAAAATGCTTTTTTTGGATATTGGGGACCCTAAAACATATATTTCCGGTGAAATCTCGGTATCGAATTTTTGGGTGGAATACATAGTGCGTATAAAGAAAGTAAAAATTAAATGCAGGTTATGCTTAGTGTGAGAATGCAGTCCATGTACGTAACCGGCCTCAGGTTCGCGGGGAAGTTGGAATGTGAGTCATCACAGTTGGACACAGAAGAGCATGTAACAGCAACCTCCGGGAACGCCACCTCGATTGTTCTCCAAGCTTCGATTTCTACTACATTCTAGCAGGTAGGTTGATTTCAACAAGGTTCCGCAGTGGAATCATTAAATGAAACAAAAGAGGTGTGTTATGACAGAATTATATATGTTGATTTGTGGTATTCTCGTTCCCCCGATCTAACTAGCTGTGACTTTTATTTATTGGATTATTTTAAAGATAAAGTGTATAATTCTAAGCTTCCTACACTAAAGGAACTTAATAATAATAATAATAATAATAATAATAATAATAATAATAGTGCATCTCTGGCGACAATATTGTCTCTGAGACTCTCGGTTCTCTCGCGTAGAGGAGAGAGACCGAAAGAAGGATTACGTTATAATTTAACAATCTGTATATTGCGTGCATTGATGTATAAATTCCAACTAAAATGAGCATTTAAAATGTTGTTTTATTTTCAAAAAATATTTATGCAAATCATTTAATTTCATAAAACTAATCTGGTATTGATGAGTTAGTTTTCATCTTATCAAACACAACTTTGGTACATAGTACAAGCGAAAATATTTATTTTCAGTAAAAGTAGTTGGCGAAGGCGCTACATTATCTTACTTCTGTTATCATTTAATTATTTTCTTCAGATCTAAATACTAAACTTCACGAGCAATTAAGCACGACAGCTTAAAGATTGGAATGGACATAACCAAATAAAACAGGTTATTAATGACCCTTCAATTATGAATTAAAAATAATAAGTTACACTCAAGGGGCTTCCTTGCACCCTATCAGTTTCAAACTTGTAAAATTTTAAACGCCAAATAAGAAATATTTCGGAAATAACAAAATGTTGCGTTAAAGAAGCTTAGATGTAAATGGTGTATTTCAGTAAGAGGGAAGCTCTCCATATGCATTATTGTTGGCTGGTTACATGAAATCAAATAAGAACAGATACCTTGAAGCCTAGTTACACAAAATTCAAATTTGTGAATGTTGCGCAGTAGTAATGCCAATGTCTTAAACTTTGCCGTTTTAAACATGTCCATTATTGACGAGAGGTTTAGGCAATAAATATGTGGAGAAGTTTTATTTTAAAAATAAATTTAATTTAATCGAATTTTTATTTTCTCTAATGTGTACATACAATGTGCATAGTAAGTAAAGAGGAATTGTATTCCAATCAAAATTCGATACTGAAATGTTACCGGAAATACATGTTTAAAGGTGTCCTGAATCCAAAACTGTTTTTAGAAAATGGTCTATGTATATATGAATTTTGTATAATTAGTAAACCATAAGAATTGTCAAAACTTACTGCACACAAATTGAAGATCTCGTTAAAAAACACAATATATGTCAAATGATTGATTATTTGTGAAGTTAACCATTTTTCTTATTACTTTCTCTATAGGCACTATGTACATAGTGTATAGAATGTATTGCACTCCACCAAAAAATTCGATACCAAGATTTCACCGGAAATATATGTTTTAGGGTCCCCTTTATCTAAAAAAAAAAAGCATTTTCGGAAAAAGGTCGTGTGTGTGTGTGTCCAAGTGTCCGTGAACACGATAACTCAAAAACGAAAGATAGGTAAAATACCAAACTTGGTATTTAAGTTTAGTATCTTCCAGGGATGCGACACGAAGATTTTGAGAAAAATCCCCCACCCCCAACTACCCTTTACATGGAACTTTTTTCGAAAATTTTGATTTTCTTAAAAATGGCTCTATCGATCTTGATTAAATTTCGTATATTAAAGATATTTACCTGACAAATAAAATGTATATCTTGAATTTTTTGGGAATAGCCTCTGAAGAGTAGTTTATTCTGGATGAATTTTACTAAATTTTGAATAACTGCTAAACCGTAAGAGATGGACAAAAACTTACTACACGAAAAATGTATAACACCATAAAACACACACACTTTACGTTGTATATATTTTTTTCGTGGAGTTCGTCGTTTTTGTGGCATTCCTTATTTTTGGTTTCTACTATGCAAAAATTGTACATTTCTCATACAGGAATTTGTCAGCTGCTGTCCATACAAACAAAGGAACTTCAGTGACATAGCAACCAGCTTTTGATTATCACTTTAACCTATGGTACTCCCTTATTTCACCTCTACTTACAAGGAAGCAAGTAATATGGCTATTTCTGCTAATGTTTTACTGATTAGGATCAAGTTAATAGAAGTATAAGTTTTTTTAGAATAATTTGTTGCAGGATATAGAGAAAGTCATGTGAATGGTACACATCAGATTTTTATTGGTTTCTATTTTACAATATTTAAAATTTTCTCAAACGGTGAGTCGTCATTCATTGGTTTTGTTTTACTGCTGGCCTTGCAAAGAAAACTAAAACTTTGTAAAAGATTTTGACAGCCGATTTAGCCTAATATATTCCCTATTTCTTTTCTACTTACAAGGCACTGAGTAATAGAAACAACACTCCTAATGTTTATTTCGACTAGTATAAAATTAGAAGAAAAAGGGTTTGTAAGAAAAGCTCGTTGCAGTATAGGTGAAGAAAGTAAGGTGAATGGAACACGTCAGATTTTTTCGCTCTACATGAGTCATGTAATTTATTGTATTTGCTTTGTTGTTATCACGGTATAAAATTTTGAGTTAAATTATTCCTTTACATTGGTTAACGGGTAGAGAAATAACTGAAATACAAAATACAAAAAAGATGGAATGATAATTATCTCATTTGTCACTGAATTTCTGCTCTAGTGAGCCAAATTTCTAAATATGCCTCTCTAAATATGAACTTTACGCACATTAAACTATTTCTACCTAGCTTCTGATGTTATCAAGTGAAGGATGTCTTCCACTTTCCTTGGGTTAGTACAAATGGAGCACGTTAACTGCGGCGGCGCCAGCGCCACTAAGAGAGGTTCTGTTTTAGCGAAGGAAGCCAGCGGCATTCTTGCAGTTCACTGGTTAGCGAGGCCATATCTTGAGTTATGTTGAGTGCTGTTAACTCATTCATATTTCCTTTACGTGTTAAATATAAAGCGAAGACCTTCTTTGCCACTCCCCCGCCTTAAATAACTTCTTATCTCGTACACTCCGAGTTCTTCAGTAGCGCGGCTCTTTGGCAGAAGTGAGGCAATCTCAACAAGGACGCAGAAAGATGTGATTCTCTCCAGTACAATACAGTGGCACCACGCCTGATGACTGGCATTTGTTCTGACATTCTGAACAATAACCTCCTCTAGGATTACTTACATCTACACTCACGATATGTGGAATTTTGGGCGGGACACAAGCCCCAATGAGGCCGTGATGTGATGCCAAAATAGAAATTCTACCGTTCAGTAAGGTCGCCTGTGAAAACTGACACTTCACAGAGAAAGTATGCTCACTTCGATGAGCACACGCAACAGAAAATATTGCATTCGTTTAAGGAACCAAGACCTACTGCTTCTTCTTCACCTGCTTAGCCTCCTCATATTGAGGATTTACAATCTGATAAGCAGAAGAAGCGAAAATGTAGACTAAACTCTCTATCGCGGTACCGCCTTACCAATAATACTAAAAGTATAAACATAAACTATATTTTTTCCACTGAAAAATAAATTCTAAAGCCTGACTGGCAATATAATGTTACGAGGTGTTCTTATGCATTCATTGGCCGAACATCAATTACAGACATACTGCTATAAATCTTGCCTCCTTCGTTTTCCTCTCTTTTACGCATACCTCTTCAGCTTCACATTTATCCTAAATATTTTCTGAATTTGTTACTTTGTAATTCATACATAAAATAATTTTAAACTGTATTACATTATTCCAATGCAAAAAAATTTCATTAGAATTTAGGTGCAACTTTAGAGCCTCTATGGAGAAAGAACGGCTTTATGGCATACCTTAAGTTAAACAATGATTTTAAGCTTATACAAAGCAATGGAGTATGTAACTTTTTAGGGCTCACGCTTTTCTTAGTGTAAAATGCGATTATGTTTGTTACGCCTATGTATCCAAGAGGACCCTAGCGTAGTCATATTTAAAAATACGTGAATGCATTTTTACAGTATCTAATTTATGAATCTTAATTAAGAAATAAGACGGTCCAACATCCAGAATCTTTTAGGAGATCTTTTTTCTCTGTTTAAAGTAGCAATGCTTTTAAAAACACGATTAACTAGTGAAATAAATAAAATAACTGCAGCTGAAATTTTAATATTCGTTTCAGCACATTTTAGAAATCGTGTAAGTGTTCCATATCTCTAAAGCATACTTCTCTTTAACCTGGAAAACAATAAAACCTAACGAAAGCCAAATGAAGGTTCATGAAAACGTGCCAACATGAAATAAATCCTACTGGCTGTTTTTATCTTCGTAATGTACATATTGGATTTTATGCATTAAATCAGCACCCCATGTCCACTCTTCCAACCGCTTTTCACATTTTACTTAAGAGAATCTAAAATCCGCTGTCTTAAATGCTTACGTTTGCATGCATTTCAATGCAGAGGAAATTCTATTAATGGGGGTGCGGGTAATACCAGGAAATCTATATACGACTGTACATTTTAAAAAATCTGAGAAGTCATTAATAAATGGAATATTATTTATATCAATTTAAACTTACAATTCTTTAAATTTACAATTACTGTCTATTTAACCTATACAATATAACAATGTTTAAGGAGCAGGTTTCAATGAAGTATATTGTTAGAAGGAGTATGACTATGTACGAAAATGTACCAATTTTCTATTTTGAGTGTTGGAAGAATCTTTCAGCAAATCTCTAACTGCACTGGTTTGAATTCACATAACACATTAGACTATGAAGGAAGTTCCGGCCTTGGTGAACAAAAATATTTCACTAACTGACTGGAAGGTATGCTTCGCAACGACGGTCCACCCAAACCCACGTATGAGGTCGTACTGTATTGGTTTGTGGTGAAAAGTCTGGCACTCAAACATTACTCTATCAGCACCGGTCGATTTCAAGCTCACGAGCGAATAAAGGGGCAGATACGAAGAAAAATATTAAGTGGAGTGCTAAAATCATCTGGAGACTAGGGGTAGCAAAGGCTATTTAATATTTTCTTGTCAACATAAACCATTGCACTGGATATCGGCACAATTACATTCTCAGATATAAAAAGAAAAGGAAAAATTATAATAGATCCAAATTTTTCATTATGTACTTATTTCGGATACCATTTATACACTTTACTCTGTGAACTCCTAATTCACCAAGGGAAATACGTACTCTATGTGCTGTTGCTATTTGCAAACAAACGATTAAGGGAAGCCTCAAAATATGCTACAGAGCAGGAACTAATCTTACTTTTTGTCACTTTTTTCACTTAAGCATCTCGTTTCGTCACAAGTTAGCATTTTTGCTTTTGTAAAAAATGGAAATCAATAACAAGGAATATCTCGTAAATGGTTAGTTCCACAACCAAAACGTGTGTGACATAAATTGTATGTTTTAAGGAGATTTAAGCAAATTTTTGTGTAGTAAGTTTTTGTCTATCCTTACAGTTTACCAGAAAAGGGAAAGTAATTACGAATGCTACTCCCAAGCAATTGAAGATATAAATTTTATTTTCCATGTAAATATCTTATATAAACGGCATGTTAATCAAAACCGTTAGAGCCACTGTTTAGGTAATAGAAATTTTCGCAAAAATTTCCGTAGTTTGGGATGGGCGAATTTTCCTGAAAATCTTCGTGTCGCATTCTTGGCAGATTCTATAGGTTTGGTGTTTAACGGATTTTTGTTTTTGAATTGTGCATTACACAGCACACACACGGACTGTTACCTATTATATACATTGTATACGCGCTAGAGAAAGTAAAAATAAGAATTTAGCCTAAAACACCATTAGGAAACGTACTATTTTCTGACGAAAGTAATTTTTAAAGATTTTGTTAGCATAATTATATTTTTTGTTATTTTCCAGAGAAATGTAATTTTAAATAAGCACATTATTAACGTGAAAATTTTTAGCATAAATCTAACTCCATAAAACTCCATCACAAAGCGCTACACTTTGTTTATGGAAAACGCATTTAGAAGAAGTAAAGTATTTAGTACAAATTTGCAACATGTTGTAAACAAAAATTCTGAACCCCAAACATGAACTACAAACTATTAAGTATTATAAGCGCACAGCATCTACCAAATATCAAGGAAGCTTTTGTTTTCTTGTGCGCCAGTTTGGGATGGAGGAATTTCTGGTAGAGCGCCAAAATTTTTGCATTTGGCAACACGTGATAATCATATATCCATTTTCTTCAATTGCACCTGTCTAGCATGAGCTAATTTTGCATGACTGCGAAGAAGTGTACTAAGAGAATTTTTGTTCATGCCGAGACGTTTATGGTATAGGAAAAGAACAGATTCTATTTACTTATATTTTGCGTTTCTCTTGATATGTAGTGGCAACCTTCCAAAACGCAAAGCATTGGATGAACGACTAGTGCTTTCAAGTTCAAGTACTGCTGCCGTATTCTCAAAAGGACCAGGTCGTGAGGACCGCATTAACCGGCCGGGAGGGGCTCGAGGCGCTGACCACGTCTCACCCTCCAATACTGCACCCCATCTATGACGTCTGTAGTGGACCGAGATGGGGGACGCAGCGGCCGGGCGGTAGGCCAAGGTTCCCCGTGAGCTGTCGTGCCATGGAGTTATTGTTATTCTCAAAAGGAAGGAATGGTAATTTCAAAAGCATTATAAAGAACTCAAGGAATGTTTGGATGCTTAAAATTAAGGCTCGGAACTTGGGACCTTGCCTTGCGGCCAATTTCGGCTAGAGATGCAACGTAAATAAAGCTAATACAACGTGTACTGAGTGCCGCTATTTCTGTGATGAAAGGAGGTATGTGTTGACAACTGAAACCTTTGAAATAAATGTGTGTTTAAGGGGGGACGTACGCAGAAATACGTACACAGAACAAAAATTCTACTTTGGCCATAATTTTTGTCGTAAAGCAATACAATTTTGCACAGTTAATTGTCTTGATATTTTTTATAACTGTGCTATTTTATAAGTAATTTTGTCAAAAAATAAAGAAATTACACTACATTGGAATTTTCAAAACATCAAAAAACTTATGTACCTTTTTCTTAGTATCCCTTTGAAGTTGCTTGAAAACAAGTGTACATAAAGTATTAGAATTATGCTATGTTTTGGCGCACAAGTTTTTTCTCTATCTCCCTTCAACGAATTTTAAAGTATTTTTCAAGGTATGTCAATTTTTTTTTTATTTCAAATTATCATACCACAATATCCAAAGAATCTAAATCAAAAGAAAACTACCTGCGCCAAAATACTCATTGTGGACTGAAATATGTGTGTAAAAATTTCATTGCAATATCTCAAATAGTTTCCAAGGTAAAGGTACATAAGTGTGACAATTTATAAACCTGAGAAAACCAGAAAAGAAAATGTTGTTTGTTTTATTTAGGGAGTGATCTACTACCTAAAATCCACCATAACTTTAGTCAGCTTCTTCTTTGTGGTCAGAAACTAAATAAACATACCTTCTAAATATTCATAACTATGTTTGCCCTAAATAATGTAGAGAAACATGGGATCAAAGCTGATAATCAAGCAAGCAGAAAAAGTGGGCGTGGCATGACAAGTCTTAAGTTTTTAGTTTATTTGGACCACAAAGAAATCAAATTAAGTTATGAAACTTTGGGGACACAAAGCTGAATATATTAACAATGAATTAGTGAAATAAAAAACATTGAAAATTTTGCCATTTTTAGCCTACGTGCCCCCTTAAAAGATAACTAAATGTTATCTCTTATGATTTACCAATTATATAGAATTATACAAAATGCATTCATATTGAAGGAAGCTCCATAGGATATTCCCAAATACCAAGTACGGTATTTATTAGGCATTACATTTATGAAGTTATGTTGTTTACAAACACATCGGGCATACACCGTACGCTCTCTAAAACGGCTGCAATTTTAAATTTAGGAGTCCTCAAAACATATGATATCGAATATTGAGTGAAATAACACTTTCTCTATAATTATGTATAGATAAGTGGAAGAGGAAGTAAAAATGAAACTTATCCCTTCTATAATTTTCCTTTCTTGAGCTTCATGATTCAACCTACGAAAACTTCAGAATAAATTTCATAAAAGTTATTTAACCCAATAAGATTTCGAACTTTAAATTGCCGGTAGGGAGCATGCGCAACTAAGTATTGATCCAGTCAGCCATACAAGTAAGTAGTATTAAATTATGAAGGAGCAGAAAAAATCCGAAAAGTCCGAGTCAATTCAGGTTGAGGTTTTAAGATGAATGGAGCTTGTGAGAAATTGGGTCAATGGCGAGAAAACCGTATCAGTTTCTGAATCACTCGTTTAAAGATCAGGGCACAAAAATCGCGAGGAGATTCTCTCCAGCGTTAATGCGTTACATACGCAGTGTTTTACTCCGGCAAACTGCCAAGGACATGCGCGGCCACCAAGGAAGCCAAGAAGAATCTAACTTTATTATGGAATTCTGCCAGAAGCTATAATTTTATTGCTGTTAGGCATCAACATAGGACTTTATTATAAACATCCCGTTGTTGCTTGTAGTAATATCTGTATGATATGAGAGTGAAATGTCGGCGCTTTTTAGCTACAGAATCATTTCAGTGACTGACGACCAACCTTCAGAAGAGGACTTTGGACCCTCATTTGCATTGGAGATTCAAGAGTTATTTATTTGCACTACTAGGTAACAGCAAAGATAAAATTGTTGTGTGTTGCACTCACATGACTAGCTCTTCCTGTTCTGCAAACGAACTATTCTTACAAAAGATTATCTACACCATACTAATCGGGATAAACATTATCAATAGCCGCATTACTTGCTTCCTTGTAAACAGAAGGGAAATAAGGAATACATTAAGTTAAGGAATAGTAAAATTCTTCAAAATCTGTCCCTAGGCAATACAATTTAAATTTGGTTCTCTTTACATGTCCAGGAGTTAAACAAAAGAGATACGAAACGAATGGCACTGCCCTTCTGAGAAATGTATAAGTATTTTAAAATTGAAACCAATAACAAGGATTTCTCAGAGATGGTTAATTCCACAAAAACAGCCAATATAAATGATATACCATTTATACAAAATTCTTACAGAATTACAAAATTCTTCTAAAGAGATCCTTAGAGGCTTTTAAGTTGGAAGGCTAGGTATTTTCTTTTTATTTTAATAACTACTGCCTCACAAACTAATGGACAAATATAATGGATAAACTGATCCATCCATAATATGAATTCTTAGGCAGTTGTCTTAAGTTACCTACGTTAAACCATTGTCACTGAGGTAAACATGTTCGGCGAGTACGGTCTATCAAGGCGGAAAAAACTGTGCGAAAGGTGTAAAATTTAACCTGCGACGACACTGAATTATGCCCGCACAGTTCAATTTGCTCTCGCCCTGGCTTTAATGCTTAGAAATTCCTACCCCTAATCATGATAAAATTTTCCACAGATATTTTCCATTCAGACTGTTTTATGGATGCACAAAACATAACGGAAGACAGTCACTAGTTTAAAGGATAAATGTCCTATGCTTTTTGCTTAAGCTGAAGAAAATAAGGGAATACAAACCTTGCTATTCAAAGGGAAGCATTACAAACTAGAGACAATATTTTGAAAATTCCTTGAGAAACTGTACTTTATGGAGATGTACCTTTTTTGATCAAATAAACTTTTGTCAGTCTTATGGTTTCCAATTATATATTATAGCAGTATTTTCATTCGGTATGCTTCGAAGCAAGAAAAGCTTATGATTTGAAATATAAATACAAAACGCATGCGCACTCGTCGAGCACTTTATGGCCATTTGGACTATGCTGCTGCAGCGGCGTCTCAACATATATCTATGCTATTGCATGCTACTATAACCAGAAAGTTTTTAGTGCTTTAAACTTGGGCTTAATCACCAAAATATAATTTGTGCGCTTCACTATTCAGCAGTTTCCCAAATGTTCTTTTATATTCATGAGAGACTGCGTGGCACGTGCTGCTTGGAGTGGAAAACAGATTTTTTTTTTTTTTTTTTTTTTTGCTTCTAACACACGCGCATATACACTTTTACGAATACACAACTCCCATGACCAAGGCGGGACTCGAACCCACGAACCCATTCGCCACGAAGCACCAAAAGCGAGGCACTTTAGCGAAAGCGACCATGGCCTTCGAGCGATTTTTGCTCGGGTACATACTAACCCAACCCCTTCCACTGGCTAAATCAACAGTAAACATACATAAAAAAATCATTCTTCTATGATCCTGTTGGCGGCTTTGTTATTTCAAGGTGTATATTTTTATAAATTTCCTTCCATAAATTAGGAAACGATGATAGATGCAAAGCTACTATTATCTAATATTTATTACCGTTAAATATTTTAGTGAGTACCTGCTTTGATAGCGTGTAATAAAACCCTAAAAAAAAAAAACTCTATTTTGCTGCACGTGCGTTATCTCACCAGGCCAGGACGACGACAGTTAGACAGGTGACCGAGTTGGTTTTTCAAGGCGATGAACAACATACAACTTGGTTCGCTTGGCAGAGGACGCCGTCATGCACGATTAATAGGAAAGGCATGCCGCCCGCTCATCACGCCAGACTAGGGAGCCAGGTAAGCATTGCATCACTATCATCTCGGTATTTATCTGAGTATCCACTACCGAATGGCAATAAATAACAACAAAACTGTCTTGTTCCTGCATGACAAAGTAATCCGCTGGTTTGAACTTGATGACCCTGCATTCCACACTCTTTTCAGTTCAATCCAAGCTGAAACACAGAGGATCCTAGATGATAAATACACACGATTAAAGGAATGCTTCTCCAAAAGTTTGATAACACTAAAATCATTATTTTTCTTTCCATTAAAAATACCTAACAATTATATTTGTGCTTACTATTTCCTTCACGTTTAACCCTTTGTTGCTCCCGCTTATTTTAAGCGTCTCTATAGAAATAGGATTAGTTCTCTAGGATTAATTTAGTATTAAATTTGCAGTCAGCCATAGAATATACTTAAAACTTCTCCATATTGTAAATAGATTAAATCGTTATAATAAAATGGTGGCTTTTTTTTTATAGAAAAAGAGCAAAATGACTCAACTACAGTCAAATGTAATGCCGTCAGATGCCAACCATTTCATTTGAGCCCTTCCCGTCCTTTATCACAGACACGTTTGACTGTTGCTGAAATTCGAGCTCACTATGTTTGGCTTTGAAGGAACGGCCAGTGTATTGGTCAATTCTTGTAGAAAGGGGTGATTATACTGTTCATATTTCAGCTCCTCTTTCAATTATTGTTCTTCTAATATCTATTAATATACCACGTACTCAAATATACCAAAAGTAATAAAATTAATTTTAAATAAAACTTAAATTAAGTTAAATCAGAAACAACAAATTATCTACAACTTAACTATCACGGGTATTCAAACCGCTTCAGTGATGAAAGCTTCGGAAGGGTTATGAAAGGCAATTTAGGAGTTGGATGAAAAGCGGCATATGAAGCAAAATAATTGATAAGTAAAGGTTAAATACACTTCAGCTCGCTGTACCCGGTTAGTTTTCTGCCAAATTGTTAAAAAATTTATAACTTAAATACGGCTCTCTTGCGAACCTTTACCCACAATTTTTCACCATTAGAAATGTGCCTTTTCATCAAATCTGAAGCCTTTAAACCTAAGTTCTTAAAAAGTCAAAAAGCATATCTAAGGATTTTAAAATTTAATTGACTTGAATGATGGTATGACTTGTTTTTAAAATATTATTTTTTTTAACCATACAGTGATATAATTTATAATTTTGTGTGGAAAATTATATTTGACGGTGCAGATATCTCTTTTACGTTTAAAGAGTTCCAAAAATCAACTGAGCTATTTCAGTTAAATCCAGTAGGTGAGGAACTAGCGTGAACGTTCTTCATTTAGTGGCATTGAAGCGAACTTCTCGCTCAGCTCTATTCCCGAAATTGTGCGAAATCTATCGAAGTACAGGGCCTAAGAAAAGGTACGCACATAGTATGTACGTTTGTGACGAGTTGCCTCGAAGTTCCTCGCTCTGAATTTTGCCTTATTTTGTTAAGACGTAACTAGATCTCTCTGAACTGGGAGCTCATTTTGGCACTTCCTAGTAATCAATTGTTTAGGGTCTCTGTAGACCTTAAATACTTTAAGGGACATCTATTATACGGATAACTTTTTCTTTTATGCGAAAGGAAAAAATAGATTCTTTCAACAGTAAGAGAATCTGAGATGTTAGCAGCACTAAAATACAATTTGCAATAATTGGTTATAATAAGCGTTAGCTGTTCAATTTTTAAAGACATACAACTGAAATTGAAAAACTTTAGTGAAGTATTGTTTTTTAAGTGAATCCTGTTTTTTTTTCTAAAGACGTCATTGAATTTTTTATCTGGAGAGTGCAGATTTGAACAGCTGGTCCTGCTGAGAGTGAAGAAGAAATTTCTGGCTACGACATCTTCCCAGTTAAGTGGCTGAATGCGTTCCTTCGGAAGTGTGCCAGCACTTGCTGCTCAAGTGATTTAAAGGTCATTTCCAAGGCTGGCTTATGTCTGGTTTTGGTGAACAGTGTATGATCCAAAGCAGAACTCTGAGCCAAATATTTAAATGATTGTAGACATGTATGCTGTAACCAAAGGAAAATAGTAACTCCAATAATCCTGAAAATACTATTTTCAGGTTTTCTATGTTCTCAGAAGAAACTTAGATCTAAAATTTTATCAGCAGTTTCATTATTTTAGCACCTTAGAGTTGAATGAAAATGGTTTGGTAGATCAGTCAGCTAGCAGCAACGTAAAAGGTGTTGCTACTCACCGCTTCTGGGTTTTTATCAACTATGTTGCTGCTCACTGCTCCTGGATTTTTGTCAAAAGTGTTCCCAGTTGTGTCGTGTAATGTTAACTTGAGACGAGAAACCAAGATGGGACTGCATTTTCAACCATCAAAACGGATGAGTGGAACGAGTAATCTAAAATGCCCCAGCGCGGTTAAATTAGATCCAAGGGGCATATAAGAAGTGATGTTTGCTGACTGGAATAGCTGGGCTTACTTGATTCATTGGACTTCATAATGATGTAGTTCATTCAGAGCTGAGTAAGCCCACATTTACAAACTATAGTAAAAGTCGGAAGTTTGTTGGTATAAAAGGATGATGGATTGGTTTAACCCAGAGCAAGTCAACGACTTTTTATCAATTCATAGCATTATAATAATCAGCAATTAATTTGTAATTCGCTCCCATTTACTGGTAGGGTCATTATTCTGGTTATTTCTCTTTGGATATTATACTGAGCAAAGACGATTTTTATTAATAAAATTAAGATGCGAGTTAGTTGGGGAATTTAATGCTGTGCTGATATGTTGTCATGGTAGCTCAGTAGTTATGAGAAACCGGGTGGAGACCGGGAGATCGCGGTTCAAATCCCAGCTATGGCATTGAGTTTTTCAGTCTTTCATCTATCCAACTTGTGACCTACACACGGATTATGTGAAAACATAATTGCATTATTAACATTAATATATTAATTTCACAGTTCAAAGAGTGTGGCCATACGGTAAACAAGGGGCAAAGTCTCTAGAAGCCAAGAGCGGTAGTAGTCTTATATGACAAACATGAACCGAACACTGAGCAGATTTTGCACTACACTAAGGTCTGTCCCACATAAGCTTGCCCGGTATCGCTTAACGGTCACGTGAACCAATCCTTGTTTCTATATGCTACCCCATTTGTATATAATCTGTCACACAATTTCCATCCCTTTTCCCCTGATTGGCTAAGTATACCTTTGAATGCGGCATACAAATCTTATGCATAACCTGGTCAGGCGATAAAAGTGTATAAGTACTGTTATGATAGCACAATTACCTGATAGAAAAGCTTAAAGCGATGAATACTCGTCAGCCAATGAGAGTTGGTTAGTCACTGACAGGAGATACTAGAGTAGGCTCTAGTTCTTACCTATTGCTCATTAGTTATCGGACAGAGCAGCCTGACGATACACACGGAACAATATGAGCATCGTGAGTACACCGAGTACAAGCTGAGTACAACTTTATTAACATCCCTCTATATTCAATATAAACCTTCAGACTGCAACCTTAGGTACCCCAGTTTCTTTCTGTTAAAATATGCTAATTCAATTAACTAAACCTATCAATATAATGAATTGAATAGTATCATGAGTCTCAATAAACCCCAAATTTCTTCAAAGAAATACAAGTACCTCAGAAAGACGTTCTCTTTATACACAAATGACTTTTAACAATAAAAAGGGACAAGAAATGAAAGGAGCATTTCTGTAATGCGCGTTTAATTTATTCGACACCTCTGACATACAGATAGATTTTCCTATGAAGACAGAAAGACATTTCTTCTTTCGCTTTAGAAAACCTCATTATTCTGAGCTACGTTCCAGCTATTCATTTCTGTAAAAGTCCCTTGCTATAGGAAACATTAACCCACAAATTCCCTTGGGAATGTAATTTCAAAAGAAAAAAATAATTAAAGCCTGACTTTCAGAAATAGCATTTCTTCTATTAAAATAATGATAGTGCTTTCAAAACTCGTAATGAATCCCTGCTTAACGGACTTTTGCACGAAACCCTGCACAGATTCTCCTCTTTCCTCTTCGTCATGTTCTGACACGAGTCGCACAAGCTCTCTCCTTCTATCTTATTACTTTCCAACAAATTAAAGGTAAAATTAAGGTTCTGGATGATATTTGTCAGTTATCTGTCTTTCCATTACTCCCTTACGAAGAATTTTAGTACCTTTGTAATTTAATAGCCAAATTTAATTATGGCAAGAGCTTTTCGGTACCTATATATCAAAGTCTCGTATATTGAGGTTATTTCAAATGATAACAGAGGTGAGAGGCAGCAGTTAACATTAAGAATTTGTGTTTTTCAAATTCTGTGTAACATTAAAACCCCTTATCTGCTTTGTTTTTCATGGTTTGCAGCGGCTCATTCCTGGTTCTTAAAATATAAGAGGCACAATCGTAAACCACCTATTGATATAAAACTATATTTTAAACAACCTACAAACGCAGCGACAGTTATGCGTGTAAAAGGGCCATAAAAAAAAACAAAGAAAAAAGAAAGGAGGGAAGGAAAGTAGAAAAATAAGAAAAATACATTATTGTTCACTATATAGATATTATGTACATGGTGTATATAGACAGTATTGTATTCCACCCAAAAATTCGATACCGAGATTTCACTGGAAATATATGTTTTGAGTCACCCAAGTCCAAAAAGGCATTTTTAGAAAAAGGGTTCGTGTGTATATGTGAACACCATAGCTCAAAAACTAAAAGAGCGTTAAATGCCAAACTTGATACATAAGTATAAGTCGCCCTCCGTGGTGTAATGGTTATCATGCTAACTTCATGTACCCAAGGTCGCGGGTTCAAACCCGGCGGAGGACGATGGATTTTTTCGGGTGTAAAAATCCTTAGCATGTCTTCCTTCGGAAGGGAAGTAAAGCCGTTGGTCCCGTGTCGTAGATTTACGGCACGTAAAAGAACCTCAAATCTGATAGAGAGGCCTCTGAGCAAAATTAAGCGGTCTTTCACACCCAATTTTCAAGAAAATCCCCGCACCCCAAACTACCCTTTACATGGAAACTTTTTTGAAATTTTGTTTTCTCTCAAAAAATGGCTCTAACATCACATATAAAATGCATATCTCGAATTTCCCGGGAATAGCTTCCGAAGAACTCTTTATTCTGGATGAATTTTGCTGAATTTTACATAACAGGAAAACCGTAAGAAATATACAAAAACTTATTCCACAAAAAAAATTCAGTTTATATACTTAATTAAATGACAATGCATTCCCAATATTAACAGTGTAAATGAACGTTGTGAAAAGTGGGTACGTGACTGACATGGGGAAATTGTCACCTGATGTTACAGATCCAGCTGGGATTTTTGTAATGAGAGTAGAACGAAAACAACATTGTCTCTGTCTCGCTTTCTCTTCCATTGGCACAAGTTTGACAAGTAAAAATTATTTGCAAATTAGAATGGCTTCAATAATAATAATAATATCTAATTACTTGCATGTATCGGAGTTTAAAAACACTAAACGAGAGAACTTACAAAACTATACATTTTTCTCTCTTGCTGTACTTTATTTTATTTTCTTGTGGACACATCGCCACAAAAACAAACAAATAAAACAAAATTGCAGCCAGTTTTGTCTTCGCGACATGTCTTGGATATAAGTTGTATTTAGATCGGTCTTGCGCGGAGATGCTTGTAGCCTCGGTTCAAATAAAATTCATTATCAGCGCCTTACACAGTACCAGGCAGTTAATAATTGTGCGGAAGACATCCTAAAAGCCAGCTGTTTCTACTTTACTTATGTTTTACGCCGATTGAGACCCTATGGTATTTTATTTTTGATATTTTTTCATTATAAAAATACCAGTTTAAACTACAACATGAATGTGACAATGTGAGCTCAGTTTTCTATTCGACTTTCCAAACAATTTTTGCAAAAATGTAATGACTCATAATTCTCAGGCACTTATAATTATTAGATCTGATATAAAAATAAATTCACCAAATGTTATAACCATGAGCCTGTTTATTCCTACAAAGAATGTACCCTTTTAGTTACCTCATCACTAGACCATCCAGATAAAACAGAACATATATTCAGCACTTCTTACGAGCCAGTTTTCAGATTCAGCAATGCAATCTTCGATCGAGGGACATTTATGACTAACAACATCTTTCACTACAGACACAGATTAAGGCTAGAGACGAGTACCTGCTGTCACATCCTCGTCGTCTCCGAGGACATGGAAGGCTAGGATTTTCCTGCGCCAACGTCCCAGAGTGCCACCAATCGCAGTTGCCGTCATCCTCATCGAACTGCTTCACCACCACTTCCAACACTGCCCCACATTTTGTCACTTCATCACTTCGTCCAACACATCATTGATTCACACTTTTAATTACCAATCCAATGCAGTTTTTCTGGTTTGCAGCACAAAATTATATTTGATATTTGGAGCGTAAGGGAGAAAGCGTTGCAGCTATCACAGTTCCGCGTTCTGGCTGCTTTCAGTTCAGCATGATTAAATCATGTCTGGATTGCTTTAATGAAGTTATCAGTATTTGAAATTAAAGCCCCACAGGCATTTTTATGGTACACAAGCACTAGATGCAATTCAATCACGCTAAACACATTTTGGGAAAATAAAACTGCAAAACATAAATGAATGTATATATAGACAGCAACCCTGAGTATTAGTTTAAAGCTCCAACTATTTGGTGCACTGTCGCTCCAGTAATCTCAAACTTCACTAATCATTAGTATAGGTTAAGAACATATAATCATCCTTTTTGGTATCGTTTGGCAGCGGGAAGCACTGCAGATTTTTGTACTGCAATATTACACAACGCTTTTAAAATATTGTTTATTTTTATGTTTATGAGCTTAAGGTTCACATTTACAAAACAGAGCGGACGTATATAAAAGCACCACAAGAATGACTAATTTATTCACTGTTTAATTATTTTTCTCCATGAGGCTTTTAAGAACACATTTACAGCCGCAGTAACCTGTAGCTCTTGCTTTAAAGGGCGATTGGTGAACAACCAATTAATATTTTAAAATAAATTTTAAGATAAATTATGATATTTAAGACAAGCATTAAGAAATCATACAATGTTTGTAGCTAAATAATATATTATTCTATTCCTTTACAGAAATGTTATATAAAATAAATCCTAACATAATTACCTCCTTACCACAAACTATAAAGAGACTGCACTGATTTAGCTAGCTGAAAAACACTTTTTTGAATATCAGCAAATTTGGTGTTGGGAGACCGGTAACAAGAGACAAGTTTTTTTAAAAACAAAAGTTGGGCGACATTAACAGTTGTATGCTCTGAATGTTGGAGACTAAAATAATACTTTAGTAATTGTTTCACCATTTTAGACGTACAAGACTACAAAATGTCGAAGTATATCCATTATTATTTTTAGCCGTTTCTGTAGCTACTTTGAGCAACTGTGCCCATTCTTTAAAACTCGTTAAAATTTGCCGTTTTGCTACGTCAGTAAAATTAAAATACTTTTGATCTAATTGAAGTTAAGAGGGCATCTCTTCGTGATGACGAAACAAGCCAACGGAAATGTGACAAAGTTGGATGTCGCGCTCACGATGCGATGCTGGAACCACAACTGAGACATTTCGCTAGCCTGACAGTCACAACAGGCGGACCGACCTTGCTACTCCACTGTCAAGCACTTAAAACGTCACTGCAGATGTTGTAGTCATTTTCATTACCGACAAAATTTAGTGGCACAAGAGCAACGGGGACATAAAACAAACGACAACACTAACGAGCAACTAAAAACGCGGAAATTAAACCGCGCATTAAACCTCGTTATTCTACGCCTAAACCACTTTCGAACTTGACTCTTCTTCTCTTTGCCAAGGCTATTTTCGTTGAGGTACTGACATACAAATGTGCGGGTGGTCCATGGTAACACTAAGAATGTTGGGGAAGCCGCCCAAACATTGCACTGCGAGTCAAGGGATACCACGTTGGATTTTTGTTGTTGTGATACATGTCAGTAGTCGAATAGAATTATTGGATATTGAAGATGATGCATATTTTATAACCTAATGGCATGAAAGGTAACTACACAACACAAAATAACAAATGTTTTAATAGTAATAAGTCCAGACGCTAATTATTTCCTAGCTTCTTTATTGATTTCCAACGTCGCGTTGAATCCCAGATACTCAACGGAATATCTTTCATCGCTAGCCTTTGCTACCTCAAAGCTTCAAGTGTTATATTTAATGTTTCCAGCGTAAACATTACGTGCACAATAGTCGGTTACGGTCAATGAACCCTTACAAAGTCCTTCCATCAGCTGCAAAAAATATGATTGGAACAAATAAAAATCAGCAAGCGGAAGTTATACACAGTCAGAAGGTATGAACCTCGACATAAAACTGTGGATGGTACATAAGGTGCACAGGCTTCCACGGCTTATGTCGACTAGGAATTTTAGTTTTCACAGAAGACTACATCATGATGCATCTCTCTGGTGCCAATATTCATCGCATCATCTGAGCGTCTTCTAGAATTTTAGTTTTTAGGTTGTCTGTTTTGTTTTAAGGAAATGTATATTTTATGCTAAAAAGGTCTTAATAAAGCAAGTAATTAAGCTTTTAATAGGTTTTTCAGCTTTACGATCATTAGAGAATTAAAATAACAAAAAAGATTATAAACTACTATCAATACGAAAGCAGATATACGGGATATGAAAGCAGAATATCCATTTTTATTATGAGCGAGGTGTGCTGCGAAGTAGAAAGGAAAAGCATGCATCGTGTAACCTGGCCATTCCCATTATCAGGTACGCACTGAGGTATGCCAAAGCAAGATGGAAAGCGAAAAGTGCTAAAATATCCCTTACAGCAACTTGGTAGATGCTTTTCAACGAGTCTCCAAAATAAAATGTACAGGGGAGGCCACGTAATGAGGCTTCAGCGAACCTGATGGACATTCAAAGCAACAATGTGGCCATCTCATATAGGAAAGAGACGCCAGAGAAAACCCGGAACGAGATGGGCCAACATTTTTAAGAAAGAAATAGTCCACTCGACGAGGACAGCAAGAATTCGCAGTGGCATAAGCAAGAGCCCACAGCAAGCGACGCGTGTGAACATTTAGTGTCCACTGCAAAAAATTGAAAAGTGAGCATAGTGCGAGAGTGAATGCACATAGACGATAAATTTCGCAGATGAAATAGGACAATAATTCCACTTATGCGAATTAACACCCGCATGAGTTCTAAACGAGCTCTCCCTCTCAAGAGGAAGCCGTACCCCTTTAGGGACAAAATGGCTTTCACTCATTCGCAGTATATTGAATTTGTTGTCAGATGTTAACACACCTACAGATTTTAATATTCGGATTTATTTATAACGTTTTTATTCAGGAATCTTTTATTCTTCTTCATTATTGCAAAGTACGTGAACTGCTGGTTCCAGCTTTCAGCAAAAGGAGTTAGTTTTACCTGCAATGTCACGAAATATCTATATAATACATTCAAAAAAGATATTACATGAGCATAATCACAATCTTAATGGGCCGCGTCATGGCTGAGTGATTAGACCACTGGCCTCTCACCCAGACGGCCCGAGTTCGCACCCAGGCGACCTCAAGTGGGATTTGTTGTGGACAAAGCGGCGCAGAGCTGATTTTCTATGCGGTCCCCGGTTTCCCCGCCATTGCATTTCTGGGTGTAATCAGTGTCATGGCCTGCGGTGCCAATGTAGTAAAAGCAGGTGTAAAAACATTTTTAAATCTGATACTTTTAAGTTAAATCCAGTTGTTTTTTCAAGTTGAGTTTCATAATTCGTTTAAGATAGTTTGAATATGCCGCAATTTTGGTAAGATTGTACCATTTAGGCTCATGAAACTCCTAACCTCCTCTTTTAAAATTCTTAAGAGAACTTAATCTGATCTGAAGGCTGCTAGTACAAAGCCTTTTCAATCAAATATTGAAACCGTGTTGTGAAAATGAACGCTTTACAGCAGCACTTTTTGGTAAGAGTTCTCCTGAAACGCCTGCAGTGCAACAAAAGCTACGAAACGGAATTTACAGCGGATGAAGACAAAGAAGGGCTTTTGTGGAATGTAAACAATCTCCATTATAACGAAGCTTTAGCGTCGCGAAAATGAACAACGGTTTCTTCCTCGATTCATTTCCCCCACCACTCAGTCAGGAAAACAAAGTCAAATTGTACAGGCGAAATTCAATATCCGCAGTGATTAAGTTGATAAACATCCCTATACTTTCCTCGTGTAAACCAGCAGAAGTTTCTCGAGCGCATTGGGGTTGTACGTGTAGAAATTATGCATTTTGTAAACGACTAACTTCCTGTCATCTACAAAACGCGTTTCCAAACATTCTCGGTGTATTCAACACGATTTGACCCCAGTCTGCGAGAGTGGATACTGAGATGATAATACTGAGTGGATATTTATTATAGATGACTTCACGGGATAGCAACCGAGTTAGATTGGAATCAGAGAAATCGGTTCCCTGACGAAGACCACAGAGTCGAAAGCTTGGATTTCTCTGACATCGAGAAAGCTTCAATTTTTAATAGATAATGAGTGTTGACATTAAGATCTCAGAGCAACTTCACGTATAGAAACCCTTTGAATCCAAAAAGCATCTTCTGAAAAACTTAGAAGCCCGCGGGGTAGGGAAAGGAGCAAAACCAAAAAATCTGATATGCTCCATTCACATGACTTTCTCCACAAACTATCTCTCACTTCTCCACTTTCTCTAACAAGTTATTGCTAAAAATCGTATTCTTCTATCTACTTCATGATAAACAAGATAAACATTAACATAAACGGTCTTATTACTTGCTTCCTTGTAAGTAGAAGGGGGATAAAGGAGTAAACTAGGCTAAACGATAGTCATATCATTTAAATTCGTTTCTTTGCATGGCCAGGAGTTGACGAATTCCCGTATGAGCAGAATTAAAAGTTTTTTAAAACTGAAACCAATAACAGGGAATGTCTCTGAAATGGTCAAATGGTAAAACATTAAGTGATATAGATTGTGTGTTTTAACGATCTACATGTTTTGTGCAGTAACGTTTTGTCTATCTCTTACGGTTTACTAGTTATGCAAAAGTCCTCAAGAATGAAGAGGTGTTCAGAGGCTATTCCCAGAAAATTCAAGATAAACGTTTTATTTGTCATGTAAATATATTTAATATATCATACTTTAATCAAAATCGTTAAAAAACATGTTTTAGAAAATCAAAATTTTCGAAATGTTTTTTCATGGAAAGAACCGTTTTAGTGGGAGAATCTTCCTTAAAATCTTTGGGTCGCATCGTTGGAAGATATTAAACTTAAATACCCAGTTTGGTATTTTACCGAATGTTGGTTTTTGAGTTATCGTGTTCATAGACACGGACAAGCGAACACACACAGGGACCTTTTTCCAAACATACTTTTTTAAACCCTAAAGCGTGTATTTCCGGTGAAATCTCAGTATCGCATTTTTGGGTGGAGTGCTATACCTTCTCTATGTACCATATTATATGTAGAGAAAGTAAAAAAGAAAACCGAATACCTACCCATTTCCCACTGAAGAAAAGTATATAGTATAAGATTTTAAAAAATCAAATCAATAATAAGGAATAACTCTCGGTTAAAGGCCCCTCCCAAAAAGTGCTTTACTCCTTTACAAAGTCTATATTTTTGTGTATTCAGATATTGTCTACCTCGTACACCAATTTTGTAAATTTCATTCTAAACAAAGAGAACTTCACAGGCTATTGCAGAGCATTCAACATATACGTTTTATTTGTATTCAAAATATCTTAAACACATGCATTTAAATCAAAATTGTTAGCTTTTTTTTTTAAATAACCAAATATAAAGAAACATTTTCCATATAAAGAATAGTCTGGAGTGCGGAGATTTTTGTTTTTCAAATCTTCCTCCCTTTGGAAGATATTGAAGTACAATGTCATTTTTAAACTCGTGTTTAGTTGCTGATTACACAAACACAATTTTTTTTTCTAAATAGCTTTCATGGATGTCAGAAGAAACTTGGAATAAGTGAAATGTTGGAATAGAATTTTATTCTACTTACTGTATGTGGTGAAGAAAGCAATAAAAGAAACTCTGGGAAAGGTGGCGTGTTCTGCATAAAAATGACGCATAAGTATCGTGTGGCACAAAATTCAGTTGACAAAAAAATCCGTTCTAAAGTACATTTTTGTATAATGTATTAGTGGACAATGTTGATATTATTTACTTATTTATCAATGTTTTCGTTTTATACGGCTGGTTTATTTCAAACATAAATTATTTGTTAATGTTAAATTAAATTTTGTTACAGTATGTTGGCTCCTCTATCCTGACATTCTTTTGTCACTCTTAAAAGAGTAGCAGGGGAAATATTCAGAAGTGATCCTTTGTTTTAACGTATTTAAGTTGTTGGCTTTGTCTGACAAACTTTCTACTTCACATAACTCATAGAAAAAATCAAAGAGTGTAACGTCTGATGACCGTAGATGAAACTCATCAGCAGTTTCTCTTACTCTTCTATGAATGTCCCCTCAGAGAAGTACTAACTCCACTCGCTGTTCAGGACTCAACAATATCTTAAATTCCTAATAAATGTTATTTTCTCTATTGGTCGGTCTGCTTTGAAAACAGTTTTATCTATTGGAACAGTCAATACCTTCAAACAAGTCACATAAAACACAAAAGATAATTGTTGTTCCACCTTCTAATCCTCAGAAACTAATTTAGAAAAACGTCAAAGTTGGAGAACTCTTGAGGTATTAAAAGGAAATAAGTAAATAAATAACACATAAAATAATGATAAATAAGTAAATATTGTCAAAATTGTACAACAATACATTTTCCACAAAAGTATGCATGAACTGTAAATGGTGTGTTATTTAACTACTGTGGTTCTCAGTGTCCCATTCTACACTGGGCGTGAAAGACCGCTTAATTTAGCTCAGAGGCCTCTCTATCAGGCTTGAGGTTCTTTTACATGTCGTAAATGAACCGCTACCTCGGTATATGAAGTTAGCATAGTAACCATTACACCACGGAGAGCAACAAAAGTGTGCATACTCCAATATATTTAGACTTTTGTGCCACACCGCATCTTATATGCATAAATATGGCATTTTGACTACACATTCTTGCTCTATACATCTTCTACAATTTTAAAATTGATTTCTCTCTCTCTAAATTTTGAGTGGGTGTCTAACTTAGTGCTAAACGCAATAAAAGTAGTTTCACTACAGTGTCATTAAGCTCCTGAAGAACTATTTCTAGATATACACCGAAGTAGCACTCCATACTGTCAGCAGCTTGAGGTTCCGCAAAACAGAGTCATAACTTGCTCTAAGGCGCCAGTCTTCCTGCCAAAATGTCCATTTCCTCTTTTAAGCTAAGTGTTGGCAGTTATTGCGGCAAGACTTCCTTCCACTTTCTTAGGGCTCCTTTTTTCTTTAAAATATTAGTGCTTGTGTGACCGACATGGATTGTCAATAGCAGCAAGGATAATTCTTTCGAATTTATACTTATCAAAATAAGCAGAAGATGACTCACTGTATGTTTATCAAGTTTGTTGTGTCTTCAGGACGTTTCAGAGCTGCTTTAAATATGCAATGATCACAAAAAATGACCAGATGATGCCAAATGCATGACAACGAAAGCTCTAATTTTTACTTTCTCTATATACGCACTAAGTACATAGTGTATAGAGAAGGTATTGCACTCCACCCAAAAATTCGATAGCGAGATTTCACCGGAAATATATGTTTTAGGGTGCCCTTTATCTAAGAAAAGCATTTTTGGAAAAAGTTCCGTGTGTCTGTGAACGCGATAACACAAAAACGAAAAGTCGGTAAAATACCAAATTTGATATTTGAAGTTTCGTATCTTCAGGGATGCGACACGTACATTTTGAGAAAACCACCCCAACTACCCTTAACATGGTTCTTTTTTCGAAAATTTTAATTTTCTCAAAAATTGCTCTAACGATTTTGATTAAAATTTCGAATATTAAAGAAATTTACCTGATAACTAAAATGTATATCTTGAATTTTCTGGGAATAGCCTCTGAAGAGTACTTTATTCTGGATGAATTTTACGGAATTTTGAATAACTGCTAAACCGTAAGAGATGGACAAAAACGAAAAATGTAGAGCACATTAAAACACACAATTCATGTTACATGCGTTCTTTTCGTGGAGTTCATCGTTTTTGAGACATTACCTGTTTTTGATTTCTGATTTGAAAAACTTATACTTTTCTCATACAGGAGTTTGTCAACTGCTCTCCATACAAGCAAAGGAACCGCAGTCTCATAGCTACCAGCCTTTGACTATCACTTTAACCTATGGTACTCTCATATTTCGCTTCTGCTTACAAGGAAGCAAGTAATAAGACTATTTTTGCTAATTTTTTCTGATTAGCATGAAGTAAATAGAAGTATAAGCTTTTTAAGAATAATTTGTTGCAGAGATGTAGAGAAAGTCATGTGAATGGTACACATATTTTTCTAATTCTTGCAGCACCTGGAAATTTGCCACTTGAATATGAATTCAAGACCCACAATATACTATTCTGAGTGTGTGAGGCGGGGGTGCGAGTCAAGGTCAAGAAAAGAGCAATTTTAAAAGTGTTCCTGTTTATATAATTAGTGAGGACAGGTGGTATTTTTTAGCATCGATGTTGGCAATAAAGCAAATTATTACATCCGGGAGGTTAAATATAAATATAAATGAACAGAAATACCAAATATTTTTGCTCCTTTTACATTTTATTACTTAATATCTTGCAGATTATCAGTATTCATCATATAAGAATATCTTCAGAAAGAAGATATATCTATGAATATTTGTTAATTTCTCAAATTGTTTGCGGATTTTATATAAACACGAGGTTGAATAGAAATACATTAATGTGACCATCTCCCTTGTAGAATACGCCTATCATTTGAATTTTAATTGCATTTACTTTTCAATGCACGCAATTTTTCAATTTTATTCTATTTTTCAATTATTACTTTCTCTAGCTGCATATGTACAATGTACATAGGGACAGAGAAGTACTGTATTCCACCCAAAACTTCGATACCGAGATTTCACCGGAAATACATGTTTTAGGACCCCCTGTATCCAAAAAAAACATTTTCAGAAAAAGGTCCGTGTGTGTGTGTGTCCGTGTGTCCACGTGTCTGTGAACACGATAACTCAAAAACGAAAAGTAGCTAAAATACCAAACTTGGTATTTAAGTTTAGTATCTTCCAGGGATGCGACACGAAGGTTTTGAGAAAAATCCCCCCACACCAAAATACCCTTTACATGGAACTTTTTTCGAAAATTTTGATTTTCTTAAAAATGGCACTAACGATTTTGACTAAAATGTATATTAAAGATATTTACCTGAAAAATAAAATGTATATTTTGAATTTTCTGGGAATAGCCTCTGAAGACTACTTTATTCTGGGTCAATTTTATAGAATTTTGCATAACTGCTAAACCGTAAGAAATGGACAAAAACTTACCACACAAGAAATGTAGAGCACCATAAAACACACAATTTATGTTAAATACATTTTTTTCGTGGATTTGGCCGTTTTCGAGATATTCTTTGTTAATGATTTCAGTTTTAAAAAATACACTTTTCTCATACGCGAACTTGTCAACACTTGACCACGCAAAGAAACGGATTTCAATCCCATAGCCACCACGTTCTATAACATTTGACTGTTTGATTGTTTTTGAGATATACCTCGTTTTTTGTTTCAGCTATAAAAACTTATATTTTTCTCATACAAGACTTTGTGAACTCGTGTCCATAAAAACAAAGGAACTTCAGTCGCTGATGATGATGATGATGGTGTTTAAGGGCGCTCAACTGCCGAGGTCATAAGCGCCCTTATGATTAAAACTTGGCAATAGCCAGTAAGAAAATACCAAACAAAAAAGTAAACACAAATAAAAGAGCTAACACAGTTGAAACGGAAGTAACAGAAACGTCCAGCCCTCTAACCAGAGCTGGATATAAAACTCCATCTAAAATCAACACATTAAAACCAAAAGAGTTTAAAAAACCGCTATCACACTAAAACGTCAAGGTAAAAGAAAGTTTTGCTAAAAATTTAAAAACCCTGTCCACTGCTCTTGGGTCATCTGCCAGGACCTCAGCAAGAGAGGCCGGCATGCCCATAGATGACCGAATGTGTGCCAGGTGACCACACTCCAGCAACACATGACGAACTGTCTGTGCCTCCCCACAGAGCGCACAGACAGGAGCAGGTTCACGTTTAAAAAGGTAACTGTGTGTAAAAATACAGTGGCCAATTCTTAGACGAGCTAGTACTACCTCCTCCCGGCGGAATAAACGAGAGGAGGTTACCCAGTTGACAGGGAGGTCCTTCACCTCTCGCAGCTTATTACCACGGAGAGCCGACCACTCCGCATGCCAAGTCGAAAAAACGGCTCTCCGTACAGCCACTCTAAAATCTTCTGCTGTTGAATGGGTAATCGTAACACTGGGCGCTGTGACTGCCGATTTCGCTGCCAAATCCGCCGTGTCATTCCCTGGCAAGCCAACGTGTCCAGGAATCCATGCGCACTCCACATTAAAACCAGAAGCGTGCAAAATGTGGAGAACGTCCTGGATGCGCTGCACCAAAGGATGGTAATTGTACAGCTCACGAATGCTCTGGAGGGCACTAAGGGAATCACTAAGAATAAGGCAGTCACCTAATTTTCGACGTCGAATATACAGAAGGGCTTGATAAATAGCATATAGCTCGGCAGAATATATAGATGTGCAACTAGGCAAACCGTAAGTAGAAGTTGCGGTGCCAGTTACAAAGGCACATCCAACACCGTCGGGGCTCTTACTACCATCGGTGTAAATACAAATACGGCCACTGTATTTGGATAAAAATTCTAAAAAGCAACGACGAATACTATCAAGAGGCGTAACAGATTTCCCGTAGAGCGTCATCCCGAGATCGACATGGGAGGTAGCGCGTAACCAAGGGGGGTGTATACTCTCTCCCTTGGATAACAGCCGAGGAATGTCAACATGGTGCTGGCGTAGAAGCTCACGGAAACGAAAACCTGCTGGCCTGGGGCTCAGAGAGCGGAGGCAGTATCGCTCGTGCAGCTCAGGGGAGAAAAACGCGTGATAAGTTGGATGCCCAGGCATACACTTCAGCCCACAGCCATAATTAGCAAGCAGGACATCACGCCGACAACGCAGAGGAGGTTCTCCCGATTCGGCGTAGAGGCTAACAACTGGGCTCGTTGGAAAAGCTCCAACGGCCACACGGATGCCCTGGTTATGGACTGTGTCTAACCTTCTGAGCACTGAAGGTCGAGCTGAAGAATACACAATGCTGCCATAGTCCAACTTCGAACGAATCACAGCACGATAAAGACTGAGCAATGTCGTCCGATCCGCACCCCAAGACTTGCCACTTAGTATCCGTAAAAGATTTAGAGAACGGTCACATCGTGCTCTAAGCTGTGCTATTTGTGGTGCCCAACAAAGTTTCCGATCGAAGATCAAACCAAGGAATCTCGCCTCGTCTGCGAAAGGAAGTAAATCTGGCCCGAGTCGAAGAGACGGCGGCATATGCCACTTACGGCGCCAGAAGTTAACGCAGACTGTCTTCTCAGCGGAGAAACGAAAACCGTGTTTCGAGCTCCATGCATAGAGATTGTCCAAACACCGCTGGAGACGGCGTTCCAAAAACGGTGTACGCTGAGAAGTACAGAAGATGGCAAAGTCGTCCACGAATAAACAGGAAGAGACACCTTGAGGCACACATAGTGATATGGAATTTATCGCAATAGCAAATAGAGTCACGCTGAGTACCGAGCCCTGCGGCACTCCGTTCTCTTGAATAAAATGGTTAGAAAAAACCGAACCCACCCTCACTCGAAAAACGCGGTCCCGCATAAACTCCTGAATGACCAACGGTAGGCGTCCACGTATGTTCCAGTTGTGCAGAGAACGCAATATTCCCGCCCGCCAACACGTGTCGTAGGCCTTCTCGAGGTCAAAAAATATCCCAACTGTGGGGCTGTTCTTAAGAAACCCGTCCATAATCTGAGTTGACAGAGCGACAAGGTGGTCAGCAGTTGAACGTCGTCGTCGAAAGCCACACTGGATGTTCGTCAGAAGATTGTGGGATTCCAGCCACCACACCAACCGTCCATTGATCATGCGTTCCATCACCTTGCAAACGCAACTGGTGAGGGAAATAGGACGGTAACTGGAAGGAAGATGGCGGTCCTTTCCAGGTTTAAGAATGGGTATGATGGTGGCCTCCCGCCACTTGTCTGGAAAAATGCCATCCACCCAGACACGATTATAGACCTCGAGTAGGAAATCTTTGCCATCAGGAGAGAGATGTTGCAACATTTGGACGTGGATACCATCTGGACCTGGTGCTGAGTGTCGTGAAGAGGAGAGTGCATTGTCTAGCTCTGCCAGGGTGAAAAGGCGATTATAATCCTCAAGGTTGCCAGAAAGAAACGAGAATTCTTGAGATTCCACCTGGTTCTTAACTGTAAGAAACTCAGGGGAATAGTTGCCTGAGCTAGACACCTCAGCGAAAGCACTGCCTAAAGTATTCGCCACGTCAAATGTATCAACAACAGCTCCGGTAGGTGTTTTGAGACCGGCGATGGGCATATGGTTCGGTTTCCCAGCCACACGTCTTAACTTATCCCATACGACAGAGGAAGGTGTATGTCGATTAAAGGAACCCACGAATTTATTCCATGACATCTTTTTGCTATCCTTAATAACCCGCCTAGAATGTGCACGCATCCGTTTATAGTGTATCAGGTTATCCAGTGTAGGAAAACGCTGGAAAACCCGTAGAGCTCGTCTGCGAGCGCGAATAGCATCCCGACAGTCAGCGGTCCACCAAGGTACCGGAAATCGACGGCTGTAGCCAGTCGAACGCGGAATGGATTGCTCAGCAGCAGAAAGAATGGTCCCTGTAAGATGTTCGACCAAGTGGTTCACAGAGTCGTGCTCTTCGTAGCTAAATTTAGCCAAGTGGGAGTACAGTTCCCAGCTGGCGTGGTCTAGGCGCCAACTAGGTAAACGGGTGGAACATACAACGGGTGTCAAGACACTAATACGACAAGGAAAGTGGTCACTAGAATGCAAATCCGAGATGATATTCCAGCATAAGGTGACTGCCAGCTGAGGGGAACAAATTGCAATGTCAATGTGTGAAAAACTATGAAATGCGTCAGATAGAAAGGTGGGCTCTCCGGTGTTCAAGAGAGCAAGATTCTGACTATCCAAGAAGTCTTTAAGTAGCGTACCTCTCGCACAAGCCCGAGGAGAGCCCCAAAGAGGGTGATGGGCATTCACGTCGCCTACTAATAAAAAGGGTGGTGGCAACTGTGAAATGAGGTGTTCTAAGTCGCTGTGCGAGAGGTCCGCAGATGGAGGCAAATAGATACTGCAAATGGTGAATGAAGCGGAGGGTAGCTTAATGCTGACAGCAACGGACTGGATTGCAGATTGTATGGGTACGGAGTTGGCAAAAATATCATCTCGAATAAGCATCATAGTGCCCCCATGTGCCGGGACACCGTCCTCCGGGGATAAATCACATCGTACGGAGGAGTACTGCCTGATGGTAACGGTGTCCTGTGGACGGAGCTTCGTCTCTTGTAAACATACAGCCAAGGGTTCATGCTGGCGCAGCAACAAGTCAAGCTCTGGTCGATGTGGTCGAATTCCGCGTATGTTCCAATGGAGGATAGCCATTGAGTATATTATGGGATAAGTTTCAAATCGAAAGACGCTTCTGCAGATTGGGATTAGCTGGTCGGTTCAATTTGTTCTTCTTAGGCGTTGGGCTAGTACTATTTTCAGGAGCACGATCCTGCCGTTTCCGCACTGTCCCTCTGGCAGTGGCGGCAGAATCCTCCTGGTCCATCTCCTCCACAAGGGAGGTCCCTTTTTCAAGAGCAGTTTTAGGTCCAAGTAGTTCGAACCGATTGGATGTGCTGATCGGCGAAGACGGCCGTCGCCGATTCACGCCCTCCTCCCCAGATGACCCTTCAGAGGAGGATACACGTGTGGAGTTGCGTGAACTTTTCTTACCTTTAGATGACTTGGTAATAGATTGCACATTCTCTTTCAAGAAGTCTTGTCGTACATACTTGGTCTTAAACTGTTTTTCTGGGGCAGAAGACGTCGTGAATTTAATAGCTTTAGTTCCGGAGGTCGAGGCTTTAGGTGACAAGTGTGCAGGACTATTCTGTAAGCTGGCGGATTTGGCAGATGTTGATACCAACTTGGGTGTAGGTGCCGAAGGCTTTGGCAGCGCTTGGGCTAAAATAACCTTTTCCGCAATTGTAGCCCCGTTCATATCGCCGGTCTGTGTTGCGATTTCCCGACGCGGTACCGGTTTAGCTGCAACTGAGCTATAGGTACCGGACCTCGGGGCAGAGGGTTGGCGGAGTCGCAGGAGCTTCCGGGCTTCCAAGAAGGACACCTTCTCTTTCACCCGTATCTCCTGGATCGCTCGTTCCTCTGCAAAACGGGGGCAGTCTCGGGAACTAGATGGGTGTTCCCCGTTACAGTTCACACACGACGGAGCTGAAGCACAAGCCCCATCGTGGGAGGTGTCACCGCAGTGGACGCAGGTGGACTTGCCGGTACACAACTCACTAGTGTGACCAAAACGTTGGCATTTAAAGCACCTCAGCGGATTGGGTATATAAGGCCTAACTTCGATGGCTTCATACCCTGCTCTAATCTTTTGAGGCAGATCAACCCGATCAAAAGTAAGAAACAGGGTACGAGTAGGTAGAAATTCACCGTTGATCTTACGTTGTACCCGATAAACAGCTGAGACACCCTGAGTCGCTAGATTTTCTTGGATCTCCTCAATAGACAAACCGTCCAACGCGCGGGTTGTTACTACACCGCGGGAGGAGTTCAGCGACTTGTGCACCTCGACCTTCACTGGATAGCTGGCTAACATGGTGGCTTTGAGTATCCTTGCAGCTTGCGAGGCGGAGTTGGCTTCGACAAGAAGTGTACCATTGCGAGCTCGAACGCAGGATTGAACAGGACCAGCAATGGCATCGAGACCCTTTTGGATAGTAAAAGGGCTCACCGTAAGGAACTTCTTACCTTCCTCTGTCCTATGAATAACCAAGTAGCGAGGACCACATGACTCGACTACTTCCTTTCCAACGTCTTTATTTGAAATCAGGGGTTTAAGTTTTGGTGCCATAAAAAAAATTGTATAAATTCATCCCCCAGTGCTCCCCACCCACCACGGAGCCCAACGAGGGGTCACCCCACTGGGGTGACAGGGCTACACAGGGGATATAGCGGGCTCGCCGTCCCACTCACCCTGGAGTTCGGTGTAATACCTAGTCCTGGCCGATTGACTAGGGGTGGGTTAGTCCCTAGCCTCCCGTTTAGGCAAATCAGAAACCAAAGCGGTGTATTAGGCTGCGCACCCTCCCCAGTTACTGAAAGACAGAAGCCCAGGCTCAGGTACGCAACCCTCAACCAACCAGGATATTCCTCTTCACCGACACGGGTCTCCACGCACGGCCTACACGTGGGTGGGCATTTTGACCTTCTGGCTCCCTCACCACTCTGAGGTTGCCCACAGAGGGAGTCAAGGTGGCTCGGGATTCAGTCGCTGAGCAACCAGCTTTTGACTACCACTTTAACCTATGGTACCTAACCTATTTCGCTTCTACTAACAAGGAAGCAAATAATAAGACTATTTCTGCTAATTTTTGATGATGAAGTAAATAGACAGGTTGAAGCCACTTTTTGGTGGATTTAAATAAATAAATAAATAAAATAAGCATTGATATCCCTTAAAAAATAAGACCCCATACTCACATAGGGGTGTTCGGGTATTCAAAGATAATTAAAATTAAACCCGCCAAAGCCCACCTCTGCAGTGTAGTGGTAGTGTGCCTCACATTGCAACCGAGATTCGAATGCCCAGAAAGCATTCATGCTATATGTGCATCTACCATTGTATTAACATTTTTCCTCTTCCTGTGAGATTGGAAATAAATTCATTATTAAATGCAGTTTGCAAATAAATATGTGTGAGGTAACATTGTATGATCTTTTGAGCCTAAGAAGCCATTTCATCATTCTCTTTAGATTTACGTAACAAATGTGCAAAATGTATATAGTGTATAGAGAAGGTATTGTATTGCACCCAAAAATTCGATACCGAAATTTCACCGGAATTACGTGTTTTGAGACCCGTGAATCCAAAACAAAGCATTTAGAAAACTCTGATGTGTTCCATTCACATAACTTTCTCTACATTAAATTATTGTCAAAAAAAGCCTATGCTCCTATCTACTTCATGCTAATCGAGAAAAAATTAGCAGAAATAGTCTTACTACTTGCTATCTTGTAAGTAGAAGTGAAATAAGGGAGTACCATAGGTTAAAGTGATAGCCAAAAGCTGGTTGCTATGTGACTGTCGTATATTTTTCCAAGCTGAAACCAAAAACAAGGAATATCTAAAAACGATCAACTCCAAGGAAAAAGTGTATATAACATAAATTGTGTGTTTTAATGTGCTCTACATTTCTTGTGCGGTAAGCTTTTGTCCATCTCTTACGGTTTAGCAGTTATGCAAAATTGCGTAAAATTCCTCCAGAATAAAGTAGTCTTCAAAGGCTATTCCCAGAAAATTCAAGATAAACATTTTATTTGTCAGGTAAATATTTTAATATACGATATTTTAATCAAAATTGTTAGAGCCATTTTTCAGAAAATAAATGTTTCGGAAAAAGTTCCATGTGAAGGTTAGAAGGGGGATTTTCTTGAAAATCTTCGAGTCGCATCCTTGGAAGATGCCAAACCTAAATACCAAGTTTGGTATTTAACGGTCTATTCGTTTTTGAGCTATGCTGTCCGCAGACGCACATACAGACACACACACGGACCTTTTTCTGAAAATGCTTTTTTTGGATTCAGGGGGACCCAAAACATATATTACCGTGAAATCTCGGTATCGAATTTTTGGGTGGAATGCAATACCTTCTCTATACACTATGTACATAGTACGTGTAGAGAAAGTAAACATGTGTCCGTGTGTGTATGTCTGTGTGTTGGCAGCATAACTCAAAAACGAAAATACCGTTAAATACCAAACTTGGTATTTACGTTTGGTAAAACATCCCCACCCACAACTACCTTTTACATGGAATATTTTTTTGAAAATTGTGATTTTCTTAAAATGGCTGTAATGATTTTGATTAAAATACCGTATGTTTAAGAAACTTTTATTGCAAACGAAATGTATATCTTGGATTTTCTGTGGAATAGCTTCTGAAGACCTCTGCATTCTGGATGATTTTTATTAAATTTTGCATAACTGGTAAACCGTAAGAGATATAAAAAAACTTACAATACAAAAAATCTAGATCTCGTTAAATCACACAATTTATGTCATATACATTTTTTTTGTGGATTTGGCCGTTTTCGAGATATTCTTTGTTAATGATTTCAGTTTTAAAAAATACACTTTTCTCATACGCGAACTTGTCAACACTTGACCACGCAAAGAAACGGATTTCAATCCCATAGCCACCACGTTCTATAACATTTGACTGTCGGTTTAGTCTAGTGCATTTCCTTATTTCTCTTCTACTTATAAGGAACTAAGTAATACGTCCGGTTCTGTTAATGTTGTAGTATGAAATAGACAGGAAAATGAGCTTATTAACAATAATTTTCTATAGAGATGTAGAGAAAGTCATGTGAATGGAGCACATCATATTTTTTTCAACACTATCTAGAACTTATTTTATACTTTTCTTCTGTGTTACCGTTACTTTTGACTTTGAAGTTATGGATATTAATAACTTCATCAATAATTGGAAACATAAAAATGATCATACATCGAAAAATGTCAATGTCAACCAGCTGCTTCAAAACCGAAGTGGTGATAGGGAACATTACTTATTGGAAGACATATTCAGATATAACTCCGAAGCAAAAGGTAATGGGGATGCATGACTGTAAATAAAAAACCATAATTGGATCAGTTATTCTTACACTTTAGAAGTGCTTTGTCTCTAGGAGCAGAGAAAACTACAGCAGATTTGCGCTAATCAGTAAATTATCCTGCACACAAGCGTTACAAATTCTTGCTAGTCACGCTAGAACGAAAGCGAAAGTATTGGGCAAGATCTGAAAGGAAAAACGCTTCTACTCCTCGTTCAAGTACATACTTTTCTATTTAATAGACGAGTTGTAAAAACGGCATAAAAGGAAACGGTTAGTAGACTTATTAACTACGTAATATATTACACTGAGTCACTCACTCACTGCTTGTACATAATTCTTTGTAAATTCTTATGCCAACTACAAAAAACATAAAATTATAACTAGGCAAAAGGAGCTATAAAATCAACATTCTTTAAATTAAAAAGAATCACATGAATAGTAATTACAAACACCAAATTGCAAAGAATGCTGCGGATTATGGAATTAAGCCCGATACAAAAAACTGAATCTTCTGTGCTTCTCTGCAAGCCAAAGCAAGTGCAGGACACGACTAGCACGGTTGCCAAATTTATTTCATACAATATCACCAGAATTATTTTAAAAATCACAACAATCAAATTGAAATCACCCAATTTCAAATTGACGTATTCATTGGGACGTGCGGTTGAAAAACATATCTCAGAAATGGTTTAGAAACAAACTTGTGTTTGTTTTTGATTTTGCACGTTTTATTAAGCTCAGACCATTGGATTCCTAGTTCCAAAATTTACAAAAACAAAAGTGGTATCACTTGGGCACTTCTAAAACCATTTATTTAGTTCAGGTTCACAAAAATATTTTTTTTTTAAATTAATGGTCTTTTATAACCCATCTTTAACTGCACGGTCATATCGGCAAGCATGTTACTCCTATATATATATATCAGGAGAAACTTACAAATACGAATAAAATAAATTCAGACAAAGCATATAGTTGTGTCTATGTATATATGCAGTTGTGTAATTTCCTTTGGAACATATCGCCTATCGGAAATGGTGTTAACTTTTGTATTGTTATTATTGCGTTTCTGTTTTTCTTTGGGTTTTATTCATTAGATTACATTCACACTCCCACCCAAACTTCCAGTTCTGGGGAGAATAGGGTATGATTTTCCCCACTTACGTAATATTAGTACTTTATTTACTCCAATTACTCTATATACACTCTATTTAAACTGCAATTGCACTAATATATTTTAGACATATTAAGATGTACTTGCACTGAATTCATGCACTTGATTCAAACAGCGGCTGCGCCAATAGCGACGAAACGAAGAAAAGGGAACAAGGAAAACACTATGGTAGCTGAAATATTTTGTGAAGGCTGATTGCAGGTATTTTCTAAGTAGCACTATTTTCATAGCAGTGACTAAACGAATATACCCATTAATATATATATATACATATTTATATAATTTACAAAATAATATAAAATATACTTTTCAAGGAATAAATTTAAACTATTTCGTGATTTCAGGTAGCCCAAAAATTTGCAAATCGTCTCAATTAAGAATGGGTCACAAAGTCTATCAAAGTCTTTGCCCCAACCTGGCAAAAAAAAAAAAAAAACAAAAAAAAAAATGACGCATCTACTGGCTATTGCAATATTCTTACGTCACCTAGGTGCCTAGACATCTATGTCACCGAGTTGGCTGACAAAGCTCCATGAAAAGATACCGTGTCCCTGTTCTTTCCACTCCTGATTGAAGATTTAAGATCATTAAGGGATGCGGAGCCAAAATGTTTAAAGAATCCGCACACCCCCACACAGTAAGCAATTCTTTTGAGCAAATAAAATAATAAAGGAAAATTGTTTTAGGTTATTTTGGTATTTTATTTTTCTACTGGTTAATATATTTAAAGTGTGGTTCTGAAATCAAGTGATTTATTTATTTTTTTTTTCATCTTTCTATTTGCCATCTCAACACGTACGTAGGTGCATAAAACAGCGCTTGTGGAAGTCAATCAAGACCTGTTTCATAATGTTTACAATACTTGTGAGTTTTAAACTTTGTTTGTAAACTGGAGAAATCTGTTTCAGAATGAATGTAAGTAATGTTTACAGATAAGATAAATAGTTACAAATAGCTTTTTTTCTTGAATTTTATAATTATTTTATTCACAATTAAAAAGTAATTATACAAATTTGTAAGCAAATCATTTAATAATATTTTAGCAAAAACTGAAACGCAACAAGAATTATACAAAATGTTACTCGTAAATACACACTAAACAATTACTGATAACTACATAAAAAGCTATTTAGCTGCAATTCCAATGAGTCAAATGACGGTGTTCGTACAAAGCAGGAGACAAACATTTTATACTCAGAATAAAAAATGAATTCACAGACATTTACGAATGCAATGCAAGGTTTCGCATGATTCCTTTAGCAATGGAATTACTCTTGCAGGACAATGGATATCACATATCCAGCATGCCACAAGCAAAAGTGGAGATTTAACCTGAAAACCGTGTGCTGCTTTGCATTAGATGGGACCTGCCTAAGTCATAGGTAATAGTAAACATAGGTATGACAATGTAGTTGTTAGTTCATTCGTCTTAATTTTGTCTAAAATAACATTTTATTTTATTTTGTAGCCTTAAATGGCTTCATGTTCTAAGTGCAAATACCGCGTTCGGTTTAGTAGAAATCCAGAGTTCACGCTTAGACCAATCAATCAATCAATTACAAAGTAATAGGTTACATCACGCAAGCCTATCAAATCACAGATCACCCGCATAACCAATAAACTTAATTTGAGAATTTGTAATTCTAATTTGTATTATCAATATTTGACATATTTTAATCTTAAATATAATCAAAACATTTATATTAATAGATTAAAGAAATACACAATACCTTTAGAAATTTCCAAGTCGTGTGTAGACCTAAACACAGTGGAATTTGTAACGCTTGATTTGTGACGCTTCGAAATAGGAATACTTACATATGTAAAGTGTTGTCTGGATTTGTTAAGTTTCTCAAACTTTACAAGTTAACAAAAGTTTTTTTAAAACCTTATTATTTATAACTTTTTTTGTAAATTGCAAATATTGTAAACTAGCGTCTTGGTAGCATCTTATGTATATTACCATGTGCATAACGTATAGAGAAAGCATTGCACTCCACTCAAAAATTCAATATCTAAATTTCACAGGAAATACACATTTTAGGGTGCCCTATGAAAAAGCATATTTTAAAAAAGATGTGTGTGAACACAACTCAAAAAGGACCTTTACATGGAAAACATTTTCGAAAATTTTGATTTTCTGAAAAATATCTCTAACGATTTTCATTAAAATACCGTATATTAGAGATATTTTCACGACACATAAGATATATACCTATTTTGAATTTTCCGGGAATAGCCTCTGAAAATCTCTTCTGCTGAATTTTGCATAAAGTTGTAAACCGTATAAAGAGACAAAAACGTATTACACAAAAAATGTAAATCTCGTCAAAAGAAACAATTTAATTTACATTTTCTTCATGGTGTTGGCCAGCTTTTAGAAATTCATTGAGATTGATTTCACTTTTTAAAATACTTAAAACCTTTCTCATGTGGAATTTGCCAACTCCTGGCAATGGAAAGAAAAGAATTTCATCCATTTCGCAACCAGTTTTTAAAAGATTTGACTATCGCTTTAGTATAGTGTATTCTCTTATTTCCCTTCTACTTACGCAAGTAATAAGACCATTTCTGCTAATGGTTATCTCGATTAGCTTGAAGAAGATAGATGAATAAGCTTTTTAACAATAATTTATTACTGTGAAGTAGAGAAAGTCGTGTGAATGGAACAAATCAGATTTTTAATTTATTTAATACAAGGGTTTTGATTATTTTTAGCCATAACTATGACAACAATACTTACAAATACGAATAAAATAAATTCAGACACATATGTACAAAGTATATAGCTGTGGAATTTCTCCTGATATATGCCGTCTTCCCTGGCTAGGAGTAGTCTGATTCTTCTAACCCGGCGGAGGACGATGGCTTTTTTTCCGACGGAAAAATCTTTAGCATGGCTTCCTTCGGAAAGGAAGTAAAGCCCGTGTCATAAATTTACGGCACACAAAAGAACCTCAAGCTTGATAAGGAGGCCTCTGAGCAAAATTAAGTGGTCTTTCACGCCCAATACAGAATGGGACGCTGAGAGTCACAGTAGTTAAACAGCGTGGAGAACCTTTCCGGGAAATACCGAAATCAAATCCTGGTGCTCCAGGTCGGAGTTGTTAAGCCCACTAGTAAACGTAAACCATTGCTCAGAAAATCAGATGAAATACTCGGAATTTTTATCAATGATACAAATATTAAAATTTAATATTCCGAAAACCCACAAATTAAATTCGTTTTTTGTCATATTGTCGCAAATAGTCGATGAGATCCTCTTTTCTAACTAATTTTATTTTTGCGAAACCATAAAAACTAAAACTAAACTTAATTAACTGTATATTTAATTAAAATATAACATTCAAATAAAACCTATTATGGGCTTTGTTCCAATTGAATATACCCTATTGTGGAGGGGGAACTGATAGTTATAAACATATGCCTATTGTTGCAATAAACTGAGTTTTGCCACTGTCTTCTTTCACTGGAACAATTCCTAGGCAATATTTATCATTGTAAGAATATGAAACCAGCTTGAATTTCAATATCTGTAACTATAAAAATAAATGACAATGCGCATTTGAGTATTTTTAACTGTAAAATAAGGGTAACGTACAGAAAAATGGCCAGGATGCTAATCATAGAGTTGCTTTATGCTTTTAGCTTTCTACAGAGAACCAAGGGTTTATTTTACAATATATCTCAAAAGTATGGCATAAACATTCTTATACTCGTACTTTTATTGGCGCTATTTTAATAACCACGGAGTGTGAATTTGAAAGAACCAATTAGCTATTCAGATGCCTGGATCTTTTACTTTTCGCACATCGCTGATCAGAATATTCAATGATCCTTCAGCTTTAGAGAATCGATTTTAAAGTGGTGTGCTTCCATTTTTCCATTAGTGCCTCTTGAAGAAAAAACGAAGTAAAGCCTAGGAAGCGTGCTCCTACAAACAAAAGAGGACATACTAATTGCTTCTTTTAGCGAATAGGTATGTAACGCTTTCCAATACACTTGCAAAATTAACTTCTGTTTTCCAATATATGCGTTCTGAATTCCGTAAAACGGTGCAGCGGTGTTCTTGCTGGAATACATCATTCATCCTGTAGTCCATGGATATCACCATTTCTATAGAAGACGTAATCCACAAGATGAACCCAATATATTAAATGGCAATAATTCCACGCAAACTCTTGTAATTCTTATCTTTTTCGGGACTATTATTCAAAAGCTACTTTTCAGTGCCACAGTCTCTTGTAGTTCGTGCAGTTTTCGAACTTGAGACGGAAAACCAAGACAAGCAACATGAGCCTTGCTGCATTTGCAACCATCAAGTGGATCATTTAACCTAAAATGCCCAAGCTCAGTCAAGTTCCTTCGAAAGAATGTTTGCTGACCAGAGTGCATGACATTGTTTGATTTTTTTGACGTATCAAGCTATACAATTCAAAGTTTGTTTACATCATAGTTCGGGAATTTGTTGGTATATAAGACGATGGATTGGTTTAACCCACACCAGCCCTAGGGAGCTAGTAACGGAGGGGAGTGTGACGTCTCCTCATTCTACCTGGAGTTGTTATCAGGACTGTTGCACACCTACAAAGTACAACAGTGGCGGAACCAATTCAGTAAGAGACCGAGTATCAAAATATATCTTGTAGCTTTTCTTCTCCAAATGAGGCTTTCCATAAACGCAGTTTCATTAATTTATTCGTGTGTTTATATAAATACATCTTTGGTAATAACAACACTGAAATCTGTATCTTACAAAAACATGAAGACAAACTAATAGGAACAAAAAAGTGGGTGAGGAACCAAGAATATACGGAGCTTCATAGCCATTTCTCTGAAAGCCGCAGAACTTCTACCTCTGACTGAGCTATTGTCCAAAGGAGAGAGCAAACAATAAATAGGGGATAAAGTTGAATGAACTTAGGTTGCCTCCTCTCTAAGAAGCAAACTTCGATACTGCTCACCTCAATAAACTTGCACCCAACACATAGCTTCTTTGCACAACACTATTCCCTATGTTCGATTAAGGTTCGCTTGAGAACTGTGCAGGGAAGAGGGGCTGAGTGTTGGCTATTTATATTTACTTCTTCTTAGTATGATAGGCAGAGGAAGTATTGCATTCCATTCAAAATATTGATATTTCACCAGGAAACCATGTTTTTTAGAAAAGCCTCTGTGTGTGAGTGCGCACTCGATTGCCAACAGCAAAAGCTAAAACCCAAGTAGTGGGATTTTCACCAATACTCGCCCAACAGACAACTGTTTATATGAACAACTATGCATTAGTTTCGACTTTCTTCAAAACGACTGTTTGAATTTTCATTAAAATGTATAAGGTTGACATACTGGTACGGGGAATAAAAGGTACACCTTGCAAAGACATTCGTTTTTAGCGAATTGTTTTATCGCTTGGTATCAGCATTAAACCAATTAGACATAGACAAAATTTTACTTTGAAAAAAATGCATAGAATATAATTTGCTAAATTCCTCTTGGAGCTTTAGTAATTTACGAAAAATCTTCTAATGTTCATGGGAATTTTCGAATATGCCAAGATCAGTTATTTTGTTTCTCGTTAGGCCATATTCGTTCCATTTATAACCTGCCTTTAACTCCAATGATCAAGTCGGCAACCATTTGCCTTTGGAACATATTGCCTGTCGGCATTGATGTTATCCCGTGTAGAGCTGTCATTGTATTTTGTTTCTTTTTGGTTTATACATTAGAAAATACAGTACACACGATAGCACTTTCATTCATATTCCAGAGATTTTGGGGACACGGGAATAATCTTGACTAGAAAACAATTCCCAACTCTCAGCTGGGAATCCCGGTTCCTCTCGCATAGCAGGAAAGCACTCTACCAACTGAGCTGCGGAAACAGTCATATTCAAAATATTATTTACCATATACATTGCGAGTTTATTTTTCAACATTTAACTATCATACTAATATCTAGTATGTTTTCAGCTGCAATAACATGCATATAGAAACCATGCTGGTAAACATTTATCATGGTTAACAAGAAGTAGAAAATAAAACTTTCTTTTGCGAATAATTTGATGAACATAAAGGGTTACTACAAAAGAAATAGACAACTTCAACTGCCTGTAAAACAAAAACTATTACAGATAGCAACCTAATTATTTTGGAGGTATGTTGAGAAACTTTCAAAGTTTCGTTTGCTACTATTGGTAACGCTATAGTGTTTTTTTGTTGTTGTTGCAGAAGCTGAAATGGTGTAAAATCCTGTGGAAAAGGCATATTGCGTGTTGGAATTTGCTAGAACGCAATCAGCAACTGTTGTCCAACGACAACCGCATATGAGATTCAGATGCAGCGGTACTTTAACATATTTTCTTCAGATGCTCTATTTTCCCTCTCGTCATTTCTCCATCATCATATAATTTAATATATCCAGCCACTTAATTTGATTGAGTAGAGAATGAACTACACAGGTGCTCCGCAATGTCGGCTTGTGCATCATGGAAAATCCACTGCGACTCAAATAGAAAAGTCTACCAGAATCAACGCGCGATTGAGCGATGGAAATAAATAAGCTTCATGAAGAAGTGCAATAGGATTGACTACTTTTAATATTTTAGCAGATCTAACATAATAAGACTAAATTAAAACATTGTAAACAAATTTTTCTCCACTCTGGCTAGCCAAATCTTCATCGAGTCCTATTAGAAACAACATGTCTTTTGGTTCGTTTGTCACAAATCACTTTGCAGAATTGTTAGTGAAATTTAGAGAAACTTACCCAAGAAAGACTTTAACTTCAATCCAGGGCATAAGACCGGCATTAAGCAGTTGCAACAATCGAATTCAGCGTGCATATTTACACGCTCACACTGTAACAATAATGTCCAGGCTACTCGTACAATGAGTTTCGGTTATTCTTGACGTGTGATAATACCACAAATACCGAAAACAATGACTCGCTCGTTGGTGTAAATTTTCCAGAGGGTACAAAAGTAGAGCAGGGCTCTTTCAACGGAAAAGCCATAACCGCACATCCTGAGCAGCGATATTGATTAAGAGCAAAACATCTGAAGCACATCCACCTCGGTGTGCTAACTGCAAACCATTGCTCTTTCTGAGTCATTGGAAAATTGGTAGCGGAATGCACGCTAATTTCAAGAACGTAAAGACAGTAAAAATGAATGATAACGATGATTTTGTGTATGCTTAAGGGTGCTGCTCAACGTCGAGGTCATTAGTGACCTATTAAAATTTCCATGGCAAAACAGCATATACTATTACAAAAAAAAAAAATCTAATGTGTTCCATTCACACGACTTTCTCTACATCTCTGCACCAAATTATTGTTAAAAAAAGCTGCTTCCATTTACTTCATCCTAATTGAGAAAACATTAGCAGAAATAGCTTGCTTTCTTGTAAGTAGAAGCGAAATAAGGGACTGCCATAGGTTAAAGTGATAGTCAAAAGCTGGTTACTATGTGACTGAAGTTCCTTTGTTTGTATGGACAGGAGTTGACAAATTCCTGTATGAGAAAAGTATACGTTTTTCAAGGCTGAAACTAAAAACCAGGGATATCTTAAAAACGATCAACTCCACGAAAAAAATGTATATAACATAAATTGTGTGTTTTAATGTGCTCTACATTTTCTGTGTGGTAAGTTTTTGTCCATCTCTTACGGTTTAGCAGTTATGCAACATCCCGTAAAATTCATCCAGAATAAAGTGGTCTTCAGAGGCTATTTCCAGAAAATTCAAGATATACATTTTATTTGTCACTTAAATATCTTTAATATAGAACATTTTAATCGAACTCGTTAGAGCCATTTTTGAGAAAATCAAAATTTTCGAAAAAAGTTCCATGTAAAGGGTAGTTTGGAGTGGGGGAATTTTTTTCAAAATCTTTGTGTCACATCCCTGGAAGATACTAAACTTAAATACCAAGTTTGGTATTTTACTGACTTTTCGTTTTTGAGTTATCCTGTTCACAGACACACGGACACACACACACACACACACACACACCACATGGACCTTTTTCTGAAAATGCCTTTTTTGGACACAGGGGACCCTAAAACATATATTTCCGGTGAAATCTCGGATTCGAATTTTTGGGTGGAGCGCAATACCTTCTCTATACAGTATGTACATAGTGCGTATAGAGAAAGTAATAAAACATAACAAAAGTAAAGAAGTACATAAGTCAGGTATAACCGTGGAAAAAGCCAAAGATAAAACACGAATTTACATAACCAAGCCAAGGGTAAGTAAACAGACATAAATAGGTAACCTAAATCCTCATTGAAAAGTTTACCTTCAATAAAAACCGCTTGTTATTCGTCAACCAAGATCTCTGCAGAGAGTCTCGAAGGTATGCTAATGAAAAGAATCCACTCCAGCAACATGATGGAGCGAAATACCTTGTCCACAAAGAAGTTCGAGATGAGGGTTGAATACAGCCTATATAATAATAATAATAATAATAATAATAATAATAATACAACCGTACGTTGATTATACATGCCTTATTTTTATAGTGTTGAACCCTATTTTTACTACTATGGCACCGCAGGTGAACAACAAATCTTACATGTGGTCGATTTAGATGCCAAAATTAAGAAGCTAATACAAATGGAAAGATAAAGTAGCTGTCGCAGAAAACTTATGTTTATCAGATTAGCTCTTAAAGAGGTTGTACTATTATGAACACTAAAAAACAGAGGTTCCTTTTGTTGAACTGAGTATTATTTGTGAACCTTCTTTAACTGCTGTAGTTATCAGCATCCCACTTTATATTGGGGTGAAACACCGCTTAATTTTGTTCAGAGGCCTCTTTATTAGGCTTGAGATTCTTTTGCGTGCCGTAAATCTAAGACACGGTACCAACGGCTTTGCTTCCCTTCCGAAGAAAGCCATGCATCGCCCTCGTCGGGTTTGAAGTTTTGAAACCGCGGGCTTGGGAACCAGATGCTTGTGTGTTAGCCCTAGATCATTCAAAGTTTATCTAGAGAAAGGGTTATTGGTGTTCCAGAAAATATGCAGGTTATGCACTGAAAGACCTTACAAAAGCAGTGGATCGTGTGAGAGACAATAGAAACGCATGTCTCGACAGTGGTTTGAACCGGACGAGGACATAGGATATGGATATGGAAGTAAATCCGTTATCAACCTCAAATCTACCAAAGAATGGCATTGGCAATTTCTCTTCTTAGTGTAAATGGATTGCAATCACTGTCCCGAAGGCGGTAGCACAGTAGCAAAAAGCTGTGTTTAAGCCAATCAACGTGAGGTGGTTTTTGTGAATCTGGTTGCTGTTAAAGAATGGAATTTGATAACTTTGAGCTAAAATCGCAGCCTTGTGCGCTCGCCTTAGATAGTCGATTTTTGAAGAAGAACAGAGTAAGTACTTATTCTGTAATGCATAATAACGAAATTCTAAAATAAATCTGAGTTCGAGTGAAATCGGCGCATTCTTACAATCTGCTGTCAGTTGTCATTTACCGCACTCGTTCACAGAGACTACATCATTGAGATTGCTTTTTAAGTAATGGGCTGCTTTAATTAAGACATGTTTTGAAAACTTCATCCGTTTATAATGATATTTATAAAATTAAATAGGTGATACAAAAATGAAAGGATTGCTCACTTTCCGAATGCTTCCTTTTTTACCTCTGTCATATGAGATTACATGAGAAATTATCTCAAATCCTGGAGGAATTAAAATGTAAGCTTCAGGGACGAGGTGTATCCTACGGTTCATAGAAATTTTAATACACAATACTTCGTACTAAATAAAAAAGCTAGACATTTATGAGTAATGATGGAGTTATGAAATGGAATAATCAGATGTTTCGATTCGGTATTTTAAATAACTACTATGCCAATTTTCAAACGTTCGAATGGTTTGAGAAAGGTTCTTGCAGAGTGAAAGTGAAAATAAATGTGTTCTGTAAATTCTCTTTCTACATTAGTAGGTACATTATGTATATGATTTTAATTAATAACGATTTTCGTCATTTTAATGGATATCAGTACGCCCTTGTCAAAAAAAAAAAAAGCTGGACTGTAATTTTAAACAGCAATGCCCCAGTAAGCCACTGGAGCGAAAGGGTCCCATCAACTTCGCGTTTCGCAAGATGGCAAATCGCATTGATTCAGCAACAGAGAGGGAAAATTGGAATTAGCATCGGACGTCAAAGCGAGCTTCGTTTGCATTTCGATTTCATTTACCTTTTATGCACAAAAATGTTTATCTGTTTAGCGCTTTTCTTCAATGTACTGCATCACCGTTACTTTTGTGTAAGGTAACTGGTTATACAAGTCCGTAAAACTCTAGTACGGATATGGTTCGTAATTCGGCTTCCCAGACGAGACATCAAAAATGTAGTATCCCATATTTAAGATCGGATTTTGAAATACGCTCATGTTTATTCGGTACATTGATATTGGTAAATTTTGGTCACATGGTACCTATATAGTAATCGCGGTCAGGTGGTCATATTATGTTGCCGAAGAGCGCGAATGGGAAGGCGTTTACGGAGGTTATAAAAATTCTGAGGCGACTGTTAGCCTGGTATGTACTCGCTTTGCCTAGCTGATGCAGGGGATTGAGGAGTTGAGCATGTATGTTTATATGTTAATAAATGTGTGTATGCGTTTAAATAAAACGGAAAACAACAAGGAAAATATCACGAATGTAGGGAAACAAGAAAAATAAATAAGGCTTTAGATTTTTATTTTCAGCATGCAGCGATTTGGTCCTTCTGGGAACTTGTTCTAACTTTCACGCTGAGCTTTCGACTTCAATTAATTATACAGTGCTTGTTTTATATCGGTAATGTTTCAGTCCGGAGTAATTATGCCATCACAGAAACCGGTCGACACATTTACATGGTACATACGTTATGCTAATATTCTCTAATGTACATAAAACATTCCAGAGTATTTAAATTATGTTGTGGGTTGAAATATGAAAACATCCAACGCAGTGGTTCTTGAAAAGGAATAACGATATAGTAATGTGCGATGCCAAATTATTTGTAACGTACCAGATTTCAATCTCATAGAATAATCAACAGTAGTGTAGCTAAATTGGAAAAACTTCAACCTCTCATATCATTGGTGCATTACAATATACTATATTTGCTTGCTTTGTCCTTATATTTTGTAGCAAAGACCACCTTAATTAGCCAATTATGAAATTGGTGTTTTGCAGATTAGAATGTTGAATGTCAACCTATTTATAATATCAATGCAACTAAGCGATTCATACTCATCAAAACGTCTAATTTATATGTTTCTCTCTTTCTCCCACTCCCTCTCTCTCTCCCTCTGCGTGGTGTCACGATTAGCTTTCGTATTTTAGGTTTCATCTCTATGTTATACCTGAAGAAATAAACACACACATATAATATAATATAATATATATATATATATATATATATATATATATATATAAGTTCACGTTTAATGTAAAATTATACTTTTGAGTAGAACTTTCATTTCACTTAATACGTCAATGTATCTATTTCGTTGTCTTGGAATCTAATATGACTAATTATAATAAATAGAAGTAATAAAATAGTATTGCTTGACTTTCTATTTTGAAAAATGTAGTGAAGTACCCAATGGTGAAGATGTAGGTCTACCAACAATACGCATATCAAATGTAGCAAAATGTGAATATACTCAATTTTTGTCTCTTTAAAAGGGCTTTTTCAGCATATAAGATGTTTCTGATAAAAATCCAGTTTTAAAGCCATAAATTTGGGGAAAATATCTCGGAATGTATTGTACTGTTAATTATCAATAGCACACACCATTCTTCTAGAATTATTGAGGATAAACACAAAACACAAGCTGATGTAAAACATAGAACATTGCACTGATGTACTAAAATGTTATGTAGTCGTTTTGCGTATTCATTTATATGTTCCTTTTAAGGCCAACAAACACATGCCGAATGATGAATTACATGCTATTATCACTATTGTCTCTTTTTGTACTTTCATTGACCTTTATGTTAATTCTGGTGTTACTTCAATTATTAAGTTCTTGATAAATTTAAAGATATAAAATTAAAATTTAAAAACTTATTTTAAAGAATTTAAAACCCTTTTAGGTGCCTAAATGTTCATTTCTAATAGCATAAAATTAGAGGTATAGTAGTCATGAAAGATTACCAACATTTGAACAAGTGGTTCGCTGGCTTTTGGACCTCACGGAGGCTATGATTAGCACCGTCACTTCAGCAACCTAAATGTAAAAAAAGAAACAGTTTTAAAACGTTACGCCTGTCTTCATTGTTTCCCAGTTTTAGTTGTTTTAATAATTTATCATGAAGTACCTTGAAGGACACTTAAGGATGTAATTTGTGGACCGCCCGCGATTTACTTCCAAAGGGTTTCTAAACGTGCTGAAGGGTCGCAGCAAGTTAGAGACAAACCAAGTGCTTGCCAAAACCGAGACCAGCTTGAACACTTACGAGATAGATTGTGAACCTTTCTAAAAGGCGTGAAGGAGACAAGTTTGTCGAGACGCAAATTAGTTAGTTGGGAGGTGTTGCCATCGTGAGATTCTCTGCCAGATGACATTAGTTTGCATTTCAGAGACATGTGTGTCCAATTACAATGTCGAGAAAATAACAACATCTCAGAACCTATGTGTATTTGTTTATCCATGCCATTACCCAATGTTAATCCGTGGGATAATAGCTTGTTAAATTTAGTCTTACTTTCATTCACACTTAGTGCATCGATGACGGACTTGTGGCAGTGCGCTTCAACGTACAGTGCAAGAACTACCATCCGCTTCTAGAGAATTCATCCAATTTCTACCCTTCATTAAAAGAACACAGCACTTTGTATATGCAGTTATCGCATTCTACTTCATAATAAATCCCTAGATTAATTCAGTTAGGTATTGACTCAAGGTACAAAATGTCTGAAGTTTCCTAACTCTATCCACGGCATTACGGTTAGTAAATCCCGTTATTAACCGAAATAAAATGGCATGCTTTATGGTAGCTAATTAATACTCATACAAATAAACATAAGACAGGTATGTGAAGAAAAGATTTTGCACTAATGGAGGTATCTGGTTGAAAATATCAGTTTTTACAATTATATGAAACCAGGACTAATGAGGCGAAGTGCATATTGTTCAATAAAACCTACTATCATTCTTCAACTTTGGTTACGGCAGAAGTTTATTTATTAATTCGTTTTAGTAAGGCTTACCAATCTTGCAATCCTAATTTTGTATTCCCATTATTTCAAAATATTCTCATCAAGAAGCTATTATGTAAGTTATTTATTTATGTATCCGTATAAACCAACGTATCGGTGGAATTTTGTCCAAAAATGGTCAAAATCAATTTTCGGATTTTTAATATTATAGTCTGTTTGTACTTCCTAGTTTTTTGTTCTGCTTCTTTCAGCATTCCAATAGCTGTGATATGTATGAAGTAATTCAGAAATGTAAAAGTTGGTGCGCATGTTATTTCCTTGAAACTCCGATTTTCAATTTTTCCCACCATCTTGCTCATATGATGCAAACCACAATCAATTTTCCTGAAATTTTCAATATTGTAGAAGTATTGAAAAATAAAATATATTTGGGGTTTCTTTAATATAACGCTTGTTGAAAAGAGTAATACGCCTAAAAAAGAATACACTGGGTTCAATAATTATGCCATAATACGGAAGTAGGTATGAATTAAAATAAAGCATAGAAGTTGCCAAGGGTTTAAAACATGGATGCAACTAGTTTCGCATTCTATTTAATATTTACATGGAACAAGTGTTGCAGATGAGGTACAGGAAGTGTTCAAGAATGGGTGTGCCAATTGATAATTTTAACCTGCATTCTCTCCTCTTCGCTGATGATCAATGATTGCATCAACCAGCAAGATATGGAATACATGTTTCGAAAACTAAAACTAGCATACGAGATGTGGGGTCTCAGAACAACTTTATTAAAATTAGATATAGTATACTTCCAATTATTCGAGTGCGGATTGTCTGGTTTGCGAATTATCCATTCATCATAAAAAGTTGCATTGTTTTATCCAGGAAACAGCACTAAGGACCCACTGTGTGACAATTAGTTGCTTAAACGACCCCCGCGGGAACAATAGATTATCGTTAAGTCTTGACTTTAAAACAAAAATTAGAATTAACTGAAAGATTTGAGAAGGGGGAAACTGCTGCAAAAATAAGTGTTGATTATGGTATTGTTTGCAAACTGTTTGGGGCATTAAGAAGAATTTGCAAAGGTAATTCTACAGCACCTTTTTCAGTCAAATTCCTAAATCCCCGTGACCAGATACTCATAACCTAAATCCGAATTGGACATATAAAACTTACACACTCCTATATCCTCTCTAAAGAAGAGCCACCACAATGCATAAGCTGCAATACAAGAAGTAGTATCCAGCACATAGTCGAGCACTGCCCGCGCTACCAAATCTACAGGAAAAAACTCAAGATTCCAGACAACCTAAAACTGTCAATGAAGGATTCAAGCTCATGTCTTAGACTGATACAGTTTTTTAAATGCACCAAATTGTATGATAAATTATTGTAGAACAGCTTCACAATGCAATCTCACTGTACAATGTATGTAATTTTGTTAAATATTTTAGCTTGGGAAATATTGTAAAGTTAATGTACTGTAAAATGTTTTTAAAGTCGCTATAAGACCTTGCAGTTAGGCGACTTAAATGCATTGGCAAAAGAAAGAAGGGGGAAAAAAGAATTTGCAGAAAATACAGGATTTTGCCAGGAACAGCTATTCTAATTTTGGACCACCTGCACGAAAAAGCATGAAGAGATCTACATACAAGAATTGGGTGCTGCTCTTTTGCAATTGTTTAGGTAAAAACGAGCAGAAGGTGTGTGTGTCATTGTTTTATTGTTTATAATTTGTCATTGTGTCGAAAAGGCTAAATTTTTCATAGAGCTCTAGAGCTAGAGGCAGAATCTCTTATTTGCATATGTATGTTGTGCCTTAAAAGTACTAAATTACAGGTTTCTCGATTACTTGTACTTTTCTATTATTCGTGTCTCTTCTCTCCCAGATTAACCCCAATAATCAGGAGTAAATGGTTTAGGAGAAAGACTAACTGATATTCATGTGGGAAACAAAATAGTTACGCACTGCATAGAATTTCAATACTTAGAGACTATCACAATAGAAATGGTAAAGTAAAATGAAGATATTACCACAAAAGTGGCAGTAGATAAAACTGTTACTAGAGTGTTGCAAGCCCTCCTTTGGAACAATTCACTGAGTCAGGAAATAAAGAAAATAATCTTTCACAGTGTGGTGAAAAAATAGCACAGGTGGTCCAACAGCCATCCTTGAGGGTCCCTGATATAGGGCAGAGATGTAGGAATTAACTATGAGACGGGGCAAAATAAGAACTGTGCAGATATATTTTATGAGAAGTTTACAACTCACAAGGCTCGAAAATGTGCGAATAAGGAAGTATGAAGAGGGCAGGAATTCAATAATAAAATACTAGAAATGAAGGCACTTCAGCGGCATGGATATATAAAACGAATGGAAGCAATGAGATGGCCTAAGAAGATGCTGGAATGTTGCCCCAAAATAAAATTTAAAAGAGGACGTTCAGTGCTGGCGTGACAAACATATATTAAAGAAGCTATGGAAGAAAAATGACTTAACGATGGAAACTGAACAAACCGAGGATTATGACAATCCTAAATGGAAAACCCAACTGGATAAAATCCATAAAATAAGAAGATATTGATTGTGCATTAAATATTTTATAAATGCATAAAATAAAGGAAGGCCTGACATTAATATTTGGAATTCCTTAGAACATTCCCCCAAAATTACAAATTCAGAGCTATTATGGCTTAATGGTGTAGAAATTAAATTCGAGACAGAAATCTGTAATTGTTCTTCGCGAGGAGCATTTTGAAAGTGAAAATTAGTTACATTAGTAAATAGGCTCCCAAAATGGTTCAGCTTAGAATTAACAAATTTGGTATTTTATATGTAGTGCATTAGCCATTTGTCACATAAAATTATTCACTTTGATAATTTCACTGATGAGCTGCCTAAGTGGATTAATTTATATAATTTTTAGTAAATCTTTGACAACCGCGGTGGGAGTTTTCCACTTCATTTCTGTCTGAAGAGTATTACAACATATCACGCGCTGTGCTTTCATTATTCACAGAGAAATAAAAACAACAAATCATTTCATTACAAAAGGATGCCGCAAGAAGCAATGAGATGAAATCTGCACATGGTATCTATTAACAGAGAGCTATATTTGTAGAATTGGCGGAACAATTATTAACATTCAGTGCCGAGAAGAGGGAAAAGCCCTTTGAAAAGGGCGGAACCAGTTAATGCTGAATGGTTCTTTTTTTGCTACGATTAACAAGCTTATAATGCTTATGAGAGCAAGCCGCAGCTGTGGAACGTCAGCGACGTGACCTTTGCTCCTGCAACACAATCACGTTCAGAGAGCTATACCCAACTTCAATTAATCCATAATCCAAGCGCATTAGAGTGAACAGGACTACGACGCGGGATATGAAAAAATTGGCGTCCAAATTGCTTGCAATTAGAGGCCGTTCGCACGCTGCCAGCGGCAATGCTATTCGGTGCACTAAATGTTAATAACGTATTAGCGAAGATTAAACGAGGCTTATGCAATTCGTAGCTGGCTACTGACACCAGAATCTGCACACAGGTGGTCCTTTTTCACCTGTTCAGGCGATTTTGATGTCATCACGATTCACAAAATTGTGTGAGAGGAAGATAACATGGAATCGTTCCGATATAATGGAAGTGGATTATTTGTAAAGAAACACTAAATAGCCTATGCCACGCCCATTTCCAATTCCTTAACTGGTTCCAACTCTCCACATAATGTTTGGCGTTTCCTTGGCTCCTGAATCTGAAGCATAGGTAAAATATTTTAGTGTTACATATTTGAAATAAAATCAATGCAAGAATATCATCCACTGAACTGAAGTGGATCGTCCTTCCTTCCACTGAAATGTTTAGTGCTCTTCCCCGCTCATGATGAAGATAAAAGAATAATCTTTTGCAGGAATAGTTTGTATTTGTATACAAACTATAGTTTGTAAGAATAGTTCGACTGGCCGCGCCGTGGCCGAGTGGTTAGACCACTAGCCTCTCACCTAGACGGCCGGGGTTCGATCCCAAGCGACCGCATGTGAGATTTGTGGTGGACAAAGCGGCGCTGGGGCGGGTTTTCTACGGGTACTCCGGTTTCCCCCGCCATCGCATTCCACCGGTGCTCCATCGTCATTCATGTATCATCAGTGTCACCGCCTGCGATGCCATTAGTAGTTAAAGCGGGCGTTAAACACTACCAAAAAAAAAAAAAAATAGTTCGAGCTAGAGAAAGTTATGTGAATGGAACATAACAGACTTTTTCATTCAAATTCCAAATTTACTGAACTGCCCAAAATAGTTGGTCATTGTCACAGAAGGTCGCCCTCCGTGGTATAGTGGTTACCATGCTAAGGGTCGCGGGTTCAAACCCGGCGGAAGACGATGTATAAAACCCTTAGCATAGCTTCCTTCGGAAGGGAAGTAAAGATGGGGGTCCCGCACGTAAAAGAACCTCAAGCCTGAAAGAATAGGTCTCTGAGCAAAATTAAGCGGTCTTTAACGACCAACATAGAATAGGACGCTAAGAACCATAGCAGTTAAAGAGCTTCCATAAATAAAGCTCAATTTAAATTTGTCACAGAAGGCCCAGACACTTCCTTAACATTTCCGACATGGTAGTAATGAACGTCTTTTCGTTTATTTTATGAGGAGATTTTAATTTAGTGCCTATGTAGTGTTCACTCCTAAGTAGGGCTGAATATCGCAAGCTACGAGATCTGCTCAACAAGGATCAGACATGAACTCGGTGCACTTCTCTGATAATGTCTCAAATTATAGGGCGTTTTGAGTTTGTGCATTCACCGCATGTAATATCCATCTGTGAAGCAAGATTGTAGCGCATCTCTGCAATTTTTCTCTGTATAAGGCTCTAGATTTTTGCAATTCTTGAAAACACTGTACACCATCTTGCGTTTAAATTTGCGCATTCCTGCCGCTACATCTATAATATGAACTCTAAAATCTAGATGATAACCTCTTTAATATTTGCACCTCCCTTTGCCCTACAATTTATAAACCTGGAAAGTTATTCGTGAATTTGTCATCATCCTGTGTATAACTCCAAATCTGAAACTGAGATTTTTACTTTAGATTTCCCTTTGAAAATTCCTAAATCATAGTATGCTTTATTTGAGTTATCTGCTTTGATTAAGGTCGACAATTTCTTTAAGCAAGCTCACCATAGAGATTTGTTTAAATATTGCGAACATAATTAATTACGGCCTATTGTCAGATTTCTTTGCTTTATTTGAGTTATCTGCTTTGATTAAGGTCGACAATTTCTTTAAGCAAGCTCACCATAGAGATTTGTTTAAATATTGCGAACATAATTAATTACGGCCTATTGTCAGATTTCTTATAGCACAGAAATAATTTGCATGTGATAACAGGGTGAAGTCACCCCCTACGTGATGTAATGATTACCATACTAACTTCAAATACCCAAGATCGGGGGTTCAAACCCGGCGGAAGACGATGGATTTTTTTCCGGCGTAAAAATCCTTAGTATGGCTTCCTTCGGAAGGGAAGTAAAGCCATTGGCCCCGTATCGTAGATTTACTGGTATTTAAGTTCAGTATTTTCCAAGTATGCGACACAAAGATTTTTAAGAAAACCCCCCACCCCTAACTACCCTTTACATGGAATATTTTTCGAAAATTTCGATTTTCTCAAAAAAGGCTCCAACGATTTTGATTAAAATATCGTATATTGAAAATATTTATAAGGCAAATAAAATGCATATCTTCAATTTACTGGGAATAGCCTCTGAAGATAGCTTTATTCTGGATGGATTTTGTGGAATTTTGCATAACTGTAAACCGTAAGAAACAGAAAAACCTTACTGCTCAAAAATTGTTATTGGTTTCAGTTTTAAAATACTTTTACTTTTCTCATACGGGAATTTGTTAACTCTTGGTAATACAAAGAAAGGAACTTCAATCACAGAGAACCAGCTTTTTAATAGATTTAATTATCGCTTTAGTCTGCGGAGGTATCTTATTTCCCTTCTATTTGCAAGAAAGGCAATAAGACTATTTCTGCTATTTTTATTTTCTCTATACGTGCTATGTACATGATGTATAGATAAGGTATTGCACTCCACCAAAAAATTCGATACCGAGAAGTAACCGGAAATATATGTTTTAGGGTCCCCTGTATCCAAAAAAAGCATTTTCAGAAAAAGGTCCGTGTGTATGTGTCCGTGTGTCCATGTGTCTGTGAACACGATAACTCAAAAACGAAAAGTAGCTAAAATACCAAACTTGGTATTTAAGTTTAGTATCTTCCAGGGATGCGACACGAAGATTTGGAGAAAAGTCCCCCCACCACCAGCTACCCTTTACATGGAACTTTTTTCGAAAATTTTGATTTTTTAAAAAATGGCTCTAACGATTTTGATTAAAATATCGTATATTAAAGATATTTACCTGACAAATAAAATGTATATTTTGAATTTTCTGTGAATAGCCTCTGAAGACTACTTTATTCTGGGTAAATTTTACGGAATTTTGCATAATTGCTAAACCGTAAGAGATGGACAAAAATTTACCACACAACAAATATAGAGCATATTAAAACACACAATTGATGTTACATACATTTTTTTCGTGGAGTTGATTGTTTTTGAGATATTCCTTGTTTTTGGTTTCAGCTATAAAAACTTAATACTTTTCTCATACAGGACTTTGTGAACTCGTGTCCATGCAAACAAAGAAATTTCAGTCACAGAGCAACCAGCTTTTGATTATCACTTTAACCTATGGTACCCTCTTATTTCGCTTCTACTAACAAGGAAGCAAGTAATAAGACTATTTCTGCTAATTTTTGCTCCATTATAAGAAATAGAATAATTTGTTGCAGTGATATAGAGAAAGTCATGTGAATAGAACACATCAGATTTTTTTTTATATTAGCATGAATTTAAATAGAAGAATTTGTACCAATAATTTGTTCAGAGATATAGAGAAAATCATGTGAATGGATTACATCAGATTTTTTCATGGTGTTATCCGATGTTATATGTTAGTAAAATGGATTATTACGATCGTCTATCCTCCGCCGCTTTGTGCACCAGAAATCTCACATGCGGACCGTCCAGGCGAGAGGTGAATGGTGTGACCGCTCGACCACGGCGAGGTAATGACTTCCAGAAAACATCACCATTTTACATTGTTAATGTGACTAGAGATTATTTCTTGCACACAAAATACTTAAGGAAAATATCCTATGAGTAATGTCATCTGTGAAGGTTAAACTTTTAGGGAAACGTGGCTTCGACAAAACATGTAGAAACGTGGCATGTCAAGAAAGCTACTGCGCTATTAAAATGTTCCTCTATTGGCAGAAGTGACAGGTATAGACAATAATGGACAGTATAGGCAGAGAGAGGCGGCTCGCCCCCCATCTAGGCGGCCCGAATTCGATCCCAAGCGCCCGCACGTGGGATTCGTGGTGGACGAAGCGGACTCTGGGCAGGTCCTCTCCGGGTCCTGCGGTTTCCCCTGCCATCATTCCACCATTTACTCCATTATCACCTTTGCAATCATTGCTTTCATTAACATTTCATATCATCCACTTCTTCATGTTCATGCCTGCCTATGGGCCGACCCCTCCTAACAAGTTCTCCATTCTTGGTTTGTGCCGTAGGATCCCCGACAGGCTTCTGACCCATAGTTATTGGCTTTTAAGTCCTAGGAGGATGTCAGTCCTACAAATACAGGGACAGTAAGTCGATTACGAAACGAAACGATAGGCAGAACAACGATCTGATCTTCAATGGAAAAAGCAACATCAATCACTATTGAGCCTCGAAGTAATGGATTTTCATTATTTTCATTGTAAACAGCATGGTGTACATTTAATTTATGCAAATATGAGTTCGAAGAGTAAATGCAAACTATTATATATCTGTTTGTTTAATAATTGATTAGTATTTACATATCGCCAGTTGTCGCACATTGCGAGAGGAACAAATAAAACAATGTTATTCTTTAAATAACGCACTTATTGAAATAAAGTATTCCAAATAAGCTACCAACAGCCGCAAAAGTGGTGCAAAGGGAAACCTGAGAAAGATGTATGCCACAATTTCAATAAAACTACATAGAACCATGTCTTTAGGATAGGAGTAAGTTAGTTGGATTCGTGCAAATTTTTCAGATAGAAGGAAAAGGAAACCATCTTATATGCAGCATTTACGTGACTTGCTTTAAATACTTACTTAAATAAACTTTTTACCAAAGATTCTACCTCAGCTAATCGAGATAAGCATGAGCAGAATTACCTTATTGCTTAGCTTCTTTAAATAGAAGGGAACTAAGGGAAAGCGATAGTCAAATATTTAAAAAGCTGTCGCTATGCGACTGTCATTGAAATTCGCTTATGTGCATGGCCAGGAGTGAAACAAAAGAAAGACGGACGATTTCCTGTTTGAGAAAAATTGAAGCCAATAATAATCAATATTTCGAAAATAGTAAACTCCACAATAAAAATAAATGGGACATAATTTGTGTGTTTTGACGAGATCTACATTTTTATGTAGTAAATTTTTGTCTATTTCTTACGATTTATTTATGCAAAAGTTATTCAGAACGAAGAGGATGTCAGAGGCAATTCCAAGGAAATCCATTTTATCTGTTATCTAAATATCCTTAATATACATTTTAATCAAAATCCTTAGAGCCACTTTTGAAAAAATAGCAATTTTCAAAACATTTTTTATATAAAGGATATTCTGAGGTGGGGATTTTCTTGAAGATCAAGTTGCATCTTTGAGAGATACTAAACTTAAATACAAAGTTAGGTATTAACAGACTTTACGTTTTTGAGTTATACTGCCCATGCGCTCACACACACCCACATACAGGGACCTTTTTTTCTAAAAATGCTTTATATGGATTCAGGAAGTCTCAGTTTTGAGTTTTTGGGTGGAATACAATACCTTCTCTGCCTATTATGTACATGGTACACAAGTGCTAGAAAAAGTAAAAGCTGCCTCTGAAGAACACTAGTTATTATTACTATTATTATTATTATTATTATTGCCAGGGATTAAGAAAATTATTAACTACTAATAAAACAAACTATACTGTCTCAGTCATGTGCTCTGAAAAACAAAAGACGGGACCTTAAGAACTGAAATATTCTTTTTCAATCTTGGAAAGCTTAAACATAGATTATTGATATTTGCGAAAAGGAAAACGCAAAAATATGTATTGGACATAAGTTGCATATTTTAAGAGGAGCTTGAAGTGTCATGTATATTGAAGCTAGTTTATGATTTTCGAGTCAATCCAGATTTCATGCAATTAAATAAAGAAACAACGAAAATAAACAAAGGGATAATAATCTTTTTATCATCTAGTTTTACTCATTCTTATTTATTACTTTCATTGATTTAGTGTTGTGCGACGGTGTCCAATGTTTACTTTCTCTGCACATACTATGTACATAGTGATACCGAGATTTCATCGGAAATATATGTTTTAGGGTCCCCTGTATCCACCTTTTCACAAAGAGGTCCGTGTGTTTGTTTGTGTGTGTGTGTGTGTGTCCGTGAACACGATAACTCAAAAACGAAAAGTCGGTAAAATACCAAACTTGGTATTCAAGTTTAGTATCTTCCAGGGATGCGACACGAAGCTTCTGAGAAAAATCCCCCTACCCCAAACTACCCTTTACATGAAACTTTTTTCGAAAATTTTGATTTTCTCAAAAATTGCTGTAACGATTTTGATCAAAACATCATATATTAAAGATATTTACCCGACAAATAAAATGTATATCTTGAGTTTTCTGGGAATAGCCTCTGAAGACTATTCTGGAGGAATTTTACATAACTGCTAAACCAAAAATGTAGAGCACTTAAAAACACACATTTCCAGGTGAGAAGCCAGCTCGCTGACCATTAGACCACGGAGGCAGTCGTGTCCAATTTGCGCGCCGATTTTCAAACCTCTTGTATTTACATTAGGGATCGAGAGAGAATACATACCAGATATTGTATATGGAATGTTATGTTAACTCAGAGAATCTTCGCGCCATTACTGCTCGCGAAGTTAGAACCTAAATAGTTTAATGTTGGTAACACGAAAGCCTGATTACAGGCGGATGTTCTGCAGCTGTTATTTTGGGGTATCTGCATATTGCCATTCGTTGGGACGCAGTATTTTAAAATAGCCTTTATATAAATATTTTGTGTATTTCAGGAGACGAAGGAAGCAAACATTCAGATTGTTTGCTTTAAACATAGCGTAAGGCATGCCAGGAAGTAGTGAAGGTCGCTCTGCAGATTATGCCACTTTAGTTAACGCTTCACTGCACGACGTTCCAGACACATCAATGTCAAGGTCGCTGGGTGCAGCGTTGTTATAACATTGCTGCAGTAAGTGGATCTTTGGGGTGTAAAGACCAGCATACAACACCTTTCATATAGTTCCTAAAATCCTTCATTAACTCGCAAAAAAGACACACTCAAATATATTTGAAATACAATAATTCCCTTTAGAAATAAGGCAAATTTAATTTCGCTGATGTAGAGAGATAGAAGCTATTAGTAGTAACTTTATTGTTCATCACTGGAAGAAATGTATTCCACACAAAATTAGATACCGAAGTTTCACCAAAAATGCACATTTTAAGGCTCCCTGAACCGAAAAAATACATTTTTTAGGAAAATGTTTATGGTCTACGTGTGGAAAAAGGTGATTAAGCACCAAACTTCGAATTTAAGTTCAGGGTCTTCAAAGAATGGGCATCAAGACTTCCTATCCCAAATATTTTCATATAAATAAGCTTCCTTATATTTATTTTATCAAAAATCGCTTTGATTTAATCCCATATGCTGATCATATTTGTAATACACACGAAACGTCAGCATAAATGTTGGGAGAATAGCCCTGAATTACCTTTGTATAGCTGGTAAACATGAGAAGTAGAAAAAATGTACTATAAAAATGTAGATCTTATTAAAACATACAACTAATGAGGATATAAAAAAGTAAAGAAAAGAACCAGTCCGAAGTATTCTTTATTATTTTTTTGTTCATATAAAATACTTATGCTTCTTTCTAGTGGTAGGGCACTATTTGTTTTTCTCGTGATCATGCAAACAACAGAAATTTCAAAACTATCACATAAGATCTACATTTTTGAAACCTGCCCCCTTCTTATACCTGTGTATGTGCAATGAAAGCTTAGTTTGATCAAAAAGAGGTTGACAGAAGAATAAACATTTTTAAGAACAGTTTGTATAAGAGTGAGTAGACGAAGTAGTGAATGCAGCGCATCAGAATTTCATGAAGACATTACGCCAGGCCCGTGCAAGAACAGATATATTAGCACAGAGCCGCTGCAGCGGCAAAGAACCCACCTTACTGGCAACAGAATATTAAACCATGCTCCGTAAGAGTGGTCGCCCTAAGCTGATGGCTTGCTAGTCGCGTGAATCACGTGACTGACCTTTTTGCGACTCTAGTTTGGTCAAGGGCAAGAGCTGAGTCCTACGGGCAAAGCTTGCACAGGCGTATTCGGCTCTGTAAACCCTTCTAGCTAAGAGACAAAATGGATCCTCGTTTTGGTTTACATCACGAAACGGAAGTGTAAAAGCTCTTGTTCTTTTCTATTTATTCTCTGACTCCTTCCGTGGTCAAGCGGTCAGCGAGCTTTCCTACGGAGGTCAACTTCGATTCATGGCTGGAGCAGGAAGTTTCGTCAGTCAAAAACATTCCCTATAGAGTGTGGAAGCATACATGTCAGAATGAATGTGAGTATTTCTGGGCTGAACAAGTGCTCTACTATCACAATCAGTCCAATCCAATCCTTCTGTTTCAGATGTTATTGTATATTGGAGGATAGAACTTGTGGGAAAAAAAATCACTTTTAAGCGTTGCAGCAAGCTTTAAAATGCTTCCACATTCTAGCTTCTTTTTGCAGCTGTTGCCCAAGGATTTTCAGGCATTTTATCGCTTGGGCAGATGGTGTTCCAACCGACGGTGTAAACTCATTAACCTTCGACAAGCGGTTTGTCCTGACTGTCCATTAGCGCGATCGCCGACACTTGAGTGTTGATCAATATAACACCCCAACACACTGCAAATTGCGTTAGCAGCTCCCGAACCCTCCACCTGCCGAGATCTATCTTCACGACTAGACTCATGTTAACTATCTTAAGTAATCAGTATCACGTGCGTTACGGCTAATTTATCATAATTGCTACTTAGCAAGGATAACGAGCCTTTAACCTATGGTATTCTGAGTGGGCGTCGCTGCAAATTGGAGGCGCATTATTTACTCTTCAGAGTTTTCTTCCTTTAACCAAAAGAAATAAGGTAGGTGCACATAGATAGGTGTAATTAGTAGCAGTTCCTTGTGTAATTAAAGATAGATTTTTATACAGTAGCATTATATAATAACATTAATGCATTAGAAATTCATAGTTAGATAAAATTACAAATAATCATGGAAATTTCCGGTTGTTTACTGCTTATTCAACACATGTGTTCGATGGTTTCATAAATAAAGAGCTAGGAATTGACGCGATTATACCGTCTATCACAGGTTGTTCCAGTTCGACTCGTCTGAGCCAGAATACACGAGCGTACGCAGCTACGCACGGCTGGAGGGGGTGCATAGTAGCCAACATGTCACTGGACAAAGATTTTACCACAATGCTACTTCATTTCTAGCATTTGATTAAGCCGGAATGATAGTTTACTCCCAATGCTCCATCGTATTGCATGTTGGAGGTAGGCCCCTGTGAGTCGCGAGTTACTCACTGCGCTTTTGGCGCGCACTCATACTGGAATAACAGTCTAAGAGTAGAGCTGAGCTGTAACGCACAAATGCTTCAGTGAAGCATTGGAAAGCAAGGCTAGTTAGAGAGGAGCCTAAGAAGGTTTGATTGCAGCTTCATAAAAGTTATTAAGATTTTAAACACTTGGTTCAATGACTTGGTTCACAAGCAGTACAATATTACAATGTCAACCATAACGGCAGTTATTGTTAAATATCACTGCATATCTCCTTACTGTGCATTTAATAAAATGATTGCTTTTAGTGTCGGATTGGGTATCAACAACCTTTGTTTTGAATTAGCAAAATGTCTAAAATGTGATTGGTTTGATTCAAAGTTACATATTTTCGTTTGCTCAGCTTTACTGGTTCTGAAGTTTAAAATCCATTTCCTGCAAAACTGATGACCGACAATTTCTCTTTTTGTAGTGGAACCCTCATGTTATGTAAAACTGAAAAGTAAGCCAAAGATGATGAAGATGCATCTATCGACAGCTACAACAGCATTCTAATATCATAAACATATTAGTAAATTTATTTAAATGATTCGCATCACAACGCCACATTTTACATTCTATTGAAGAGCGTCACAAAAAGAAAACTAAATTCAAGGATAAACTTTACTATATATGATTTGGATATTTTCAATTTAATGTAGTTTTTAACGTCTTGAAAACTTAGGAAATATTTAGAAAAGATCTTCGCTCCGAAAGAGATTTCCCTTGGATATACCACACAATACTGGACATATATTTCAGCTACAATTTTGAAAAAGGAATGGTGATATACAATGTTAAATGAATTGATGGGAAGATTAAGTCTCCACCGTTGGTTCGTTTGATGGCTAAGTACTTACTGCTTGGCATATAAAAGACATATTAAGATAGTAACCATTGTACACTTTTCAAATTTTGAAACTGTTATCACAGTACATTTCATCAAATCAGTCATCCAAGACACACTTGACAGATTTCATTGTGGGTTTGAAGAAAGTTTTTTCATTATTCTTTTATGAAAACAGCACCAAAGCACACCGAACCTTGAGCCTTCAAATAACGCAACTTCATATCCATGCACATGCTTTTAATTTGTATATTGAATCAACCACATTAGCAGAAATAAATCATCACGTAATCAATATAGGTAATTAATAATCCACATGAACAGTGTAAACAAGCAAATGGATTAGATGAGAAAGGGTAACAGACGAACAAACACAGATGAATGTGAAATAAGTACAGCAGCTGGAAAAAAAAAAAAAGCGGGCGTGCACTATGTCTCTCTGAACAGCATAAACAAAAAGTCAGCTAATACCAAACTTGGTATTTTATTTCAGTATCTTCCAAGGATGCAACCGAAGATTTTCAAAACATTTCCCAACCTAAACTACTCTGTTTTTAGATCTTTTCTTGAAAAATGAAATGTGTTGATTTTACTTTCAGTAAATTTTTTGTTAATTGTTCATTATGAATTAATTCTGCATAACTGGTAAACTGAAACACACAGACATGCCTAACTGTAAAAAAGCAAGTCTCTTTAAAGCATACAATAAAAATTTCCCAGGATACTCATCAATGTTTTGAATTTTTAAATGCTTATAGTTTTCTCAAATGGGAGGTCATTCATCTTTTTTTTAAAAAAAGTGAAATATTTGCTAAGAGAACGAAATTTCAAAGCCATCACACAGCGATAAAATTGTTGATTATATACAAGGAAATATGTAATAAAAACCATTTATTCAACCGTTTTTCCATACTAACATAAAGTAGATAGAAGAATAAGCTTTGTAAGAATGGTTTTTTAAAGAATGGGTATAAAAAAGAAAAGTGAACGTAAGATCAATTTTAATTTCTCTACCACGTATGTTAAATAGGGAAGTATCATATTCCACCAAAAATTTGACACCGAGATTGCACCGAAAATACACTTTTGAGTGTCCCTAAATAAAAAGCAATTTTTAGAAAAAAAAGTCTGTGAACAGAAAACTCAAAATGAAAAGTCGGTTAAATGCCTAACTTAAGCTCAGCACCTTCCAAGGTTACCAAACTAAAATTGCGAAGAGAATCCGCCAATATTTCTCTAAATGTTAATTTTTCAAAAATGTCACTAATAATTTTCGTTAAAATAGAACATGTTCCTTTAAAAACATATATTTTGAATTTTCTGGGAATAGCCTCCGAATCCCTCTTCACTCTGGATGAATTTCGATACCAGACATAAAAGTACGCATAGCCAGCAGATAGATCACCTAGGAGACCGAGAAAGAAATTGCGGGACTCTTAATTCTGTTTGGAACAGGACACAAGTCTAATAAAGCGAAAAGAAGAGAAGAGTTTTTACCAAACTAATGTTTACGGAGAAAAAAAAAGAAAAAAAAAAAAGCAAGCACTATACGATCCGAAAATTCTCTAGATGGCTCGCCGTTCTAAACATCTAGCAACGAAGGTTAGCAGGTTGGCGAGTAATTCTTGGAGCACCGTGAAGGTATCAAACTGTTCCAATGTTCGTGATGCCCCGCAAGAGTACAGGGCGAGCATCCCGGGCCAGGGATGCCTTAATCCGGAGGATGGGGAAGAGTTGGTCCAGCAGCAGGAGGGTGGCGGGAGGTCAGGGTCGCACAGTATCGATCTCATTGCGGCAACTCTGAGGAGCACAAGTACACATTCATCTCAAGGCAGGGTGGCAATTAACCCTTTGCAGCCCTTCATTATAGTAAACCGCTCCGCACAATAAAACCACATTATTTGTTGTTGCACAAAGAACTTCACCGTTGTCGTTTAAAGGAAACCTGTTTACTTTCCTGCAGGAACTCTCGCTCCAGACTTCGTCTCAAGTCCTTATTTACCCTGCTGCTTCGGCTTGCATGCCTTCAAGGGGGCAGAACAATACAAATAACGTGGAGAAGCAGTTTTTATTCAAACATGTGCGTAGTTTAATCACTGTTGTCAACTCTTGCTGATGAAAAGTGTCAAAAAGGTCAAACACGGCTAGGTATAGAACGACTTAATAGTCATATGTGTGCAAAATATTTTTCACATTAAGGTGATACATCTGTGAAATTTGACAAACACTTGTCAAAAATTAAAAGAATATTTTTATAATAAAATAACCTGTATTTTAAACTTTAAGAAAATATATTGTTTTTCTCAGTTGGCGCACTTGAACTACCAATTAACTCAGCTTTAAATGGACAGGTGCATTCTTATTAATAGACGCTCCAAACTTAAAAACGTGTTTCCTCACAAACATTTTCCATGCTCAGAATGTTCCACATGATGCACTTTTTAACTAATTTGTTTTAAAATGTTTACACTACCTTTCAAAAGTATATATTAAAGAAAATTTTAAATTATTTTTCGAAATAATGCTCCAATTTTGAAAATTGAAGAGATTACAAAATTACATTTTAATAGAATAATTAGGCTTAGAACAAAATGCTGTATGACAGATTCATTTACAAACTCATTTACCGTAAAACATTAATTTTTATATGAATTGTTTCAAAAAAAAATATCACGTGATTCATTTTAGCTAAAACGATGAATTTAGAGAGTAAAAAGTATTGTTTAAATTATTGATTATTTATACTAAATAATGAAGCTCGAATTTTGTTACATAATAAAAATATCACTTTGCTGTAAACGAGCAAGTTTTTTTTTTTCTTCAAATTTGTGCGTCATTATTATGAAACAATACGTGTATAGTTGATTATTGTTATTATTAATGTATTGTTTACCCTCTTCATATGGAGGACTTTAATATGCAGGACTTACAAGCCAGCTCTGGGGTCAGACGCCTGTAAAGGAGCTACGGACTCTGGATCAGAAAAAAATAGCCAAGATGTGTGATAGCCCGATCTCTGTATGAGAGCATGGAAGAGGATGATCTGAAATGGCGATGAAAAGAATGAAAGGAAAAGTGATTATGGAACAAGTGGTGGGATGAATGGCTGGAGAAACCCGAGAAAACCACCCAGACGCCGCTTTGTCAATATCGGTCCTTGTGATCGAACCTGGCCGTCTCGGTTAGACGCAAGTGGCCTCGGTGCTGCGCATTGTTGTTATTACGAGTTATTTTATTATTATTATTATTATTATTATTATTATTATTATTAATAATAATAATAATAATAATCTTTATATGATTATTATAGCTTATGATCTGTAAGTCGGAGGACTTACAGAGAAGAATATGAAGTACTGATAATAAATAAGCACTCAAAGAAGTCTGTGGTCCCTACAGTTGAGAAATATTCTACAATTTCAACATAAGGAAAATACCAAAAACGCTCTTATTCGGTTCCTTGTTTGCTAGACGGGGCCACAACTAATCACGAACACGGAATTTTACTTCAGACATTTTTATACTTTATCGTTTCGCATTGTCTTCTGCAGGTGTTTAGGATTATACATCACGCTCTGTACCTATGTTTGTTACAAAACTTGGCCGCCAGCAGTACGGTCCGTGTGACCTTCACTGCCTTTCCCTGCGCGCGCTTCATACATCCGTTCGGTCGTCAGTCTTCTGTTCTAGTCCAGTTAACACATGAATAGCATTAGAAATATTTAGAAGTGTTTGGTTTTGCTTGAAGTGCTTTCAAAATGCAGTATACAGTACCACAAAGAGTACAATACGCATGTTCTTACATAATCGCACGGCTTACTTCATGTAAGGCAATTTGAAACTAAATTTCCTGGCCATTCCTTTGCTTGTAAATAAATTCAGGGAGCGGGGATCAATTTGTGTTAGGAAAAGTTAGGCAAACAGTTTACGGAGCAAACATTAGACGAAATCGGAGAAAGGTTAGAACGGTCACCTCAAAAATCTCTTAGGCGCCTTGCACAAGAAACTAACATTTCGAAAGCTCCAGCATGGAAAGCAACAAAACTTTTAAAACTCAAACCATACAAGGCTACTGTTGTCCAGGAATTGCTACCACGTGATTACCAGATCTCAAACTGGATTTTGAGGAATATTAATGATGGAACAATCGATCCACGATTAATACTGTTCAGCGACTAAGCAATATTTCATATACATGATCATGGTCACGGTCATGGTCATGGTCATGTGTCATCACAACAAAACCGATATTAAGCTACAAATCCAATTTCATTCATGAAACTCCCTTGCATGATCAAAAACTAGAGGTATAGTGCGCAATAAATAGATTCAATCCTATGATAAGTATGTTATGTAATTTGAGATTTTATTTGACGTCCACGCACGTGTGGCTGATTGAGGGCCGTGCAACTATCAGCCAAGTCAACACTTTTATACGCAGACGATTTAGTATTGTGCTCTACGACAGTAAACGGATTGCAACGAGGACTGGACAAACTTAAGAATTATTGCGATGAATGGCTACTTACAGTTAATGTGAATAAGACTAAGGCAATGACTTTCAAAAAGGGTTGTGTTTATAGCAGGGAGGAGACTTGGACATATGCAGGACAATGTTAAATCTTGTGTGTACTTAGGACTCACATTCACAATGAACGGAAAATGGACAAAACACATTAACATTACGAAACACAAGGCAAGGGTGAAAGCGACGGAAGCTCTCCGGATACGCTACAGAATACCGAATATATCCATAACCTTAATGGAAACTGTATACGGAGCGACAGTTAGATCCACGATGACATACGGAGGAGAAATATGGGGGTGGGAACAAACAGGGAATCTGGATCAAGTGAGGACCCAATTTTTGAAAGGAATTCTGGGTGTAGGGAGGGGTACGGCAAATTGCGGAATAATGAGGGAATTCGGGGCACATAGTGAAACGATAGAGTGCAAAATCAGAGCAGTTAAATATTGGCTGAGAATCGTTCACGGCAACCAATCTCTAATTAGGGCAGTCTGCTACCGTGAACAGTTGCGAATGGAAGGTAATTCGACGTGGGCATCAAAATTAAAGAAAGGGTTGGAAACCATTGGCATGGGAGACATTTGGATGGCGGGGCAGGAAAACAGGCGAAGTATTTGGAGAAAAATTAAGAACCGCCTCTGTGATATTGACAGACAGCAAATAATTGCGCAATGCACAGAGAAGGTGTCATTAGAAGTACAGTCTGGGCTGAAATCGGAGTGGGGTATGGAGCAATACATCAAAACAGGTACCAAACTCATTAGAGAGGGGCTCGCGTGGATTAGACTAGGAGCATGGAGGAGTACGAAAATTTCTGACGAGAATGGTACGAGAATCTGTCCCATTTGCGTGGACTCGCATCTTGGCAAGATGTAGGGGTACGGAGGAATGGCGGGAAACATATTTGCCGCGATTTTTTACCACTGCGAATGTAGGGCTAGAAGCATGTTGGACGCTACTGGCAGGCACGGAAAACATGGACGGGCTAGGTAAATTTATACTTATGGCAAGACAGCTGAGATCTGAGGAGGCTGCCAATAGAGAAGGGGGTGGGATAAGATCAACTAAACAAAAGTGACTACATTTTCTACATACATATATATTATGTCATACTTAGGTCACTGCTGTGCTATGGTTTTATATATGTTGTATATATTATGTGTATATATGTCTTTTAAGTGTAATTTTCTATTATAAGAGGGTGCATTTATGAAGGTGTACTCTGTGCTGTAAATTTAAATTGCTATATTTGAATATCTTTGTATTTTTATTTTCGGGTTCACTCTTAATTCTTTATTGTTGTTTAATAATGCTTTGGACTGTGTATTTCCTTTGTCTTTTTATTTTCGTGTTTACTGTTTTAATTCTATGTTGTTGTTGTTTTAATATTGCTTGTAATGTGTATTACAAAAGCACGTACGGTCTGTGGACCCGTGCGGTTGTTGAAATTCTATGTATGATATTGCTATGTCAATAAATACACTTATTCATTCATTAGCCAAGTGTGCAGTACGTGACCGTGCGGCGGACCGTTCACCTGATGGCCAAGTTTTATAGCATACTTACTGTAAAAGAAAATAGTGTAATTCTGCGCTTGAGTGTTTCTTTACGTACGTAGTATGTATTCTGAACTGCAGGAGTCTTCATGAATAAATTTAACCTGCAAAAATATTATGTTGTATGGCAACTATCTATTTTTATTGTTTGTTAAAACGAAAAAGTTTTATTACTTTATGGTCGGATTTTGTTTTTGTACTTTCTACTTTCTCTATGTACATGGGAGAAGCATTTTATTCCACAATATTGGGATTTCACTAGAAATTTGTTTTCAGATCCCTTGAATAACACTTCCGTAACAGTTCTACTTTTCCTTCATCAAACTGGATCCAATCTTTTAGGTTTAAAAGATATATAAATAAAATGCCTTTTCATCCTTATTTTAATTTAAATATACTTTGGGGTGTATTATCTTACTTATTATTTTATCTCTATTATCCTTGAACTAAACACGTGTTTTATAAAAGGTCCGCGTGCGGGCGCGGGCATGTGTGTGAACACAGCATAACTAAAAATGAAAGGTCCATTAAATACAAAACTTGATATTTAGGTTCAACATCTACCGAAAAGCGAAAATCCTCCTCCTCAAACCATTCTTTGCATGAAAACTTTTTCGAATTTTTTCTCAAAAATAACTCAAACGATTTTGATTTAAATCGCATATGTTAAAGGAAGATTCATGACAATGAAATATAAATCTTGAATTTTTAGTATAGACTCTGAGGTCCTTTTCATTCTGGATGACTTTTACATATCTGGTCAATTGTAAGAGATAGATAAAAACTTACCAATAAAATATGTGCATGTCGCTTAAACACACCATTTTTTATAAAATTCATTTTTTGTGCGGTTAACCATCTGCAAAATATTCCTTCTTATTGGTTTCAATTTTACCATACTTGTTCTAATGGAAAGTCGTTATTCGGTTTTCTTTCTGCTGGTTAACCAAAGAGAACAAACATTTTAGTGTCAACCTTCAACGCTTAGCTTTCTAAAAGATTTTACTAACATTTTATCCTAGTATATTTCCTCATTTCTCTTGTACCTACAAGAAAAAGGTAATAAAGGTGTTTCTGTTAATGTTTAACTTATTGACATGGACTGGACAGAGGAATGAGCTTTTATATGAATAAGCTGTAAAATAAGTAGACAAATTCTTGTGAATGGGACTCATCAAATAGGTAATGAAAGATTTGATGGGTTGGGGGTCATTAATTGCACAGACACTGAAGAATAAACTTAATGTTTATCTCAACCTTTTGCAAAATTGAAATGAACATTACGTCCATTCAGTGGTTGAATATAGCCCCTTGGATGTGAGAGATGCAAAATAAAATACTTTATACTAATTTATGTCTGTTATCAAATTACAACATATAAACGCTGAAGTATAAATATTATAAATATGCTGTGTTAATGAATGGGTAGACAAATATGGAGCATATTTCTGGACTTCTTTGAGTCACTTTCTCATACGTTCATTCTCATAATGAAGTATACTAAGGCAATCACCCATCTCACTAATTTTAAATTAATTATGTTAATGGTTCGTTATCTTAAGTTCCATTTTTGCTTCAAAGTCATGTTAGATTTTCACAATATCCTTATTCGATCTGTGAGTGTAGTGATTTGTTGAAAAAATTGAAGAAAAAAAATTAACCTCCAGAATTTTCAATAGCGTTTATAGCATAGTATTTCTTAAAAATAAAATTATTTTGCTTAAAAAATTCTGCAACTTCAACTAAAGCAATTGGGTAAGATCGTCAGATTTTTGAAACATAGATTCCTTTTTTATACAAACACATAGTCATTCATAAGGTAATATGTTTTGAATAATTCATATTTAAGGTAAAAATTGCCCATAAAATTCATTTCATCATAGAAACGTATAATGTCTTTCACATTGACCTCATTTTGCTGTTTTGCATTATTTTGCATCCCTATACTTGGACTTTGTTTTCCTAAAACTTCCCTTTGGTTTAGTCATTGCGAAAAGTACAAAAATGTACAAACACTGCCAAAAATAAATAAACTTTGTTTACAAATTCAAACTGATTAATCACTATATGTCCTAGCCATATTGGATATCCAGTTTAGTCAAATTACAAAGCATTAATCTTACTGTAAAATAAGATAAACAAAACCTTGCAAGTTAAATGGCTCCTGAGTGAACGTTTTGTGAAATGCTGTAAAATTATTTTTCTAAACCATAAATACGTTAATGTGTTTATATATGAATTTATAATATTAAATATCATTTTTGGTTATTTTATCTGGTATAAATAAAAGTGCTCAAATTCATTTTTCGGCATGATTAGCAGCTGCTTTTGTATTAATTTGGTTTTAAATTTACTTACGTAGTTTAATAAAGATTAGCGGCATGGATACAAGAAATTATCTTAGGTTGTGATGCATTTGACATTATGTTTTATTAGTTTTTTAAATTAATATTTATGATAGCCAGATTTTATTAAATGAAAACAATAGACATATAATTTTGGGAGAGGAGACTCCTTTTAATAGTAACGAACAAGCTCATTTCAATAAATTTATTATTGATAGACCGTGGAAAGAAACAAAATACATATATTTTTGTTTTTTGGAAAAATGCATGGATAACTAAGTTTACTAATTTCCTTCTAATCAGATAATGAAGAATGTTCAGCATTTTAAAGCACCAATACGATAACAGAGAGAGAAGAATAAACGTGGATAGATGTTTCGTATCTAGACTGTTTTCTGAAAAGTTGCCATCACAGTTCAAGGCTTCCCTACCCAACAACACAGTGTTCGGAACATACAAATTTGATGAGAGATTTCCTGATGAAAGTATAAAATTGAATAAATAAACACAAAAAAAAAAACCAACTGTTTAATGAATTGCAGTCAGTGGTTATTGCATCGGGTACTTTAGAGGCTTACCTCCATATATGGTATTAAAATGTCCATGCCTGGATAAACCTTTCGACACATCAATAATTCGCATCACAGCTTGGTACTTCAGCAGCTCAAAACTATTTTGTACTGTTAACCATTCTGAGTCTATCGTACAGAATGTACAGAAATTCCCTACTTTCTAATCCTCATGGTTCTTAGCCAAATATATTCTGGTATTTTATTTAGTATTCTGTTGGAAACGGGGGATGTCTCAAAAGGTATATCGCTCCATTTTGTTCACAACTAGTTATTTAGCTATACAATCACTAAAAAAAATATACTTAGATATCACCTTCACATGACTTCCTCTACCTACTTTATATACGTTATGTCAATTGAGATGAACCTATTCAGAAACATTATTTTTTTATTTTTTAAATACACATTTCCTTGAAGCTATGAAGGGTACAGAGAAAACCGAATCGATAGATGTTTCAAAGATGGCTCGCCATATGTTGGCCTAAGAAAATATTTTCATGATATCGCGAGACACAACTAAACGACACTACTTTAAAAAAAACGACAAATTATTGAAAATTTAAACCAGTAACAACGGGTACTTCGTAAATGGTTGATGCCACAGAAAAATGTATTTTAAGTAAACAATACATTTCAAAGAGAACCACAATTTTTGTATAATAATTTTTTGTCTCTCTCTCTTCAGAGTTACCCCATTTTAATCGTTATAAACATTTTTGAGAAAACAAAAATTCATGTAAGGATGGTTTAGAGTGACGATTTTAAATATCTTCTATTGGAAGATATTAAACCTAAATACCAAGTTTGGTATTTATCAGGAGTTTCATTTTGAACGCCTTTTTCTAAAAGCTTTTTTATAAAAATACTCAATAATGTTATCTATCTATGCCAAAATAAAACATTTTTACAAAGGCTATTCTTCTATCTAGCTCACGCTTATGAACATAAAAATTAGTAGAAATGTTTTATTGCATATTATTTCCTTGTACCATAAGAATAAGGAAATACAATAAGCTAAAGCGATAGTCAACTCTTAGCTGGTCGCTATGTAATGGTATTGAATTCTCTTTGCTTGACCAAAGAGAAAAAATAAAGTACTTGCACTTGAGAAAAATGTTAAGTATATTACTGAAACCAATAACAAGCAACATCTCGGAAATAGTGAACTCCACAAAAAATTAAATTTTCCATAAAAAGCAAGATTTCGCTATTAGTTAACTCTACAAAAATTTGCAATTGCCATAAATTATTTTAACGAGATTTTGCACAGCAGGTTTTGTCTATCTCTTCCAGTTTACAGATATGCAAAAGTCATCAGAGCGAATAGGGATTCACAGGTTATTCCCAGAAAATTCAAGATATACACTTTAGTTATGACGGAATGTTATTTTAATCAAAATCGTTAGAGCCGTTCTGAGAAAATAAAACATTTTGAGAAAGTTTCCATGTAAACGGTAGTTTGCGATGGGGAAATCTTCGTGTTGCATCCTTGAAAGGTGCCGCACATCAATACTAAGTATGGTATTGGAGGGACTTTTCATTTTTACTTTCTCTGCACGTACTATGTATACAGAAGGTATTGTATTTCAGCCAAAAATTCTATACTGACATTTCACCGGAAATACATCTTTTGAGACCCCTGAATCCAAAAAATATTTTTAGAAAAATGTCCGTGTGTGTGTGTGTGTGTGTGTGTGTGCCTGTGGGCAACATAACTCAAAAACGAAAAGACCGTTAAATACCAAACTTGGTATCTTCCAAGGATGCAACACGAAGATTTTCATGAAAATCCCCCCACTACCAACTGTCCTTTACATGGAACAATTTTCAAAATTTTTGATTTTCTCAAAATTTTTGATTTTGATTAAAAAACCGTATCTTTCAGATATTTTTATAACAAACGATATGTGTATCTTGGATTTTATGGGAATAGCCTCTGAAGACCCTTTCATTCTGGAAAACTTTTATATAACTGGCAAACCGTAAGAGATATACGAAAACTTACTACACAAAAAATGCAGATCTCATTAAAACACAACATTTATATTCTATACATTTTTTTGTTGAGTTAACCATTTTGAGATATTCCGGATTTATTGATTCCAATGTTAGCCTCTTAAATCTTTCTCAAATGAGAAGACATCTTTCTTCTCGTTTCTCGTTTGTTTACTCCTGGAAACCAAAGAGATTAGAATTCACCTAGAGACCGATTTTTAATGGACGATACTATCACGTTAGCCTGTGTGTTTTTTAATTTCCCTTCTACTTACAAAGAGCTAGTAATAAGACTAATTATGCGTATGCTTATTTTGATTAGCATGATGTAGACACGCTGTGTACATAGTACGTGTAGAGAAAGTAAAAATCACTTTACTGTCATCTTACAACTACAACAGATTAATATTTTGAATAAAAGGTGCGTTTGCCGAACAGCTAGAGGACATCATGTGAATGGAACACATTAGACTTTTTCCCTACTACTTACAAGGGTCCAACTAATAAGGACAATTTCTACTAATGTTTATCTCGATTAGCATGATGTAGATAGAAGATAAGATTTTTAACAATTTGTTATAGAAATGTAGAGAAAGTCAAGCTAGTGGAACACATCAGATTTATAAGTTATGCGTCGAATTTTGGGATGGAATAAATACCTTTCGTACTTACAAACAATGTTCATATTACGTGGTAGAGAAAGTAAAATACTTCTTTAAGATTCAGGCTGACACCAGACATGTATCTACGGTGAAACTTAACATTTTTGGACGGAATACAATACCTTCTGTACCTACTAAGTCGTGGTAGAGAAATAAAAGCTGTCGAAATATGTTTCTGTGATTTCATTTCTGAATTTTACAAAGACATCAGCCTATGCACCGAAAATTAAAGTATCCATGAACTTGTATATGGAAAACACGCCCAATACAGGGCCGCGTCGTGGCCGAGTGGTTAGACCAATTACCTCTCACTAAGGGGGTCCGGGTTCGATCCCAGGCAACCGCATGTGTGATTTGTTTTGAGCGCACGGGCGGGTTATCTCCGAGTTCCTCGGTTTCTCCTTGCATTCCACCATTCCACCTTGCTCCATTTCAATCCATGTATCATCACGTGGAACCATATGTGGTATAAACGGGCGTTTAACATTATAAAAACATGCCCAAGACAAAACTGAAATACCAGGACAATAGTGCAAAAATAATAAAGAAGGAAAGAGCAAAACAAAGAAAAAACTACCCACCTGGGTATTGTGGTGGTAGCGTGTCTGCCTCACATTCAAAAGGTCGTGAGTTCGACTCTCGCTTAGGGTGAGCTAGCTACCCGAATAAGGTTTTTTTCGGGGTTTTTCCTTATCCTGAGAAGACGAATCTCGAGTAACTTTAAGCTCCATGGACCCCGAGGTCATTTGAGCACCATTTCACCAATTTAATTAATCGTCAGATATGGCCAACCAGGTTAAAGGACGTCAAACTTAAAAAAAAAAAAAAAAATTAAAGAAAGAAAACGTTTCCAGCTGCTTAAACATTTAGTATCCTTGTTTAAAAATTGATGTGCTTGAGACCACTAAATGTCGTGTTCATACCAAACATTCTAAGGATAAACTTTATTTAAATCCATATGCTGGAAGGCTCAGTCGGTAGAGTACCTGCCTGCTGTGAGAAGGGTCCCGGGTTCGATTACCGGCTGGAGGTAGGGATTTTTCTTTAGTCTAGATTACTCCCTATCCTCTTCAAAGTCCAGGAGTATGAATTTGTGTGTGTGTTCGCGCGCGCACGTGTGCGCGTGATTAAAATATTAAAATTAAAGATAAATAAAAATTCAATCACACAAGTGCAAGAGTTAACACCACTGCCAATAGATAATTTCTTCCAATGGAAATTCCGCCGATAGGACCTGCAGTTAAATGAGAGAGGGTGTGAATGGAACAATAGAGAAAAGATAAATAGGACAATAAAAATACATAGAAATCCAAGGGCATCAGTGCATTAGTTAATACTATCACCGAGGCAATTTGTTCCGCAGGGAATCCGCCGATACAAGGGGGGGGGGGGTGACAATTGAACAAACTTTAAAACTTATGTTCTGAGTTATTGATATTTTAGTAGCTAGAGGTTACATTCTGAAACTAAAATATGGACACATCGAGGGTGTACAATATATAACTTGTTAGAATTTTAAAATCGAAGCGGAGCTTAAACATTATTTGATATTGCTATAACATAACGCATATTATTATTTGAGATTAATGAACTGTATTTCATTTTGACTTCATACCTTTTGCATCATTTTGTACACCAAAGTCATTCCAGTAAGTGTTTCAGAGTTATGCTTTTAGTGTAACAGATAACAAGGTGCTATATTCAATTATAATGACGTTTTAATTTAAAAAATAACATATTTTAAGATTTTATGAGTATCTGTTTTGCATATAAGCTGGCAAGTATTTGACAGTTTCGCTAAAGTTGGTAGTATCTACACGTTTTGTGTTTTTTCTGAATTAATAATGCAGAATTTCGGTTTATATCAAGTAATTTGAAATATATTTGAGACATTACAGCTTTGTTTCCTCTGTCACTGTTTTAAATAATTCATTGAATTATTCATTTTATTTGAGTTCATAATCAGGTGAGCTTTTGACAGTCATTTGGAAATTGAGCACAAAATTAGGCAACATTAACATACTTGATACAATAAAAGTTATAAAATATTTCCTTGCAATTTGTGGACCAACACGACTTACCAGATTTCAGAGAGAAAATATGAATATTCAAATTCATTTTGTTAAAACTAAGCTAAATTTCGTCAATATTTACTATCAATACGTGAAATGATTCTGAAAGATACTTTACTGTTGGAAAAGAGTGAAAAATGTAAATGTATAATTCCTTCCAAATATACAGAGCTTAAAATAGGAAAGTGTAATAATCATGACATTTCTAATGAGCATTTTATATTATTAGTCAATCACAACAGTATTAGAATAGTCAAACCACAAACACCAAGCCACACAATTAGAGATTGTAATAAAGAGACTTCGAACATTCATTTTTAAACCAAGCGCGTTTTAAATATATATAAAATGGAGCAGAAAACTCTTTCTTTCATGTGTAGTATTATATCATATTATAAAATATCTGGTAAGAAGAGGCAAATAACTTTATTTATCCATTTCAAATTGCATGCATTCCTTATATATTATAGCATGCTTAAAAAGCTTTTCTTCTATCCATATTATGTTAATTGCGATACATTATTGCAAACAAATGCTTTAAAATTAAGCAATAAGTACTTTGTTTCATGCAACATATGGCTTAAATGTTCAAATAGCTATTGAAGGTAGGTAGAATAAATACAGAAACAATAGCCATGGAGGAATAAATTAATTCTCCATGGCCATTGCAATGAGCTCTTACAAAGGAAAAGAAAGAAGAATTGATACATTTCATCTATTTGTAGGTATATTTATAACAGGAAGACAGTATGAATCAGAATATTTAGCATTCATTGTATATTTTAGTGAGATCTGCATTTTATTCTCAAGTTAAGGTTTACTGGTTGTATCTGGTTATACAAACTGCAATCAAAAGAAGAGGATTTAACAAGCTATTCTCAGAAAAGTAAATATATTTTGTGTCAATGTGTCAAACGCATAACTTCATCTAAATAGTTAGTAGCGTTTCTGAGCAAATAACAATGGAAACTTTTGCACATAAATGGTAGTTTTAGATGAGAACTAAGTAAAACATCTGTTTTCCATGAAATCTCGGTGTCCAGTTTTTGGATGGAATACAGTACTTCCTCCACCTAACACAGGCATGCGGTAGGAGAGAAAAAGATAGTGTCACTGGTATTTGTGCGAGGCCATAACTTTTATTAGATTAAACATGCTCTTTATGAAAGGATTCAACGGATACGATTTCAAGATAATGAGGTTCATTTGTTAACTATGTTGTGCAACAGAGTGATCAAAAACCAAAAAACGTGATTTCGTTAACATTCTTTCCTTTCCCACCACCCGATTCTCTCTCTTCCACTAGTTAGAAGAATCGATAAAGCGAATTCAGATGAGAAAAAAAAATGAAGTGACAAAATCTGCTATTCTGCAGAAATATTTACTTCACATTCTGCTTTACATACCTTGATAATTCGCAACCGATCTTCACAAGACATACATTACTATAGATAACATGCATGCGTAATAAAACACAATTCGCTAGCTAAAGTCACTTTTCATGCTGGAGGTAAGTCTTTTGTCTAGGCTCGTTCCACGCGTGGCCATGCACACGAGCGCACACGCGGACAAACACACATACACATGCTTCCGAAGGCTGCACCCCAACGCAACAGAATGAGGGATCCGGACGGTCCTGAGCGATGGATAGGGTGCGAACCAGTGGTGCGCCTGCGCCCCCGGGACCCCTGGGTACTACAATCTCGGATACTATACGACACAGGATTTATTGCAAAGTATCCTGTTCTAGCACACGCTTGGGACAGCGATTATTGACGGAATCTTCCCAGCTGCTGCCACTGGTTTAGTCTATTCTCCAATACGCATATCATAACTCGTACAAAACAGTGCTGTCAGTATACCAATGGAGTTTTCAAATGGATAGGTAGCTGCTCCCTGAATTTCGAAAACTGCAATTCCTCCATTGTTAAATATATGTGCATCCTGTGTCCAACAAATTTTGCTTTCTCTCCTTGATATTTACGATGTAAGGCAGTTATGTAGAACGGCAAGCCCGAAATTGAGTATTGAGCGCTAACGAGGTTAGCTAATTTGTGGTCATGTTGAGTTCTTTATAACGATTGAGCATATATTGAATTGTAAATTTTAAAAGAAAATAATTTAATTTTGCTTGTATTTAGAGCAGTAATTGAAAATCCTTTTGGTTAATTTGTACTGTAGCGAATGTAGCAGAATTATGGTTTTTTTGTTTGGCAAAAATGTGTTGAAAATATTGTATGGTACGAGTTCAGTTAGACAGCTAATTTAACTAACCACAATATCAATAAATGAGATCAAATTCTATACTGTTCTAACTCTACTCGGCTGAGTCAAAGCGCTCTCGCCCGGCTGGAGGAGGAACGTGATAGCCAATAAGTCCCTCGGTGAAGGTCTAACCACAAGTGCTTACGCTTCTTGCAGTTTCATTCGGCTCTGACATCAATTTGCCCTTAATGCTGAAGTGTACTACATACTACAGGCACAACCATGTGTACTGCTCTTTGGCGAGCACCCAAGCTGGAAATACTACAGCTATTTTATGGCTATTGCTACGTTTATACAGTTCGCTTATATTGAAGTGTCTTCTGTAAGCTAAATAAAACGACTGGGAAAAAGTGGCTTTAACGAGCCAATACGGACTTTACTCATAGTTCAGTTTTAAGGCCTAAGTTTACTTTCAGTTCAAAAAAGTACGCTGGCATAAAATCCCTGTACTGTGAAGATATTGACAAAATTGTACTGTGGTGGGGGAATTAAAACTGAGAATTAAAGCCGGAGCCGTGATTTGAAAACTACATGCAACACCACTTTGCTACGAAAATGCCCAAACCAATTTTTAAATTAAGAACACAATTTGCTCTTTTGTGCCGTGAGATTGGGTCTTCACATGCGAACCGATACTGGCGTAGGCCAGATATACTAAATACTTTTTATTTGAGTACGTGAATTCTAATAACTGAACTATAGAATCTGTAAATATAATGGATGATCATAGATAGTTAATGTTAAAGGAGTTAATTGTGTTAATGTTGGTGGGTTTAATTTTAACTATTTGAGTTAATGCATCATGAGTATGATCGGTATAAGGAAGGCTGTACCATTTATTTGATAGATCTATTTACTTGAAATTATAACTCCCCATTTCAGGCGTCATTCTCGCCCGCCTTAACCGTATATGGTTCACTACAACATAGCCGTTACTGTTCCGTTTCTCCTCATTAGATTACATGCGCCAAACCCTTCCACGCCGCACTCGAATCCTCTCATTCCGTAGGTAATAAAGTTACCCCCAGAGCTATAGGAACGGTATATTTACCTTTTCTCATTGGAATCAAAATTATAATTAGAGGTCGGTCCGGGGCACGAAATTGTCGGATTGACATTCGGTGCACACAGAGTATAACTATAACGTGATGGAGTAGGCGTGGACTCTACAGTTCGTTTCGAAACGTGTTGCACTATCTAAACCTACTCACTGCCTGGCCTCGTTCAGTTCCTGCTAGTAGATAAACCAGTGAACTCTGGAAGAGATTGAAGATTAAAAATTGTGGAAAATCGAAAGGGTACACGTTCAACGCTGAACAAACTTGTGGATGCAATATATTTTGAGTGACAGGAGAGCCTTTTCTTTCGATACAGTATAGATGTATCTTGTAATTCACTGCAATGAATTCTGAGTGAGTTTGGTTGATTTATGTTCACTCTATTTTCTAAGCTCTGCACGTTAGTATCCTGAATTTTTTGTATCAAGCTTTATAATGTTATTTGCAAAAGTACAATGCGTTCAAATTTATTACTAATCATATAATGAAATAATTGTTTATTGCGTTATTTTATGAATTAGAACAATGCATATAATGACAACACGTGCAATGAACTTCTTTTGGAATAGATTATAGCTCAACATATATATGTTTATGCTACAAACACCTCCTCACTACCGTCTCTATCCGTAACTGCTCTGTGTGTTCGTAGCTGTGTCAGCTTCGGAAACCAAAACCGAGCTATAGTTTATAATGCTTAGGAAATTGCTAGAGAACTACGCATGCAAATGCGTTTAAGGATGTAGAAAAAATGTGGAAACCCAATAAAGTTATTAAAACACTGAATAAAATTATCTAGTGTGAAGATTATCTTTAATGTTTCTCTGCTCATATTACCAAATTAGTAGCAATTTTAAGCGAAGTAATATAACAAAAATTAAAGTATTAGAATTGCAGGATTAATACAAAACAAATAAAATACATTATTTAAGACAAGGTCCACTATTCACCACGTTAGTAACGATAATATTTTGACCCACTTACGATTCATTATATCACGGTGGAAGGTGGAAATCGGCATTCATGATGCTAATGTAACCTTATTACGTATCTTGCCTTATTTTACTCTACACATGTGCTCTATAATATTATGTACATTTATATGTGCATTTACTATTGGTGACACGGAATATAATCATACTTGAAGTTGGATTTAAATATTACTTGGAACTTTACTCTTTATCTGTTTGTTAATATTTACTTATGAATAATTCATGCAACAGCTAGGTGATTTTTTAAGGTCAACAAATAGGCGTGAATAACCAACGTCAGCGATCTGCAACCACCATGTGTAACAGGTGTTTTCTTCGTGTAAGTATTATTATTATTATTATTATTATTATTATTATTATTATTATTATTATTATTATTATTATGTACTACTTTTCTTAGTGTTAGGATGATATCGCTGATACTCGATACTCACTTTATAAAGGTTTTAGTTTTTTCACTTGTTCTTATTAATAATTTCCTATAAATGGGTTTAACCAATTTTGGTGAGTATTTTGCGCTATTTCATTTGTGTGGCTGATGTATTGCGATGCATTAAAACCACACGAAAATGCTTTTCTGTATATATTACATACTGCTCTGCTGTTATTAGTACTGTATACTTCAAAATAATTCCACATTTCTCTCAAAGGACTCACCGATTTAGATCACCAGAGTGGGTAAATGTAATGGCAGAGAGTCACTAAACACTATTATAGCAACGTGATTTAGTAAGTCGGCTTCACTCACTCATGTTACCGAGTACTACTACCCCTTCAGTCACAGTTTGCATATTTTCATTTACATATATTATAAGAATCTATATGTTGTATTCATTCAGTCACAGGAAACGTAGTCAAGATCTGTCAATAACAGCTGTTTAGGGACACGTGCGAAGCAATAACGTGAAGTCTTAATTCCTTACACTCCTATGTAGCATAAAGTTAAATGCAACACATTTAAATGAACATTTAAAAGTAACGAAAAAGTACAGAAGATTTGGAAAAGTAGAGTCAGGCTGAAAAATTCAATATCATCAGCGAGATTTGAGCCACGGATTTCCTGATCTCTGTCCAGTTGCTCTAACCACTGAGCTACCATGGCAACATATCGATACGGCACTAAATTCCCTAAATGACTCGAGATTTCCCCAGTAAACCACGTGGAGATCTCAAATTATTTTGATATGACATCCACCAACTGCGACTTACGATGTCGTAAGTACATTAAGTCCTGGCTTAATGGTTTAACCAACTCTAATGAATGTCCTAATTGTCAATTATAGAAAGTTTATTTCAAAGTACTAAGCGTACTTTAGATACTGGATCCTATGCCATATTTTTGTTATTCACTATCGTCGCACAAATACCATATGCGAACTGTATTGGAGATCTCGGGAAGTATGAAATACTCGATTTCGTTTCGTATTTTCAAACTCCCTCTCTCTCTCTCTCTCTCTCTCTCTCTCTCTCTCTCTCTCTCTCTCTCTCTCTCTCTCTCTCTCTCTCTCTCTCTCTCTCTCTCTACTATGAGGTGTTTATCACACTTGCACTTATCAAAATACAGTCCTAAATTGTGAAATCTGGTACAAAACATTAAAACGAAAAGTAAATGGTAAGAAAATAACTTACTAGCTTGATTAATCGACAAACAAAAACTATAAAACCTCTAGAGGGCAACATTTAGATCAATATATTTTAGGATAGAGATACTACTTCAAGTCTTTAGAGCATGTGAGAACATTTAATATTGCAATACGTCTTATGAACTTAAGATTCACAACGATGTCTTCGATCGGTTTGTAAGGGGTGTATTAAGTAGAGTAAAGAAGAACAAATGCCTATGCTTCCAAAATAACCAATAAATAGTAATAAATATAGTGTCAAAAAAGTATTGTGATCTACAGATCAGCGTAGAAGTTATAAGGTTAAAGATTGCTCACTCGATTATCGGCTTTTCATAACTAAGACATTATTAAATATGGAGAAAGTTTACGTTAAATAGTGCCCCTTAAAAGAAACTGCTTTACCACAAACTTAGAAGATAAAGAGAATAGGATTGGACTGCACGACAGTAATACTGTTTTGGTTGTCCTTGAATTTTTACTTTCTCTACACGTACTATGTACATAGCGCATAGAGAAGGTATTGTAATGCACCCACAAATTCCATACCGAGATATCACCGGAAATATGTTTTAGGGTCCCCTGAGTCCGAAAAAAACATTTTAGAAAAAGGTCCAAGGTCAAACAATCCCGTATATTAAGGATATTTATTTACATTCTCAATAACATGTATATCTTGAATTTTTTGAGAACAACTTCTGAAGACCTCTTTTTTCTGGATGAATTTTGCTTAAGTGTTAAACCGTAAGAACTACACAAAAATCTACTGCAGATCTCGTCAAAACACACAATCAAGTCCTTTACGTTTTTGTTGCAGAGGTAAACGTTTCCAAGATATTTCTTTCATTTGTACTTATACTTTTCTCAGACAGGAAGAGTCCGTTTGTCTTTTGATCTACTCTTGGGCAAGCAAAGAAGCAATTTGCATTGACAACGTATACCGTTAGTTTAAAACATTTGACTGTCACTTTAACATAGTGCATGCCTTTAGTCCCCTTCTACTTATAAGGAACTAAAAATAATAAGAACATTCTGCTAATGTTTATCTCGATAAGCACTGTGTAAAACGAAGAATAATCTTTGTAAGAAATTTATAGAGCAGCTAGAGAAAGTCTTGTGAGTGTAACACATCAGATTTTTGTCCTTTAAATTATCACCAATTAGATTTTAGATCCAGACGTTAAGAGCAAATCAACACAGGAACGGCAGAAAGCCAAGTTCATTCAGGATTCAATGTCACCTTCTAAAAGAGACGGCGCAAAATGAATAAATAACGGAAACCTTCATCTTCGCTGTCTAGCATAGCAAGAACTTCCAGAAACCTCTGCTCTTTAATAGATTTTATAATCATATCTAAACCAAATTAAGCAGACAATTGTTACAACCGAACATGTAACAAAGCATGTAGTATATTGAAAATGTGCAGAACTGCATAATGCTTCGTGCTAATTTAGCGAATTACGATCTTAGCTTTATATAGAGTGCTTTGATATTAATGGTCAGCAGCAGCATAAAGATGAAGTAGCTTTAAAATGCACTTGTCGCTAGTTAGTATCCTTCACTTAAAAGTATATTACCCTGATCTTGCTGTATATGGACTGATCCTTGCAGTAATGATTTCCATATTACCCAAGAAATATCATATAATCATTACATAAATATTCAAATGTACTTTTACGAACGATAATTGCCTCAACATTTTTAACGTCACTCGCGTGACGAAGCGTACACTATGAAGAGGGTAATTTTGTCAATAATTATTTATAAGCTTGCATTGTTGTATTTACGCAGTGGTTTTTAATTGTTACTTTCTCTAACACGATTGTGCAATATACATAGTAGATAGAGGAGATATTATATTCCATCAAAACTTTTGACACTAAGATTTCACTAAAATACATGTTTTGAGACCCCCTAAATCCAAAAGAAGCATTTATTAGATTATGATCATCTATTATTATGACTTTATTGCTTGATTGAATATCTCTATTGTTTACAAGTTTTGTTACATTAATTTCTTCATTGATGTAATCTGAAATTAATAAAATTGTTAATTCATGGAATTTTATGTATATATTATAAATTCTGTGATTTGTTATAAGCTTTATAATAAATTATTTTGTTTATAATTTTCATATTGTTAATTATATTATATTTACTTTATGCAGATAAGAAAAATGGATCTAACGATTTTTATTAAAATACCATGGGCTTAAGATATTTTCATAACAAACAAAATGTATATCTTGAATTTTCTGGGAATAGCCTCCTAAGATCTCTGTATTCTGGGTGTCTTTTCTATAGCTCGAAACCAGTAAGGGATAGACAAAAACTTACTACACAAAAAATGTAGATCTCATTAATACACACAGTTTATGTCATTATATAATACCTTCATTGAGTTATAATTTTTAAGGTATTATATATATATATATGAATATATTTTATACCAAAGCATAAACATTACCTTCTAAAAAAAGTAAAATGTATGAACTTGTATTTTACTAAAGCAAAAACACTGATACAATCAATGTCCTATTTCTTCCGTGTGTCTACTGTGCTGATATCAGTTGAGGGGGAGAATCCCTTAAAATATAACAAAATAATTTCACTATCCTCAAAAAATATTTTTCCAATAGTTCTCGAGATGCTATCAATTTGAAACGAAAAAATGTTTAAAATCCTCAAAATGTAGTGGACTTTTTATAAATCCCCCCCCCGGCGCGCCGGAGAGGAATTAAAAATCTAAGTGTAAGTACGGTATTTTTCAACCCGCATGGCTCCTGCACATCCAACTACCAATTAGTCTAGAAGACGAGAGCCATGCTGTCTGCTGTGCAGATATCTGAAACACGGGTTTACAGTTAACGCTGTCAATTGACCTGTCTGTTTCTCGTATTTACAAACCTTGGCAAAATACTCACATGGGCGAACGTCTACCACAGAAGTCCCGCACTTTCATGTTTTTTTTTTTTTTTTTTTTTTTTTTTTTTTTTTTTTTTTTATTCTTTATAAATACAGTTCCAGAGTCTGATCGGGACTCCGGCGCCGTATACCCTACTTTTTATTTACCTAATTTGTTTACTTTGATTACTGTATGATTACTGAATTTCTGATTTACTTTTTACACACACATACACAAACATATAACACCCATGCCCAAGGCGGGACTCGAACCCACGATCCCTTGCGAGACGCTTTGGCGAGCGCGGCCATGGGGACCGGCCATGTTCGTATAAGGCACGTGCAAATTCCCAAAGAGAGCTGAACAGCCGATCCCGGCTAAAGTGTCTCGCTTTGGCGCTTCGTGGTGCACAGGATCGTGGGTTCGAGTCCCGCCTTGGGCATGGGTGTTTCTGTGTTTGTAAATGTGACTATGTTTGTGTGTGATATGTAAAAGAAAAACGTTAAGAATAATTAGGTCTACTAAAGAAATATAGGAAACTGGAAAAAATGGAGAAAAAAGGAATACAGAGCCGGAGTCCTCACAAGCCTCCGGAACTGTTTTTTTTTTAAAAAAACACGTCTTTCTAAGCGGTAAGTACAGTCATTTTTGACTCATAGCTGGCGGGCAGTCAGGAGGTAGCTGCATGCTGCCGGCTGGCCACGAGTCAAAAATAAGGCACTGTATAGATGCTGTATAATGAGAAGAGTAATAATGCATTGGAATGAATATCTCTACCCTCTCTCCCATGACATTTCGACCCTAATTTCTTATAAGCTACACCTTAGACTGCCGATATGCAAATCCTATGCAGGCAAGGTGAGGCGATAAAAGCGATATAAACACTTCATCATAACAGATGCAAAATGTTCTTTGTCATTTGAGAGGCAGGTTTAAAACGGAGGATTCTCTTATATGCATTTGTTCATAAAAATTAGATGCATTAACTCTTGTTCTATAAAATATTTAATTCATGTGGCTATGAAAACATTAATTTGACAAGTCTCATCCATATATTAGGCATCGTAAATATTCATGATAAATAAGGAAATGCTTTCGTTTATTCCACGATTACAAGCAATGGCAGGTGACAAACTTTTCTGATTTATTGTAAATGTAATGTAAATATTAACCTAACTGTAAGACTGTGTAGCTGTAAATTGATAATGTATTTATGATCGGTCGTGATAAGACCTTGTAGTCAAAACGACCTTAAATAAACATTAATAAAAAAACTCTGATGTGCTCCATTCACATGACTTTCTCTACATCTCTGCAACAAATTATTGTTAAAAAGCTTATTCTTCTATTTACTAAATGCTAATCGAGAAAAAATAAATAAAAGATATAGTCTTATTACTTGCTTCCTTGTAAGTAGAAACAAGGTAGTACCATAGGTTAAAGTGATAGTCAAAAGCTGGTTGCTATGTGACTGAAGTTCCTTTGTCTGTATGGACAGGAGTTGACAAATCCCTGTATGAGAAAGGTAAGTTTTTTCAAGGCTGAAACCAAAAACAAGGAATACCTAAAAAAAAGATCAACTCCACGAGAAAAATGTATATAACATAAATTATGTGTTTTAATGTGCTCTACATTTTTTGGGGTAAGTTTTTGTCTATCTCTTACGGTTTACCAGTTACACAAAATTCCGTAAAATTCATCCAGAATAAAGTGGTCTTCAGAGGCTATTCCCAGAAAATTCAAGGTATGGTACATATTATTTGTCTTTAATATACGATATTTTAATCAAAATCGTTAGAGCCATTTTTGAGAAAATCAAAATGTTCGAAAACTGTTCCATGTGAAGGGTAGTTGAGGGTGGGGGGATTTTCTTGAAAATCTTCGTGTCGCATCCTTGGAAGATACTGAACTTAAATACCAAGTTTGGTATTTAACGATCTTTTCTTTTTTGAGCTCTGCTGTCCACAGACACACACATACACACACAGACAGACAGACAGACAGACACACACACACACACGTGTTGCTAAAAATGCTTTATTTGGATCCAGGTGGTCTAAAAACATTTATTTCCTGTGAAATCTCGGTATCGAATTTTTGGGTGCAATGCAATACCTTCTCTATACACTATGTACATAGTACGTATAGAGAAAGTAAAACATAGTTATGTGACAATTAAGAAATGGTGACAAGGGTATGTGGAACAGACCTTCGCTGAGTTTACAGCACGTGACCTGTGTTGATGAACCTGCGTCGCCCCTACAAAGGTGGATGGATTTCCACTTAACCTACCGTGTCCCGAATGTGCAGCGTGTCTCGGTCATGTATTGTTTGGGAGCGCCTTCCATATAATTTACAAAGAGCGCTTGTTGGTCATTTCCACATGAGCTACGGTGTACCTATAATGTCCATGTTGTGCACCGACCATGCTAATAGCGATCAGTCACGAGATTGATTTTATGAAAATGACTAGAACACAGATGCGACAAGGTAAGCTACCATGTAGAAATGAAGAAACGGCGACCTATCAGTTCCGCTATTTCCAAATAAAAACAATCTGATGTGTTCCATTCACATGACTACATCTCTGTAACAAAATATTTTTAATAAGCTAACTTTATTTATTTCATACTAATCGAGATAAACATTAGTAAAAATGGTCTTATTACTTAGTTCCTTATAAGTAGAAGAAAAATAAGAGAATACTCTAGGCTAAACCAACGTCAAATGTTTCAAAATGTGGTTGTTATGGAATTGAAATCCATTTCTTCGCCAGGAGTTGACAAGTTCCCGCATGAGAAATGTTATTAACTGAAACTAATAACAAGGAATATCTCGAAAACGGTCAACTCCAGAAAATATATATGACATAAATTGTGTGTTTTAAGAGATCTACATTTTTTGTATGTAAGTTTTTGTCTATTTCTTACGATTTACTAGTTATGCAAAATTCGTTCAGAATGAACAGGTCTTCAGAAGCTATTCCCAAAAACTCAAAACATATATTTAATTTGTGATGAAAATGGGTTTAATATGTGGTAGTTTAATCAAATCGTTAGAGCCATTTTAAGAAAAATATCATTTTCGAAATTTTTTCCAAGTAAAAGGTAGTCTATGGTGGGGGAATTTTCTTGAAAATCTTCTGACGCATCCTTGGAAGATACTGAACTTAAATACCAAGTTTGGTATTTAACCATCTTTTCATTTTTGAGCTATGGTATCCACAGACCTTTTTCTAAAAATGCTTTGTTTTAAATTCATGAAGTCTCAAAACATGTATTTCAGGTGAAATCTCGGTATTGAATATTTGGACGCAATACAATACCTTCTCTATACACCATTTACAGCCTATAACGATTATTTTCTTATTTGTGATTCTTGTTAATTGAAAAGATCAAAATGAATCAGAGTGGTATCTAGGATTCATTTAGAGTGGGGTTAAAATATTTTGAAAAATACCTTATCAATGAGTAAAATGCACTCAGTGGTAGACGATCATTTCTATATTTCCAAACATCAGATAAGCGGTTATTTCACACAAGTCGAAAGGGAGAACCAATTTGAAAAACTCAATGCCGTAGAGGAAATCATAAATCTTGGCTAGGATATTGAATATTTTCCTGTAATCAATCGGATGCTATATCATAAGACACACGTGGAATTATTCTTTGGATGCTAACAATAAATTCAATTTAAATTTTGAGAAAACTTATGGAATTATTTATTAAAATGGTTTTTAAACAGTAGAGTATTATATCGGCAAAGTTGTTATACTACTGTCCTACCATAGGCATATATTTCTTCAGCTAAAAATAAAGTTCAGTTCAGTTCTCTGAAACGCTACGTTATTGATCCCCAAGGCAATGAAAGTTTAAATGTTATTTAAAGTTATATAATTGTAAATGTACAGCATATTTGATTCTGTCTATCTGTTCTTTGCTTTTTTCCAGATAAAATATTTTGAAATACAATCTACCAGTGTGATAAATTCACTCATTGACTGTGTACGAATATAAGTCATTTGGTTTAAGTACATTTAACACAAATAAAAGTGTTCGCTTTGAACTAAATAAAGTGAAACACGTTATATGCCATATTTGTGATTAAGAGGGGGACTATAGGATCTCTTACCGCTTTCTCGGGTACCTTCGGGTCCTCGTGTGAAGCATTCAAGTAGACGACGCACAGTCCGGACGCGGTAGGTTATGTGGAAAACAAAACGACTTGGCATAGTAAGGCTAAGTCGGTGCATAGTCACACGGTTGGCTATGTGGAAATACTCGTTAATATTACTCCTATTGTAAGATAGTTTTTGTAGGTCCTTTACTTCCCATTTCTCCGTTGCATTAAGAACTAAGATTGACCATCGCTAGTGTTAATCTGCTGAGATTAGCAACTAAGTGAGGATAATGTGCATTACGGAAACAGTCAATTGTGTACTTGCCACATAGCAGACAGAAGATGTTTCTTCCCTTGGATTGTTGGCAATTAAGAAACGGATACATGCTTTATTTTGAAAGCGGTTGGTTTGCTGAGTTATTTTGGCGGTAATACTTTCTCTAGCGCATTTGTATAGCGCAGATATAGATGGAGAAGGTGTTGTATTCCGCCCTCTCGATACTGAGAGATTTCATTGAAAATATATATTTTGAGAACCCCTGATTCCAAAATAAAATCATTTTTATAAAATGGTGTATGTGTGTGTGTGTGTGCATAACTCAAAAACAAAAAGTGCGTTAAATAAGTATCAAAGTTGGTATTTAAGTTCAGGATCTCCTAAGGATGGGACACGAAGATTTTCAAGAAAATTCTCACATCTCAAACTACCCTTTAAATGGAAAATTTTTAGAAAATTGTTACTTTTTCAAAAATGTCTCGAGCGTTTATGATAAAAAATACCACATATCAAAGACATTTACATGACAATAAAATGTACATCTTAAATTTCTTTGGAGTTTAACTTAAATTTTCTGAAGTTCTTTTCAGTCTGAATAATGTATGCAAAGAAGCGAATTTCAATGACAATGGCATAGCGACAGCTTTTAAAACGTTTGACTATTGCTTTGACCTTAGTGCATTCCTTTAGTTCCTTTCTACTTATAGAACTAAGCAACAAGTGCATGTTGCTAATGATTAATCTCGGTTAGAATGACGTAACAAGATGAATAATCTTTTGCCCGCCCGTAGTATGGTGGTAGCCTCACATTCAACAGGTCGCAAGTTCGAATCACGCTTAGAGTGTGTTACCCGGATAAGGTTTTTTTTTCGGAGTTTTCGCTTATCCTGAGAATACGAATGTTGAATAACTTTAAGTGTTCGAGATCATTTGGGCATCATTTTACCAATTCCATTCATCGTCCGATATGACCAGGTTGAAGGACGTTAAGCTAAATAAAAAAAAAAAAAAAAAAAAATCTTTTGTAAGAGAAGTTTGTTTTTAGCACAGCTAGAGAAAGTCATAAGAATGTAACACATCTGTTCGCTCTTGTATATTTTCAAAGCGGCAATATCATAGAAGTTAAATATATGAATGAAACTTGTGAATCATCCAGATTCGCATTTCTGGATAAGAAAAGAGTAAATGCATCTGTGTTTCTTGCATTCTTTTGGCTATTTGGTTCATTTTATACATGTTCTAAATACATATTACAAGCCTTCGGAACCAATATTCATATTTTTTACTCCCATTTTCAGAAACGTTTTGTTTGCATGTTAGGAAAGGAAGACTACGCGATGTCCAACTCTTGGAGAATGGCGTCCATAAACGTTTCTCATTGTTGGAAACGCAGTGCTCTCTAGGTGATTCCTGTTGAGGTAACATTGTTGATAGAGCCGCCAAACACGTGTTCTCGTGCGATTGATACGAGGCATTAATCATACTTTCATTTAAATAAATGCACTAGACCATTCATTCAACTTTCCTGAAGATGAGATTTGTAAACGAAGCTGAAGCTGCCATTGTCCATTCCCAGTTGACAATAACCACACAAATGAATAGGTAGATACTGGAGAGCATGAACAAGGGATCACTGACACATTAATGTTACAGATAGAGCTGGAACATTTTGTGAAAGTAGACCGAAAATGAAATACCCATGTCTTGGCTCTCTCTTCCATAGGAACAAGTTTGAAAAGAAAAATATTTGCAAATTAGAATGATTCACTACTAATCTTTAATCCTTGCATATATTTAGTCTTTAATAAATATTAAGCCGGAGAACTTACAAAACTGAGCAATTTTTACTTTCTCTACTCGTACTATGTACATAGTATATAGAGAAGATATTGCACTCAAAAATTCGATACCGAGATTTCATCGGAAATATATGTTTTAGGGTCCCCTATATCCAAAAAAAGTATTTTCAGAAAAAGGTCCGTGTGTGTGTCCGTGTGTTCGTGTCTCTGTGAATACGATAACTCAAAAACGAAAAGTCGCTAAAATACCAAACTTGGTATTTAAGTTTACTATCTTCCAGGGATACGACACGAAGATTTTGAGAAAAATCTCCCCACCCCAAAACGATCCTTTACATGGAACCTTTTTAGATAATTTTGATTTTCTAAAAAATGGCTCTAACGATTTTGATTAAAATATCACATATTAAAGATATTTACCTGACAAATAAAATGTATATTTTGAATTTTCTGGGAATAAGCCTCTAAAGACTACTTTATTCTGAGTGAATTTTACGGAATTTTGCATAACTGCTAAACCGTAAGAAATTGACAAAAACTTACTACACAAAAAATGTAGAGGACATTAAAACACACAATTTATGTTGCGTTTTTCGTGGAATTGATCTTTTTGAGATATTCCTTGTTTTTGGTTTCAGCTTTGAAAAACTTAACTTTTCTCATACAGGAATCTGTCAACTCCTGTCCATACAAAGGGACATCATTCACATAGCAACCAGCTTTTGACTATCACTTTAATAGCATTCCCTTATAGTAAGACTATTTCTACTAATTTTTTCTCGATTAGCATGAAGTAAATAGAAGCATATGCCTTTTAACAATAATTTGTTGCAGAGATGTAGAGAAAGTCATGTGAATGGAACACATCAGAGTTTTATCTCTTCAATCTTCTTTCTTTCTTGGGGCACCATCACTGGGATCAAAAAGGAAACTATCTTCGGCCGGTATGCTATTCGGTATATTATGTACTATTGGTTTTAAGCTATGTTAGTGGGGTCTTGCAGACAGGTACTTGTAACCTAGATACGGATGAAGTAAATTATCAATACTGGCTGGAGTATAATCCGGGCTTGTGGGCCGTGGTCTACTGGGATTATACTCCAGCCAGTATTGACACCGGCCGTGAAAGCCTAAGAATTTCGATAAATTATCAGTGTCTGGATATATCAGACAGCTGCTCGTTGATCCGATTCAGCCTTATAATTTAATGCTACACTATTTTACGCTATGGAAGAGACACGGAAATTTTTGTTTCCGATGTATTTTCACTTTAAAAATTTGCAGCTAATCCCTTGTGTACTGGAAGATTTCAATGTATCACGTAAATCCTAATGTAACACCATTGGTAAACAACTTTATTGATGATTCCTAGGCCTGCTGCAAATCGTGGAATCGTGGATTTGTTAATCTCCAGTCAGGTCTTTCCCATTTGCGATGCTTAAAAGTGTTTCTGAACATGGATTTGAAAACAAATTACGATCACATCGAGCTTTGTAACATTTATTTTTTAATTTAGGCACTAATTACAACAAATATTTTAATTATATGTATGTTATAAATTTATATAAAGCGAGCCTCCATATTTGGTCGCTTCTAATATCACATTTGTTCTTGATATTATTCTGTAAAATGACCTGGAAAAAGCTTAAATAAGCACACATCTATTTTCGCTTATAAGAAAAGCTATGATAATAACGTGAAACTATACTTTAAAGTATTCAACCACGATATCTGATAAATTATTCCCAATAAATTAATGTCGGTTTTTGGTTATCATGGGAAAGAAATATAATAAATTACACCTGAAAACATAAGGTTTTCATTATATCTGAGAGCCTTTTCGAATCGTAGCTCGATGGGTTTTGCACATTTTGTGTGATCCATAGACTTAAGATATTAAAGTTAAATAACTAAATAAATAAACATCACACTGAATTAAAAGTTATATATTTTCGTTGATAGAATTTCAGAATACTTAATGTTATTATATTTTTGTCCTTTATCTTTAATGATTTATAATTGAGACATTCTACAAAAACCAAATCTAAATATTTTAAACAATTTTAATGCATGCTCTTCCAAAAATGAACGGCGTAAAGAGAGGCAAAGTGAAAGAAGAGAGACAACTTGCAGGTTAAAAATAAAATACGTTTTCAGAAAGAAATAAACAAATTTACAAGTTCCCTATTTTACTATACCGCGTAAGTAGGAGAAGTATTGCATTCCAACCAAAAATCGATACTTAGATTTAACCGGAAATGTACATTTTGAGACTCCTGAATGAAAAAAAGAAAAAGAAAAGAAAAAGGTACGCCTCTGTCCCTGTTTGTGAACAGCTAACTCAAAAACAAAACTTTAAATATCAAGTTCGGAATTTCCAAGATTTTCAAGAAAATTCTCCTTCCTCAAACTACTCTTTGCACGGAAACATTTTCAAAAGTTTTATTTTCAAAATATCTGAGATGACTTTGACTAAAATAGCATCTGCAATAAAATGTATGTGTTGAATTCTCTGGGTGTAGCCTCTACAGAGCTCTTCATTATAACTGGTAAATCATAATAAATAGTTTTATTATCTTATCAATATAAATGATCCATTATTAATACCTTACTCACTATAGATAAGATAATTCATTCTATTCATAATTATTTCTTCCACTTTTATGTCAAGTAGAGATTCTTATGGAGTTAATCATTTCCGAGATGTTCTTCGGTACTGGTTTCAATTTTAGAATATTTATACTATTCTCAAATACGCAATTATTCCTTCCCCTGGCTATGCAAAAGGAAAAAAAAAAATTTTTTTTAATTCAAGCTATTGCATCCTCACGTTTATTATTCTTGAATCTTTTAAAAACCAATCTTTATTTTACTTTATAAAAAGTAGAACCTGAAATAACTTAATTATAATTTCTCTTTTAATAAAAATTGCTTGTGCAACTTTGCAGAATTTTACTGAATTTTGCTTAACTGCTAAACCGTAAGACATAGAAAAAAATGTACTGCACAAAAAATGTACCTCATGACAAAACACACAATTTTTGTCCTTTACGTTTTTGTTGTGGAGGTAACCGTTTTCGAGGTATTCCTTGTTATTGGTTTCAATTGTGAAGTACTTAAACTTTTCTCACACAGGACTTTTCTCTGTTTTTCTTTTGTTCTACTCCTGGCCAAGCAAAGAAGTGATTTGCAATGACAATCGCATAACGATAGCTTTTAAAACATTTGACAATCACTTTAGCATAGTGCATTTCCTTATTCCCTTCTACTTATAAGGAACTAAGTAATAACATTCTGCTAACATTTGTGTTGATTAGCATTCTGTACAAAGAAGACTAATCTGTTGTAGGAATTTTGTAGAGCAGCTAGAAAAAATCATGTGAGTGTAACATATCAAATTTTTTCGATTACGTGAAGTAGACTGAGGAATAAACTATTAACAATTTTAGAAAAAGGGGTGGAGGAAAACATGTGCATATAGCATATCAATTTTTTTATCTATTTTAAACACGCTAAATCACTATTAATTGTTTAACCGTTGAGAAAATGTTGCACTGAAAGATGATCCTGAATTACATAAATTTAACACAGATTTGAAGATAAGCTAGTAATGAAAGATTATACTAATTAGAATTATATATTTAAATTGTCTCTTTTGTCAATTAATCGTACCTCTACTTTTAACCCTGTTAGCTCAAAAGCTTGTTTCGATCGCTAAAATAAACAAAAGAAGAGCGCTTTTATGCTGCTGGTGCCGATGAGTGGTTGGAGCCCTGTGACAAAAGGTGCACCACATCATAGCCGTAGTTCATTCCGTATTAATGTTTGCTGAACTGACACTTCATTCAGCCACACATACGTCACCACTCCAACCGCTTGCAGATTCAATCGCACATTTTTTCGTCAAAAGTCAATCCTGGAAACACTACCCGCAGATTACTTCCTAAAACTCCTGAAAACATCTGCTCGTAGGGGTGGAAAAATAATAATCGCTTCAGAGACAGTAAATGTTTTTTTGTTTTTTTTTTATTTTGTTTTTTACTTTCTCTACACATACTATGCACATAGTGTATAGAGAAGGTATTGCACTCCACTCAAAAGTTCAATACCGAGATTTCACAGGAAATATATGTTTTAGGGTCCCCTGTAATCTAAAAAATCTGATGTGTTGCATTCACATGACTTTCTCTACATCTCTGCAATAAATTATTGTTAAAAGGCTTAAGCTTCTATTTACTTAATTCTAATCGAGCAAAAATTAGCAGAAATAGTCTTACTACTTGCTTCCTTGTAAGTAGAAGCGAATTAGGGGAGTACTATAGGCTATACTGATTGTCAAAAGCTGGTTGCTAAGTGTCTGAAATGTCTTTGTTTGTATGGGCAGGAGTTGACAAATTCCTATATGAGAAAGCTATGTTTTTCAAAGCTGAAACGAAAAACAAGGAATATCTCAAAAAGGATCAACTCCACGAAAAATGTATATAATATAAATTATGTGTTTTAATGTGCTCTACAATTTTTCTGTGTTAAGTTTTTGTGCATCTCTTACGATTTAGCAGTTATGCAAAATTCCGTGAAGTTCATCCAAAATAAAGTAGTCTTCAGAGCCTATACCCATAAAATTCAAGATATACATTTTATTTGGAATGTTTGGCATTATTCTGGATGAATTTTACGGAATTGTGCATAACTGCTAAACCGTAAGAGATGGGGAAAAACTTACTGCACAAAAAGTATCTTATGATAAATCACACAATTTATGTCATATACATTTTTTTGGTGGAGTTGGTCATTGTTAAGATATTCCTGGTTTTTCGTTTTAGCTGTGAAAAACTTATACTTTTCTCATACAGGAATTTCTTAACTCCTGTCCATACAAACAAAGGAACTTCGGTTACATAGCAATCAGCTTTTGGCTATCATTTTAACCTATGGAACTTCCTTATTTCGCTTCTACTTACAAATAAGCAAGTAATAAGACTATTTCTGCTAATTAGCATGAAGTAAATAAAAGCATCAGCTTTTTAACTACACTTTGTTGCAGAGATGAGGAGAGAAAGTCATGTGAATGGAACACATCAATTTTTTTTTGTGTAGTAAGTTCTTGTCTATCTCATACGAATAACCAGTTATGCAAAATTGGGCAAAATTCATCCAGAATGAAGAGATCTTCAAAGGCTATTCCCAGAAAATTCAAGATATACATTTTATTTGTGATGTAAATAGCTTTAATATACCATATTTTTATCAAAATCGTTAGAATAGTTTTTTTAGAAAATCAAACTTTTCAAAAATGTTTGCATGTAATGGGTAGTTTGCGGGGGGGGGGAGATTTTCTTGAATATCTTTGTGTCGCATCCTTGGAAAATATCAAACTTAAACACCAAGTTTGGTATTTAGAGGACTTTTAGTTTTTCAGTTATGCTGTCCACAGATACACACACGAATCTTTTTCTAAAAAAGATTTCTTGGGTCTCAGGGGACCTCAAAACAAATATTTCCGTTGAAATCTCGTCATAGAATTTTTGGGTGCATTACAATACATTCTCTATACTCTAGTACTTAGTACGTGTAGAGTAGTTGTAGAAAAAATGCATTTCTTGATTTGCCAACATTTGGGCAGGATTGACAAAGATCGTTTGGAAATCGAAGTGGTAATTCTAAAAGGGTGAATACATAAATGCGTTTGCAGAAAATTCGGTTTAAATACACATGTAGATGTGTCACATGATATTGGCCTCTCATAATCACTGAATTCAAATGGAGCAACCAAGATCGAAATGCCATTTGTGTTATTTCTGATGGGTTTGATCGAACAAACATTTCGCAAACGAGGTAATATCTCCTCGCCTGATATCCGTGGCCAAATTACGTGTTAAGTGCTAGTAGAAGCTATTTATGAAAGATCTATGTGTATTAAGGTCCTCTGGTCCCATTTATCAGCGCTGCATAAGTGGTTTGACTTGCCCACGACTCGAAAGCTCAAGGGGCTTTATAACCAAGCCCCAGATTCTTATGTTACTGACCTATTTTAATCCTGACCTCTTACTCTTAAAGTTTAGTTTATTTTAATATTTGAGTTACCAACGAGTAATATATTTAAATTTTATAGAGGCTAAATTGACCTAGTTTTACATTTGAGCCTAATAGATAAAACCTAAAAATACCTATTTCACTTATTTAAGCCAATAGAGAAAATGATATAATAAATAATATAATATGATATAATTTTTTTATATTTTAGATAAAATTAATTTTATTGCTTTCTTACTTTCTCTACACGTACTGTGTAGTGTATAGAGAACGTATTGTTATGCACCCAAAAATTCGATACCGAGATTTCCCGGAAGTATATGTTTTTGGGCCCCCTGAATAAAAAAAATTAGAAAAAGGTCCGTGTGTACATGTGTGTGTATTGTCTGTGGACAGTGTAACTGAAAAAGGAAAAGACAGTTAAATACCAAACCTCCAAATAATAGTATCTTCCAAGGATGCGACACGAAGATCCTCCCACTCCAAACTACCCTTTACATGGAATATTTTGCGAAAATTTTGTTTTGCTCAAAAATTGCTCTAACGAGTTTGATTAAAATAACTTATGTATAAGTTATTTTTATGATAAACGAAAAGTATATGATGAATTTTCTGGGAAATAGCCTATGAAGACCTCATTCTGGATGACTTTTATATAACTGGCAAACCGTAAGACATATATAGAAACCTACTACACACAAAATGTAGATCTACACATAATTTATGTTATATACATCTTTTTATTTTTTTGTTGAGTTAATAGTTTTCAGATATTCCGGATTATTGGTTTATTTTTAAGCCACTTAGACTTTCTCGAATAGGAAAACACCTTTCTTCTCGATTCTCGCTTGTTTACTCCTGACGAGCAAAGAAACTAAATTTTAATTATTTCACATAGCGAAAGGTTTTTATCGGACGAGACTATCGCTTTAGCCTGTGAATTTTCTTATTTCCCTTCTACTTACAAGGAACCAAGTATGAAGGACAATATCTGCTAAGGTTTATCGCAATTATCATGAACTAGATAGAAGAATAAGCTTTTTAGCAATAATTTGTTACAGAGATGTAGAGAAAGTCATGTGAATTGAGCACATGACTTCTCTTAGCTTGCAAGAGTGACAGGAACTACAAGCTTTTAGCATTTACTCTTCATCCTTCTAGCTTGCGGATGACTTCCTTCTCAGGCTTTAAATATAACGGCATTTCATTAGCAAGACAAAATAAAACGCACACAAGGAAGCTCTTAGCTAATAAAAGGAACGTTGTTTATATCCTTCCGATCCTGTATGTTCGTTCTATTATATAAGTGAGCTATATAATGAACAAGTCCCTGATTTTTAGGTTCTAAGAAGTTAAAATTAGATTCTATCAGTATTTTGAAATTTTATACGACATTGTATGTTTAGTTTAGATATTTATAGGATTTTGGAATACAATTGCGACTTGTGTGAACCCATAAATCCTCCACTGATGCAATAGAGGTGAATCACAAGAGGCATTTCAAAAACTCTCAGATGCTATTTTCACATAACTTTCTCTGCTTATGCCACAACACAGTATTCTTATAAAAGCATGTTCTTCTATCTACTACATTCTTAAAGATGAACATTAGAGAATGAGTTTATTTCATAGTATATACGTGTACAAGGAATATGGAAACACAATATGCTAAAGCAAGTCAAATTTTTAAAAACCGGTTGCTATGTAAGGTATTGAAATTACCTTCTCTTTGCTTGACCAGAATTAAGAAATATAAATGACGACTCTCCATTTTAGAAAAGTATAAATATTGGAAAACTTAACCCAAATGTCTCGGAAATGGCTAGCTCAAAAAAAAAAAAAAAATGTAACTGTGTGTTTTGATGAGATTATACTTGTTGTGTAATAAGTTTTATCTAACTGGTGTTCCCAGGAGATTAAAGATATACATTTTATTTGTCGTGTAAGTATTTTAAACATGCTATTTTAATTAAAATCGTTTAAACCATTTTTGAGAAAATCAAAATTCTCAAAAGTGTCTCCATTAAAGGGTAGTTTGCAGTTTGGGAATTTTCTTAAAAATCTTCCTGTCACGTCTTTGGAAGATGCTGAAATTAATTATCAAGTTGGTACTTAATCGTGTTTTCGTTTTTTAGTTATGTTGTTCACAGACGGACACACGGTCACACACACGGACGTTTTTTTTTTTTTTCGATATAGGAGACATAAAACATGTATTACCAGTAGAATTCTGGTATAGAAATTTTGGGTGGAATGCAATATCTTCTCTGCCTATGCAATATGTACTAAGTTATGAAGTGAAAATCATTGCCCTCATTGGCAACAAAATACCATCGTGTAATACGATTCGTGAGGTCATTATTACTCGCTACTGAGATATTTTGTTAATTCGTATATTATTATCTATGTTTACTTCTGTCTAATATATATAGGAACGCGAGCTTTTGCGGGGAGAAGGATATTATTATTCCCTGTTTAACTAAATGAAAAGAGGTAAGAAATTGAAGGAAGGAAATTTGGGATCTCAAATAGAGAGATGACAGAGATGAAAATGTCGAATGTCAAGGGATAGAGAATACAAAGAAACAGGGCAATATTTGACAAAATCTAAAAGAAAAGTAGATAAGAACAGAAAGAGAGCAACAAGGAAAACACAGAGAGTGATTTGGAATATGCAGCACAAACAAAAGGGGGCTACACTCGCTAAAAGCTAGGGAACTAAGCGAAACAAACCTAATTGTACAATAAGAAATGTACTTTAAGCAAGAAGACACGATTTTGTAAATAATTAAAATGAAACTTAAGTATAATCAATAATAATAATAATAATAATAATAATAATAATTAAGTCAAACCGGATGTGACGATATACCTCAAATTACGGTTTTGTAAATAGCTTCCTGCAATCATTACAACTATAAAATAATATTACATTATAAATTTAAAAATTAAAGGGGTGAATTTTTTGAGAAAGAACGTAGTAAGAAGAGCTACATGCTTGGTTAAAAAAAAATGTGGCTGTGTGAGTCACAACTCTGTAATGCAGTATTGCTTTCGGTCAGTAAGCTTCCAGCTGCAATTACATATTTCTAAAATATTCTCGCTAAGGAACAAATCGCTAGCAGATAGTCTACAAAATTGAACCCAGAAACATAAAGTACCAAAAGAGGTGGATCTTGTAATGTTTGTAATATTTAGGGGTAACAGCCTCCGACTCCCAAAGTCCGGTTTCAAACGCGGCGAATTACGATGAATTTCTTTTCGGACTTAGCATGGCTTCCTTCGGAAGGGAACTAAAGCCATTGGTCTCTTGTGCATTTATGACACTAAAAAACCTCAAGCATGATAAAGATGCCTCTGAGCAAATTTAAGCGGTTTTTCGCGCCACATATAGAATAGAATACTGAGAACCATAGGACTTAAAGAGCGTACATAAATAAATAAAACTGAAAAGAACTTGTGCTTTTGAGCCCTTCCATTTTGTGGCACACGGAAGATTGGGAGTTACGTAATTGGGGGAAATGAGCTGGCATTGTAAAAATGTTTATCTCTTAAAATTATACTTTGGCGTGAGATCAGTGAGAGAATCGCATTGAACACTGGATACGGTTTTCAAGTCTGAATAGATTTTGAAAATCCGGATATTGGTTTTCGTCGATCATAGGAGGACAGAAGTATATTCGATTCTTGTTTGATTGTTTACTTTCTGAACGTAAGTAGGTGTTTCATCGTTAGTGTAGTAAATAATAATAATAATAATAATAATAATAATAATAATAATAATAATAATAATAAAATAATAATAATAATATTTTAAAATGTTAACTCATAAATATAATCACCTTGTATTTAATCCAATGACCTTCTAACTCTAAATATTCTATAATAACAAACCAGATTTTTCCAATATGCAAAATATTGTCTCAACTTTTTTTTTCTTTTCTTTTTTTTTATAGAAAAATACAGTTCCGGAGTCTTGTATTCCGGCGCTGTATTCCTTTTTTTTTTCTTTCTCATTTACTTTTCCCTTTTTTTTTCCCCTTTTCCCATTTCCTTTGTTTTGCTATTTGATTACTGTTTTTATTTGTGCTTCTAATACACACACATATACACATTTACAAACATACAAATACCCATGCCCAAGGCGGAACTCGAACCCACGATCCCCTGCGCCACGAAGCTCCAAAAAGAGGCACTTCAGCAATAATAGTCATTATAGTCATAGACGCATGTAAAGACACATTCATCATACGAACTTCTTCTCAAGGGGTTGGATGTTTAACTGGAACAGCATCCCTCATTTCGCGAAATGATGAAGTGTAAATTGAAACAATTATTTATGAGAACTCTTATGCTCAAGCTCTAGGTATTTGTTATATAACCTAATTTAGTTTATGTATAAAATAATTAAATGACACTACTTCCCTCATTTCGCTAATAATACCCTCATATAAGCTCCAGTAAAATATTTCGCAAAGGTACAGTTAATAGTAGTTATTTTTCATCAAAATAATAATAATAATAATAATAATAATAGAAATAATAATAATAAGTATATAAACATCAAAAATACATTCACAATACGAAAAATATATAAAAATGCTTAACAGTACCAACACTGTAATAGACAAATACAAATACATAGGTAATACTTGTTCACAATTTAGTAGGATTTTAACTGTGAACACTAATAATTAATGGTATCGAACTTATATTGAACAAATGGATGAAAGACATATTTTAAAAGTAACATATTTAATTTATATAATATAGGTTAATTGATATAAGCATAACGAACTAGGTAAATATTTCGCTCACAATAAAATTTGGTATTAATAATAAGTAAAGTACAGTTTCTAAGTTTACGAAGCGAGTATAATTACTGTTTTAGACAAAACATTCTAATGCTTATATAATTGAAGAGCCAACCTAGAGAGATATTAGAAAATAGAGGATTGTCCACAGTTCGGTGCTATGTATATGTAAATATATTTTGTCATACAATGTTCTGCTATTAAACAACTTCAATTACACAATCGATATTGTTTATTTCGATTATTATTAATTTCACAATTAACTTTTAACGTAATTACGTAACAAAAATACTATGTGATCAAATTAAAATGTATATTTGGGGATCACAAAAATGACAGCTGCTAATTGCCAATATTAATATTCAGTTTACAACCAACTAAAAGGTATAATTTACAAATATCTGGACAAGCAGACTTCCCACTATCCCTGTAGTTATTAATATGATGTAAAACTCTAGGAAATATATGAGGGCCAGTCAGTGGGCTAGATAGCCCCCGGTGTAAGAGCAGTAACCCTAACCCTGTCTGCCTTGGCCCTGGACCAGGCTGCTGCAGCAGAATCGATACCACCAGCTAGGCAATGCAACACACGCACCCCCAGCTTTCAGGGCCGGGGCTCCTTGGGCCCGGATGCAGCATCCTCTCCCCGCCTTACTGCAGCGTAACTGGGCATTCAGATAGGTACCCAATTCATGCTGCACGCTATTAAATGTCTGCCATGGGGCAACTTGTTGGCAAGAATTTTGCTTTGGGAGCATGTGATTATCGAGTTTAATCGCTCTTCTAGGTCTGAATCAGCGCCCCATATCTTTCCTTCCCTCCTTTCCATTGTGGATAAAGTTTTAAAGTTCTCAAAGTTCTCATTCACTTCGCTTCTTCCATGTTTAACCTTGAGCTTCAAGAGAATCTCCTTAGATTATTCCTGTTTCTATTTGCTTCTACTTGGTGCTTCTTCAGCTATTCGTGAAAAAGACAAACTGTGAAAACGTTTTTCTATTGCAAAATAAACTAAAACCAAGGTAGAGATATACAAAGGCTTTCAAAAATTACTTTAAACTTTGAGGTATATAAATATTATAACATTTAAAACTCTATGGAAATAAAAACTTGATTACGTTGAACAAACATTAGGGTTTGATTATTACAAAACTTTGGGAATCTGTCTACCGTTCTTAGTGCAACATACTGCATTTCATTTTGCAAATCATAATTTGGAATATTAGACATTTCTTGCGAGATAGCTTTTTTCAGGTTTGTTGGAAGAGCTAGAAAAGTCCTTCTTTTAAGGCAGATAAACGACACCGCAAAATCGGCTAGCACAACATAGTTTGAAACTAACCGGCAGACGGGGAAACGAGTGCGGTGGGCACGTCGATTCTTAGATAAATAGAACCGATTTCGTTTGTATGCCGTTTGCACTGGAAAAGATAATAAAAATATCGTTATACCTTTAATTATATTTTTTTACATTTGGATTATTTTATTAAAGCCTGAGCTTTATCAGCTGCATCAATAGTTCCTCAGTAAACGAAATCTGTAATAATTCATTTGTGAAAACAGTTGCTCATACAAATTGTAGAAGCAAACGCTATCAACAGTTTACGTGCAAAAATGTTTAATTGGATGTGTTTTACAAATTATAACTGTTTAAATAGATCAACACTATATTTATAATGGCACAAATACTTCAAAAAGTATATTTCAGTTTAGAAATTGTAGCTGCAAATCCGGCCTTGCTTAGGGTGCAAGGAGTTACAAAATGGTCAAAATAATTTCCAGGTAAATCGTTTTTTCTTTAGTTTTTCTAGTACGAAAAACTACTTTTTAAAGTACTTATTCTCATTTAAATATTGAAGGGATTCCAAAGAGGGAAAATGATACAGCAGATATGTAAATGTCCATTCCACTAGTGATGGGCAGAATCGAATACTCTGTATTCGAATATTTTTATGAATCGAAACCTTTATTTGAGTACAAGTTCTCGAATTCAACTATCACTCATTAAGATTTCGCTAATTGAAATCAGCCTGTTGTCGTTTGCAATTTTTCGAATCGCTACTTGAGTGATATTCTTCAGTTCTCATCATGGTTGTTCTCGAATAAAAGATTCAGCTCAAATGATGGACGAATAAAAAAACAGATAGAAGCTGACAAATAAGGTTTAATGTAGGGTTTTACTATTTATGGATGACAAAGGAAAACGACCAATAGTCACAGTATATTATAATACTGGTGTGCTAATCAGATCGATGATTCTTAAACAGTTCACTGCAGCGTACGAGTTCAATTGTTTTGCTCTGTATGTGTGGACGATGTGTTGCAGTGATTCTGAAGCTAATCATAGCAGAAAAACATTTTATTTGGACATAGAAATGTTGAGATATTTTAAAACATATTGTTTAAGCACAAACGTACTTAATTTTAATTTTATACACTCTTTGAGTGTTTACATGTACTATAAATATATAATATTGTCAATGAAAAACGTAAAACATTATAAGCTATAGGACCTTGAATCTTCAAACATTCTTTAGCAAAATAAAATGGATTATTCATGAGTCACGATGTTTATTATCAGTCAGTACACTCCTGCACTCTTCCCGGCAAATGCCTAGGCGTATGAATAAGTATGAGCACCAATCAGATTTAGGTGCTATGCCTCGAGATGAGATCTCGATTCAGTTCGGTGCACCTGCACATATCCGAGTAAAGCATTCTAAAACGAGAACCGTGCATCCTGGTGAAGAATTGGAAATATCAAAAGAACATCCAAGAATCAAATACATCGACATTTTGCATTCGAATACTCCCATTACCACGTCAAAGTTTAATTGCATCGTACATGTTTACCTTCTACATTTAGCTTTCCTGCTTGTTGATTCAGGCGATTTAAATGTTTATTTATTTACTCCATGTCAACAACACTTAAGTCCCAACTAAAAAAATCTGATGTGTTCCATTCTCATGACTTTCTCTACATCTCTACAACAACTTATTGTTAAAAAGCTTATGCTTCTATTTATTACATTCTAATCTAGAAAAAAAATAGCAGAAATAGTCTTATTACTTGCTTCCTTGTGAGTAGAACGGAAATAAGGGAGTACCATAGGTTAAAAGTGATAGCCAAAAGCTGGTTGCTATGTGACTGAAGTTCCTTTGTTTCCATGGACAGAGTTGGCAAATTCCTATATGAGGAAAGTATGTTTTTCATAGCAAAAACCAAAAACAATTGATATCTAAAAAACGATCAACTCCATGAAAAAAATGTATATAACATAAATTGTGTGTTTTAACGTGCTCTACATTGTTTGTGTAGTAAGTTTTTATCTATCTCTAACGGTTTAGGAGCTATGCAAAATTCCGTAAATTTCATCCAGAATAAAGTAAGCTTCCGAGGCTATTCCCAGATAATTGAAGATATACATTTTATTTGTCAGGTAATCATCTTTAATATACGATATTTTAATCAAAATCGTTAGAGCCATTTTTAAGAAAATCAAAATTTTCGAAAAAAGTTCCATGTAAAGGGTAGTTTGGGGTGGGAGGATTTTTCTCAAAATCTTCGTGTCGCATCCCTGGAAGATACTAAACTTAAATGCCCAGTTTGGTATTTTACCGAATTTTCGTTTTTGAGTTATCGTGTTCATAGGCACACGGACACACACAAGGGCCTTTTTGTGAAAATGCTTTTTCTGGATACAGGGGACCCTAAAACATATATTTCGGGTGAAATCTCGGTATCGAATTTTTGAGTAGAGTGAAATTCCTTCTCTATCCCTATGTACATTGTACATACGGGGCTAGAGAAAGTAAATATTGCCAACAAAGAAGTCCATACAGGAAGACAAACAGTCTTAGAATCTGCTATGACGATTTTCCAATTGGAAGGAAGTCTGTCACGGCCCGACATTGCTAATAGGCTACGGCTATACCATCCATGGGCGTCACGTACACCGAACTTCCGTATGCAGGAAGGTCAAGAGCCACTTACCCTTCCCGTTTCAGTAAACCCAATCAAAATTCGGCCTAGTAGTTATCTTGTGTGCGGATATCATATTGTTGGAAAGTGTCAACTGTTTGATTGGGGACCAAAGTTAAGTTTCTCAAGCTTTCTGATTGAATACCCACAGTTTAGAATTGAATATGGAGATGTTCTAAAATCGTTAAGTTCTAAATTGCCTTCATAATAGAGTTGCACCAGCTATACGTTCGAGTAAATCTGTGACATTCTTCCAGACGTTCTCTACTTTAGGCATAATGCGGATAATCATGGCGGATAATCTGAATAATTTGCTGTTTATGTCATATACTCTATTTTGTAATATTTCGTATAGCCTGCTTAAATTGTGTTAAGAAACCAATTAATTACCAAGGTTCCTGTTCATATTTACTGCTATAAGTATGAAAGATCCCCTACCCCCGAATTATATTAGTTACAAACTAATTGCCAAGATGCGTATTCATACTCGCTGCTGTAAATATGAGGGGAAAAAAAAAAAAAAATCTCCTACTGTTAGAGTTATAATGAATCTACAATGGTATTGACCAAATTAAAGAGTTCGTTGTTTTACTATGCTAATACTATAATAACTGTCATCATATTTTTGCAATTGTTTATATTATGATTACCAAACCATGGAAATACGTATCAGAAATATACAAATTAATGTAAGAGAGATTATAACAGAACAATTGTTTTATCAATCAAGACCCTATAATACGCATATTAACCTTTGAATGTGGGTTATGTATTTAAACGGTACATGTTGAACGTATTTTCCCGATGTTGAAGGTCACCCAGTGCACAACAGATGATTCAGCGCCAGCAACATGCAAGGTTTTCTCTGTTTTACGTAACGACTGCTTCCTTACTTCAGTGCTTTGCTTTAGGCAAATTCTTTTTGTTGAACTGTACGTCATTATTTTGTCATTTTCTTGCATTTGCATTCACAGTATAAATACCTTTTTATGTTATTGACGATTCACATAGGCATACATTTTAAACGTCAGAAATGTAATTTTCAACTGAGGAATAAAAGCAGAGTTCCATTACTCGTATTCTAGTTTGGAAAGGTTTTCTTGCGACTATTAGACAGGATCAGGTGTAATTAGTGTTTTAAATTCGTGTACCATACTAAGGATGAAACTGACCAGCTTTTCCTCGTGATGTGCCATAGTCTGAAGTCCTCTTTGTTCACAATGATTCTTCTAAAACCTGAGACCTCAAAAGGTTAAATTGTACACTTTCTAACACCTTAGCAACAACTATTTTAATTTTTTTTCTCGGATTCTTCAAACAAAAAATGGAGTAAATATAGGTTTAATTAATTTTCTGAATTATTTTATTATACCAATTTTTCCTCCTGTATAGCAGTTGTACCCATTATTATTATTATTATTATTATTATTATTATTATTATTATTATTATTATTATTATTATTATTATTATACATATATAATATTTATAAAGTTATAAATTTCTGTACAATAATTTTAATACATTAACTTTCAGTAGATCTTGTTTGTAATTATGGTATTATTTTTTAAGTCATCAAAATTAGGTAACTTATTTGCATTGCTAAGCTACATCACAGCCTGTGCTTCTCTTTCCGTGAAAGTCATGCATATTTAATTAGCAAACCACGTAATAACAAATTAAATGCAGGGAAGGAAGCTAACGCCTTATTTGTTAACATGTAAATATAGTCTATGTCCGTTAGAGAGGCCTAATTTTTCATGGTTTATTTCCTACAATTTGTAATGCTAAGATTGCAATAAAACTTGCAACCAACTCATGGACAATCTCACTATAATACCTGTGAAATATGATAAAACACTGAATTTGTTGCACAAATTATTACTAGAGTTATTTTAGCTAAATCAAAATTGTCTTCACCCAAACATATCCCGAAATCCTGCTACTCCTTTGTTTAAGCTTTCAGTGTGTATTAATTGCGACTTCTACGATGGTGTGACGACATAGAAGCACCCAGAAAGCAAGTCTAGAAGGAAATTCTTGAGATTTGTATTCAAGCTACAAGGAAAACTTTGATGAGGGCGCTGAACATCAGACATAAACGCTTGATCTATCTTTAACCTGAACAGTGGCTCTTTCATTGCTGAATAACGTCGCAATATAACCGTAAACGCGTCATTACGTCAGGCGGAAACACTAGAGGATGCGCCAATGAATAAGAATAAGAACTGAATGAACAAGGCGCTGTGTAAATCGCAGCTGTATAAAGAAGAGATTGTATAGGCAAATTCTGGTTCCTCAAGGGCACCAACAGCACAAAAAAATACATTTAAAGCATATTCATATCTGCTAAACCTGTGAAACTAACGGATGAACTACAGAAAGATTTCGAGTCTTCTCCAAATGCTGCTTGTGTAATGACAAAGTCACTGAAGAGAACTGGAAGGTTAGGGATCATGACCATTTGACTAGAGAATATCAAGGATGTATTCATAATAAGTGAAAAAAAAAAACAACAGAAAAGCAAAAAAAGGGGGAGGGGAATATTAAACTAGATGTATTAATCCTGAACAACTCTCTAATTCCATAAAAATAATTTTTAACGTCAAAGAGTATTAATAATTTAAAGAACTGCAGTTATTTTATGTTTTCCTAACAAGACCAACGCCAGGTGCGACAATCCTTAAGCATGGTTCACTAGCCAATAGATACCAATAAAATATGAACGTAAATATTGCAAGGGAGAACCTGTGTAGTGTGGAAAAAATTAAACCAAGGTGAATGAGTTGAACATTATGAAGAATTACATAGGAGATGTTTGGTCCAGCAATTCACTTAAACTAACCCTTTCCTTCTTTGCTAACAAAAAAAAGCTTCTAAATTGTATTGGTCACGGGTGAGCTAATCATGCCAAATAGACATCCTCCGCGCTCTGGGGGTAATATACTAGCCTCTAGTGTCCAAGGACCCAGGTTCAGACACGGAGGAGGGCAATGCTTTTTCCTTAGCCTCCATAAATAACAACCTATTGAATGCAATGACAGTTGGAAACTTAGAAACTATTATATAAAGTTAATAAGGTGTCTTAAAACCAATCCTATTGCTGGAGTTCAGTCAATTAAGAAAACAGTAGTTTTATTTTAAATATCGAGTATTTATTCTTAAAACTTCAACAGAAAATTTAGACCAAAGTTTCAATTAAAATACTCTTTGACAAGTGTATCTCCCACGTACCAAGATAGCACGCGTTTGCTATGATCTAACTAAATCTTAAGGTACACATGTACCATATTTTTAGTAGCTCCCAAAATCCTGAAAACTCGTGAACATCTGAATATAGGCAGTTATAATAATTCTTTGTCTATTGGACATCATTCATGAACTAGCCAATTAGTTTTAGAGAATTGGTGGACCAACATTTCCATTTAATTTTTCATAATGTTAAACTCATACACTTTCTGGTTTTATTTTCTCCACACTACACCGGTTCTGTCTTGCAACATTTACATTCATTTTTTATTCGTATCTAGTGGCTAGAGAACTATATTACCATCGTTAAGAACTGTCGCACCTGAGTTTATCATTTTTGTCAGGCTTTAAGACCCATTGAAAGAACTAGTTAAGAAAGAAATAGAAAGTTCACGAGTGTGAACCACTAAAGCATTTTGAAGGAACCGGTTCGAATAATCACTAAGCTGAAACTGTCAGTGCGGATGAAACAATGTAAATATATTTATTTCAAGTCAAAGTGAAAAGTGTCATAGATACACGAGTCTTTAGTTAGGAAAATGCGATAAGTTACCACGTCAGAACATTTACACCTTTATCCCACAGTGTTTTCCGCGTTTATATGGTCATTTATCGTGTTTAGGCTTATCTTCAGGAGGAAGATTACATTATTCAGATCTTAAAATAGAGTAACAGAAAGAGATCTGCAAGATAACAGCACAAAGTTTATAAACAAAAAAGAACATACCTACGGAAAAGATTTGTAAAGATTCAGTTTAAAACTCAAGACTCGAGAAAAATGTGCCTGATGCACGTTCGGAGAAAAAAAGTTTAAACACAATTTACACGGTCCCAATATATTTTCTCAGTCTAATGTCTTGGCAATTTAGAATATTCCAGCACGCTGATGACTGTGTTATCGGACCGTCTACAATGGCCAAATGGACAACTGTTGAAATAACGAAATTACCGAGCAACCATTCTCAAGAAAAGAAAGTTTTTGCTAATGACGAAAGGCGGGGAATCTTCAGGTTTAATCCCGCGGTCACTGGGACATGAGTGCACTTTGTAGGCTAATAAATTATATATTTGCAACCACTTGCCGATTAATTTAAGACGAATAATCAACTGTTCCTGAATCTAAGTACGAGAAACTGTAACGGTTTTGTATTATATCTGCTAACCTCCGTGTCTAAAGTGCTTTACGTTTTGGATAAAACTGTTTCCGTATTAAAACAAGCATAGCTTGCCTTGACTCACTAAAACACTAATTTGCGCATCTCTTTGCAATCACAGTTAAGTGGGTGTTGAGTATAGCGTGGTATTTATGGACTGCCGACTTCCGATAACTCTACAATTTGTAATAACTGTAGAACGAAGAAGCAGAAGAACTAAATTTTCGAAATACACGCTCTCTTATTAACCTAAATCATGCCTACATCATGACTACTGCTGTGTTCTACGTTGCCGAATCTTACACTTCTGTTCGCATCACCTACATAATTTTTCACTCTTTACCTTGCTAAATTCAAAGTAGTTATTGCGTTCCTTTCAAATTCAAGAATTGGTCATAGATTTCACGCCAGATTTAGATTTTTGAAAGTACTCGTTTTAATGAACTGAACCTTGCGCTAATGGGTTTCTCATAACTAACTTCACTGGGACATCTAATTACCCTGGCTATTCTGACTTCTTCAACCTAATTGCTGCACTACAACGTTTATTTTGTCTGCTAATGAGCTTCCTACTGACAGAATAATTGACTATAACTTGTGTTCTTTAGATTATTTAAGAATTTTAATATATCAAAATTATTTATCGTAATTTTCCCTCTATTTCTACAATATTTCTTCACAAGAAATACATTGATTTGGGTATAAAACAACAACTACCTAGGTGCAGTTAGGACTGTATGTGACTAGCAGGCGTACTTGTCATTATTAACATTTGAATAACGCAGTTTCTGTTATTAGGAAGGATCAGTTAATTTCCAAATGCTTAGAATTTCGATTTATATTATTTCATATACACAACATGTGATTGATTAAATTTTAGTAAAGTCAACGAGACTGTAAACTCTGTTCCATCGGCCAGAATTAAAACTTCTAAAATTTCTTCTACACTACTATATAGTAATTTATCCTTGCTGAAATTCGGCAATTTTTCAAAGAAGAAAACAACTATGGTTAACCTTTTGTGTATAATATTTCTCGGATGGAAATGACATTACCCTATTCGAGATACCAGGATGCTCTCCAGGAAGAAACATCTGAAACCGAAGTGTACCTATCCAAATCTTTTGGTTCACGTCAATACAAATGACAGAGACATGTAAACAAATTATTTTAACACAGGGAACAACTTGTTAAAAAACTGATTTCAAGCTCGGCGATCAACTTGAAGAGCTAGTGGGGAGGATCCTTCAAGTTGCTTTATACAAGAAGTTTTGACTCTGCTATTCAGTAACGATAAAAAATGGTCAAAAACAATTTCGGTATCTGCAATGCGACTCTCAAATGTCTGTGTGTCTAAAGTACAAGGAACGGTACTGGTTTATTAATTAAAAAGTTATTTTGAGTGTTAATGGCGCTGTTTATTGCCAGGATCAAATCAGTACCGCCGGTGTGCCGGAATATCGTACCGCAGGAGTTTTATTACATGCCAAAAAATCTACTTACATGGGGCTGTCAATATTAACCACCAATTTGGGCCGAGTTTGAATCCGCGACTTTGGGATCAGGAAGTCAGTACCTATCCAACTGAACATTCCAAAAGAGGTTGTACTAAACATCGCGGCAATCAGCTGAAAACTTATGCGGGTTTTTCAAATGTACTAATTGTTAAAAACCTCATGAAGTCTGAACAGGTGTTTCCTCGCCTGTGTTAATTGACCCCAAGAGGTCTACGGTTTCTTAAATATGAGGAAAAACAGTTTCTTGTGAGGACAAAGGATGGTAGCGTAAACAGAGCAGCACAAGCAAACCAAAAATTGTTATAATGAAGAGCCAAAGCTAAGTATTTCGGAAATAAGACCATCTGCAATTCCTTTGAGTCAAAAGGATAAGAAAATTATACCGATGCTGAATAATTGGACAAACGGAAAATTCACGACGTACTATCAGTTAGGCATATGATTTTTACTTAGGGAGAACTGAATGAAATTCAGAAATATCAACGGTTTCATCTGCATTTCATAATTAGAGAAGTTGTGACTAAATTACCTTTGTTTCACACATTTAATCTGATAAGTCAACCTACTGCAACAAATCCCTTTCATGAAGCCCTCAGCCACCAGGCATAACGCATGTCTACTCATAAGTGGATTAAGGGACACTTAAGGGAGCGGTATTTCGAATACCTATATTTTTGTATAGCTTTTCTAAAAATATTACTGTAATTACAAAGCTGTTATGTTAATATGAATACCAAATTTCATTCAAACTATATATTTTTCAAAGTATAAATTAATTCATAAATTTTATTATGCGCAATTAAAAGCTTCTGCAAGGCTCAAAATTTAAGAAAATTAGTTAGAATTTTTAATTGTAGCTTTGAACTACACACCGATGACTGATTTTTTAAAATTGTTTTAAAAAATTGTAATCTCTAAAATGAATGTTTTCATTTTCTTTAAAAATCCTATTGGTGGTAGGATAATTTTGTGGTATATAATAAAATATATATTTATACACATTTTGGAAAACGTTGGTTGTATTTAATCAAAAACTGAGACGCGTGGAACATTTTTGAAGTGTGAAAATGCAATTTTGGGAAAAAACGCTGTTTTATAAAATAGTAAGCTAAGAAAAATATGTATTGTAAAAGATTTATATGGGTAGCTAAACGTTATTTCTCTAGGGATACCCAAAGGTACTAACAATCATTTGCCATAAAAATAATTTTTTTCCTCGATTTTTTCACCAATTGTAGTTCGGATTTTACTCTCAGTGTCTCTTAAATAACGTTTAGGTATTCTAGATATAACTGGAATCCTATTCAATTTTCATATCTTGTCACATCTTCACTGTGGATTTCTATTTATTTCTGTAATTGTTTATTTGCTGCTTTTTAACTCCACCAGATTGCTAAATACACAAGAGATGATAAACTCATAAACTGAGGCAATAGTTATGTTATTTCTCTTCGTACTGCTCTGCAAATCTATCATGCACGTATAAATTCAGTGCTGTGCTCCTAAATATCTTTTCGCGATTTGATGATCTTGTAACAAAGCATGCCCGAGGTACTTACCAGAGTCATGGTCAACCGTGTTGGCGGGGACCTGGGGGCGGCGGGAGGGTGAGGTTTTGAGGCCGGGCGGCGGTTGCTTGAGCACGGAGAGCGGAACGAGGCCCTCAGGCGGCGAGTCGGATCCCGAAGTAGGCATGCGCACTAGACACCAGTCGGCGGCCTGCACCTCCAGCACCTCCACTTGCTGCCCCTTGTGCACACTCAGCTCCTGGGATCCTGCCGCAGCCACGTGGTCCGCTATCACCCACGTCATCTCTACCCCGGGGGCCTGCAAGCACACATCACACGTGGTATAAAACACCTGTACAGCATATTCTCTCTCTTAATGACAACACCTCTGGGTGAAGACTCTTTGAAATGTCACTTCAAACTTACTAGGTCTTTTTAGGACTAACATAATCCTTTCCATTCATATCACTTTATATGTTCTGCAAACAAACTATTCAAAAGATTTGTTTTTTATTGTTTCATTTATATACCCCTCCCTTTAACATCTAAGGTCATATCGGGCTTTGCACTTGGTTAGGTTATTTTTTTTAACGTTTGGTTTAAATCATTTTAAACACGCACACACACACACACACACACACACACACACACACACACACACACACATTCACTCTCATATACATACTTCCAGACTCTGTGGGGATAGAGAATAATTCTGACTAAAGAAAAATTTATTATAAGCACAATTTTTACCCAAGACTACCAATCAACAAAAAGTTTCCATAAAAACTATAATACATACCAATAAATATAAACTTTCCCCCACCACAGCCGGGAATCGAACCCGGAACCTCAAGGTGAGAAGTCAGCTCGCTTACCACTAGACCACGGAGGCAGTTTCAAAAGAGTATTGTTTTATCTACATTATACTAATCGCGATAGACATTTAAGAAATGGTCTTATCACTTAGTTCTTATAAGTAGAAGGAAAATGAGGGAGTACACTAAGCTAGAGAGAGTAAAATCTTTTAAACGCTGTCGGTATACGATCGTCATTGAAATTCGGTTCTCTCTCCATGGCCAGGAGTAAAACAAAAGAGATATGAGAAGGATGAAGGCTTCCCGTTTGAGAAAACTTGGGGAACTAAGTGAGTAAATATATGTTTAGTATTATTGATTCAGCCAAAAAGTATAAAACTTGATCATATAGGTAAGGCTAGTGAAAGGGTTTTTACTATATGGAGAGCATTAAAGGGAATACTTCTTATAGGAGGCCATAATGATACAATATCAATAACAGGAGCAAGACTTCTATGATTCGACACTCCACTTCAGAGTGAATCTTCAGGAGTCACGCCTAAGAAATTTAGGATTACATTTTAACAGTCATGCAAGCATCCTTAATATGCAGCACTATAATTAAAATTGTTAAGAGCTGTATATATATATAACCAAATTGGTATTGCACTAAAATACCGAGGTTCGTATTTAACTGACCATTTGAGTTATGTTGTACACCGAACATAGACGTTTTCTAATTTTTGTTTTTATTTAGAGGTCCACAAACTTGTATTTCCAGGGAAATCTCGTATTGCATTTTTGGGTGGACTGCAATTCATCTTACCTACTATGAAAATTGTGTGTGGTGGAGAAAATAAAAATCGGATGTGACGCATTCACATGACACTCTACTCGCTCTAATACAAACCTACATATACCGAATGTTGGCTGGAATGCAATACTAAACGTGCTGGGGGATGGAAACTTTTCTCTGGCCAAGATTATTCCCCATCGTCCCCACAGACTGCAAGTATGAATGCGAGTGTGAATGTGTGTGATGTCTAATGAATTAAAATTAAAGAAACAAAAGAAACCTAACGACAACGGTATTGCCAAAAGGCAATATATTCCCAAGGGAAATTGCCCTAGGACCATTTAACCGGTGTCTCAAAAAAGTCTCCGCAGTACATTCGGACGCTTGTGGCTGTGGTTAAGTTGGGAACGGAGCTGTGGAGGAGGAGCATTATTTATATTTGAATAATGCTGTGAGAACTGTTTGCTTCTGAAGTGAAGTCAAAATGTAAACCATTGAAAAGAGTGTTTTGCTGAGGAATGTTCCTTAATGGTGATAAGATATCAAAAAATGTAAAACGTAAATTTCTTGAACACTTTGTTCACTCGTCATGTCTTCTTCGTGATTCTGAGAGAGATTTAATTATTAAATTACTAAATTCCAAATTCTCTGAAACAGAATGATGCTCAATTTTTAGCACGCTAAACAGTTCGAAATTTCGGATGTAATGTGAAGGAGCACCACTAAATGAATGCAGAAACAGCTGTTTTTGTGCAGCCAGAATATAGAACCATTAGTAAGGAAATGAAACTGTGTCCCTATAAATGTACAGCTGTCCCGAAATAAAAATGAAGTGAATGAAGTCATACATTTACACACAGTGACCGAAATAAGTGCAAAACAGTTGAACTCTGTCTACATGAATGAGGGCAGCATTTCCAACATTATCTGTGACAGTGGTAAGTAAATAATCTCAGTTTCAGTTCAACTTCATTTCCAATAATAGCGCGATCCGTTACCAACCGAACCGTGATGAGTCGGAGTATGCTAATGCATTCTCCTCTTGCGGAGAAACATTTGAAAAACCCGTTAGTTACAGGCGAGGGTATTAATGGAACCATGGGAAAACAAAAACAAAACAACAAAAAGAACCAAGAACTGATGGCAGAGAAATAAATTACTCTGCTCTGTAGACAAAGTAGGCATAATGTAGTTTCTAGAAAAAGCTTATATATTACGTAAGTAAAACATTCTTTGCTCTCCTCATTAAGATTAATAACTGATTCTTTAATTTGAAAGTCGCTAACGAAATTTCTAAAAAAAAAAAAAAAAAAAAAATCTGATGTGTTACTCAGCTGCACAGCAGCTGATGAGTTTCTCTAGCTGCTCTACAAACGAACTTCTTACAAAAGATTCTTCTTCTTTCTACAATGCTAATCGAGGTAAACATTAGCAGACTGATCTTATTGCTTAGTTCCTTATAAGTAGAAGACAACTAGGAATGCACTAGGCTAAAGTGATAGTCAAATGTTTAAAAAGCTGTCGTTATGCGGTTCTCATTGCAAATCACTTCTTTGCTTGGCCAAGAGTAGAACAAAAGAAACATGCACACTACCTATCTGAGAAAATATAAGTGCTCTGCAATTGAAGGTAATAACAAGGAATATCTCGGAAACGGTTACCTTTACAACGAAAACGTAAAGGACATAAATCGTTTGTTTTGGCGAGATCTACAGTTTCCGTACAGTATGTTTTTGTCTATCTCTTACGGTTTAGCACTTAAGCAAAATTCGGCAGAATAAAGAGGTCTTCAGAGATTATTCCCAAACATCGAAGATATACATTTTAATTAGGATGTAAATATCTTTATATAATATATAGGATTTAATAAAAACCTTTAGAACCATTTTTAGAATCAAAATTATTGAAATTTTTTCCATGTAATGGGTAGCTTGCGGTGGGGCATTTTTTTTTTTTTTTTTGAAAATCTTGATGTTGCATTCTTGAAAGATGCTAAACATAAATGTTAAGTTTGGTATTTTACCGACTTTTGGTTTTTCAGTTATCCTGTTCACAGACACACGAACACACAAGAGTACTTTTTTTGGTTGCGTATATTTCCGGTGAAATCCCAGTATCGAATTTTTGGGTGGAGTGCAACATCTTCTCTACCTACATACCATATCCTATGTAGAGGAAATATAAATATAATATGACATATTTAATTGTAAACTCATTTGCTCTAAAGCTTGATTTTTGTATGTGAATATTTTTAAAAATACTTCACGTCGCTCATTTTAAATTTAGACAGTAAAAACAGCCATTAGCTATTGTGTATAAAAACTGCTCTAAATTTCCATGAGCTATCTTACGTACTGTAGATTTTCCAATTTTCACAAGATTAATAAAAAGTACAGTTCCGGAGTCTTGTCGGGACTCCAGTGCTGTGTTATTTTTTTTTTTTTTTTTTGCTCTTTTTTTTTCTCTCTCTCCATTTTCCCTATATTTTATTTTTTCCGTTTTCTTTTAATACTTACAAATGCATATACACAGACACAAATATACAAATACCCATGCCTAATGTGGAACTCGAACCTCACCATCCCCTGCGCCACGAAGCACCAAAGCTAGGCACTTTAGCGAGCGCGGCCATGGGGACTGGGTTAAGGATAACAGTAAGTCAATTTTTTGACTGATATTTGAGTGCCGACTTTGATTTTAAGTTTCTCAACAACTATTTCACGTAATGAAATGGAACTTATATTATTAGACTCTTGTATGAATCGTGTAAAAGTTAATGTTTATGATACAAGCGGGAAGCGTTTTACGATATGCCTAAGAGATGAAATAGCGTTCCTCGAATGCCTAAACTCACCAATAAAGGGAAACGTAGGATTTCCGCTCCACACGATAACGATAATGTCACATGCAGCTCATATTAAAATTCCGTGCGATCATCGCTGACTAAACAGGTTAAAGCTATTGGTAGAGTTATCGTCTCGTTTTGTTACTTTCTCTAGCCCGCATGTACAATGTACATAGTGGATAGAGGTGCTCTTGTATTCCACCCAAAAATTCGATGTCGAAATTACACTGGAAATATATGTTTTGGGGTCCCCTGAGCCCAAAAAACATTTTTAGAAAAAGGTCCGCGCGTGTGTCTGTGTGTGCGTATGTGACAGAGAGAGAGAGAGAGAGTCAGAGAGAGAGACAGAGAGAGAGAGAGAGAGAGAGAGAGAGAGAGAGAGAGAGAGAGAGAGAGAGAAAGTCTGTGGATAGCATAGCTCAAAAACGAAAATACGTTAAAAACCCTATGCATGCACATTTTTTTTAACATTGTTTTTCTCAAAAATGGCTCTAACGACTTTGATTAAAATAACGCATAGGTATTAAAGATATTTATATCACAAATAAAATGCATATTTTGAACTTTCTGAACACCTGTTTATTCTGAATGAGTTTCCCGAATTTTGTATAGCCGTCAAACTGAAAAGGTTAGATTAAAAACTTACTATAGAAAAAATGTATATCTGACTAAACACATAATTTATGTCATATGTTTTTCTTGTATAATTGACCGTTTTCGAGATATTCCTTCTTATTGATTTGATTTATAAGCCACCTAAGTTTTCTCAAACGGAACCAAGCAAAGCGACACGAACCTTAATTGTTTCACATAATAACCAGCATTTAAAAGATTTTACTATCGCTTTGGCACAATGTATGCCCATATTTCTCTTCTAATTACAATTAAGCAAGCATAAGACTAATTCTGTTAATGTTCATCTCAATTAGCATGATAGAGATAAAAGAACAATCTTTTGTAAAACTGTTTTGTAAGAACACTTTGTATATGGAACAGATAGAGAAAGTTATGTGAATGGAACAAACCAGTTTTTTTTTTTATATTAGCCATAATTAGTGGGGAAAAGTATCATTTATCTTACTCTAAAAACTCTTGATTTTTCAAAATGTAATAATTTATCCAAACTGGAGCATTGTTTCGAAAAAGTAATATGGCATTCTCTTTAATATGTTTAGAGAGGCAATATAAAAATGTTGAAAAAAATTAGTGTCGAACTGCATCGCGTAAAACATTCTGAGTTTGGAAAAGTGTTTGGGAGAAAATAAGGTTTAAAGTTGGGAGTGGCTATTAATAAGTATGCGTCTACCCTTTTATATCTTCGTGTAATTGGAGTTTTAAGTGCGCTAAGTGAGGAAAACGCTATATTTTCTTAAAGTTCAAAATTCATATTTTATTATGAAACAAAATAATTTTTAAATAGTTCAAAGTTTTTGGGAAATTTTCGCAAATGCATCACCTCAAAACGGAGTTGCAATAGTGCTGAGCATCCTTGGCAATGGATTGGAAACGATTTTTGTCAAGTGTTTTTCATGTGTCAGTTCTCAATTACAATTTTCAAGTGGTTCATTTCATAAATTCAAAGGCATTATTTACAATAGAGTACAAGTTCTTTTTTCGCGAAAATTAGGCATGAAAATCCTTCCTATGCTTTTTTGAATTTACATATATGTAAATCGATCTCAGAAACATCCTCACATTCAAGAGGACCCGAATTCGAATCTCGGTTAGGAGGAGTTACTCGTATATGGCTTTCCCACAGTTTTCCCTTAACCTGAGAAGAGAAATGCCGGGTAGCTTTAAGGTCTATTGACCTCAGGGTCATTTGAGCATCATTTCGCCCCTTTCATTCATACACGTCTGATACAATCTTTTACATTAAAGGGCAAACTACAGGGAAAAAAAAAAAAAAAAAAAAACCGAAAACGAGCCGGTCCCCTTGGCCCGCTCACTAAAGTGCCTAACTTTGGTTTTCTGTAGTGCAGGGGATCGGGGTTCGAATCCTGCCTCAGGCATAGGTGTTTGTGTCTTTGTAAAGGTGTATATGTGTAATTGTACGTATAAAAAAGAAAACAAATAGGAAAACTACAGAAAAGTAAGGAAAATGGAGAAAAAATAGTTAAAAAAAAAAAAAAAAAGCTAACCGACGTCTAGAACCATTTTACAATCTAACTCAAATTTCGCCAAACTGCCTAAACAATACTTTTGTGGCAAACACTATGACATGAAACATTTAATAATAAAAATTACTAATTTAATGCCCTTAGGTTTAAAATAGTTTTGAAAATGGTAGCGTTTTCATGCAATTGAATCCGATTCAAGTGTATCAAAACTCAGATTAAAATAGTTTTTAATCCAGTTTTCATGAATATTTAAGCGTGGTAAGTACGCTTAAATAGACTTAAATATTGGATATAAAAGGTACTGATTATTGATCATAGGTAGAAAATATTAACAATTATTTTTCGTGTTTATACTAAACCCTTTTCTTAAGGTTTTTATTCACCGATTTCACCGATAGCTTAGTACTGCTAATCTTACTTTATAAATTTTATCTATTCGCGTAAACATATTTCAATTACATGTGTTCATTATTTATTTCTCGGACACTACAGAATTTTGCGCCTAAGTCAGGTCTACAAAAAGATTACAAAAGCGTAAACGTCAATAAAATAAAATATATAAATAAATAACAATAAAATGAGATATAAGCAGCTAATTTTTACTTTCTCTACACGTAATATGTACATAGTTTATAGAGAAGATATTGTATCCCCCCAAAAATTCGATACCGAGATTTCACCGGAAATACACGTTTTGGGCCCCCCTGAATCCAAAAAGTGCATTTTTGGAAAAAAGGTCCGTGTATGTGTGTGCGTGTGTCTGTGGACAGCATAGCTCAAAAACGAAAAGACCGTTAAATACCAAAGAAAATCCCCCCACCCCCAACTACCCTTTACATGGAACTTTTTTTCGAAAATTTTGATTTTCTCAAAAATGGCTCTAACGATTTTGATTAAAATATCGTATATTAGATATATTTACCTGACAAATAATATGTATATCTTGAATTTTCTGGGAATAGCCTCTGAAGACTACTTTATTCTGGAGGAATTTTGCATAACTGCTAAACCTTAAGACATAGACAAAAACTTACCACACAAAAAAATGAAGAGCACGTTAAAACTCACAATTTATGTAATACATTTTTTTCATGGAGTTGATGGTTTTTGAAATATTCCTTATTATTGGTTTCAGCTTTGAAAATCTTATACTTTTCTCATACAGGAGTTTGTCAACTCTTGTCCATACAAACAAAGGAACTTCAGTCACATAGCAACCTGCTTTTGAGTGTCACTTTAACCTATGGTACTCCCTTATTTCGCTTCTAATTACAAGGAAGCAAGTAATAAGACTATTTCTCTTAATTTTTTCTCAATTAGCATGAAGTAAATAGAAACATAAGCTTTTTAACAATAATTTGTAACAGAGATGTAGAGAAAGTCATGTGAATGGCACACATCAGATTTTTTATAAGGTTTTGAAACTTGTGCCCAAGAAACATTATCCTTCGGTGCAGAAAAGCTTTGATCAAGAAGCGAAACATGTAGTGATATGGAATTGAGTTTTATTTATGGAAGCCCTTTAAATGCTTCGGTTTTCTGTGTCCATCTCTATATTGGGCGACAGAGATTGCATAATTTTGCTCAGAAGCCTCAAAAGAAAAAGTGCAGTGTGGCCACAACAATCAGCAAACAATAAAAGTTTTTTATGCTGTCGTTCCTTGTGCCTTTATCCGTCAAAATTTTAAACGTAGTTACTTATTTTATATTTTGTTGCCGTTATAGCTTGCACCCATGAGCAGAAGATTCAGGTTCAAGATGTTTCTAGTTTCTGTTGCAATACATACAAGGTGATAAAAAGCTGTGGCGAAATGTGTGGTATCAACAGCGAGTTAGAAGGCCAGGATAGTTATACAGGTGCTGCATTTCATACGAAAATGGTTTGATAGTGGATATCTTGCTAGAATGTTTAGGGTGCATTAACAGTAACTTCAAAAGCGAAGAAATCTTGAATTTAATTTTAAAAATTCTGATGTGTTCCTTCACATGGTTTTCTCTACATCACTGTAAAAAATTATTGTTGAAAAGCATGTTCTATTTAATTTATGATAATCGAGATAAACATTAGCAGAAATTTCCTTGATTACTTACTTCCTTGTAAGCAGAGGGAAAATAAGGGAACACACTAGGCCAAAAAGGATAGTCAAATCTTAAGCTGGTTGCCATGTGCTTGAAATGAGTTTCTATACAGGGTTTACAACTTTCCGTGTGAGAAAAGTTTATGTATTTTAAATCAGAAACAAATAACAAGGAATATCTCAAAATGACATAAATTCTATGTTTTAAGGTGATCTACATTTTTTGTGTGGTAAGGTTTTATTTATCTCCTACGGTTTGCCAGTTACGCAGAATACAGCAACATTCATTCAGAATAAAGAGGTCTTTGGAGGCTATTCCCAGAAATTTCAAAATATACATTTTATTCACCATAGAAATATCTTTAATATACGATATTTTAAACAAAAGTGTTACCCATTTTTGAGAAAATCAGAATTTTCGAAGTTTTTTCCATGTAAAGGGTAGTTTGGGCCGGTCTTTTTTTTTTTTTTTTTTTTTTTTTTCCCAAAATCTTCGTGTAGCAACCCTGGGAAATATAAAACTTAAATACTCGTATAAAGCTCGGCATTTTACCAACTTGCCGTTTTTGAGATTTCGTGTTCACAGACACATGGACACACACAAACGGACCTTTTTCTGAAAATGCTTTTTTTTGGATACAGAGGACCCTAAAACGTGTATTTTCGGTGAAATCTTGGAATCTAATTTTTTGGGTGGAGTGCAGTACCTTCTATACACACTAAGTACATAGTACCTGTAGAGGAAGTAATATTATTAGATGTATTTGGGATGAAAGTGCTGCAAAGCAAGAGAGAATTTATGAGACGCCCATATAATTAAATGGAAAATATATTGGATTTGAGAGAAATCAATCATAAGTGCAAATGTCTATCCTTGTGATCGTTTCTATGTTCCTGTACAATCTATGGGGCGGGGGGGGGATGTCGCTGTAGCGACTGCGCCTTGTACTACCAGGTTCAACACCAATATCAGATGACCCCATATTTGAAGTGTCCCTTCGTGTTTTAAAAACGTTTCAGAACTCAACGGGGATATTTCAAGTTAAAACCCGCCAGTGGGGAATTGCTCTGAGCGACCTTCGTCTTAGCCATCTTGCTTGTCTCAGCGAAGACAATGAGCGGGTTGAGCTCATTAAGAGTGTTCGATCATGCAAGCTACTCGCAGGTGTGTGTTAACTTGAAATAGCCCCGTAAGTTCTGCAACTTATTTAACGCACGAAGGGATATCTGCACACGTCAAATACGGGGCAGTTGAGCCACCTGCTGTTAATGTTTTAATTATTTACTGTGACTAAACTAGATTTTGCATAGGCTGATTCATAAACCATAACCAAATTACCATTAAAATTAATATTATCTTTGTTAATATTGCAATAAAAACAAAACTATGCAAAATGTTTCATAAGTTTTCTTCTTTAGATACATTTTATCATAAACATTTAAAGTGAGATAATTCTAACTTTGTAACTTTTTACAAACATATTATACATAAAATCTCAGCTCTATACCCTATGCAACTTATTAGCAATTTTACCTTTTTATGGAACAATAAATTAATAAACCTTAAGCTTAAAAATATAAAAATTGCCAATTGCTGACGTTTGTAGAATGAAAAAATAATTTTAAAAGGTATTAAAAAGCTGGAATATTTTTTTTTTTTTTTTTTTTTTTTTGAGTATCAATAAGTTAACAATTATTAATTTTAATTGTGATTTACTTCATGGAATTAATTATCGGATAAGTACTATAGAATTAAAAGCAATTATTTGTTTAATACTGCAAAATAATGTGCGCTGAAGTCTTTTTATGTTATTCGTAGATAAGGGACCTATTGCATCGTACTTTTAAATGCAGATGAAAATTGGTTAGTAACTTATCTATGCTAGTAATTCAGTAGTTTGCGACAACATATTTTAAACCGGAATTAAAATCAAAATATTCGATAGTAATTTGTTACTATTGTTATGCATTACTATTTTATGTATTGAATTATAATTCAACATAAAATTAATATTGTTCTTAGTTTAGGTGCTTATTAAGTCTAATTATAATGATTATGCTAATAGTTGCGAAAACAGAAGTTTCTCTTACAACATGTATGAAAATTAATTGCGAATAACAAGAACAGAAAATAAAATGTATAAGCGTATATTACCATTTAGTTACATCATGTCTTCTATTACAGATTAAACGCGGAGCAAATTAACCTCGTATTTACCCCTTCTGCTATCTAGCGGCGGCATCCTACACCATCAGCAACAGAGAACTGCCATCTTTCGGCGCTTAGTGAAACCAATATCTCATGCTTGTATTTAGCCGATATTTGAGATAACAGCAAATATATTAAGAGGTGAAAATGTATCAGAATATAATATTCCCACAAAAGAGTTGATTACGGGTATGTATTCCCTATGATATACTTAATATCTTCCATTAATCAATAGTAGGAGCAGAGACGAAGCGCCACGTAGTTACCGCTGTTGCCACCAGATGGTGGATCATTTCAAGCATCACTGAGGGCTTTGTTGAAAATGTATTTTAGATTTTCAGGAACTAAAACTGATGGAGTTAAGAAACATGTCATTGGCTGTAAGGTATAATCACAGTCTATTTTCTTTTTATATGCGCTCTTGAACTATAACATAGGTTTCGCTAATTTACGCTCTTAGATCTAAAACACTGGTTTCGCTAATTTACAGAAAATTTGAGTTTTTGCGATTTTATTATATTTTGGTTCCTTTCTATGGCATTAGATAAAGTATTGTATTCCACCCAAAAATTCGATAGCGAAATGTGTGTGTGTGTGCCTTTGGGCATCTTAGCTCAAAAAATAAAAGGTGTCTTCGAAAGTTATCACACGAGGATTTTCAAGAGCATCTCACCACCCCCATTTACCCTTTACATTGAACATTTTTAGAAAATTTTGATTTTCACAAAGATGGTTCGGAAAATATTAAAATACCAAATGTTTAAGTAATTTTCATGACAAATGACGTGTATATCTTGAATTTTCTGGGAATAAAATCTGCATACCTCTTCATTTTGGACGGCTTTTGTTTAATTGGTAAAAGGTAAGAGATGGACAAAAACTTATTGCACAAAATATACAAATCTCGTTTTCAAAATACTAAAAACTTTTCTCAAGCGGGTAGTTAACTTTGGTTTCATCTCTTTGTTTTACTCCCAGGAATGCAAAAGATAACCGATTTTCATTTGTTTCACAGAGTGACATCTTTAAAAAGATTTGACGATCGCTTTAGCCTAGTATATTCTAGCAAGGAAATAAATCATAAGGCCATTCTGCTAATGTTTTTTTTTTTTTTTTTTTCGATTAGCATGGTGTATATAAAGGAATAATCTTTTGTACGAAAATTGTGCAACAGCTAGAGCAAATCATGTGAATGGAACACAAATTTTGTTTTTATATATCTGAAACCTGGAATGCACCACTATTAAAGTATTTAATTATGGGTTGTTACAACATGTATTTAGAACTCTAAAATGTTTAATACCGCGTTAAAAGGACCCAAAATTGCTTTAGATTTATCACTGGTCATTAACTGACTTGTACGGTGGATTTCCCGTTTGTCAGGTCCCAAATTTCCTGGTGTAAAGGAAAGAAAAGCACAGCAACAAAACAATTGTGCATTTTGGTAATACTTGAATAATATAATTGTTCGTAAGTACACTTCATGTTATATACATTTTATTATAATTGCAATAACATTTTTCATCCTTTCGGATTTATCTTTAATAAATACCGGTGTCTGCCTCTACAGAAAGATGATTGAATGTCATCTCTCTGCGGTAGCTTAGCTCACGCGCCTAGGGATGTAAGTGCATTTGCAATTATTGTTTAACGTTACTTGACATGGTATACAGTGTGAATAACGTTATGTGAAGCTAGCTGTTGATTAATTATGTTTAGTGGGTCGCTACAACTACAAACCTATTTCTTAGAATATGTACTTAAAATGGGGTAAAAGTTAAATCAATAAATAGAATATTGAATAATCTAAAACTATTTTGTAAGTGGTTGCCACTTTTTGTATTTTCTAGGAGTTTTGGGATTGCAAAGCCATGTTTTTCATGGTATATAGCATATTAGTGATTTCTACTTTCTCTACACGCACTATGTGCATAGTGTATAGAGAAGGTATTGCACTCCACCAACAAATTCGATACCGAGATTTCACCGGAAATATATGTTGTAGGGTCCACTATATCAAAAAAAAAGCATTTTCACAAAAAGATCCGAGTGTGTGTGTGTGTGTGTGTGTGTGTGTGTGTTTCCGTGTGTCTGTGAACACGATAACTCAAAAACGAAAAGTCGGTAAAATACCAAATTTGGTATTTAAGTTTAGTATCTTCCAGGGATACAACACGAAGGTTTTGAGAAAAATCCCCCCACCCCAAACTACTCTTTACATGGAACGTTCGAAAATATTGATTTTGATTCAAATATCATATATTAAAGATATATCATATATCGTATATTAAAGACATTTACCTCATAAACAAAATGTATATTTTGAATTTTCTGGGAATAGCTTCTGAAGACTACTTTATTCTGGACGAATTTTACGGAATTTTGCATAACTGCTAAACCGTAATACTTAGATAAAAGCTTACTACATAAGAAATGTAGAGCACGTTAAAACACACAATTTATGTTATATACATTTTCTTCGTAGAGTTGATCGTTTTTGAGACATTCATTGTTTTTGGTTTCAGCTATGAAAAACTTACTTTTCTCATATAGGAATTTGTCAACTCCTGCCCATATAAACAAAGGAACTTCAGTCACATAGCAACCAGCTTTTGACTATCATTTAATCTATGGTACTCCCTTATTTCGCTTCTACTTACAAGGAAACAAGTAATAAGACTATTTCTGCTAATTTGGTCTCGAGTAGCATGAAGTAAATAGAAGTGTAAGCTTTTTAACAATAATTTGTTACAGAGATGTAGAGAAAGTCATGTGAATGGTACACATCAGATTTTTTTTAGTAGGTATATCAATTAGTGCTGCTACAATACCACTCCTTCTCGATACTTTTTTCTGAGCACTGATACAATTGCTTGTTCACTGTACTATATGTTTATTCCTTTCTCTATACGTCACTACTATTGCAGAAAAGTGATTAGTGCGTAGGCTAAATCAGCTTAATTCACAGCTCAGTTAGCGCTGCTTCTTAGACGGGTACCTCTCTCCTACCCCCATTGTTTTTCATGTTTTAATTTAGACACAAGAGTGCATAGAATGCTTCATTAATTCAGCCACAGGAAACAGTCGAGATATAGCAAGAAATTTTGCCCAACTAACTTTTGGGATCAAAGTCGAGGCAGAAACATATCTCGACTCCTTCCATGCCCTATCATATACCTTAAAGGAATAACCTTCAATAATGCAAAACTTAAACCTTAAAGGAATAACCTTCAATAATGCAAAACTTAAACATTTTAGAGGTTTATTTGACACACTTTGATAGCACAGAATATCGAGAGTGTCGAGGTATCAACGGTATCGAGGTTCCATCTCGAATATTAACATTTAATGATCCTGAAAAACAATGATTTGCAAATAATGCCAAAATGAAATCTTAATTATTTACCAATGATAAATTCTGGCATTAAAGGCAAAAACACAAAATTGTCTCAAGCTGCCGGTCCCCAAGGCCACGCTCGCTTTGGTGCTTGTGGGCACGGGATCGTGGTTTCCAGTCCCACCTTGGGCATGGGTGTTATATGTTTGTGCAATATGTATATGTTTGTGTAAAGGAACAGTAAAACCAGTAATCATACAGTAAACTTAGGGAGGGGGATGTAAACGGGGATACAGCGCCGGAGTCCTGATCAGACTCCGGTACTTTTTATATATAAAAAAAGAGACTTGATTCAACAAACTCCTGGACGCGCCGTGGCCGTTAGATCATTCGCCTCTCACCTAGACGGCCCGGGTTCGATCCCAAGTGACCGCATGTGAGATTTGTGGTGGACAATGCGGCGCTGGGGCGGGTTTTCTCCGGGTTCTCCGGTTTCCTCCGCCATCGCATTCCACCGGTGCTCCATCTTCATTCATGTATCATCAGTGTTACCGCCTGCGGTGCCATAAGTAGTAAAAGAGGGTGTTAAACACTACAAATAAAAACTTCTGGTTGCAGTGAAATGAAATGCTTTCTCTAAGAAAGAAAAATTACGCATTTGGAGGCGGATCAGGGATTCCTTTAGAGAGACATTTCAATTTTTAAATATATCTATCTTGCCAATAACCAAAACGCATTCACTTATAAAGGGTTTAGCATTTCTGGATTTTTAAATAAAATTTATGCTCAGAGCTTAATTGTGGTTCAGAGGTTACTTACTTATAAATGTACAGCATAAATATTTGTTTGGGGCTATCTCTAGCAATATATACAAAGTACATGGTAGGTAGAGAAAGTATTGCATTCCATTCAAATCTTCGATATCAAATGTTACTGGAAATACACTTTTAGTGTCCCCTATATAAAAAAAAAAATTGGAAAAAGGTTCCCGTATGTGTGTGTGTGTGTGTCTGTGTACTGTGTGTCTGTGAACACGATAACTTAAAAACGAAAGTTGGTAAAATACCAAACTTGGTATGTAAGTTAATCTTCCAAGAATATGACACGAAGATTTTCAAGAAAATTCTCACAATTAATTTCTCAAAAATAGCTCTAACGAGTTTGACTAAAATATTGTAGGTATATTATAGATATTTACGTGGAAAATAAAATTTTATCTTTAATTTTCTAGGAATAGCTTCTGAAGCCCGTTTCATGCTGGGTGACTTTTGGATAACTGGTAAACTATAAAAGTTACACAATTAAATTACACAATGTATGTCGTATGTATTTTTTCGAGAAGTTGACAATTTCCGAGGTATTGTTTTTTTCATACGTGATTTGTAAATTTCTGTCCGCACAAAGAAACCAATTTCAATTGACATAGCAGCAGCTTTTAAAACGTGCAACCATTACTCTCTTATTTTTCTTCTACTTATAAGGAAGTAAATACTACCATTTCTGCTCCCTTCTGTTTATCATAATTAGCATTAAGTAGAGAGAAGGCTCAGCTTTTGTAAGAATAACCTATCGCAGAGCAGCCACAGAAAGCCATGTGAATAGAACACATCATGTATTTGCCATACAATCCATCAATGACTCTGAACAAACAGATTCTCATCTGGTTTAAGTGAATAGAATAGAATAGAATAGAAGTAAAAGTAGTAGGTAGCTTTGAAATTAACAACGAAAGCATCATTTAACCTTAAGTGTAACAAATGCCTATTTTTCTGTAATTAGGGAAAGGGTTTCAACACCTCTTTGGGTTCAACCTAGTATGTAGTTATTTCTTAACATTTTCACACTGCACACATTTCTTGGCAGTACTTTTGAAACAAAATATATTTAGAACTTATTTGACAGCATGGGGGAATTTATTTATTGCATAATACCTCTCATATGAAGATGAATTCTCTATCTTCTTGTTCCTTGGGAAACAAAACAGCTTTATTCTATTAGAAACTTTATTTTTTTAATTTGGCGCGCTGTAATATGTCATTTTCTTTAGAATTGCTACTTTACTAGTGCGCACACCCTCCTAAGATTGCCACTTTTAGAACCACAATGGACGTCGCCGCGAAGAATTGTTGTATAGCATGACCTTGAACTTAGGTAGACCAACGTAGAGTCATCTAGTGGCAGAGAGGACAACGCAAATATACAACCGGTATGGACATTCTTGAATCGCCTATCAGGCGACCTCAACTCCTCCCCTTTTGGCCTCCCATTTACAACATACAAACAGTCTTCTAACCCAGTGGTGGAACAATGCTGTGTCCAATTATAAGTTACTTTCCACAAGACTTGGTCGGACATTTACGTATTAGTATTTGATTGTTCATTTTTGCTGCAAGTTTATAAACGTTTTCTTTCTTTTTTTCAATTTGATAAGGATTATTTTGAGACATGTCACCAACTCTATTTAAGATACACTTTCAGCATATGTTGGAGCACTGGAATGATCTAGTGGTGGCATGAGAATAACAAAGGAAGAAAAAAACACTACACTCATTATTTGCAGACAATCAGGTGGTACTAGTCTAAAGAAGAGTGCAAAATTTGTGATAAGGAAGCTTCTTGAAATGGAAAGGATGAGGATTAATGTGAATAACACAGAGCATCTAGTGACTGGTGGGGGAAGGAAATATATCAGATAACTGAAGGGACTATTAAGGCAGTAAATAACCGGGATTCATAATTCATGAATCAGGAAGTTGTTACGCAGACGTAGTCATAAGTGTGATACAGGCACCGGAGCATTCAAAATGCTGAATGGAGTCTATTAAATAGGAATGCTAGTAGACGAACAAAGATTAGAATTCTCCTAACAGTTGAAGAGAGTAATTAAATTATGAATGTGAAGGGTGGATCTTAATAATAATAATAATAATAATAATAATAATAATCTGATGTGTTCCATTCACATGACTTTCTCTATATCTCTGTAAATTATTATTGTTAATAAGCTTATCTTTTATTTATTTCATGCTTATCGAGAAAAATTAGCGAAGCGAAATAAGGTTAAAGTGAAAGCCAAAAGCTGGTTGCTATGTGACTGAAGTTCGTTTGTATAGACAGGAGTTGACAAATTCCTGTATGAGAAAAGTATGTTTTTCAAAGCTGAAACCAAGAAAAAGGAATATCTCAAAAACGATCAACTCCACGAAAAAAATGTATGTAACATAAATTGTGTGTTTTAACGTGCTCTACATTTTTTGTGTGTTAAGTTTTTGTCCATCTCTTACGGGTTAGTAGTTATGAAAAATTCATCCAGAATAAAGTAGTCTTCAGAGGCTATTCCCAGAAAATTCAAAATATACATTTTATTTGTCAGGTAAATAGCTTTAATATACGACATTTTAATCAAAATCGTTAGAGCCATTTTTTAGAAAATCGAAATTTTCGAAAAAAGTTCCATGTAAAGGGTAGTTTGGGGTGGGGGATTTTTCTCAAAATCTTCGTGTCGCATCCCTGGAAGATACTAAACTTCAATACCAAGTTTGGTATTTTACCGACTTTTCGTTTTTGAGTTATCGTGTTCACAGACACACGGACACACACACACGCGGACCTTTTTCTGAAAATACTTTTTTTTGGATACAGGGGACCCTAAAACATATATTTCCGATGAAATCTCGGTATCGAATTTTTTGGTGAAGTGCAATAAATTCTCTATACACTGTGTACATAGTGAGTATAGAGAAAGTAAAAATGGCCTAGGGCTTGTGGAAGGAGGAAGAGCGGACGACCAAGAGCTTCATGGAAATCCAGTGTTAACTAAATTATGTATAAAATCATCATATATAAAATCACAGAACACAGAACTTGATTTTATTTTTACTTAAATCATTCCTTTTAATAAAAAGGCATCTCTAGCATTTCAATGCTTTGTTCGCTTTACCACTACTCCGTTACGTCACAATAGTCCCCCATACCCCTCCCTCTTGGATGTAACAAGGAGCTCTACTATACCTTGATATACTGTCTGTTCAGCGGTGTTATAGCTAATGGGTTGGGGTGGCTTATCATTTTAACCTGTGGCAGGGGTACACGTATGCTGAACTCGTTCCGCGCGTGGCAAAACAGTCAACAGTGTTGCAACACTTCACTCAGAGTCTTCAAAATCTACAGGAATCTTTACCACTAGCTTGCTTCAGCCTAAGAAAACACTACCTCCTTCACTTGCTAAACCCCTACCTGCTTGGAAGGGCGCTCCATCCCACTAGCTAAAACACCGCCGAACAGACAATACAACATAAAATGCCTTGATATCAGTCTCCCTACATCAAAATTTCAGTTGATCATTATCCCTTATTTCTTTCCTAACTTTGGCACATTTTACTCAAACATCATTCATAAGAAACAATATGCATTTCGCTCATAATCCTGAATCTAATAATTTCATTATTGTTATCACAGCATTCAACGTTATTTGTAGCAAGTGATTCCAATTCTATTGTATACTTCATTTCATGGTTCCATCATATTTTCATTTTATTCGAGATATTGGAAACGCAAAGTTTCAGTACAGGTATAATATGTGGTTCAACCATGTAACCAATATCTATCCATCGCCAGCAGTAGTAGTTGTGCTCTGTATCTGTTAGCACTTGTGACCTTTCCGATATCCAATATCGCCAATGCTCACTTTAAGTGGCAGCACCAGCGAACCGTGGAACGAACGGATCACAATTAGCCCGCTGCCAAGTGCTCAGACTTGCTTACATGGACCTGCATTACCTCGTGGCGTTCTTCTTGACAAGGAATACAGAACCACACAACAGGATTACAATCACGTATTATTATTATTATTAGTCCTGAGGAGAAAATCACAATTAAGGGGACACAAAAGTGCTTTTTAGCGATTTTGGTGCAAATATTCACCATACTTTTAAGTACTTAACATATTTACAATCTTTAATTCTCCTAAGTCACATGGAAAACATATTTTGGACGTAATTTTCAAGCGTTGAGCTGATTAAAGGAATCTCTATATCACATTTTAAAGCCATTTTTCTCAAGTTCAGTTTATTCATAATTTTCACATATCCAAAATATCTTCTCTCGCAGAAATGCTGCTACATGTCTGAAACTTTTCCCCAATGCACTTCAAAATGTGTGCAACAAAATTGTGTATTGGAATTTTGATATTGGGCTTAGTTTAATTTTTAAAACATAACTAATATAATCATACTCTTACTTTTTCACTTTATGGTATATGTATATATACACACACACACACACACACACACACACATACACAAGAGCCTATCAAAAATGTAAACATTTCAATCCATTCAATGTACCCAATTTTAAAGAATGGCACCTTAGGTGCGGTATCTGTCGGAGAAGATAGATTTTGAATTTCACTAATAACATTGATATTAATAATTGGTCCAGAATAACGTTATAGTTGTGCTGAACTTGGTAAACGTACTTCTTTTGTTGCTGGTATTGCCTGTCCAAAAAATCAAAGCTTAGAAAATGACTTCTAGGACTTCGGTGTTCTTTAAGGAAGCATTTTAAAGGCAATTTCATTTTGTTTTTAGCTTTCAATTCTTTATTCCCTGAATAAAAACAGCATTTTTAGAAAAGGCTGCATCACCCTGAGCAGCATAACTCAAAAGCTAAACCTCGGATAACTTAGAATATAACATATCTAAATGCTTCCCCATAAAATGCCGGATAATGTTCAAAATGTTATATTTCTCTAACAATGTTGATAAAAATATAACATATTTAAGATATTTACATGCCAAATACATGTATGACTTCAATTTTATGGAGTAGCATATTAAATTTTGTATAAATGGTCAACGTTGAGAGAAAGAGACTTTTTCGTAAATTTTTTAAAGCACAGAATTTATTAGAAACATCTTTTTGATGGAATCAATCGATACAATACCTTCTCTTTACACTATGTACATAGTGTAGAGAATTTTATTTTTTGAATCAGAAGACCTACCTTCTCTGCCTATGTATTATATATTAAGTAGATAAAGTAAAAATTTAAGGAATTGGAGAAGTTATTGAATATTTGCGGTAAGATAGCGTCTAGTTTAGCTCATATGTTTCTGCATAAAAAGACGGTCACGAGTTGAAACGTGACCCATTTGTTATTTATAACTTCACATATTCACTAGGGCTTCATCGATGTTTTACTGGCGTCTCAGATATGCTTGTGCTGTGACGATACATGGTCATTTGACTCCTTGGCACAGCTCACTAAGAGCTTTGGCCTACCGCCCGGCCTCTGCGCCCCCCATCTCCGTCCATTACAGACGTCATGGAAGGGATGCAGTATTGGGGTGTGAGACGTGGTCAGCGCTTCGATCCCCCCCGGCCAGTTAATGCGGTCTTCACGACCTGGTAGCTCCATCAAGTAGCTCCTCAATTGGCCCCCCCCCCCCAGGGACCTCACGAGGCTGAGTGCACCCCGGTCCAGGGAAAAATCCCCACGCCGGTACTGAGAATCGAACGCAGGTCTCCCGCTTAGCATGCAGTAACGCTACCACCGCGCTAAGGAGACGACCATTTATGGTCATAGAAATAGAGAAATGGAAGTCGCTTCCAGAAAGTTATACATGTTTTCTTTAATTAACAATAAAAGTAATAAATATCCAAACATTTGCCTGTTTTCACTTATTGTACTGCAACCATACGAGAGAGTGAGTTTTTTTTTTGGATAGTGTTTAACGCCCGCTGTAACTACTTGTGGCACCGCAGGCGATGACACTGATGATACATGAAATAAGATGGTGCACCGGTGGAATGGGAGAAACCGGAGAAAACCCGTCCCTGCTCCACTTTGTCCATCACATATCTCACATACGATCACTTGGGACTGAACCCAACTAGGTGAGAGGCCCAGAATGGACGTATGTGTGTGTGTGTGTATGTGTGTGTGTGTGTGTGTGTGTGTGTGTGTGTGTGTATCGACTAGCGGATGATGAAGCCGTTACAATAACAATCGCCCCCATCCTCTCTGTAGCTTTCCTGGTTCTGTTTCACATAACTTTGCCCGGTATCTCTTAGCTATCACGTAACTAGCCACCTCTCATTGGCTCCGAGCTAAGGGACTCAGGCGTTTCGACTAGTATTGTCACTCGGGAGAACGTGGGACCGGTTCCCCGCGCCCGCATCTCTGACTCATGGGTTTTTCCGGCGTTATCCCAGGGTCACTAGGTGAATGCTGGAGAGGATTCTGCATTTCCCCGAACCTCCTTTTTCTTTATTTTGTCTTAATTTCATTTCAACCAGTCTCCTTCATGGTCATAGGTGTCGATGAGGACTGCGCCCTGGAAATAAAGTTTTCGGCGACGGGATGGTGCTAGTAGGCTGTCTGCGGACTCAAGTGGTTCAGCTGGATCTGAGTGGCGAGCTCCTGGCGCTCCCCGTGTTGAGATGAACTGCTTGTGAACTGATAGGGACACACCCTTCCCCTCGCGACAGCCGAAGCCACTAAACGGGTGTCGGCCGCCCTCCGATATTACACTAATCTCATCCTTCCTCCAGGGATTTGATATACAATAAGCCCACGGCTGCAGTAATACATACATACATATATACATGCATACATACCATACCATAACATAACATAACATTACATTACATACATACATACATACATACACACACACACACACACACACCTCTCATTGGCTGTGGTAGTGGAATAGGCGGTTGTGAGGAACAACGATTTCCTTATTTAACATTAAAATTTACGTTAATATCTCCTAAGAGAAATATCAAATTTACATTCTCATAGCCGCAGGATTCAAATGCCAAGAGTTAATGCATCTAAATGCGTTTAAATTTGTATCAATAAATACATATAGAAGGGTCTTAAGTTTGAAACTTGCCTCTTGGATGACGAAAGCACATATTACTGCCATAACAGTGTGTGTGTGTTATATTATATACCTACCGCCTGACCTTGCACTGCATAGGGTTTTATATCGTGATTCAAATGAGAGAGGAAGGGCATTGTGCGCGGAATGTTGTACATCAACGGATCAAGCTTGTAAGAAACAAGGATAAGAAATTCGCTCATTTCCATTTCGAAGAATCAGTGTCCAAAAGACCGTCTCAAGTCTATTGTATTATTACTACTTTTAAACATTTGCTGACACCCCATAAAAGGATATGTCTGAAATTGTTGCAGTTGAACAATTTTCATGTGCCAAATTACCTACTCAAACAAAAAACATTTGTGACTTTATGGTTCAATTTGCATTACACTGTATTTTAAAGTATGTAATATTAATTCAGAGAAAGTAACAAAATAATTCAAAACATATATCCCTTAATCTATACACCCCACCCAAATCTGCAACCTTAACAAATCTCCACGCTAAGGATGCATGTGCATAGTTTAGTAGTAAGCCTGAAGGGAAAGAAAGAAAATTGTTAAAATTTTCATTAGACCAATATATTTAAACATACCAAATGCCGCATTTTAGATTAGTTTCCGTAAATGTAGAATGCATAAAATAAATACTAAAACCATCACAAAAGATGGTTAAATTTTTTTCTCTGAACATGTATTGCTAGAGCAAGTATCTTCAGTGCTAGGTCCTTTGATCTGTTAAATTTAGTTTACACAAGCTTTCTTAATTTTCTTTTACCTCCTAGTCAGTTATTAGTTGTTTTATTCAGTATTTCGTAGCCCTCGTCGTTTACCAATTTAAGATTAAACATGGAACAAATGTATTTCGGAAGGAATAAAAGACGCGGTGTAATTTTGCTGATTAAAACACCACCGCATTAAAACAATAACATAAACTGTTACAAGAAATATGTATATAAATATCATTTAAAATCACACTTCGATACTGCTTTATATCAACAACACATCTATCACCAACAACAGCAAAATTAAAATTGCACACATAAGTCATGTGAAATGAGTAATGAGTTTGGAATCGTAATCTCTGGTTCTTGGAAAATAAAAGCCGATAGGAAACCGTGATTTATCCTACTTTATTGCCTCTCAGACCGTAGCAATTACGATAACATATGTTCTCGCATGCCATCATATTCCCTCTCCTCAGAATGACAACGCGAAAATCTTCACTAATGCCAAGTCACCGGAATAATCATGTATGGATGGGGTTTGTTTATTTTTACTTTCTCTAGCACCATATGTGCAATGTACATAGGGATAGAGAAGTATTGTATTCCACTCAAAAATTCGAAACCGAGATCTCACCGGAAATATATGCTTTAGGGTCCCCTGAATCCAAAATAAGTATTTTCACAGAAAGTTCCGCGTGTGTGCATGTGTCCGTGTGACAGTGAACACGATAACTCAAAAACGAAAAGTCGGTAAAGCACCAAACTTGCTATTTAAGTTTAGTATCTTCCAGGGATGCGACACAAAGATTTTGAGAAAAATCCCCCAACCCCAAATACCCTTTACATGGAACTTTTTTTTCGAAAATTTTGATTATCTTAAAAATGGCTCTAACGATTTTTATTAAGATATTGTATATTAAAGATATTTAGCTGACAAATAATATGTATATCTTGAATTTTCTGAGAATAGCTTCTAAAGACCTGTTTATTCTGGATGAATTTTACTTAATTTGGCATACCTAGTAAACCGTAAGAGATAGACAAAAACTTGCTATACAAAAAATATAGGTCTTGTTAAAATACACAAGTTATGTCTTATACATTTTTCTCGTGGAGCTTACAGTTTTCGAGGTATTCAGTGTTATTAGCTTCAGTTGTGAAGTACTTATACTTTTCTCAGACGGGAGTGTGCGGTTTTCTTTTATTCTACTCCAGGCCAAGAAAAGAAGGGATTTGAGATGAAAATCGCATAACGATAGCTTTTAAAATATTTGACTAGCGTATAACCTTATTTTTTCCAACTTATAAGGAACTAAGTAGTAAGAACATTCTGCTAATGATTATCTCGATTAGCAGGGAGCAGAAAGAAGAAAAATCTTATGTAAGAAGTTTGTGGAACAGCTAGAGAAAGTCATGTGAGTGTAACACATTCGATTTTTTTTTTCATTCTTGTTCTTTAGCGGAAAACTTATAATGACTTTCAACAAAATGTTTTATCGTAAAATCATATCTTTCAGAGTATGTGTATCTGTGGTCAGCATTAAATCAACAAAGAAAAATCGGTTAAATACCACTTGCTGTTTAAATTCAGCATTTTGGAAAGATGCGAGTCGATGCCTTTCAAGAAAATTCACGCACGACAAACTGCCCTTTACATGAAATATTTTCTAACCTTTTTATTTTCTTAACGATGACTTTAATGATGATGATGATGGTGTTTAAGGGCGCTCAACTGCCGAGGTCATAAGCGCCCTTACGATTAAAACTTGGCAATAGCCAGTAAGAAAATACCAAACAAAAAAGTAAACACAAATAAAAGAGCTAACACAGTTGAAACGGAAGTAACAGAAACGTCCAGCCCTCTAACCAGAGCTGGATATAAAACTCCATCTAAAATCAACACATTAAAACCAAAAGAGTTTAAAAAAAAACCGCTATCACACTAAAACCTCAAGGTAAAAGAAAGTTTTGCTAAAAATTTAAAAACCCTGTCCACTGCTCTTGGGTCATCTGCCAGGACCTCGGCAAGAGAGGCCGGCATGCCCATAGATGACCGAATGTGTGCCAGGTGACCACACTCCAGCAACACATGACGAACTGTCTGTGCCTCCCCACAGAGCGCACAGACAGGAGCAGGTTCACGTTTAAAAAGGTAACTGTGAGTAAAAATACAGTGGCCAATTCTTAGCCGAGCTAGTACTACCTCCTCCCGGCGGAATAAACGAGAGGAGGTTACCCAGTTGACAGGGAGGTCCTTCACCTCTCGCAGCTTATTACCACGGAGAGCCGACCACTCCGCATGCCAAGTCGAAAAAACGGCTCTCCGTACAGCCACTCTAAAATCTTCTGCTGTTGAATGGGTAATCGTAACACTGGGCGCTGTGACTGCCGATTTCGCTGCCAAATCCGCCGTGTCATTCCCTGGCAAGCCAACGTGTCCAGGAATCCATGCGCACTCCACATTAAAGCCAGAAGCGTGCAAAATGTGGAGAACGTCCTGGATGCGCTGCACCAAAGGATGGTAATTGTACAGCTCACGAATGCTCTGAAGGGCACTAAGGGAATCACTAAGAATAAGGCAGTCACCTAATTTTCGACGTCGAATATACAGAAGGGCTTGATAAATAGCATATAGCTCGGCAGAATATATAGATGTGCAACTAGGCAAACCGTAAGTAGAAGTTGCGGTGCCAGTTACAAAGGCACATCCAACACCGTCGGGGCTCTTACTACCATCGGTGTAAATACAAATACGGCCACTGTATTTGGATAAAAATTCTAAAAAGCAACGACGAATACTATCAAGAGGCGTAACAGATTTCCCGTAGAGCGTCATCCCGAGATCGACATGGGAGGTAGCGCGTAACCAAGGGGGGTGTATACTCTCTCCCTTGGATAACAGCCGAGGAATGTCAACATGGTGCTGGCGTAGAAGCTCACGGAAACGAAAACCTGCTGGCCTGGGGCTCAGAGAGCGGAGGCAGTATCGCTCGTGCAGCTCAGGGGAGAAAAACGCGTGATAAGTTGGATGCCCAGGCATACACTTCAGCCCACAGCCATAATTAGCAAGCAGGACATCACGCCGACAACGCAGAGGAGGTTCTCCCGATTCGGCGTAGAGGCTAACAACTGGGCTCGTTGGAAAAGCTCCAACGGCCACACGGATGCCCTGGTTATGGACTGTGTCTAACCTTCTGAGCACTGAAGGTCGAGCTGAAGAATACACAATGCTGCCATAGTCCAACTTCGAACGAATAACAGCACGATAAAGACGGAGCAATGTCGTCCGATCCGCACCCCAAGACTTGCCACTTAGTATCCGTAAAAGATTTAGAGAACGGTCACATCGTGCTCTAAGCTGTGCTATTTGTGGTGCCCAACAAAGTTTCCGATCGAAGATCAAACCAAGGAATCTCGCCTCGTCTGCGAAAGGAAGTAAATCTGGCCCGAGTCGAAGAGACGGCGGCATATGCCACTTACGGCGCCAGAAGTTAACGCAGACTGTCTTCTCAGCGGAGAAACGAAAACCGTGTTTCGAGCTCCATGCATAGAGATTGTCCAAACACCGCTGGAGACGGCGTTCCAAAAACGGTGTACGCTGAGAAGTACAGAAGATGGCAAAGTCGTCCACGAATAAACAGGAAGAGACACCTTGAGGCACACATAGTGATATGGAATTTATCGCAATAGCAAATAGAGTCACGCTGAGTACCGAGCCCTGCGGCACACCGTTCTCTTGAATAAAATGGTTAGAAAAAACCGAACCCACCCTCACTCGAAAAACGCGGTCCCGCATAAACTCCTGAATGACCAACGGTAGGCGTCCACGTATGTTCCAGTTGTGCAGAGAACGCAATATTCCCGCCCGCCAACACGTGTCGTAGGCCTTCTCGAGGTCAAAAAATATCCCAACTGTGGGGCTGTTCTTAAGAAACCCGTCCATAATCTGAGTTGACAGAGAGACAAGGTGGTCAGCAGTTGAACGTCGTCGTCGAAAGCCACACTGGATGTTCGTCAGAAGATTGTGGGATTCCAGCCACCACACCAACCGTCCATTGATCATGCGTTCCATCACCTTGCAAACGCAACTGGTGAGGGAAATAGGACGGTAACTGGAAGGAAGATGGCGGTCCTTTCCAGGTTTAAGAATGGGTATGATGGTGGCCTCCCGCCACTTGTCTGGAAAAATGCCATCAACCCAGACACGATTATAGACCTCGAGTAGGAAATCTTTGCCATCAGGAGAGAGATGTTGCAACATTTGGACGTGGATACCATCTGGACCTGGTGCTGAGTGTCGTGAAGAGGAGAGTGCATTGTCTAGCTCTGCCAGGGTGAAAAGGCGATTATAATCCTCAAGGTTGCCAGAAAGAAACGAGAATTCTTGAGATTCCACCTGGTTCTTAACTGTAAGAAACTCAGGGGAATAGTTGCCTGAGCTAGACACCTCAGCGAAAGCACTGCCTAAAGTATTCGCCACGTCAAATGTATCAACAACAGCTCCGGTAGGTGTTTTGAGACCGGCGATGGGCATATGGTTCGGTTTCCCAGCCACACGTCTTAACTTATCCCATACGACAGAGGAAGGTGTATGTCGATTAAAGGAACCCACGAATTTATTCCATGACATCTTTTTGCTATCCTTAATAACCCGCCTAGAATGTGCACGCATCCGTTTATAGTGTATCAGGTTATCCAGTGTAGGAAAACGCTGGAAAACCCGTAGAGCTCGTCTGCGAGCGCGAATAGCATCCCGACAGTCAGCGGTCCACCAAGGTACCGGAAATCGACGGCTGTAGCCAGTCGAACGCGGAATGGATTGCTCAGCAGCAGAAAGAATGGTCCCTGTAAGATGTTCGACCAAGTGGTTCACAGAGTCGTGCTCTTCGTAGCTAAATTCAGCCAAGTGGGAGTACAGTTCCCAGCTGGCGTGGTCTAGGCGCCAACTAGGTAAACGGGTGGAACATACAACGGGTGTCAAGACACTAATACGACAAGGAAAGTGGTCACTAGAATGCAAATCCGAGATGATATTCCAGCATAAGGTGACTGCCAGCTGAGGGGAACAAATTGCAATGTCAATGTGTGAAAAACTATGAAATGCGTCAGATAGAAAGGTGGGCTCTCCGGTGTTCAAGAGAGCAAGATTCTGACTATCCAAGAAGTCTTTAAATAGCGTACCTCTCGCACAAGCCCGAGGAGAGCCCCAAAGAGGGTGATGGGCATTGACGTCGCCTACCAATAAAAAGGGTGGTGGCAACTGCGAAATGAGGTGTTCTAAGTCGCTGTGCGAGAGGTCCGCAGATGGAGGCAAATAGATACTGCAAATGGTGAATGAAGCGGAGGGTAGCTTAATGCTGACAGCAACGGACTGGATTGCAGATTGTATGGGTACGGAGTTGGCAAAAATATCATCTCGAATAAGCATCATAGTGCCCCCATGTGCCGGGACACCGTCCTCCGGGGATAAATCACATCGTACGGAGGAGTACTGCCTGATGGTAACGGTGTCCTGTGGACGGAGCTTCGTCTCTTGTAAACATACAGCCAAGGGTTCATGCTGGCGCAGCAACAAGTCAAGCTCTGGTCGATGTGGTCGAATTCCGCGTATGTTCCAATGGAGGATAGCCATTGAGTATATTATGGGATAAGTTTCAAATCGAAAGACGCTTCTGCAGATTGGGATTAGCTGGTCGGTTCAATTTGTTCTTCTTAGGCGTTGGGCTAGTACTATTTTCAGGAGCACGATCCTGCCGTTTCCGCACTGTCCCTCTGGCAGTGGCGGCAGAATCCTCCTGGTCCATCTCCTCCACAAGGGAGGTCCCTTTTTCAAGAGCAGTTTTAGGTCCAAGTAGTTCGAACCGATTGGATGTGCTGATCGGCGAAGACGGCCGTCGCCGATTCACGCCCTCCTCCCCAGATGACCCTTCAGAGGAGGATACACGTGTGGAGTTGCGTGAACTTTTCTTACCTTTAGATGACTTGGTAATAGATTGCACATTCTCTTTCAAGAAGTCTTGTCGTACATACTTGGTCTTAAACTGTTTTTCCGGGGCAGAAGACGTCGTGAATTTACCAACTTTAGTTCCAGAGGTCGAGGCTTTCGGTGACAACTGTGCAGGACTATTCTGTAAGCTAGCGGATTTGGCAGATGTTGATACCAACTTGGGTGTAGGTGCCGAAGGCTTTGGCAGCGCTTGGGCTAAAATAACCTTTTCCGCAATTGTAGCCCCGTTCATATCGCCGGTCTGTGTTGCGATTTCCCGACGCGGTACCGGTTTAGCTGCAACTGAGCTATAGGTACCGGACCTCGGGGCAGAGGGTTGGCGGAGTCGCAGGAGCTTCCGGGCTTCCAAGAAGGACACCTTCTCTTTCACCCGTATCTCCTGGATCGCTCGTTCCTCTGCAAAACGGGGGCAGTCTCGGGAACTAGATGGGTGTTCCCCGTTACAGTTCACACACGATGGAGCTGAAGCACAAGCCCCATCGTGGGAGATGTCACCGCAGTGGACGCAGGTGGACTTGCCGGTACACAACTCACTAGTGTGACCAAAACGTTGGCATTTAAAGCACCTCAGCGGATTGGGTATATAAGGCCTAACTTCGATGGCTTCATACCCTGCCCTAATCTTTTGAGGCAGATCAACCCGATCAAAAGTAAGAAACAGGGTACGAGTAGGCAGGAATTCACCGTTGATCTTACGTTGTACCCGATAAACAGCTGAGACACCCTGAGTCGCAAGATTTTCTTGGATCTCCTCAATTGACAAACCGTCCAACGCGCGGGTTGTTATTACACCGCGGGAGGAGTTCAGCGACTTGTGCACCTCGACCTTCACTGGATAGCTGGCTAACATGGTGGCTTTAAGTATTCTTGCAGCTTGCGAGGCGGAGTTGGCTTCGACAAGAAGTGTACCATTGCGAGCTCGAACGCAGGATTTAACAGGACCAGCAATGGCATCGAGACCCTTTTGGATAGTAAAAGGGCTCACCGTAAGGAACTTCTTACCTTCCTCTGTCCTATGAATGACCAAGTAGCGAGGACCACATGACTCGACTACTTCCTTTCCAACTTCTTTATTAAGGGGTTTTTGTTTTGGTGCCATAGAAAAAATGGTATAAATTCATCCCCCAGTGCTCCCCACCCACCACGGAGCCCAACGAGGGGTCACCCCACTGGGGTGACAGGGCTACACAGGGGATATAGCGGGCTCGCCGTCCCACTCACCCTGGAGTTCGGTGTAATACCTAGTCCTGGCCGATTGACTAGGGGTGGGTTAGTCCCTAGCCTCCCGTTTAGGCAAATCAGAAACCAAAGCGGTGTATTAGGCTGCGCACCCTCCCCAGTTACTGAAAGACAGAAGCCCAGGCTCAGGTACGCAACCCTCAACCAACCAGGATATTCCTCTTCACCGACACGGGTCTCCACGCACGGCCTACACGTGGGTGGGCATTTTGACCTTCTGGCTCCCTCACCACTCTGAGGTTGCCCACAGAGGGAGTCAAGGTGGCTCGGGACCCCGGGTGCGCCTAACCCGTACCTACCGTAGTAGGCCCCTGGGGGGACGATGACTTTAATGCTTTTGCTTTTTCAACTAACGAAATGCATATGTTGAATTCTTTGCGAAACAGCTTCTGAAGTGCTTTTCATTCTGAATAAGTTTGCACAACTGGTATAAACAAAAAAAGTGTCGTTAAATTACACATTACAAATTTTCAATGTGAATAATTTAATGTTTTCAATTTCAAATAAAATGATTGGCGTTAACCATCCCCGAGATATTTTCATTACTGGTTAGAAATTTCAAACACTTATACTTTGCTCTATATGAAAATCGGAACCTATTCGTTATTTTCTTTTGGCCGTACAAAGAGAACAAAATTGCAAAGATATTACATAGCGACTCACTCTTGAGAGATTATCGTTTCAAGTCTATTATATTAACTAATCACATTGTATCTTAAAATATATTTCTGCAAATGTTTATCTGGGGTTACTTGAAGTACTTAGAAACAAGAATGAGCTTTTGTAAGAATAGTCTGTCGAATGGTTAATGTGGTGATTAAAATTAGATCTTTAAAACTTTATGGTTGCCGTAAGTATCGGATGTACTGAGAAACACATTGAAATAATTCTATAAAATGCCATGTTTAGGATATTTGTTGTTTCTATTTCATCTGACGCTTTGTATTTAACATAGGCTTTTAATTTCTCTGCACCTACTATGTATATAGTGTATAGAGAAAGTATTGTATTCCACCCAAAAATTCGATAACGAGATTTAGGGTCTCCTGTATCCAATTAAAGAAGTTTTAGAAAAAGGTCCGTGTGTGCGTCAGCGTGTCCGTTTGTCTATGAACACGTAACTCAAAAACGTAAAGTCGGTAAAATACCAAACTTAGTATTTAAGTATCAGTACCTTCCAGGGATGCGACACTTCAAACTACCCTTTACATGTAAAAAATTCTAAAATTTTATTTTCTTAAAAATGGCTAACGATTTTGATTAACATCTCTTATACTTAAAATATTTATGTAACAAATAAAATGTATATCTTCAATTTAATGAGAATAGCCTCTGAAGACATGTTCATTCTTAATGAATTTTGTGTAATTTTGCATAACCGGTAAACTGCAAGAGATAGACAAAAACTTACCACGCAAGAACTGTAGAGCTAATTAAAACACACAATTTATGTTTATATATTTATTTTCTCCATACGCACTATGTACATAGTGTATAGAGTAAGTATTGACTCCACCAAAAAATTCGATACCGAGATTTCACCGGAAATATATGTTTTAGGGTCCCCAATATCCAAAAAAAGTATTTTCACAAAAAGGTCCGCGTGTGTGTGTGCGTGTGTGTGTGCGTGTGTGTGTGTGTGTGTGTGTGTGTGTGTGTGTGTGTGTCCGTGTGTCCGTGAACACGATAACTCAAAAACGAAAAGTCGGTAAAATACCAAACTTGGTATTTAAGTTTAGTATCTTCCAGGGATGCGACACGAAGATTTTGAGAAAAATCCCCCCACCCCCAACTACCCTTTACATGGAACTTTTTTTCGAAAATTTTGATTTTCTCAAAAATGGCTCTAAGGATTTTGATTAAAATTTGTATATTAAACATATTTACCTGACAAATAAAATGTATATCTTGAATTTCCTGGGAATAGCCTCTGAAAAGTAGTTTATTCTGGATGAATTTTACTAAATTTTGAATAACTGCTAAACAGTTAAGAGATGGACAAAAACTTACTGCACAAAAAATGTAGAGCACATTAAAACACACAATTTATGTTATATACATTTTTTTCCTGGAGTTCGTCGTTTTTGTGACATTCCTTATTTTTGGTTTCTGCTATGAAAAACGTTTACTTTTCTCATACAGGTACTTGTCAACTCCTATCCATATAAACAAAGGAACTTCATTGACATAGCAACCAGCTTTTGACTATCACTTTAACCTACAGTTGTCCCTTATTTCGCTTCTACTTACAAGGAAGCGAGTAATTAGAGTATTTCTGCTATTGTTTTCTGATTAGCATAAAGTAAATAGAAGTATAAGCTTTTTAAGAATTATTTGTTGCAGGGATATGGAGAAAGTCATGTGAATGGTGCCCATCAGATTTTTTTTCGTGGTGTTGACCGTTATTGAGATATTCCTTGTTATTAGCTTCAGTTTTAAAATACTTTGTTCTCATACGGGAATTGGTCAATTGCTGCCCATACACAGGAACTTCAATCACATATCAACCAGCTTTTACAAGATTTGACTATCGCTTTAGCCTAGTGTATTCCCTTATTTCCCTTCTACTTACAAGGAAGCAGTTAATAAGACCCTTTCCGCCAATTTTTACTTTCTCTATACTCACTATGTACATAGTGTATAGAGAATGTATTGCACTCCACCAAAAAATTCGATATCGAGATTTCACCGGAAATATATGTTTTAGAGTCCCCTGTATCCAAAAAAATATGATGTGTACCATTCACATGACTTTCTCCATATCCCTGCAACAAATTATTCTTAAAAAGCTTATACTTTTATTTACTTTATGCTAATCATAAAAAATTAGCAGAAATAGTCTTATCACTTGCTTCCTTGTAAGTAGAAGAGAAAAAGGGACTACCATAGGTTAAAGTGATAGACAAAAGCTGGTTGCTATGTCAATGAAGTTCCTTTGTTTATATGGATAGGAGTTGACAAGTTCCTGTATAAGAAAAGTATACGTTTTTCATAGCAGAATCCAAAAATAAGGAATGTCTCAAAAACGACGAACTCCACGAAAAAAATGTATATAATATAGTTTGTGTGTTTTAATGTGCTCTACATGTTTTGTGTAATGAGCTTTTGTCCATCTCTTACGGTTTAGTAATTATTCAAAATTCAGTAAAATTCATCTAGAATAAACTATTCTTCAGAGGCTATACCCAGAAAATTCAAGATATACACTTTATATGTCAGGTAAATTCCTTTAATACACGAAATTTTAATCAAAATCGTTAGAGCCATTTTTGAGAAAATCAAAATTTTCGAAAAAAGTTCCATGTAAAGGGTAGTTGGGGTGAGGGGATTTTTCTCAAAATCTTCGTGTCGCATCCCTGGAAGATACTAAACTTAAATACCAAGTTTGGTATTTTACCGACTTTTCGTTTTTGAGTTATCGTGTTCACAGACACACGGACATACACACATACACACACACACACACACACACACACACACGGACCTTTTTGTGAAAATGCTTTTTTTGGATATTGGGGACCCTAAAACATATATTTCCGGTGAAATCTCGGTATCGAATTTTTTGGTGGAGTGCAATACTTTCTCTATACACTACGAACATAGTGCGTATGGAGAAAGTAAAAAGTATTTTCGGAAAAGGTCCGTGTGTGTGTCCGTGTGTCAGTGTGTCCGTGTGTCTGTGAACACGACAACTCAAAAACGAAAAGTCGGTAAAATACCAAACTTGGTATTTAAGTTTAGTATCTTCCAGGGATGCGACATGAAGATTTTGAGAAAAATCCCCCCCACCCCAAACTACCCTTTACATGAAACTTTTTTCGAAAATTTTGATTTTCTAAAACATGGCTCTTGCGATTTTGATTAAAAATTCGTATATTAAAGTTATTTACCTGACAAATAAAATGTATATTTTGAATTTTCTGGGAATAACCTCTGAAGACTACTTTATTCTGGATTAATTTTTCATAACTACTAAACCGTAAGAGATGGACAAAACCTTAACGCACAAAAAATGTAGAGCACGTTAAAACACACAATTTGTGTTATATACATTTTTTTCGTGGAGTTGATCGTTTTTTAGATATTCCTTTTTCTTGGTTTCAGCTTTGAAAAACTTATACTTTTCTCATACAGGAATTTGTCAACTCCTGTCCACACAAACAAAGGAACATCAGTCACATATACCAGCTTTTGGCTTTCACTTTAACCTATGGTACTCCCTTATTTCGCTTCTAATTACAATAAAACAAGAAATAAGATTATTTCTGCTAATTTTTCTCAATTAGCATAAAATAAATAAAAGATAAGCTTATAACAATAATAATTTACAGAGATATAGAGAATGTCATGTGAATGGAAGGCATCAGATTTTTCTCGATTAGCATTAGTAAATAGGAGAATAAGCGTTTTAACAATAATGTAGAGCAAGTCATATGAATTGAATGCATCATATTTTTTCCATCCGTGGCCCTCTAACCAAATTAAAATAATGTTGATTTTAAATCAATGGGTTTAATAGAGACAGGATTTAATTTTTCCAACGATAATGGAGATTTTCTCTCAAAGCGGACAGTATAATTACCCAAAGTGATCTATAGATGTAACGATTAGTTCTAAAGCTGAAATTGTTTGACCTACGCCATTTCACAAATTGCTGATAGAGAAATCGAGAATAAATGCTAATTAAATTCGTACTTGTTATTCATCGCGGTGCTGATTTTATAGAACGGGAATGTCTGCCTCCATAATGCACGCAATTTTTGTTCCGCTATCATCAAGAGTGTATTTGGCTACACAAATGGAGGTGAAGCTGAGACTAAAATATTACAATGTATAGTCTGAGGCGCTGTTTTCTATTCACACGTGTTAGCTATCGACTTTGATCGTTATTACTGCTGCAAACTTACGCTTAGCTGCATGCAGGGATTATGGAAAACCACTTCTAGTAATTGCGGTGCTGTGTCGTTTCACTGCTTATTCTTTCTAAAGATAGAAAAAATCTCCATATATTTCTATATATAAGATTGAATATGTACCAGGCAGAGGTGAAGAGCAATCCAGAATTGTTGGATATAAAAGATGTAACCACAATCTGAGAATGTTATGTTTTAATTAGAAATGAAAATATTATAAATAGTGTGTAATTATGTGTAGAACAGGAGCTGGAAACGTAGAGTGTGACCAAAAATTTCAGTGCCATAGCCGGGATTTCCGTTTTTCCCAAATTCCATCTGGCTACTCTAACCACTGAGCTAGCACGGTAGCTCGGCGACACGAAATTAAATTCTTCAGCCTTAACTATCCCGGCTACGGTAATGAATTTTTTAAAATGATTCTACCTCTCCAGCTTCTGTCCTACTCATATACACAAGTTAGCAGGATCGAACCAGTCGATGACGATGTTTTTTTGTTTTATTTTTTCGGGCATAAAAATCCTTAGCGCGACTTCCATTGGAAAGCGAGTAAAGCCGATGACCCCGTTTCGTAGATTTACGGAACGTAAAAGAACCTCAAGCCTGATAAAGAGGCAACTGCGGTACTTCACGCTCAATATAGAATGGGACGCTGAGAACCACTCTAGTTAAATTTCATTCATAAATAAAACCTCCTTTTCATTTTTACTCTCTCTACACGCACAATGTATATAGTGTATAGAGAAAGTATTGCACTCCACCCAAAAATTCGATACCGAGATTTCACCGGAAATATATATTTTAGGGTCCCTTGTATCCAAAAAAAAAAAAAAAAGGATTTTCAGAAAAAGGTCCGTGTATGTGTGTGTCTGTGAACACGGTAACTCAACTTGATATTTAAGTTTGGTATCTTCCAGGGATAGGACACGAAGATTTTGAGAAAAATTCCCAACCCCAAGCTACCCTTCACATGCAACTTTTTACGAAAATTTTGATTTTCTTAAAAATGGCTCTAACGATTTTGATTAAAATCACGTATATTAAAGCTATTTGCACCCCAAATAAAATATATCTTGAATTTTCTGGGGATAGCTTCTGAACACCTCTGTATTCTGGATGCATTTTGCCGAATTTTGTATAACTGGTAAACCGTAAGAGATGGACAAAAGCTTACCACAAATAAAATGTATCTAGATCACGTTAAAACATACAATTTATGTTATATACATTTTTTGTGTGGAGCTGATCGTTTTTTAAATATTCCTTGTTTTTGGTTTCAGCTTCAAAAACTTATACTTTTCTCATACAGAAATTTCTCAACTCCTGTCCATACAAACAAAGGAACCTCAGTCACATAGCAACCAGCTTTTGACTATCACTTTAACCTATGGTACTCCCTTATTTTGTTTCTACTTACAAGGAAGCAAGTAATAAGGCTATTTCTGCTAGATTTTTCAGGATTAGCATGATATAAATAGAAGCATAGGCTTTTTAACAATAAATTGTTGCAGAGAAAATCATGTGAATGGAACACATCAGATATTTTTTTCTGATCTTCGAAAAGTGTTGTGAAAAACCACTATTTGCCTCTAAATGCTGAGCGATGGCGAGCAGCAGGGACAAGATAAATGATCCTTTTATTCTTCTGGGAGTTGTGTTATTCATGCAGCCACCGTTCTGAGCGAACATATTTCATTCATTTTTCTTGCGTACTTTTACAATGACTAAAAATCTGATGTGTTCCAATCACATGACTTTTTCTACATCTCTGCAACAAATTATTGTTAAAAAGCGTATGCCTCTATTTACTTAATTCTATTTGAGAAAAAATTAGCCGAAACAGTCTTATTACTTGTATCCTTGTAAGTAGAAGCGAAATAAGGGAGTACCATAGGTAAAAGTGATAGGTAAAAGCTGGTTGCTATGTGACTGAAGTTCCTTTGTTTGTATGGACAGAAGCTGCCAGTTCCTGTATTATTTTCAAAGCTGAAAATATAATAAAGAAATATCTTAAAAACGATCAAATCCACGAAAAAATTATATAACATAAATTGTGTGTTTTAACGTGCTCTACATTTGTTGTGTGGTATTTGTCCGTCTCTTACGGTTTAGCAGTTATGCAAAATTCCGTAAAATTGATCCAGAATAAAGTAGTCTTAAGAAAATTCAAAATATACATTTACATTTTATTTGTCAGGTAAATATCTTTAATATACGGTATTTTAATCAAAATCGTTAGAACCATTTTTAAGAAAATCAAAATTTTCGAAAAAAGTTCTATGTAAAGGGTAGTTTGGGGTGGGGGGATTTTTCTCCACATCTTCGTGTCACATCCCGGGATGATACTAAACTTAAATACCAGGTTTGGTTTTTTACCGATTTTTCGTTTTTGAGTTATCGTGTTCACAGACACACGGACACACACACACACACACACACACACACACATGGAACTTTTTCTGAAAATGCTTTTTTTTGGATATAAGGGACTCTAAAACATATATTTCCGGTGAACTCTCGGTATCGAATTTTTGGGTGGAGTGCAATACCTTCTCTATACACTATGCACATAGTGCGTGTAGAGAAAGTAAAAATCTGATGCGTTCCGTTCATAAGCCTTTCTCTATATCTCTGTAACAAATTATTGTTAAACAGCTTATTCATTTATCTAATTTATGCTCATCGAGATAAACATTAGCAGAAATGATTTCTTGTAAATAGAAGGGAAATAAGGAATATACTAAGCTAAAACGATAGTCAAATCTCTTAAAGTTTGGTTGCCATTTGGATGAAATCAGTTTTTTATATTGTCAGAGTTGATAAATTCCAATATTTGAAAACTAAGTATTTCAAAACTAAAATCAATAACGAGGAATATCTCAAAAAATATCAAATCCACGAGAGAGAAAAAAAAACTACATGACTTAAATTGTGTGTTTTAACGAGATATGTATTTTGTGTATTAAGTTTTTGTGTATCTCTTACGTTTACTAGTCTTACAAAATGCAGCAAATTTCATCCAGAATAAAGAGGATTTCAAAGGCTATTCCCAGAAAATTCAAGATATGCGTTTTATTTGTCGTGTAAAGGTCATTATGGTATTTCAATCAAAATGTTAGAGCCATTTTTGAGAAAATCAAAATTTCCAAAATTTTTTCCATGTAAACGGTAGTTGGGGGTGGAAGGATTTTCTTCAGAAACTTCGTATCGCATCCTTGGAAGATATTAAACTTGTATGTGAAGTTCAGTATTTTACAGACTTTTCGGTTTTGAGTTATTGTATCACACTCTCTCTCTCTCTCTCTCTCTCTCTCTCTCTCTCTCTCCCCCCCCACACGCACACGGACAGATTTCTAAAATAATTTTTAATTTCTCTATACGTACGATGTACATAGTGTATAGGAAGGTATTGTATTCTACCCAAATTTTCGATACTGAGATTTCACCGGAACTACATATTTAAAAAAAACGTACATTTTGAATTTTATGGGAATAGCCTCTAAAGACCTCTTTATTCTGGATGAGTTTATTGAATTTTGCATAACTAGTAAACCGTAAGAGGTAGACAAAACTTATTGCAAAAAAAAAAAAAAAAAAAAAAATGTAGATCACAATAGAACACACAATTTATGTCATATACATTTTTTTGTGGAGTTGATCGTTTTTTAAATATTCCTTGTTTTTGGTTTCAGCTTTATAAACGTATACTTTTCTCATACAGGGATTTGTCAACTCCAGTCGATACAAACAAAGGAAGTTCAGTCTCATAGCAACCAGCTTTTGACTATCACTTTAATCTATGCTGCTCCCTTCTACATACAAGGAAGCGAATAATAAGACTATTTCTGCTAAATTCTACCCAAATTTTCGATACTGAGATTTCACCGGAACTACATATTTAAAAAAAAACGTACATTTTGAATTTTATGAGAATAGCCTCTAAAGACCTCTTTATTCTGGATGAGTTTATTGAATTTTGCATAACTAGTAAACCGTAAGAGGTAGACAAAACTTATTGCAAAAAAAATGTAGATCACAATAGAACACACAATTTATGTCATATACATTTTTTTGTGGAGATAAGCTTTTTAACACTAATTTGTTATGGAGATGTAGAGAAAGTCATGTGAATGGAACACATCAGATTTTTAGATAACATACCCCACTGGCGACTAACAATTGACAATGATTGATCTAATAGATGATTAAACTAGGAAGCTCGCACCTGAAGTACCTACTTACGAGTTTTTAACGATATATTTGTATATATATATATATATATATATATATATATATATATATATATATATATAACTTTGCATTTAACCTGTGTATCTCCAAAGATGCGACACAAATATAAGTGGCCCTCCGTGGTGTAATGGCTACCATGCTAACTTCACATACCAAGGTCGCGGGTTCTAACCCGGCGGAGGTCGATGGATTTTTTCGGGCGAAAAATCCTTAGCATGGCTTTCTTCGGAAAGGAAGTAGGCTGTTGGTCTCATGTCGTAGATTTACGGCACGTAAAAAACCTCAAGCCTGATAGAGAGATCTCTGAGCAAACTTTATCGGTCCTTCACGCCCAATATAGAATGAGACGCTGAGAACCACATCAGTTAAAGAGCGTTCATGAATAAAACGCTATTTCATTTTATTTTACAAATAGTATAATTACTCCAATAACTCGTTTTTAAATGTTGAATTTTGCCTTACACATTAATGACTTTCCCAAAAACAGGATCCCATAAGTAAATTAAAGTGTGAATGATAGAGAACCTGTAAATAATCTATTCTTAATATTGCTTAAACTAATGTGATTCCAAAAAAAAATTTTGCTTAAACTTTTAATAATACCTCAATGTGCTCACAAAGTTTCAAGTTTTCATCAATATGAAGACCTAGGAACAAATCGACATAACCGATGGGGAGTATTATACAACTGGGCACCAGACAACTGTGTCAGGTTGGATAAAACTGTGCAAACCAAGAAAACTTAGAAACGTAAACGTAAACCACATTAGGCATGTCTGTCACGTGTTCCTACAATATATTATTGGACTCTAGAAACATAACTTTCAGAAGTCAGGCACTGCAGTACTTGCTGAATGTATTTATGTATACATTGCTGTATATGTGCACGTACACTACCCTTCCAATGCACGAAATTCGTCCAGCTATTCTGCATATATTCCCTGCGGAGACACTATTACATATTCAGCAGAAGGTTTCAGAACTTTCCGAGTTGAAAGTGGCCTCAACTTTCTTTTACATCGTTCTAACTGCATGGGAAGTTTCAAAGCAAGTGTAGACAGAGTTTCTCCTAATCTTGTTACTAAGGTAGATATCAAAGTCCTGGCCCTTATGTTCAATTCCAACCAAGTTTTGTAAATGCATTAAAATAGTGCAGAGCAGCAACTAATCTTACTTTCTCTAACACGTATGTACAATGTACAACATTTACTTTCTCTACACGAACTATGTAAAAAGTGTATCGAGAAGGTATTGTAATGCACCCAAAAACTCGATAAAAAGATTTCACCGGAAATACATGTTTTAGGACCTCCTGTGTGTGTCTGTGGGCACTCAAAAACGAAAAGACCGTTAAATACCAAACTTGGTACTTAAGTTTGGTACCTTCCAAGGATGCGACAGGAAGATTTTCAAGAAAATCCCGCTACCTTAACCACCCTTTACATGCAAAATTTCGCACATTAAAGATATTTACCTGAAAAAAATAAAGTGCATATCTTGAATTTTCTGGGAATAGCTGCTAAAGACTAGTTTATTCTGGATGAATTTTACGGAATTTTGCATAACTGCTAAACCGTAACAGAAGGACAAAAACTTACCATACACAAAATGTAGAGCACATTAAAACACACAATTTAAGCTATATGCATTTTCCCCCGGAGTTTTTTTTAGATATTCTTTGTTATTGGTTTCAGCTTTAAAAATAAACTTTTCTCATACAGGAATTTTAAAACTGCTGTCCATACAAACAAAGGAACTTCAGTCACATAGCAACCAGCTTTTGACTATGACTTTAACCTATGGTATTCCCTTATTTCCCTTCTACTTACAAGGAAGCGAGTAATTAGACTATTTCTGCTAATTTTTCTCAATTAGCATGAAGTAAATAGAAGCATAAGCCTTTTAATAATAATTTGTTGCAAAGATTTAGAGAAAGTCATGTGAATGGAAAACATCAGTTATTTTTTTTAGTAATTTAACGTTCTTTAACCTGGCTGGTCATATCGGACAAGAATAAAATTGGTATAATGATGCTGAAATGATATCGGTAGAATGGAGCTTCAATTACTCAAAAATCTGATGTGTACCATTCACATGACTTTCTCTATATCCATGCAACAAATTATTCTTAAAAAGCTTATACTTTTATTTACTTTATGCTAATCAGAAAAAAATTAGCAGAAATAGTCTTATCACTTGCTTCCTTGCAAGTAGAAGAGAAAAAGGGACTACCATAGGTTAAAGTGATAGTATGTCAATGAAGTTCCTTTGTTTATATGGATAGGAGTTGACAAGTTCCTGTATAAGAAAAGTATTCGTTTTTCATAGCAGAATCTAAAAATAAGGAATATCTCAAAAACGACGAAGTCCACGAAAAAATGTATATAATATAGTTTGTGTGTTTTAATGTGCTCTACATGTTTTGTGTAATGAGCTTTTGTCCATCTCTTACGGTTTAGCAATTATTCAAAATTCAGTAAAATTCAACCAGAATAAACTATTCTTCAGAGGCTATACCCAGAAAATTCAAGATATACACTTTATATGTCAGGTAAATATCTTTAACATACGAAATTTTAATCAAAATCGTTAGGGCCATTTTTGAGAAAATCAAAATTTTCGAAAAAAGTTCCATGTAAAGGGTAGTTGCAGGTGGGGGGATTTTTCTCAAAACCTTCGTGTCGCATCCCTGGAAGATACTAAACTTAAATACCAAGTTTGGTATTTTACCGACTTTTCGTTTTTGAGTTATCGTGTTCACAGACACACGGACACACACACACACACACACACACACACACACACACACACGGACCTTTTTGTGAAAATGCTTTTTTTGGATATTGGGGACCCTAAAACATATATTTCCGGTGAAATCTCGGTATCGAATTTTTGGGTGGAATGCAATACTTTTCTATCCCTATGTACATTGTACATACGTGGCTAGAGAAAGTAAAAATCTGATATGTTCCATTCACATGACTTTCTCTATCTCTCTGTAACAAATTATTGTTAATAAGTTTATCTTTTATTTATTTCATGTTAATCTAGGAAAATTAGCAGAAATAGCCTTATTCCTTGCTCTATTGTAAATACAAGCGAAATCAGGGAGTACTATAGGTTAAAGTGAAAGCCAAAAGCTGGTTGCTATGTGACTGATGTTCCTTTGTTTGTGTGGACAGGAGTTGACAAATTCCTGTATGAGAAAAGTATATGTTTTTCAAAGCTGAAACCAAGAAAAGGAATATCTCAAAAACGATCAACTCCACGAAAAAAAATGTATATAACATAAATTGTGTGTTTTAACGTGCTCTGAATTTTTTGTGTGTTAAGTTTTTTTCCATCTCTTACGATTTAGTAGTTATGCAAAATTCATCCAGAATAAAGTAGTCTTCAGAGGCTATTCCCAGAAAATTCAAAATATACATTTTATTTGTCAGGTAAATATCTTTAATATTTGATATTTTAATCAAAATCGTAGAGCCATTTTTTAGAAAATCAAAATTTTCGAAAAATGTTCCATGTAAAGGGTAGCTTGGGGTGGTGGGATTTTTCTCAAAATCTTCGTGTCGCATCCCTGGAAGATACTAAACTTAAATACCAAGTTTGGTATTTTACCGACTTTTCGTTTTTGAGTTATCGTGTTCACAGACATATGGACACACTGACACACGGACACACGGACACACACACACACACACACACACACACACACACACACACGGACCTTTTTGTGAAAATGCTTTTTTTAGATAAAGGGGACTCTAAAACATATATTTCCGGTGAAATCTCGGTATCGAATTTTTTGGTGGAGTGCAATACTTTCTCTATTCACTATGTACATAGTGCATATAGAGAAAGTAAAAATGACCGAAATAAACCTCACTCAGGTAAATCACCTTAACCGAAATTCCAGCTCGCGACCTCTTGAATGTGAGGTGGACGACTATAAGAGCGTACCACCTGAGAAGCTATTGTATTTCACCCAAAAATTCAATACTAGATTTCAGCGAAAGTATATAATTTGAGACCGCTGAATAATAATAATAATAATAATAATAATAATAATAACAGCAACTATGTGTTTTGGTAAGAAGGTTCGCACGTGTAAGTGGGTGTCTGAAAACAACATGATGAAAAAGAAAAGTCGGTTAAATTGGTATTAAATGAATTGGTATATCTTCCAAAGATGACGCCGTGGCCGAGTGGTTAGACCACTTGCCTCCTACCTAGGCGGCCCGAGTTCGATCCCAAGCACCCGCATGTTTTATTTGTGTTGGACGAAGCGCGACTAGACGGGTTTTCTCCAACTCCTCCGGTTTCCCCCGCCACTCATTCTACCAATTGCTCCATCATCACCTTTCCTATCATCCATTTTGCTTTCATTTCATATCATCCACTTCCTCATCCTCATGCCTGGCTACCGTTTTCCATTCTGTGACTTCGTGCCGTTGGCTGCCCGATAGACTACTGGTCCCTAGGCATTCGCTTGTAAGTCCCCCCCCCCAAAAAAAAAGTACCGGGAAAGTAAGCGGACTACGAAAAAACTTTTCAAACAATGGAACACGAAGATTTTCAGGTAAATTCGCCACCCTAAACTACCCTTTTGAGAGAACATTTTTGTAAGTTTTCGAATTTCTTATTTTTTATTAAAAAGCCATATATTAAGGATGTTTATCTAAATCACATATAAAACCAAAGTCCTGAATTTCATGGGAATGGCATCTGAATTACTCTTGGCTTTTGCATTCAAGATAGACAAAAATTTACTACACAAAGAATGTATATTTGTTAAAGCACACAATTTGTGTCATATACAATATTATTGTAGAGCTAATAATTTCGGAGATATTCCCTGTTGTTAGTTTTAATTTTAAAATACTTAAAATTTGCTCAAACTGAAAGTCTTCAAGCACCTCATATCTCTCTTTTCACACGAATCATGGAAAACAACCAAATTACAATGACAATCGCATACCGTCTTGGAGGTTTTAATGTATTTTAAAAGATTTGACTGGCGATTAATAGCCTAGCATATCCCCTTATTTCCCTTCTACAGATAGAAAAAGTCATGTGAAAAGAAGGCATCAGAGCTCGCATGTCTTAATAAACAACCATTTGCAATCTGAGTATATTAAAACATAACTTGTACATAGATTTTTTCCACCCTTTCTTCGAAGAAAGAACCTTATAAACAGTTTGTATTTATTCAGCCGAACATTATGTTAAGTTAAAAGAAACTCACTCACATGAATTTTAAATTAAGTTCCTTTTAGCTTAACCAAATGAAAAATGTTAAAAGCTAATTAAAGCTGGAAGAAACAGCTTTTACAGCCATGCATAAATTATAACTGTTGATAGTTTTAAGCAGACAGATGTGTAAACTAAGCATCGAAGAGTGGTCGAATAGCGTCGATAAGAATAGATTAACTGGGAATCGTGGGTTGTGTTATTTCACTTTTCTCTATCGTTAGGCAGGTCTTTTGTTTTAGTTTCGACACAATGTTATATCTATTTTCCTAACGTTTATGCTCATTTAAGTGCTCCATAAATATGCAGCAGCATCGAAAAATCCAACTAGTCGCCCAAGTTTCTTAGACTTAAACACCAATTTGGAATTTAATAGACTTTTCATTTTTGAGCTATGTGCCCCCCCCCCCCAAACACACACTCACTGACAGACACACACACAAGGGGATTTCCCTAAAAATGTTTAAGGATCCACGGGGTCTCAAGGCTCATATTTCTGGTAAAATCTCTGTATCGAATTTTTGGGTACATACAATACCTTCTCTATACACTATGTACATAGTACGTATAGAGAAAGTAAAAAATCTTTATTTGTCTTCAACTTATAAGGAACTAAGTAGTAAGGTCATTTCTGCCAATGTTTACTTGATTAGCATGAAGTACGAAATAGTATAATAAGCTTTTGTAAGAATAATATGTTCTAGAATAAGTACAGAAAGTCATATTTAATGGAACAATCATATTTACTTTCTCTACATGTATTATGTTCACAGTGTATAGAGGAGGTATTGTATTGTACCCTAAAATTTGATACTGAGATTTCACCATAAATATATGTTTTGAGACCCCCTGAAACAAAGAATAATAATTTTTAGAAAATTATCCGTGTGTGTGTGTGTGAGTATGTGTCTTTGGGCAGCATAGCTCAAAAATGAAAGTCCATTATATACCAAACTTGGTATTTAAGTTATCTTCCAATGATGCTACACGAACATTTTCAAAAAAAAAAAAAAAAAGTCCACCATCTCTTACTACAGTTTACATAGATTTTTTGAACATTTTGATTTTCTGAAAAATGACTCAATGATTTGATTAAAATATCGTATATTAGAGATATTTAAAAACATATATATTATATTTTCTGGGAATAACCTCTGAAGACATCTTTATTCTGGATGAATTCTTCATAACTAGTAAACCGTATGAGATAGACAAAAAGTTACTTCACAAAAATGTAGAGCTGGTTAAAACACACAATTTATGCTAAATACATTTTTTGGTGGAGTGCACCGATTCTTTAGATATTCCTTGTTGTTGGTTTCAGTTTTAAAATACTTATACTTTTCTCATACTAAAAACATCAGGGTTTTTTTTTTTTTTTTTGCTGTTGCGAATCTTTTCTTTTCAAGTAAAACAGTAAGCCTAATGGAATCCCAACACGCATTAATGATTCAAAAGTATACTCGATACCGCAGAAGCAAATCTGAACTCTCACGATGCACTCGTTGCCAACAAAATGAACATGCTATAAATTACCGTCGTTTACCACCACGTTGTATACGCTGTTCGGAGTCTTATCATTACTCCATGTTAACAAAATCGAAGAGTGATCCGCCGCAGTGTGTAAACTGCACACAAGAGCGTCCGATTAACTATACAGAATGTTATTTGCGGGTGCAGGAAAAGCGATCTCTTGGGCAGGAAACTTCTTGTCAAGAATCTGTTTTGCTTTCCAACAACAGGAATGAGGTCGTCGCCACCGCTGAACAACAGCAGCGGTAATAACACAACCACCATTGCCGTAAGAACAACAGCTCTTAATCACGGCAAGCTTCACCAACAGCTCCACAGCAACCACGTTCTTACGCCGACATTGTACAATCTTCCCCTCAGTAATTCCGCTCAGCAACCAGTGCTGCTGAATCCCCATTCAACTTTCTCAAGGCTATTCTCTCCCTTACTCTACTTTTATTAGTTAACCATTGTCTGAAATAAATATCCTTTTATCTTATTTTTCTTCCGTTTTTTTCAGATAACAAGCCATAATATATATTTTTTCTCCTTAACTGGGATACGGATGACCTTCGCGCAAGACACGCGCATCCCTACAGTTTTTCTTAGCAATGTTGATGAGACCTGCATGATCGAAACACATTTTCTACGCCAGAAACGTTTACTCTTCTAGGCTATAGCAAATATCGCGATAAGAGAGGTGATAAGGTATCTGGAGGGGTCGCCTTTGTCATTAGGCACTGTATTTCTCACAGTGAGTAATAAAATATCAGTTCTTCACCATATTTGTAGCGGTTAATTTAACTTTTTTGAGTAAAGCAATAAACAATATTGAAGATTTTAGCGTGAAGAGCAAGTAAAAGTCGTCCTTAATTTACATCTCGCAGAGCGGTGGCGCTGGTGAGGGTCTTTGGACATATCCGCTGACTTTGCTGAACGAGATTCGTTTAGTCTAAACGCCAACGCCCTAACTATTGTTAATTTTTTATCAGGGACTTGTTATTTTGATGGCAATTAAGGCTGATTACAGTCTACCAAGGCAAACCGTACGGGTAATCTAAATAAATAAATAAGCTTTATAGAGTACAGAGTATTCCGAGGAGCCACATTGTGACATCCAAGGTGGCGCACTGAATGTCATACCATTTGATGCTCGAGATTGCACTGGAAAGAAATGTACGAAGTTAATACGTTGACTGCAATCATTTTTCCTCCATGAAATATCAACTGTTTTATCTTACACTTTTTGGCAAAACTCGATTCAAACACAGTGGTCGATTTAGTAAGGAGTCATTCACACACCAAAAATACCATTCTATACTTTCTGCAGAAGATATTTCATTCCCTGTGTCTTTTTAAACACATGATAACCAAAGTGATTCAAAATAATAATAAAAAAAAAAGCATTTTGAATGGATGTAAATTGCTTTAGCTCACAGCCCATGTTTAGGCATCAACTGTTATCTTGAGAGCAAACTGACGCAAGTACATAGAGAGGAAACAAATGTTCCTTATAAGTAGGAAGTAAATAAGAACTTTTTTTTTTTACTTTCTCTACACTAAACTAAGTAGTAAGACTATTTCTGCAAATGTTTACATTGATTAGCATGAAGTAGATAGAAGGATAAGCTAAACCCTTCTGCAGACGTTTTGTTGATGAACCAAAAGGTTCGTTTACAACAGCATACAAGAAAATAAAGCAGCTCTATCAAAAGTGTTATTCATGATGAAAAAAAATCCAAACCACATGATTATTTGTGTAAAAGTATTCACTAGTTTATGCAAATAAATGTGTAAATTTCTGGCAATCAGAGCACTATTCTTTTTATAACGGATGAACGTTAAGTACAATATACTTGTAAAGCCAACCCTGCAAGATCTTTCTCATACATAGAGTGCAATGCAAATAGGGTCGTAGAGATAAGCAAAGACCACCCGCAGTGACTGGTAATCCCTGCATGCAAGTAAGAAGCACTGCTGCGTCGTATTCGCTTGTGAGGGGCTATAAGTAGACACAAAGCAAGTGTGCACACACCTGCAGTAAAAAACTCACCGGGTTCTATAGATTCCTTTCCGCTTGCAAACAACGTCCTTCATATTATGCTACAAAGGTTACAGAGAAAGATTCTACGTATATGGAATTTTCAGTCAGACTCTACCTTTTCAACTCGTCCTACACACGGATAGTGTGGAAGAAACGATTCTACAAATATTATTTACAACTAAACCTACTTTTCGACGAATCGTATTATCCTGCTCTTTTCTTTACACAGAAAGTGCATTTTAAAATTCTATGACACTCTAAGATATATCCAATATAAGATGATAGTATTAAATAATTCATTTATTTCTAATACCTTCTTTGCGTGATTCTGCAGACATGGATATTTACTGGTTCAAAACCCAAAGTGATTTTTGACTTAACCGCATTCAATAGAAGACGTGGAAGTTAGTGTACGTGAGAGATTTATGCTTATGTATGACATAATCCTGTTAGAAGTAAGTGGCGGTCGCGACAGGGTTCCAAATGGAAAGTCGTATGGCAGATTTTAACTTTGTATATTATACCTAAGTTTTGGCAATGCTTATTGGCAATGCTTCTTATAAATCAGATTTCCATTGAAAGGGAGTGTAAATAAATAGATAAATAAACTAAATAAATGAACTTAACCAAAGAGAAAAATTGAAAATGTAGTAAACCTGCAAGATGTAATTACAGAATTTGCCGTGTACTAAGAACTGCGAAAGGGACAGTTATAAGTCCCTTCGTAATTCCTCCACACATGAATGAACAATGAATTTAATAAATATTTTTACCTCCAGAAAACTGAGTAAACGATTTGACGAGAGATTATTTCCATATTTTTGTAAATCTCAGGTACGTTTGACCTACAAGGGTAAGGCTAAATTTGTAGCTACAATTAATATTCCCAAAAAATAAACAGATTAATATTTATGGCTTGGAAACATAGTGTTTATGTATTTAAACAGTTACAATGTAAAAAACGTGCAATTAAAATTCTTTGCAGCTAACATTGTGTTTGTGTTTAGTTCCGCATATCTGTGTGAGCAACTGTTTTCACAAATGAATTATTTCCCTCTCTTTCTTTCTCTTTCTCTCTCTCTCTGTTTTACGTATGTTTATTGTATTTAGGACTTAGGGCCCCAAGGACTTACAGAAGACAGAGTTGTGCCAAATCAAAATACAGATCTCGTTTAATTGACGAACATCTGTTGGCGTAACTGCAAATGGCTCTATCGGAGGTAACACAAATTATAACGAAGTAAATGCAAATGTAAAAACACGCTAAATAGAAATACAATGCTTTTTGTATTGTTTTATAGTAAGGTAAGCTGTACACAAAAAGAATCAATACTATTTAGTTAACAATCAGCAACTGCAAGTCTTCTTGTTTCTCCGTCTCCGCCATTGTCATCGTTAAAACTATGTGGTGTGAGCGTCTTTGTGGATTGCGTGTCAAGTGGTTTGTGGGTTACAGATTCCTCTTCTTCATGACTTCACCTGAGTCTCTTACAGTATCATTTTGGGTTGAAGTGCAAAGTTTTGCATTTTGTTAAGTTTAGCACTTGAACAGTTTCAAAATATTCTGTTCCGGTCGTTTTATTAAAGTGATGTATTGGTGAAATTTGGTCACAAATAGTTTTTCATAATAACACAAATATGAATTATAAACTTTAAGAAAGTATATCGTTTTTCGATTTAGAGCAATTAATTCCAATTAATTGAAACTATACATCGATAGGCTCAATCTTATTAACTTACTTTACTTACTTTCTAGAAAGCCTTTTTTCAACATTTTTCCATACTCAAAATATTCAACACGATGCAGCTGTTTATTAATCTGTTTCAAAAAAGTTACTTTCACTTAAAAGTACATTAAAGAAAAAGACCATGAAATACTGCTCCAATTTTGAGAAATATGTTACAAATTTTACTTTCAAAATAAAGAACTTTGGTGAGTACAGAGAGTAATATTTTTCTATAAAAATTAGGGGTTAATATAAAAAATGATATAGAATAATTTCTAAACTCATTTATAGGAATGTTTATGTGAATATTCTTTAACATGCACACTGTGGAGCAGTTTATTTAGAACAACAATTTGATAATATCAACACAAAATTGAAATTCATTCCAATGAATTAAAAGATTCTTTAAACGAAAACAAACTGCAGAAAATAATATAGTGAAATCCCAGATTTTAAAGGGTTATCGTGATAGGATAAATAATGTAATTTTGTTAATTTTACTTCTTACCTTTATACTACATTTAACAGACTTAAACTGTAATCCCAAAATATAAAATTAAAAAAAAAATCACTGTTATATTTGCGACAACTAGATATAAATTTAAACAAAATATCTTATACTGTGTATTTTCCAAATTTCATAGATGCATTGCCTTAAACCTTAACTGCATTTTGCAGAACTCAATTTCCAACTGCTTAGTCACACACTCACTTTATTAATAGCCATTATTACTTTCCCTATGGTTACTATGTATGTACATAGAGTATAGAGAATGTATTGTATTGCATTTAAAATTCGATACCGATATTTTACAGGAAATACATGTCTTGGGATCCCATCAATAAGAAAAAAAAAAAGCAGAAAAATGTTTGTATGTGTGTATGTGGGAAGCATAGCTCAAAAACGAAAAGTTCCTTAAATACCAATCTGGGTATTTAAGTTCAGTATCTTCCAAGGATGCACATGAAGATTTAAAAAAAAATCCCGCTACCGCGACTACCTTATACATGGAAACAATTTCGAAAATTTATGTTTTCTTAAAAATTGCTCATAAGATTTTGATTAAAATATCTTATGTTTACGGTATTTACATGACAAACATAATGCATGTCTTGAATTTTCTGAGAATAGCCTCTGAAGGCCTCTTTACTCTGGATGAATTTTTCTGAAGTTTGCATAACTGGTAAACCGTAAGAGATAGACAAAACTTACTACACACATATATAAATCTCCTTAAAACACACAATTTATGTCATATACATATTTTTCGTACAGTCCGTCATTTTCGAGATATTCCTTATTATTTGTTTCAGTTTTAAAATACTTTAACTTTTCTCATTACAGAACTTGTAAACTCCTGGCCATGAAAAGAAACGGAATTCAATCCCATAGCAAGCACATTTTAAAACATTGACTGTCGATTTAGCCTAGTGTATTCCGTTATTTCCCTTCCACTTATAAGGAACTTGGTATTAAGACTGTTTTTGCTAATGTTTATCTCGATTAGTATGAAATAAATAGAAGAATAAGATATTAATAATAATTTGTTACAGAGATGTAGAGAAAGTCATATGAATGGAACACGTCACATATTTTTTTCTACCTGAGTGATGCAGAACAATGGACTAAATTGAGTCGTGCAGCTATACTGATTAATTCTGCCTCATAAAAAGCTCATCTCTCTCAACACGCAATTCCATTTGGGTAATACGTTGTAGCGGAGAAACCTGGTAACATAAGGTGTAAACACGTATCTGCGCTTCGGGGGGTGACATGAATATTTCATGAGGTAAAGCTGTTACATATAAAACGAACAATACGTTCCCCTAGATGAATATGAAATGCTGTAAAGCTTTGCGCTCAGAACAACGGTCAGAGCTATATTTATGCACCAGATGTCGGACACAGTCTCATACAAGGTGGACTAGTTTATTCTAGTGCGAGCAAACGTGCCGAACCTATACTAAAAGAATAAAAAGTGCTTAAAGTTCTATAGAACATTTAAATTTAGTAAATCATTAACTCTGCAAACATTTACAATTTTAAGTATTAATACATCCCAAGCGCCTGCATGTGGGATTTGTTGTGGATGAAATGGCGTCTGCCCGGTTTCCCCCGCCACTCATTCCACCAATTGCTCCATCATCACCCCTCCTATCATCCACTTCGGTTTCATTTCATGTCATCCACTTCATCACGCAGGCTTCTGATCCCTAGGCACCCGCTTGTAAGTCCTAGGTGGTTGTCAGTCCTATATACGAGGAGGGTAAGCCGAATAGAAAAAAAGTATGATAAGAATTTCTTTCCTTTGAAATTTTAATACTAAGACTTAATTTTGGTTTGTAGGACCAATGTTTTATTAAACTATTAAAATATTTAATGTTAATAATATTTTATTTTATATTTTTTGTAGTTTATGTGCAATTTCTTCTAAAAGAAAACATTTATTAATAATTTTGAATATATGTATTGAAATAGCACTTTCTGTACTAGATGTTATTATAAAAATACTCAAGATCGTAAGAAAAAAGTGGTAGTAAAACCTTGCTATAATTACATTTTTTATTCGCTCGATACCTTCCTATAATTATTCATAGGTCAGTTTTAAATGAACTGATTTTCATTCGCATAATTAACCACATATGTAAACTGACTCTACCTGGAATTGATTTCAGTGCGTTTTCTGGTTTTAGTTCATAGTTCATAAGCAAACAAATGCTGGGATTAAAAGGGACGTATAAGATGAACTACAAGGAACTTACATTATTTGATGGAGTATGCAAGCTGTTTAAAATCAAAATACAGCTCTGTCATCCCAATAGAACTACAGATATAAGTTACTCAAAGGAGAGCGGACACCTTATGCACTTTTGTGGCAAAAAAAAAAAACCCTCCCCCACAAGGAGGAAGTTTTAAATTGAGAACCACAGCTTCAGGTGACAGGCCGCAGTCCCCAACTTTCCAACCTCGAAGACTTGTAATACTGCTCAAAAGTGATCAACGACCCATCGACCAGGCAGCCACCAGCAGGAGTACTCTTTCTTTTAAGCAAGCATACACACCACCATACAACGAACCTAGAAGCACGGTTCGATACTAGGAGGCCACATGTGGGATTTGTAATGGATAAAGCGACGGAGGGGCGGGATTTCTCTGGGTTCTCAGGTTTCCCCCGCCATCGCATTCCGTCGGTGCTCCATCTTCATTCCATGTATTATCAGTATCATTGCTTGTGGTGCCATATGTAGTAAAAGCGGGCGTTAAACACTACAAAAAACCTGAAAGATGAAAAGGAAACAGATTGAAGAGAAAATGCTGAAAAGGAAATCCTGGCAGATGAGAAGCCGCCTAGCATTCAGCTACCAATTCTAGAAAAAATACAAAAATCCCTAGGGCCTGATAGGACAATCGTTGGGAATTGAGCCTGGGGCATCCCAAATGCAAATCAAGCACGTTACCACCACCTTTAGTTAAAAGACACAAGCGGTATACGATTTTCTGATCATGCAAAATCATATAACACTGCTACTTTAAATAATTAATAATAACTATAACTATAGTTAGAATTTGAAGACCTAAATTAGACCTAAATATTTATGATAATGACTGGGATGTGAAACACGGATCTGCGGCTTTCTTTGTTGAGGTTCTTGCCGAACCATCTTGTGGATTGACTAAATGGGTTTTCTAATGTTTCATCTGAACCTTAGTACGATAGTAAACATTCAAATGCATCGAAATGTCCTTAACGTCGACTTGCAATGCTGCAGGCATTTTTAATTTCCAGGCTTTAAGGTGAAATTGTATTTTTTTTACTTTCTCTACATAGTGTATAGAGAAAGTATTGCACTCCACCAAAAAATTCAAAACCGAGATTTCCTCGGAAATATATGTTTTAGAGTCCCCTGCATCCAAAAAAGTATTTTCAGAAAAAGGGCCGTGTGTGTCCGTGTGTCTGTGAACACGAGAACTCAAAAATGAAAAGTCGGTAAAAATGCCAAACTTGGTATTTGAGTTTACTACCTTTCAGAGACGCGACACGAAGATTTTGAGAAAAATTCCCCACCCCAACCTACCCTTTACATGGAACTTTTTTCAAAAATTTTGATTTTCTCAAAAATGGCTTTAACGATTTTGATTAAAATATCATATATTAAATATATTTACCAGACAAGTAAAATATGTATCTTGAATTTTCTGGGAATAGCCTCTGAAAACTACTTTATTGTGGATGAATTTTACGGAATTTTACATAACTGCTAAACCATAAGAGATGGAGAAAAACTTACCTCACAAAATATGTAGAGTACAATTTATGTTACATATTTGTTGTTGTTTTTTTTTCGTGGAGATGATCATTTTTGAGATATTCCTTGTTATTGGTTTCAGCTTTAAAAAAATTATAGGTGCTTTTCTCACAAACGACTTTGTGAACTCCTTTCCATACAAACAAAGGAACTTCAATCACATAGCAACCAGCTTATGACTATCACTTTAACGTATGGTACTTCCTTATTTCCTCCCTACTTAAAGGAGGCAAGTAATAAGACTATTTCTGCTATTTTTTTTCTCGTGTAGTATGAACTAAATAGAAGCATAAGTTTTTTAAGAATAATTTGTTGCAGAGATGTAGAGAAAGTCATGTGAAATGAACACATCAGATTTTTACAATTGAGCGCCTTCTGCCATATATATGCTAAAGTTGGAGACTTAAAACGAAGACTTCCTGCAATGTCATGCCAGTAGTCGAACCATGAATCTTGGATTCTCTCAGTGACGCAACTGCACATCGATTTTCTGCCAGTGTCTTGGAATTTTCTTAATATGTTGTTGATAAACTCCAAAATTAGATTTTTAATGTAACCATCTAGCGTTTGTGAAATTCAAGTTTATTAAACTGTCAACTAGTGATGTAATTGGGAATCGCCTTACAAGATAGAGTTCTATAAATGGAATGCTGACTTTCTTATAACCGTTTAGTGCGATGCATTTTCTCAATCATAAATAAAGACTGGCTTATTTATAAGAGTACTAAAAAGAATACAAATGTATTCTAACATTAAAAGCAACAACTGAAAAACAGCTTTTACTTTCTATGCTTAGTATATAACAAATATTTACAGAAGGTATTGCATCCCAGTCAAAAATTCGATACCAAGGTTTCATTGGAAATACCTGTTTTAGGATCCTTGAAATAAGAATTTCTGGAAAAATGTTCGTGTGTGGGTGCATAACTCAAAAAAATGTTATAAACACCAAACCAGACATTCAAGTTCAGCATCTTTCACGGATGAGGTAAGAACATTTTTAAGAAAATCCCCCCCCTCCCAAATCACCCTTTACTTAGAAAAATGTTCCAAAATGTTTATTTTCTCATAAATAGACCTGACAGATTTGATTGGAATTTCCAATATTAAAGACATTTTTATGAAAAATAAATATTTTGAATTTCCTGGGAATAGCCTCAGAAATACTCTTTGTTCTGAAAGAGTTTTGCATAACCGGCAAACCGTAAGAGTTACAAAAACTTATTATAAAAAAAAACAATTTATGTCAAATACATTTTTGTCGTGGAGATAACAATTTCCGAGATATTAGTTAATATGGGTTTAAATTTTCCAATATTGTTCTTGAATGAAAAGTCGTAATTCATATTTTCTTAGCCTGGGCAAGCAAAGAGAATGAAAATTCGATACCATCACATAGCGACCACAATTTTGTATACCAGACAAATGATGCAGATTAGTTAAATTTGTTTATGAAAATTATACTTGCATATCGCTCCGAACATATTTCTGATTATTATGAATAATATTATGGAAAGGCAATGCTAGAAGAAGAGGTGTAAGATGGGGACTGAATGATCTTTGGAGGACTTGGCTTTTGCTGATGTTTGTTAGCTCTACCTTAATTTTGATTATATACAAAATAAAGCTAGTAACTTATTAGAAGTAATGAAAGGGGCTCATATGAAAATTAGCGCAAAGAAAACTAAAGAAATGAGATTAAATAGTAAAAAGGCAAATAAAATCGTATTAAATAAGAACAATATAGATACTGTTCCAGACTAAATATTTGGATACTAAGGATAGTGGGGCTTTTGAGGAAAGCAAATAGCGTAAATATTTAACAGCAATTTGACATCAGTTTTATTGTGAGACATGGAAAACAAGTAAAAATATACAAATAAACTGAAGATATTTCTTAATAGATGTCTACGAAGGAACTATGGAAGATAACAAACCAACACGATATTACCATAGAAACCAAAAGACAAAAGTGGAATTGGATAGGGCATACACTAAGAAAATAGATGGAGCAATAAAAAGAAAGGTTTTGGACTGGAATCCTTAAGTTAGTAGAGCAAGAGGAACACCAAAAATGACATGGAAGAGAACAGTTCTTGAAGAAACTGCTAAAGAAGGGAGTACATGAGTTAAGTGAAGAGGTTGGCTGCAAAGTAAGTTCCGATGGAAACACTTTGTGAATGCCCTACGCTCCTCATAAGATGTAGGAGAAAGATTGATTGATTGACTTAGCGACCAAGTTTTAAAAGAGTGGACTATTGCCTTAGCTTACTGTGTTTCCTTATTTACTTTGTAAAATAAATTCTGCTACGTCTGTTTTGTTATGTGTAATATACATAGAAGATTAAGCTTTGATAAGAATATTTTGTTGCAACATATGAGCAAGTAATGTGAATACGGCATATTAAATTTTTATTTTAGTGACAAAAATATTACAAAGTGATTATATGATTGTCACAGTGCCATCTTCTGCAGTGATTCTCACCCTTGCCTTGATATGTGAGTGATCGCAGTTGAAGACCTTGAGATTATGTAAACAAGAATAGGAAGAGCAGCGCGACGTAGCAGAAAACTTCGGAAGGCGAGACCACGATTCTTCTCGATTTTCGAGATGTTTCTCCAGCCTTTGGCTTTCAGAAGCTTACAGGAAGTTCTGTGACGTTACCTTCAAGCTATAAAAGAAGGAAGGATTGCAGTGCAGTGTGTTCTGTTGTGAATTGTACTGATTCGTGAGGGACTGGAGTGTCAGCGCGCAGTAATGCGCGAGCCATGGATGGTGCGCAGGCGTGAACTGTTTACGCGTCGAGTGAATTATTTGCAGCAGTGAATTTAAGACTTTATTGTAAACAATTTTGAACCTATAAATACATGTGTTACAATATTATAAGCTGTTCCCAACAGTAAATGAGCTATCCGCATTTGCTTCAGAGGTATGTAATTTTAGTTTATATAATGCATTTCAACATACTTAAGCATGTTCCAAGTTTTAATTTATTAAAACGCATTCAAAATGTTGATTATCTCTAACAATGCATTACAAATTCCAAAGCAGCTGTCAATTTTTATTTATGTGTATTTCTCTCAAATTGCGAATTTTAAAATAAAGAAATATTTAATAAAACATACAATAATTAAGATATTTTAAGAATCGCTATTTGAGTCTCTTCATTAATAATTTCTGAAGCTTTGTTAAATATCACAAAAACCTGCAGGAAGATCTTAAATGATAAATTATATCAGGAGGAGAGCTTTGAGAAAAAGATTTTTACAGTTGGAATGTCACTTCAATGCCTTATTCAGGAAATTCAAATGGTGGCATGCAACTTCAAATATTGCCAATCTTAGAAAACAAAAAAGGCTAAAAGAAAGAATGGGAATTAAATGTAATAAAACCCCTAAAATAATTTTGAAATATTGTCTTTTTCCATATTTTCCTCCAATTTTACCAGTGCTTTACCTAATTGCTAGAACCATAAGTGCAAATTAAGCTTCCGGTTACCATGTAAATGTATTATGTTTAAATTAAATGTCAAATATGCATATTGAAAAGCAAATTTGAACTGCATTAATTCGTCTTTATGTTTGCAGTAAATGTAAAATCGTAATTATTTTAAGTCCAGTTCTTCTTTAGATATTAAAATGTAGAGAGACGAACCCATCAATAATGCTAATAATACAAGCGAATGAAGTAAAACGACACTATGACTAAATGACAGTTTAAATATCCTCTGGCTCACTAGCAGCTTGTGATAATTATATCTAAGCCCGTGGGTAGGATTTTATGAACCCCTCTCTTGAGTTGAAGACAAATTTTAGATAATTTGTTGGCACCCTATCAAGGGCCATTCAACAAGACCTAGTTACAATGGAAGAGTGTCTCCACTTCACAAGTACGGATCAATGAAACCAACAAAGCTGATAAAAATAGCAGTAATAGGATCAGTAACTGCAGACTGGGGAAGTTGCTGAAAAATATCTATCTCACATGTTTTACACGCGGTTATAATAATGTTCTTAATGGTAAATAGATATTATTACCTTAAGGCTCTACTACTTATCACAAAGTATATTTAATCGAATGCTCTAAATTAATACATATTTGACATATGTTTACTTTCTCTACACGTACTATGTACAAAGTGTATAGAGAAGGTATTGCACTCCACAAAAAAGTTCGATACCGAGATTTCACCGGAAATATGTGTTTTAGGGTCCAAAACAAGCATTTTCAGAAAAAGGTCCGTGTGTCAGTGTCTCCGTGTGTCTGTGAACACGATAACTCAAAAACAAAAAGTAGCTAAAATACCAAATTTGGTATTTAAGTTCAGTATCTTCCGGGGATACGACAAGAAGATTTTGAGAAAAATCCCCCCACCCCAAACTACCCTTTACATGGAACTTTTTTCGAAAATTTTGATTTTCTTAAAAATGGCTCTAACGATCTTCATTAAAATATCGTACATTAAAGATATTTACCTGACAAATAGAATGCATATCTTGAATTTTCTGAGAATAGCCTCTAAAGACTACTTTATTCTGGATGAATTTTACGGAATTTTGCATAACTGTTAAACCGTAAGAAATGGGCAAAAACTTACTGCACAAAAAATGTAGAGCATATTAAAACACATAATGCATATTATGTGATCTTTTTTTCGTGGAATTGATCCTTTTTGAGATATTCCTTGTTTTTGGTTTAAGCTATAAAAACTTATATTTTTCTCATACAGGACTTTGTGAACTCGTTTCCATACAAACAAAGGAACTTCAGTCACATAGCAACCAGCTTTTGACTATCACTTTAACTTATGGTACTCCCTTATTTCGCTTCTGCTTACAAGGAAGCAAGTAATAAGCCTATTTCTGCTAATTGTTTCTGGATCAGCATGAGGTAAATAGAAGCATAAGCTTTTTAACAATAATTTGTGAAACACATCAGATTTTTTTTATTTCCAGTCCAAGATGATTAATCCCAGGATAAGGATATATTCTTACGAATCCTTCAATGTGATGTAAATAAACATATAAATACTTTAATTTTTCAATTTCATTAGATTTAGTATTCAAAAGAAGCAGAGCAAATATAAATTTGGTGTTACAGTAGAATGAAGCATAAAGGCGAGTCATTCGGCATCAAACTTTTAAATTGTCTTCTACTGTATCTCTAACATTTCATATTCGGCTCTTAGTGAGTTAATTCGAGATAAAATAGGCGAGTTACAGCTTTTCTTTAAATTGAAATACTAATTTTGGATCTGTGATCAGCCTGCAGTTTTTAGAAACAAGACTTTTTCTAACTTGGTACATTATTGTAGTATCGTAACATGTAAATATTGTAACTAACTTCTTTTTGTTGAAATTCCACGGATTGTTTCACAACTTTTAGCTTAATGGTATGAAAACGCAAATGTTATATTAAAGTGTTATTTTTGTAAACTGGATAAATGCACATTGTTTTATGAAAAATATTATTCTGAAAAATATGAAACATTCCAAAGAAATTTACCAAAAAACAGCCTAGGTTTTCTTTAGATTGTTATTCTAACATTGGATCTTTTACCTATCTGTAATTTTCAGAAACAAACGTTATCTATATAATTTTCCAGTACTTGGCACCGTAAAAATTATCATTTAACACCTTTTTCACACGAACCGAAAGCATTTCTTATTTACAATACAAATCAATATCAAATTAGTTAGCAAGGTATCCTACTGAATTAAAGCAGTTAGATCATCATATCTGTTTAGATAATGAGAAGAGTTTAGTTTCTAAATTTGGGCAACTTTCAGTGAGTTAATTTTATTTTATATTCGTTTTTTTTTTTTTTAAGTTTCGTGCATTTCGGAATACATTTTTCAGCCCTGAGAAAAACTCTAAAATTGGTTCAAAATGTTCTATCATATCTCATAAAGAAACTAAATTTATTACACTAGCATATAAAAGCAAATAACAAAATAGATACCTATTTCTCATTTATCGCTGAAAACTTTTTTCTGGAAAATATGAAAAATCCTCAAATATTCGCCAAAATTTTCAGAGGTATAAAAGCCATTTTTGTAAATTAAGGTTTTCAATTATTATTAATAACAAAAGGTCCCACCAATGGTATTATATTCCGATCCAAAACTTTACTTATTCTATCGTACCTCAAGGAAATTATTCTATATAATTCTAATCATTCCAATGAATGTATATTACATAAAATACATTGACTAAAATTTTTTAAATATATTGGGCTTATTAAATTATCCGGAATAAATTAGTTAAGACAGGTTATGATAGGCAAAGTTTTACTACAGAATATAATAAATGCATATTAGGTAGTATATCTAGGATTTAAATATTTGTGATCTTATACAGAGTGATCTATGTAATGAACTTATGGCTCTGAACTAGCGTTGCAATGAGAAAATCTGAAAGTGTGTTACTATAAGGGATCATTAAAAATGTGTCTATTCTTGTCAGGAAAGACCATTCTTATTCCAGCAAGAAGGTCTGTTAGTACATAGTATAACCTCGATTTTAATTTTAGTTTTTCATCTTTATCATTAACTATTATTATTTATTAAATCTCATCAAAATTGACATTAATAATTTTGAGGTACGTCCTTATAACGGCTTTTGTTCTCGACCATTTAATAATGGCTGCTTATGTTAAAAGAAATCGTGATAATTAGTAATTAATATCACATAAATCAGAGACAAAGCTTTGTAAGATTGTTATAACAGTTAAAGAACACAATCAAAGCCTCCGAACTTCTCACCTTTTCACATAGCACTAATATATCTATTTAAATTTTACTCTTGAATTACTTTGCAAAAGTGGTGTACCAACTGTCTAAGCCGCTAAATGTCTGAAAATATACTTTTCAGAATCACCTATTATTCAGAAGATATAGCTGAGGTTCCTGATACTGGATAATCTATACATTTTATATTGTTCTCATAAACAAATTAATAAAATATTTTTAACATTTGCATCTTCATATTTGCAGAGGTTCTAAAACAATCTTTACAATTTCAACGAAAAAGTTAACAGTTACAATATTTACAGTACAAGAAAAAATATTGTGCCTGAAAATTGGAAGCCTGTAGGACATCTCACTTTATAAAAACTTGGCGCAACAGATCGGAACATGTGAAAATCTTAATGAGAACTAGGAGGCGAATTGTACTTTCAGATAAGCAGTTCACTAGTGGATTCATGCACGCTGGAAGAGAGACCTGTCACAGTCAATGTCAAATATCTGTCACATCTTAAGCACCTGCACTATACGGCGCTGCACTGATAAACTTTTTCATATGTATATTCATATCTACAAAACATCTATACAAATGGCCTACTTTATAAACAATGTCAATCTTCTGCCTCCAATTCTTCCACACCTGACAGTCCTTTGTCTTCGCTCAAGCCATTGTCATCGTCAACGTTGTCGCTAATTCCTTCACTATTATCCTGGATTGAATTCTTTCTATTTGACTTTCTACAATTTTTCTAATGCTTTTCAATGTTCTCAACATGTCGACATTCATTTTCGCACTATGGCCTGCCAATTTCTGCAATTCGCTGGGGACACTACCGTACCACATCTTTTAAATTAAAAGTAATATATTAAGTTTTATTTTTCTTTCTTTCTTATCTTTGAGAGCCCTGGAAACGGAACTCAGTGCACTATCAGTTGCCTTAGGTATTCTTTCATTCTCTTTCTACGCTTTTGAAGAACTTGGGGAACATATATTTTCTTCCTTTATCTCTACCTCTTGTTTCATGGAGTCAAGGACATTTACAATTATTTCTCTGATCTGACTAAGTAATTACCTTGCCACTTAACTTTGAAAAACGTAGGAGCCATGGTTAAAAAAATAACAAATGAACTCTATTTACTATCCAATTTGACTCTACAAAGTTTGCTTGCTGTGACTTTAACTAAGTAAAGTATCATAACACAAACTCCGATAAGCCAGGCTCGGTAGCTGGGTTGGCGCCGGCAATACCCCGTTTTAACCCGCTGAGAGTCAAAATGTGAAATACATATTAGAGAGTAGTCACTTTGGAAGCAGAGTAAAGTGCATGGTCCCAATTTTAGAGATAAAGTATAAGGCAACTAACAAGTTTACTGTCTAAACTAGACTCTATTATGGCAAAACAGCTGATGATACAATAACATAACAGCTTTAGATCATTTGTTTGAGCCTTCTAGGAAGCTTACTAAATCAAATATCGGAAAATTAAATAATGTAACGGAGCATTCAAGTAAATGCATTTAAAACTAATTATATTAACTCTGATTTGCTTCTTTTACAAAACTTTGCGTTGTTTCTGAACCGCTAAGCCGTAACATTTACAAATTTAGCCCGCCCGGGTAGTGTGGTGGTAGCGTGTCTGCCTCACATTCAACAGGTCGTGAATTCGAATCTCGCTTAGCGTGATAAATTTTTTTCGGGGTTTTCCCTTAGAATAGACGAACGACCATTAACTTAAAGCTCCATGGACCCCGATAACATTTGAGCATCATTATCCCAATTTCATTCATCGTCCGATATAGCCAACCAGGTTAAAGGACGTTAAGCTACAAAAAATAAATAAATAAATAACAAATTAGATTAGTAACAGCACTCTTGGCATTGAAAGCAAAAGCTAAATCTTTACTTTTTCTATGAAAAGTCCCTTCAATGGCTGTAGGCATAGCTTTTCTCTACGTATACCTTAGTTATAAGAGACAGAAGGATAACTATGAAAAACGAAAATGTCATAATTTGTATGTTGCACTTTTGCTATGTTCGATTTGATTATATTCACGATATTAATTTCAAATAAAATGTTTTGAATTTGGAAATAAGGGATTTTAACATTAATGTTGCTTTAGTTACCTGTCAATTTTTATTTCTGTCAATAATTACTCATTCTGTCCGAAAATTAGCACGATGTAAATGCGACTTTATGTAGAACATTGAACACTAACACATTAAAATTATTAGTGCCGATTACTAAAATAATTTTCAACATAATCTTGCCTTCAAGTATAAAAAATGAAAATCAGATTGGTTCTTTTGTTTTTAACCAACTCCACGGTGATGAATGAAAAATTAATTAGGCTTTGGTTTACATTGGATTATAAGGTTTGCAATGTTTATTGAATTATGGTCGCATCAAAAACAGAATTAAGGTTAGTAGTCAATATGGTCGCGGATAAAATATTGTATGTAACAACTGTGCATATTGAATAAAATGACATTTCTCAGATAATCACAGAACTCGGCTTCATTCTCGCAAAATCATACGAGCGTCTATGATGCTCATATCTCACTAGTTGCATAAACAACCATTATAATTTTCGTTAACCAACCAAATCTGCTACGTGTATTATATAATAACAATAATAATAATAATAATAATAAAAACAACAGCAAGAGTTTGTGAGAGGTGAATTGGATTGGTTTTTGACGGATTTTTTTGTAGTGTTTAACACCCATTTTTATCACTTGTAGCACCGCAGGCGATGACACTGGTAATACATGGAATGAAGATGGAGTACCGGTGGAATGCCATGGCGGGGGAAACCGGAAAATCCGAAGAAAACCCGCCCCTGCACCGCATTGTCCACGACAAATCTCACATGCGATCGCTTGGGATCGAACCCGGGCGGCCTAGATGGGAGTCCAGTGGTCTAACCATTCGGCCACGGTGCGGCCTTTACGACGGGTGAAATTAGTTAAAAAAATAATTAAATAAATAAAAAGAAAGTGTTCCATTCACATGAATTTCTCTACATCTCTATAACAAATTATTCTTAAAAAGCTTTTTCTTTTACTTACTTCATGTCATTCCACATAACATTAACAGAAATGGTCTTATTACTTCTAAGCAGAAGGGGAAAAAAGGAGTGCCACAGGCTAAAGTAAAATCTTTTGGAAGCTGGTTGCTATGCGATTAAAATTTGTTTGTTTGTATGGCCAGGAGTTGATAAATTAGTGTATGAGAAGAGATCACAGTATTTTAAAGCTGAAACCAATAACAAGGAATATTTCAGAAAATTAACAGTTACATAAGAAAGGTATATAGCATAAGTGATGTGTTTTAAGGAGATCTACATTTTTGTATAGCAAGTTTTGTCTCAAAATTTAGCAAAATTCATCCAGAGGCTATGCCCAGAAAATTCAGCACATGCATTTTATTTGACATGTAAATATATTTAATATACGATATTTTAATAAAATTGGGTAGAGCCTTTTTTTTTTAGAAAATAAACATTTTCGAAAAGTTTTTCCATATAAAGAGAAAAATTTGCGCAGGGGGGTATATTTTCTTGAAAATCGTGTTGCAAGTTAGAGCTTTTGATTTTTCGTGTTTGAGCTATGCTTTACACACATACGCGCGCGCGCGCGCAGACAAACACTTTTCCTATTTTTTTATTTAGGAGGTCTCAAAAGGAAATTATAATATCGAATTTTTGGGTGGAATACAATACCTTTTATATACACGTAGAGAAAGTAAAAATCAAAATTTGATCGAAATTCAATTTCTAAAAATGTAATAATAATAACTATTATTATCATTATTATTATTATTAGTAGTATTATTATTATTATTATTATTATTATTATGGCTATTATTTTTTCACAATCAAACTCTTTATGTTTACGTTAGGAAACAAGGTTATCCATTATTGCTTGCGTGCATTTTATTGCCTGGTTTTCTCACAAACTTCCAATATTCTCTGCAACAGGCTTTTCAATTGAGTTATGAACGGAAACCCATAAAAGGCAACAACACATGATAAACCGATTGCCCCGTTATGCGATTAAGAGCGAAGTGTAAATGTTTACCCCTCAACGTTGTTTCGCTTGTTACCACATTAAATACAATAACAGCTGACGGTTACAGGGCTCTAGATGCAATGAGATAATGGTCACGCTAAATCAAAAATCTATCATTTGCAGCTCGAGCTTATTGATGCCATCTTTCGGTCTGTTACGTGTTGAATGACGATGATTTTGCATAGGCTTTTAACACATGTAACATGATTAACAATTGTTATTTCTTTATTTTAACGACTTTAAAATAATGAAGCTAATGTGGTCTATAAAACAGGTAAACTGCACTTTCTCTATACGTAGTGTGTACATAGTGTATAGAGAAGATATTGTATTTCATCCAAAAATTCAATATCGACATTTCACTGGAAATATGCGTTTTAGGGTCCCATGTATTCAAAAAACACATTTTTGGAGAAAGGTCCATTCGTGTGTGTCAGTGTGTCTGTACACACGATAACTCAAACTCGAAAAGTCGGTAAAATACCAAACTTGATATTTCAGTTTAGTATCTTCCAGAGATGCGACAGGAAGGGTTTGAAAAAAATCCCCCACCCCAAACTATACTTAAATGGAAAAAATATTTTAAAAGGTTAATTTTCTCAAATATGGCTACAACGATTTTGATTACACTACCGTATATTTAATATATTTATATCACAAATAAAATGTATATATTGAATTTTCTGACAATAGCCTCTAAAGACCTCTTTATTCTGAATTAATTTTGCCTTATCAGTAAGAGACAGACAAAAACTACTACACAAAAATGTAGATCACATTAAAACACACAATTTATGTCATATACGTTCCCCCCCCCCCCTGGAGATGTCCGTTTCTGAGATATTCGTTGTTCTGTGTTTCAGTTTCAAAATATTTTTTTCACACGGAAAGTTGTAAACTCTTGGCCCTTCATATAAACAGATTTCAATCACATGGCAACCAGCTTTTAAAATATTTGACTATCGTTTTAGCCTAGTGAATTCCCTTATTTTCCTTCTACTTATCAGGAAGCAAGTAATTAAGGCAATTTCTGTTAATGTTTATCCCGATTATCATAAAGTCAATCGAAGAATTTGCTTTTTAACAACTTTTGTTACAGCGATGTAAAGAAAGTCAAGTGAATGGAACACAACATTTTTTGTAGCTTGCGCAGCACCGACATGGCAATGTTGTTCACTTCCGCATCCTCTTATATGGATTGACGGAAGCAGACTGTCAAATTTATGAAGCACTCTCAACAGCTGGTTTACATGCTTTAAAACAATCGCCGCTCACTTCGGTTCTGCATTTTTCCATAGTGTTTAATGCCCGCTTTTACTACATATGGCATCGCTGGCGGTGGCACCGATGATACATGGAATGAAGATGGAGAACCAGTGGAATGCGATGGCGGGGGAAACCGGAGAACCCGGAGTAAACTCACTCCTGCGCCCCTAGGTTTCGTTTTTCGAACTGCCATGCCCAGAAAGTTATTAAAAATACAACCACTGCTAAAAAAATCTGATGTGTTGCATTCACATGACTTTCTCTATATCTATGCAACAAATTATTGTTAAAAAGCTTATGCTTCCATTTACTTCATGCTAATCGAAAAAAAAAGTCAGAAATGGTCTTATTACTTGCTTCCTTTTAAGTAGAAGCGAAATAAGGGAGTACCATAAGTTAAAGTGATAAGTCAAAGTCTGGTTGCTATGTGACGGAAGTTCCTTTGTTTGCATGGACAGGAGTTGACAAATTCCTGTATGAGAAAATATACGTTTTTGAAAGGTGAAATCAAAAACAATGAATAATTAAAATACGATCAACTCCACGAAAAAAAATTGTATAACATAAATTGTGTGTTTTAACGTGCTCTACATTTTTTGTGTAGTAAGTAAGCTTTTGTCTATCTCTTACCGTTTAGCAGTTAAGCAAAATTCGGCAAAATTCATCCAGAATAAAGAGGTCTTCAGAGCCTATTACCAGAAAATTCAAGATATACATTTTATTTGGTGTGTAAATGTCAGTAATATACGGGATTATAATAAAAATCTTTAGAGCCATTTTTTAGAAAATCAAAATTTTTGAAAAAAGTTTCATGTAAAGGGTAGTTCGGGGTGTGGGGATTTTCTTGAAAATCTTCGTGTCGCATCCTTGTAAGATATCAAACTTAAATACCAAGTTTGGTTTTTAACGGTCTTTTCGTTTTTGAGCTATGCTGCCCACAGACACACAGAAACAAACAAACAAACACACACACACACAGACAGACAGACATACACACGGACATGTTTCTAAAAATGTTTTTTTTTTTTGGATTCAGGGGGTCTTAAAACATATATTTCCGATGAAATCTCGGTATCGATACATAGTGTATAGAGAATGTACCTAAAAACTCGATACGGAGATTTCACTGGATATACAATGTTTAGGGTCCCCCTGAATCAAAAAAAAAAAAAAAAAAAGATTTTTTTTTGGAAAAAGATTCACGTGTGTGACTGAGGACAGCATAGCTCAAATACGAAAAGACCGTTAAATACCAAACTTGGTATCTTCCAAAGGATACGACACGAAGCTTTTCAAGAAATCCCCCCACCCCAATTACACTTTACATGCAAAACATTTCGAAAATTTTGATTTTCCCAAAAATAACTTAACGATTTTGATGAAAATCTCATATTTAAGCTATGTATGCGACAGATAAAAATGTATATCTTCAATTTTCAGGAAATAGCCTCTGAAGACATGTTTATTCTGGATGAATTTTGCGGAATTTTGCATAAGTGGTAAACCGTAAGAGATAGATAAAAACTTACCACACTAATAAAGTAGAGCACGTTAAGAGACACAATTTATGATATACGTATGCACTTTTTTTCGTGAAGTTCACGGTTTTTGAGATATTCCATGCTTTAAAATAATTATACTTTTCTTAAACGGGAGTTTGTCAACTTCTGTTCATACAAACAAAGGAACTTCAGTCACATCGCAACCAGATTTTAAAAGCTTTAACTATCGATTTAGCCTATGGCACTCTCTTATTTCCCTACTACTTACAAGGAAGCAAGTAATAGAAGAATAAGCTTTTTAACATTATAGAGATGTAGAGAAAGTCATTGAATGGAACATATCAGATTTTTTATCTTAGATGTTGACGGCAGTTATCAAAATTGTGTTCCACTAATTTTATAGAATGTTTGATTAATAAAATTTAAAAAAAAAAGATTAAATTCGGATACAAAAAGGTTAGCGATGCAATATTTTTACGAAATGAGTGCCTTAAATAATCTCTTACAAAATTTATTTTGCGTTTAGACAAAGATAATATGAAAACTAATTAAGAATGCTACGAAACAGCAAACCGTAGCAACATTAGAAGATACAAGCCGCCATCTAGAATGTAAAATAAGGTTATGAATCATGCAATGTCCACTATCAGAGCTTCAAAAAAATTTCTGTAGAACTAATGACGCAATTCCAGTTCCATTAGTGTGGAAAGAAGAAATCATCTCCGGTACGACACTTCCTCTTGTAATAGCCCGCAAGGGACTTTTATGTCGCCGAAAGAAAAGGAGAGAGCTTGAAGTGAAAGACTAGAGGTATATTGCATATGGCCTCTACAGCATATAAAGTGGGACTTTCTAAATTTGCGGAACTTCTGCGAACCCTTCACACAATTTGAAAAAGAGAAGGGCTGCATTGATGTAGATCACGGAGAAGCGCGAAAAGACTTCATAATAAGGCACCGACACCGAAAGGCATCGAAGTTCCCATCCCCGAATTCTTCTGGACGTGTTATGACTCGCTAATGTTCCAACGCTTAAACCTGGTGCTATTCCTAGGGCAAACTTCGCTTTATACGCAGCAGGAGGGAGGAGGTAAGTGTTTATAAAGTAACATACTTTGAAATAAAAATCTGATGCCCTCAATTTATATGATTTTCTCTATAATCAATTGTCACAAAAAATTATTCCTTTATCTCTATCATGGTAATCGCCCTCCGTACTGGTTACCATACTAACTTCATATACCCAAGGTCGCGGGTTCAAACCCGGCGGAGGACGATGGATTTTTTCGAGTGTAAAAATCCTGAGCATGGCTTCCTTCGGAAGGTAAGTAAAGCCGTGGGTCCCGTGTCGTAATTTACGGCACGTAAAAGATCCTCAAGCCTGATAGGAGCGGCCTCTGAGCAAAACTAAGCGGTCTTTCACGCCCAATTTAGAATGGGACGCTGAGAACCACACCAGTTAAAGAGCGTCCATAAATAACACGTCATTTCCATTTGATACTTATAAGCAGAAATGGCTGTATTATTTGCTCCAAAGTAGAAAGGAAACAAGGGAATATACTAAATTAAAGCGATAGTCAAATCTTTTAAAAAGCCGGTTGCTATTTGAAACCATTGAAATTAGGTTTTTGCTTTGCATGGCCAATAGTAAAACAAAAGAGAAATGAAACTAAAGATAACTCCCCTTTGAGAGAAGTGTAAGTAGCATAAAACCAATACAGAGAGTATTTCGGAAACGGATAACCCTACAAATAATGAATACGATATACATTTTGTATTTTAACGAGGTGCAATACATTGTTTTTTCATCAGAGGCTATTCCCAGAAAATTCAAGATATATATTTTGTCATGCAAATATCTTTGTATTATTTTAATCAAAATCGTTACAGCCATTTTCAACTAAAACTAAATTTTCAAAAAAGTGTCCATGTAAACGATGGTTGCAATGATTTACAAGATTTTCTTGAAAATGTTCATGTCGCATCCATGGAAGATACGACACTTAAATAACAAATTCGGTATTTAACGATCTTTTCATTAAATGGACATAGATACCACATACACACTCTATCTCTTTCTGAAAATGCTTTCTTTGGATTAGGGTTCCTAAAAATATGTATTTCCGATGAAATCTCGGCATTTTGGGGTGGACTGCAATAACTTCTCTGTGTACTATGTACATAGTACGTGTAGAGAAAGTAAAAAAAGTCTAGGGTGTAACAGTCACACCCATTTTCTCCACCTGCTTCAAAACGAGTCTGCAAATAAATGTTTATTTTTCTACTCACTAAATGAATATTTTCAACAAAATTATCCTACCCAAATTATCCTTTAGATGGAAACTTTAACAAATGTTTGAGTTTCTCAAAAATGGCTCCAAAGGGTTTGATTAAAGTGCAACATAATAATAAAATATGTTTATGGAAATGAAATGCTTATCTTGAATTTTCTGAAAATAGCCACTTTCTTAATGACTTATGCATTAACTGGTAAACTTACCTATGACTAATTCTGCATAGAAACGGTCCCATCATGCCCATTAGAGAAGACCTATAATTGCATTTAAACTGAGTAGTAACAATGGCCCAAATGAATGAGCACTTAATGTTTTAAAGTATGCTAATTTATATTTCCAAACTATTAACGTATTGTTGATTGAAGGAAAACTGAGAATTTTCAATATTAAGTTAATGATAGCGAATACAAACTACAAATCATATTTTATAATTAAACAGTGTACCATTTGAACATATCATTTCATGAAAGTTATTTTTGTATAATAACTTAACTAATACCTTCCAGCAACATCGTTCCTTACTGAACTTTTTTTTTCTTTCTTTTTTGGAGAGTGTTTAACGCCCGTTTTTACTATAAATGGCACCGCAGTCAATGATACTGATGACATATGAAATGCGATGGCGGGGGAAACCGGAGATCCTGGAGAAAATTGCGCCGCTTTGTCCAGCATAAATCCCAAGTGCGGTCCTTACTGAACTGAACTGCAACATTTCATTCTTATAATACATTTTACTGCTGCGACGGTGAATTACGAACCTTCTAAAATTAACTATAGATTGCCATGTGGAATTCCTATAAAGAAGCATGTTGAATTGATGAATAAGTTCAGTAACCATAATGTAAAAATCTGATGTGTTACACTCACATGGCTTTCTCTATATCTCTGTAAATTATTATTGTTAATAAGCTTATCTTTTATTTATTTCATGCTAATCGAGAAAAATTAGCAGAAATAATCTTATTTCTTGCTTTATAGTAAGTAGAACCGAAATAAGGGAGTACCATAGCTTAAAGTGAAAGCCAAAAGCTGGTTGCTGTGTGACTGATGTTCCTTTGTTTGTATTGACAGGAGTTGACAAATTCCTGTATGAGAAAAGTGTAAGTTTTTCAAAGCTGAAACCAATAAAAAGGAATATCTCAAAAACGATCAACTCCAATAAAAAAATGTATATAACATAAATTGTGTGTTTTAACGTGCTCTACATTTCTTATGGGTTAAGTTTTTGTCCATCTCTTACGGTTTAGTAGTTATGAAAAATTCATCCAGAATAAAGTAGTCTTCAGAGGCTATTCCCAGAAATGTCAGAATATACATTTTATTTGTCAGGTAAATACCTTTAATACACGATATTTTAATCAAAATCGTTAGAGCCATTTTTTAGAAAATCAACATTTTCGAAAAAAGTTCCATGTAAAGGGTAGCTTGGGGTGGGGGGATTTTTCTCAAAATCTTCGTGTCGCATCCCTGGAAGTTACTAAACTTAAATACCAAGTTTGGTATTTTACCGACTTTTCGTTTTTGAGTTATCGTGTTCACAGACACACGGACCTTTTTTTGAAAATACTTTTTTTTGGATACAGGGGACCCTAAAACATATTTCCGGTGAAATCTCGGTATCGAATTTTTTGGTGGAGTGCAATACATTCTCTATTCACTATGTACATAATGAGTATAGAGAAAGTAAAAACAAAGGAGTCATAAAATGTTTCCCTGTGATAATACAAAGTTAAACAATGCATTGTTCCACTGCTACTAAACTGCATATTTTAGATAAACATTTTCTAAAGCTGTTGCCATCTCAGCTTTTATACATCAGAAACTAACATCGTTACTTTCTGATGAACAACATAAAATATTGTATAGGTAGTGTCAAGACTGAAACATTCAATTTGAATTTGCCCCACGGATATCCTGATGTCTGCTCGATTGATCTAACCACTGAGCCACCATGGCTACGTGCCCAATCGACTTTAAACTCCCAAAATAACTCGCAATTTATCCCAACAAACTACAAGGAGATTTCAAGTTATTTTGAGACGACAAACAATGGCGACTTACAATCTCTTAAGTACTTTGTCTGGACTTCACCGGCGAATTAGCGTTAATTAATCGCTTTTTTACACAATAAATTAACATAAGAATTGGATAGGTTTAGATTCGTCACGTCGCCATGGTAGCTCATAGTTAGAGCGACCGGATGAACACTGGTAAATCCATGTTTTAAATCCCGGATGTGGCACTGAATGTTTCAGTCAGACCTTTAACTATCCAGTCCTATCCTGCAAACAGTTCCTATCCTGTGTGAGGAAAAGAGAAATAGAATTTTGCAAAGATCTTTAACACCGGAAAAAATAAAAAATACTCAAACTGCATATTTTAACTGCATGTACATTTTCGCTAAAAGAACATTTTAAAAGTTAAAGTGCTGAAGTTTTCCTGACGACATATTAATACTAAGTATTCTAAAAGCTATCTGTAGTTTATCACCGGTATGAAATTTCCCGAGCACATATTTCACACGTATTTGACAGTAACTTCCAAGGTGTAATTTTGTTATCTCAAACTTGTTGCATGTGCAAGTCTTGTTTTATTCCACTATTCGTTTAACAGAAGACATGCTAACATTCGACAGAGCTAATACTTTTATTAACGAAAGTAAACGACGCAAGTGCTATATGAATATTACGCGCTCGCGTTAACGGCTCATAGAGTGATCATAGTAATGGTTGCAGAATCGTGTGAAGAAGCGAAAACCATAAGAATTATCTCATCAAAATATATTTCCCTTCCTACAGATAATCGCATCATTTGCTGAAACATTTCCTTTATTCTATTTTTGCGGCACATCTATATAAATACATTTTAATGTGGTGTAAGTTACAATAAAATTGTGCGTAAAATCGAAATCTGGTGAAAATGTTCTGATTACCATGTTACAATGCATTAAATGCTAGTGATATAAATATATTAATTTAAAACAATCTGATTTGTTCTATTCGTATGACTTTCTCTACATCTCTGCAATAAGTTATTGTTGAAAAGCTTATTCTTCTATTTAATGCCAATCGAGGAAAAATTAGCAAAAAGGTCTTATTATCTGCTTACTTGTAAGTAGATGGGAAATAAAAGAATACCATAGACTAAAGCGATCTGTTAAAATCTGGTTGCTATGTGATTGAAGCTCCTTTATTTGTATGGGCAGGAATTGAAAAATTCCCGTATGAGAAAAGTATAAATATACTAAAGCTGAAAACAATTAAGAAGGATATCTCAATGTATATAACATAAACTGTATATCTTAACGAGCTCTACATTACTTGTGAAGTTTTTGTCTATCTCTTACGGTTCACCAGTTATGCAAAATTCCGCAGAATTCATCCAGAATAAACATGTCTACAGAGACCATTCCCAGAAAATTGAAGATATACATTTTATTTGCCATGTAGACATCTATAATATACGATATTTTAATCAAAATCGTTAGAGCCATTTTTGAGAAAATCAAAATTTTCGAACATATTTCGATGTAAGGGGTAGTTGGGGGTGGGGGGATTTGCTTAAAAATCTTCGTGTCGCATCCTTGGAAGATACTGAACTTAAATACCAAGTTTTGAATTTAACGGATATTTAGGTTTAAACATTTTCTTTTAAGGGTTTAGTTAAGTAATAAAGTTAATAAGGGAATTACACCCTTTCATTCATCATGGATTATTAGAAAATAATAATAATCAAGCTATTCAAGGATTATTATTTACTGTTCTTTTCGTTTTTGAGCTATGCTGCACATACACATACAGACACAAGACAGACACACACAGGCATTTTTCGAAAAGTTTTTTTGGGTTCAGGGGGTCCTAAAACATGTATTTCCGGTGAAATCTCGGTATCGAATATTGGGTGCATAACGATACCTTATCTATATTCTATTTGCATAGTACGTGTAGAGAAAGTAAAAAATACGGCTGCTTTTCGACGCTGTTATCTTGCAGCACATTATTTTCGCAATAAGCAACTACATTTTTAAAAATAACAGAACATAACACATGACCTTCTCTACCTATTCTGAACAAACTTATTTTTACAGAAGTTTACTCTTGTTTCTACTACTTGCTTATTAAGATAGGAATTAACAGAAATAGTTTTATTGGTCATTTAATTGCAAGTAGGTGTACACTATGTACACTAGATCCAGTATAAACTATGAAACAGATAGGTTAAAGGGAAGGCTATTAAAAGCTGCCTCAATGCGATGGCATTGAAATTCGGTTCTCTTTGATGGCCATCAGTAAAATAAAAAAAAAAAAAAGTTTAAAATGACGACTTCCGTTTGAGAAAAGTATAATTTAAAAATATAAACCAATAACAAGGAATATCTATCAATGGTTAACTTCGCAACAAAATTATGTGATATAAATAGTTTGCTTTGAAGAGATCTACATTTTTTGTGGACTGATATTTTGCGTATTTCTTACAGTTTATCAGTTACTATGTGCGCACCTTTTCTTGGGCGCTAGTTTTAGAGCAAACAGAGGGTCGGGAAGAAGAATATAGAGCCCACCCAGCTGTCTTTCCGCAAGGTCATCAACTACGGAGACTTTCTTTCTTGAAGGCCCTCAACCAGTGGGTGGAAAAGCTACCTCATTTACAGCAAACTAGCTGAATTATTAAATAATTGCATGTGTGTGAAATCTGGGATTTACAGAAGAACGAAACCTTAATATTGAAGCCACTGTACAACAGCGTAATTTATATTTCAATGTTATCTTTCAAAATTAAGCGAAACCTACAGAATGAAGATTGGACACAGCGCCCAAGAAAAGGCGCCCATAGTGTGCAAACGTGCTCCCTGAAAGCTCATGGTATTAATTTTATTTACCATGCAAATATATTAAATATTTTAATCAAAATCTTTAATCATTTTTGAGAAAATATACATTTCGAAAAATATTCCATGTAAAGGATAGCTTGGGATGGGAGATTTTCCTGAAAAGCTATCTGTCGCATCCTTGGAAGATACTAAACTTAAACACCAAGTTTGGTACTTAAACGATTTTTTTCGTTTATGAGTTATGCTGTACACAGATTTTTACTTTCTCTATACGTACTATGTACATGATGTATATAGAAGGCATTGTATTGCATTTGTTTTGAGATCCCTGAATCCAAAAAAAAGCATTTTTAGAAAAAATTCCCTGTGTGTATGTATATGTGTGTGGTGTGTATGTGTATGTGTGTGCGTATCTTTGGGCACCATAGCTCAAAAACGAAAAGACCGTTAAATACCAAACTTAGTATTTAAGTTTGGTATCTTCCAAGGATGCGACAAGAAGATTTTCAAGAAAATCCCCCACCCCAAACTAGCATTTATATGGAAAAAATTTCGAAAATTTTACTTTCTTAAAAATGGCTCTAACGATGTTGATTAAAATCTCTGATATTTAAGATATATCTTGGGTTTTCTGGGAAGACTACTTTATTCTGGATGAATTTTACGGAACTTTGCATAACTGCTAAACGGTAAGAGATGGACAAAAACTTACCACACAGAAAATGTAGAGCAAACACACAATCTATTCCATATACTTTTTTTTCGTGGAGTTGGTCGTTTTAGAGATATTCCTTGTTTTTTGTTTCAGCTTTGAAAAACATACTTATCTCATACAGAACTTTGTCAACTCCTATCCATACAAACAAAAACAAAATTCAGTCACAAAGCAACCAGCTTTTGACTATCACATGAAACCTATGGTACTCCCTTGTTTCGCTTCTACTTTCAAGGAAGCAAGTAATAAGACTATTTCTGCTATTTTTTTCTCGATTAGTATGGAGTAAATAGAAGCATTACCCTTTTAACAATAATTTGTTGCAGAGATGTAGAGAAGGTCATGTGAATGGAACACATCAGATTTTTGCTTCTTCTTTTTTGAATCAGGGGTATTTAAAACATTTGTTTATTGTAAAGTCTCGATATTGGATTATTGAGTGGAATACAATTGGTCTCTATCTACTCTGTCAAAGCGAGTTGGAAAGGGGTGTAAAGTTTCTACAATTTGTGAAGCCCGCTTACCTCATCCCGATACTCGACCCAAATGCTTTATTAATGTTATACATTTATCATTATCATTCCAAATTCGTAGATATTCTAATAATATACTGTGAATATAGATGGTGCATATGCTTTGCATTAGACTTTCTCCAGGAATGTTTCACTACTGTTAGTTGTGACAATGTAATCGATACATCACTTCAGAGCAATAAAATTAATGCAAAACAAACGCTGGTAATAGGGAAAGGGCTTGCATGTACAGGGATTTGTGATAAACCACAGCGAATAACTGCGATTTAAAGCATTAAAAGCCGGGAAATGCAGAACAAAGGCCATTCAAAGCTAATTATCGGACTGACATAAAATTAATCACAGTAGCCCAGTTCTGATTCCCTTGTGTCTCTTCTTTGCTAGCTCTCTTCGTGATGATATTCGCCATGCCACTCAAAAATTCAATAAAACTAATTAAACAGCACCAACATTGCGCCTCTCTGCTCACCATTAAAATGAAGCCCTTAACCTTTATCAAAAATGAGTGGCCTCGAGTTTAGCACTGTACATCCCATTTATATGTTAATATACATCGTGTTCATTTGCATCAGCTGGGAGAAACTGTAGAATATATCGACGAAAACAACGTGCACCGATGTGCTGTAGCCGTATGGAGAAAATAATAAGATGACCGGATCTAATCTAATACTGATATAACATGTTTTTTAGTTAAGGGTGGTGTGAAATTAAAGCCAATTTCGTAATATGCATTTGGCCCGTGGTTGAGTGGTTAGACCGCTCGCCTCCAATTTAGGCGGCCCGGGTTCGATCCCGAGAACCCACATGTGGGATTTGTGGTGGACGAAGCGGTGTCTGGGCGGGTTTTCTCTGGTTTCCCCCGCCACTCATTCCGTCAATTGCTCCACCATCACCTATCTTCAATTTCGCTTACATTTCATATCGTTCACTTCTTCATGTTCATGTCTGGCTACGGACCGACCCCTCGTAACAGGTTCTCATTCTGTGGTTTCGTGCCGTTGGCTCCCCGACAGGCTTCTAGGCATTGGCTTTTAAGTCCTAGGGGGTGTCAGTCCTACGAACACGGGGAGGATAAGCCGATTACGAAAATGTCTCTAGTACGTACGTAGAATGTGCATAGTAGCTGGATAAGGTCAATGAAACCCCGTGGCACAACAGCCCCAAGTCGGACCTAGGCTTACCGTCCGACCATTCCATGCCCCATCTCTAACCATTACAGGCGTCATAGATGGGGTGGAGTGTGGCACGTGGTAGCGTCCGAGCCCCTCCCGGCCGGTTTATGCGGTGTACGCAAACTGGAGAGATACTTTTCCCTCAAGTAGCTCCTCAATTGGTCCTCCGGGGACCTCACGAGCTGAGTGCACCCTGGTACCGAGAATCGAATCTGGGCCGTGGTTAGTCCACTCGCCTCTCACCTAGACAGTCCGGGTTCGATCCCAAGCGACCGCATGTGAGATTTGTGGTGGACAAAGCAGGTTTTCTCCGGGTTCTTCAGTTCCCCCCCCATCGCATTCCACCGGTGCTCCATCTTTATTCCTTGTATTACCAATGTCATCGCCTGCGGTGCCACAAGTGTAAAAGTGGGCGTAAAACACTAAAAAAAAGTCCAGGCCTCCCGTTACAGCACCACGCTAAGGAAACGACCGAGATAAGGCCAATACTACCCAAAAATTCGATACCAAGATTTTACGGAAAAACATGTTTTAGGGTCCCCTGAATTTAAAAAAAAAATAGAAAAAGGTTCGTGTGTGTGACTGTGTGTATGAACTTGAACTTGCTGATATGGTGCACGTTACAAGTCTAACCATGGCAGCTCATCACGTTGAGATAAGATTTCTCATTGCTACGATACACAGGAAAGCAGGATATTCAACAAAGCGTGTAACTATGTTGTGGAGGAATAACAAAGTGCTAAAACCAACTGGTCAAAGAAGTTATTTCTACCATATGCTTCTGTTTCTAATCACTTTCAACTAACAGCGAACAGAGAATAGACAACAAAGGGCACTATGCACTGCAGGATTTGATCCCAGTTACGTTTAGCTGTGAATTATGCGAACGTCATACTATACACACGTCGCAGTCATTCTGAAGTCGCCTCTCTCCGTGATCGTTAAACAGGTTCAAACCCTAGTCATGATAAATGCACGTTCTTTGATCATCCCAAGAGGAAGGTTTAAACCGAAGGATCCTCTTGTCGCGTTGTGATATTAATTTACAGGCGTTTCAGATGGATAAACTCTGTTGGGTAATATACATGATTTATCAGCTTACGAACATGTAAATCACGCAACTATTTTCGAATAAATTAGAATAAATAATCGTGTTAAATACGGAATTAGATATCACAAAACGACAGTAACCAATGAGAGCTGATTAGTACATCTGACATGGGATAAAGTTATATGCAACAACCAAGCCAGGTAGCTTAGGTGTTGCGTCTGGGACTGACATTCGGGAGGTCGATCTTTCAGGGTTGTAAGTGTCGGTGAGGACTGAGGTGGTGGCGCCCTCTCGTGGAGATGATTGCGCTTTGGAAGCTCAGCTCTCAGCGGCAGTGTGGCGCTGGGGATTATCAGTATACATTTATTCAGACCTAGCCGCGGGCTCTTAGAGCTCACCACGTCGAGATGAACTGCTTAAGAACTGTTAGGGACTCTCCACAATGCCTCCCTGTTGCAGTCTGGTTCCGGCTGTCCTCTGTAATCCTCTCCATCGTACAAAAAGCCTAAATACTGTCTGAGGTGCGGAATTCTCCCGGTACACTATACTAGACATAACAGATTTAGGCCACTACAACAAAGGTAGCGCAAACTTTATTGCTTAACTATTTGCTATCCCAATGCTAGCTTTATGGAAGAAACTCTGAAACAAATACGCTACTTCAACTTTTAACTAAGAAAATAAAATGCAATAAAGTGCGGAGCTGTTGGCGTAAAAATTTGGTCAGAAGACCGGAAAAGCCGCATTACAATCTAAAGGATTTTCACTCAACTTCGCAGGCACAAGAAACAACTTTTAATGAATGCAAAGAGGATCATGCGACCCAACAAAACGTTTATAGTCTTTTACTACTTTCAAAGGTAATCTGCATACTTTATTTTGAAACAAGAGGCTTAACAAGTTTCCAACTTTTGCTGCTTCGTATTGTAACTAGGTCTCTAACGTATTTTAATGACTCATAATAGAAACAGCATCTTACGAACTACAGAGAGGTAATGAGTTTTGTCAACTCATTTAAAGCATTGTCGATTGAGAAAATGTTATCATCTGCTGGCCCTTAATACTGAAAGCGACGCAATAAAATACAAAAGTTAGATCCTATTTACTCTATACTTAACTGGGCTGAACTTAAAGTTAATCAACAAATTATTTTACTGTTATGCACTGTTTATGACTTTTGAGTTAGTGGGCAGTTTTATATAAGTAGTATAAGATATAATATAGCTAATTATTGACATGAAGTTAACACAAGACAACACAGTAAGAACAATTCAATAATAATGTGAAATGAATAGTGTGGAAACTTGGATTATGCGCTGAAATAGGACAAAGAACAAAAACTTATTAAGTATGATTTGCTGACGAAGTCAACATTTGCGCTGCGTGGGTAGCGAGGGCATCTGTCAGCGTTACCGTATGTGCTTAGAGACTCGAGGAGATATTTAAGGAAAATACCCCCCTCCCACCTAGCGCGAACTCTCACCAAGTGCTTGCGGTTGTATAACGGTGAGCATGTCCACGGTAAACAGCTAGTGATGTTGATTGTTATTGTTATGACCTCTGAAATGCTGCTCTGCGACTGATAGAAGAAAAACCCTGTTTCGGCCGTTAGCGAGCACCCGGAGAGGAAAGTGGAGTCATGTATTGCATACTTCCCAGAGGGGGAAGTCACGCTTTGCACGTTTCATTACAACGTTACGCGCAACTGACATGGCGATGGAAATTGAACTGCACGGGCTATATCAGTAATAACTCTGATTTGGAAAGTACGAATGAAGAAAGATCGGTATTAAAATCTGGCCAAAAATAAGAAAAGAAACTGATTGAGACTTTGAATAAGGAGAAACTGCTTGTTGAAAGATGGATTGGGGAGGAATGATTATTTGAAAAAAAAAAATAGGGCAGAATAAGATACCTATTGATAAATAAGACCAGTGGTTCACGCTCGGGTATAAGGAAGAAAGTGGAAAAGAGCAAAGAATAGTTTGCAACGAAGGATCGAATTGGGAAGAGAATATAACGATTGAAGGTCAATAATTACTTTTACTTCATTATTTTATTATTAGAGCTCGTTTGAATGCTGCACTATTTATGAAATAAAACAAAAATAATACTTTCATCAAATAATTTAAAGTGAGCAAAGATAAATATGTATTTTCGCATTACATGATGTACAAAAGAAGCAAAATTAAACTTGTACTTTCTTTGGAACTGCTTGGGATTTTGGAACAACACGCATGTGATGTGATTTAACAGACGTTTGAGTATGATACTAGTATAGAATTATTACTTTTACTTTGATTTATTCGTTTATTTAATTCTCCAACTCAGTCCACATAAAAATACAGTGAATTGTACACATACGCGTCCATACTATTTTTTTAAACTTCATATTCTAGACATCTTTTTTTAGGTAGAGGAAGTGTTGCATTATATAAAAAAAACTTCATAGATATTTCGCTAAAAGTATCTGCTTTGATTTATCCTAAATTGAAAAAAAAATAAAAATAGAAATATTCCTCGCGTGTGTATTTCGCTTATGGGCAGCTTCCCTCAAATACTATACTTCACACTTGAGTCAGATACCATACAAAAGATGTTCTTCAAAGATACCACGATTCTAAACTGATATTTGCATAAAAATATATCTTAATATTTTATTTTCTATTGTAGTATATAATATGTGTCAGAGATAACATAAATGTTACACACAGCCTCGTTATTCTCAACTGGAAACCGTAAGCGAGAGACATAAACAAATTTAAGAAAACCGTTCTCGTTAAAGTATGACATTTTGGTTAGCTAAGTTTCTAGTTATTTAAGGATATTCAGGATTAGTTAATTTGAATAGTTCGTAATATTTTAGGCAAAACACTTTTTCTTAAGCTCATGCAAAGTGTATATAATATCAAAGCAAGGTGCTATAAATCAGCTTTCTTTATATTCCTGTGTATATAGAAATCATTCCTGCCCACATTTTTTAGCATTAACACAATTAACAACTTCTAACATTGTATGATAGATATAAAACTCTGTATTTCATTCACGTGACTTTCTCTGCATCTCTACAACAAATTATTGTTAAAATGTTTATTTTCCTATCTAATGCATGATAATCGAGATAAATATTAATAGAAATTGCCTTATTCTTTGTAAGTAGAAGGAAAAAATAGGAGGCTAAAGCGATAGTCAAGAATTTTAAAAGTTGGTTACTATGCGATGAAATTCGTTTCTTTGCATGGCAAGGAATTAAAAAAATTCATATGGGAAAAGTTTTAAGTATTTTAAAACTGAAGTTCATAACAACAAATATTTCGAAAATGGCCAACTTCATGAAAAAAAAAAAAAAGTATATCACATAAATGGTATGTTTTAACGAGATCTACATTTAGCAAGTTTTGGCTCTCTCTCTTACGGTTTACCAGTTATGATAAAGAGCTTTTCAGAGGCTATTCCCAGAAAATTCAAGGTTTGGAGTTAATTTTTCACGTAAATATCTTTAATATACGGAATGCTATTCAAAACCATTAGAGCCATTTTCGAGAAAATAGCTTTCGAAAAATTTTACATGTAAAGGGGTAAGGGGATTTTCCTCGAAATCCTAAAGTTGCATCCTTGGAAGATACTTAACTTAAATGCCAGTTTGTTATTAAACGGTCTTTTCCTTTTCTACATTCAGGGGGTCTGAAAACACATATTTCCAGTGAAAAATCGGAATCGAATTTTTTGGATGAATACAAATATTTTCTATATACACTATGTACATAGTGCGTAGAGAAAATAATAAATAAAAATGGGCAGAAGAAAGTTAAAGTGAATGTTAACAGGTCATTAGTTTAAACCGTGCCACAAACAACGGCTTGCCATCTCACCATTCGAACATAAGGGAAGGCCTTAGCCAAGGAGTGAATCGGCATGCCATTGCACGAAAGCAGCATCTTATGAAAAGGCGCGGAACTCGCTAGCAATGCAGGCTCTCGACAGACTACGCCTTACGTTGGTCAATAGCATCTCGCGAAGCGACAGGCAAAACTATGCGGCCTCTTGGAAGTTAAGTTCAATACCGCAGTAGTGGATGGTGAGAAGAAGTTAATCAATTCAGTTCTTTAAATCGCAGTCCAAGGCAAACAATGTTTCTACAAGGAAGAAACGATGCATAGTGTTAGAGCTCTAGGTTGTATTAGAACCGATAATTCTTATTTCGTCAATATTTAATGTGCTGGGGGTATACATTATAGTTAACGATAATATCCATCAAGAACGGATGCGGTAATGACAGTTGCAGCGCAGGCAAAAGTTGCGCAAACACTCAGGCCTGGCGCAAACTGAGCTTATAGTTAATATACGACACGTTATTTTTCGTCGAAGCACTCTCTCTCTCCCTCCCTCTCTCTCAGAGATCGATTCCCTATGGTAATATGAAGATTAAAGCTCTAAATCATCAAATTGTGCTGTTAGACATAATACTCTGAATCACAAGGCACTAAAAGACTAGGAAGACGCCACCATGACGTGATTCTAACGTTTTGCTACGTTTTGCAATCGCCTTTGATGAGACTAAATACATGTTCTTTGAGTTGTTTGTGTTATGGGCACATATAAAATGGTAAACTGAGAAATGGTTAATGCTTTTAAAAGTAAAAGAAGCGAATTAAACACTTATGAAAAGTAGAATAAAATACCTTGCTATTTTTATTTAAAATTTTTGTAATAATGAATCTTTTCATCCAAAATATGAAAAAAAAATTGTATTTTTAAAATTATAGTTTCATAGTGATAGATGGTATTTGGTTATTTATTTTTACTTAAGTGAAATAATACATTATCTTAGTTTTAGACATTTTTGGCAGGAAATAATATTCTACAAAACGTACATCTTAAGAAGTATTCAAATGCAGCGTTGCACTACTAAAGAACAAGAATGGTACACAGGATCGCTTGATTGAACCCTACTTAAAATAAAAACGTTATTTTGTTATCCTATTATAAAGCGCGATTCTTTAGGACAGGTTTACATACTATAAAATGCTTATTATGAATGAAACCGACTGATTTACGCGACGAATTGAATATTCCCAAGGTGGGAGATTCGAATAAATCGCATTTGAGCTTAACGATATTTCTCAATTTTTTCCTTCAAATTTTCTATATATCATACCAAGTTTGGTATTTAACGGTATTTTTGTTTTTGAGCTATGCTGTCCACGAGCTCACAGACACACACGAACTTTTTCTAAAATGCTTTTTTCGAACTCAGGAAACTTTAAAATATATCTTTCCGCTGAAATCTGACATAGAATTTTTGGTTGGAATACAATGCCTTCTTTATCCACCATATTTATTGTACATACGGGCTAGAGAAGGTAATATAAAGTTCATTCAGTATGAAGAGGACTTCACACGCAATTCGCAGATAATTCAAGATATGCACCTTGTATTAGATCTTAACTATTGGTATACTCGACTTCATCGCTCTTCCCCGCATCACTCCAATGAAATACTAAACAACATTCCAACCCACCTTCCATCACCACAATTCCACTCTGTTTACGCACTGAATGTATAATAAAGTTTAAAAAAAATCCGATGTGTTCCATTCACATGGCTTTCTCTACATCCCTGCAACAAATTATTGTTAAAAAGCTTATGCAAATATTTACTTCATCCAAACGAGAAAAAATAAGCAGAAATAGTCTTATTACTTGCTTCCTTGTAAGTAGAAGCGAAATAAGAGAGTACCATAGGTTAAAGTGGCAGTAAAAAGCTGGTTGCTATGTGACTGAGGTTCCTTTGTTTGTATGGATAGGAGTTGACAAATTCCCGTATGAGAAAAGTTTTTCAAGACTGAAACCAAAAACAAGGAATATCTCAATAACGATCAACTGCACGAAAAAATGTGTATAACATAAATTGTGTGTTTTAATGTGCTTTACATTTTTTGTGTGGTTAGTTTTTGTCTATCTCTTACGGTTTAGCAGTTATGCAAAATTCCTCAAGAATAAAGTAGTCTTCAGAGGCTATTCCCAGAAAATTCAAGATATATATTTTATTTGACAGGTAAATATCTGTAATATACGATATTTTAATCAAAATCGTTACAGCCATTTTTTGGAAAATCAAAATTTTCGACACAGATACACAGACACACACGGACCTTTTTGTAAAAATGCTTTTTTTGGATTCATGGGGACCCAAAACATGTATTTCCGGTGAAATCTCGGTATCGAATTTTTGGGTGGAATACAATACCTTCTCTATAAACTATGTACATAGTTCGTACAGAGAAAGTAAAAAGGTATCTTAAATATGTATATAATATTTTAATCAAAATCGACCGAAATATTTTGAGGCCTCTGGGTTGAGGCCATATTTTATATTTCGTATCGCACTCTTGGAGGATGCTGACTTATATTCCATCTATTATATCTATTCGATACTATTTTTATGAGTTAGGCTGTTCACATGCACGCACATAAACCTTTTCTTAAGTAAGTTGTAGTAAAGAGGGGAAATAAAGTTGGGTGCAATACAATACTTCCTCCATTTATAGTTAAATAGTACAAAAGTAAACTATGGCGATTTTGAAACAGTATTTATTAAAATGTTCTAAAGTAACATCTTTATCACTTTTGAAAAACATATTTTTAATACCAGAATATTTAATGTTTATCCTTTATCAACGTAAAAACTCTCCGTATATTTGAAAAAGTTTCAGTAATAATGAATTAAACCAATCACTTTAACAGGTGTATAGTTCATATTCTCATCTTTTTAACTGCAGTTATAAATGCCGGTTGTCGGTTGTATTAAGCATTCAACTACTTTAACACCCTACACAACACTGGTGAAGGTCCAATTTTATTTGTCGTTTGCTTCCCACTAGCAGTGTTGACTGAGTGACTGTCACGGATGAGAGCTTTGGATGCTGACCTACTACTCTAACCCTACTTGAAACCCTCGTCCACAAGTGGCAACAGTTTATATTTTTCTATTACAGGAAACTGAACGGTAATGCATATCCCCTGCATGGCATCACTGAAAATTGCATATATATGCTGTGCTCATCTGTTGCGGTTTTCAGTGATACAACTGTAGTTTCTATATACAGATTGGTTGGGAGGAGGGGGTCGCGAAACTACAGTCTATATCAGTATGACGATCTACGTAATATAAGTTTTTATTTTAAGGGAAAGACTATAAGGAATCATTTCTTTCACTTTGCAATTGTAGCACTGGCAGCATTGCAGTTTTATTCCTATTGTTTCATGGTATTTATGCGCGTTTATAGCATTTCCTTCTTTGAATACGTATAGAAAACAACGTAACGGAACTATGAAAATAAACAGCAATTAATATATTGGTTTCAGGAATATCATTCGGTTTTATTCGCTATAACAAGTATTATACAATGGAGATTAGTAAAATTTTTAGTGTATATTTTAGCACTAAATTTTTCGTTTTGCAACTGGTACTATTTTAGCACCAATCTTCTAATCCACCAGTAAATACTCGGAAACTTTTGTAGCTTCTCCTTCTTGCTGAGAATTGCATACTGAATTTTCGAATAGTTGCAACACTAGTTTTCTTTTAAAAAATGCTGATATATTATTATTATTATTATTATTATTATTATTATTTTAGGCTTTTCTTCTACGCCTGCTAAAAGTTTCGAAGGCACCTATATGTCAGGCTAGGACTTTTGAACTTCTCGTTTTTATAACATACGACTTGTTAAATCACTTTCTTTGAAATGCATTCCGCACACTCCTGCATTTTTGGTTGGCACAAAAAGTTTCATTATTGCAACTCATTTGTTGTACAGACGTCTATTCTTATCTCTATCAGAAAATAAGTAATACCCAACCTTTCTGTTTACACCGAATTATTTGCACAACCGTAAGCACTGCGTGCTGGCAATCTTGATCTTATACCACAAACTCTTGGAAAGAATAACTGGCTTACAGCTACAAAATATGGACAGCAATTAAATGCAACGCAAGGCTAACAATCAATGCTTAACGAACTGAGCAGCGTGGCGCAGGCGCAGTCCTTATTAGCCGTATGAGTCACACCTATACTACGTTCATTTGGAATAGGCGGTTCAAGATCATATTCCCCTTTCAGATGGCGCACTTGCATTACACCCACTCCGCAGCACTTTCTTTGTTTACGCTTTGAAGGTAGAAATAGGAAGGAACACAGGTTCACAGAAGTCGGTGTGGAGGGATAGGTGGTAAGCCACTAGACAACTGAACCGCTTATTCTAAATGAAAATACTATAGATGAGCATTAAACATAAAAGGTGATGAAAACGAGGGTTTTCAGAACAACGCGGTTTTCAACAATGTACTCACAATATCTTATAGTTTATTATTAATATTTTTAAAAAGGTTTATTCATTTTATCCATATTAAAACAACCAATAATAATAATAATAATAATAATAATATCAAAAATAAATAGCAGAACTATTTCAGAGCTTTCTCTGATGTACCTTCCTCTGCCAAATTGGCAATATACGCATAGTGAAGGAGCTGTCTCTGCCCTATTCAATATCGCATGTACGAATGCGAAAATCGTGCTCAAACTAAACTATTGGCTAGTTGACGAGCCCAACTTAACCTCTTACAAGAATTCTGAACAATAATCCCAGGCATTTGTCTTTTTTCTGAATTATCCTTTCTCCTTTTATCTCTTGTTATACAATATATAAGTTTTTATGTGAGACATCTATATGCCAGTACACTCCATAAAATAATACCTTGCGTTTTGAGGAGATTTTTTTTTTTCAAAGAAGCTTCAACAATTATTCCTTGATCCGTCTTTTGAGTCAGCGGAAAGAGCAAAGACAGGGAACTGGTCGGCTCGTACACAGGTAAGTTACATATAATTTGACTGCCGCCAACACAGTCACGTGACATCCTTATCTCCCCCTCCATTGTCGCAAAAGACGGATGAAAATATATACTATTTTCTGAAGCGAAATAATGAATCTCTCATTTATTGTGCTAACCAGGCAGAGGCAGTGTACAAGAATTTCTGTCAATTTAATTGTGACATAATTTTGTCCTAAGCTCAATGAAGAACATGTCTCGTTTCTTAAATTATAACGCTAAATGGCAATAAATAAATAAATAAAATAAAATAAAAAAAACTAAAATAAAATATCCTATGCAGCTTTGATAAATAATGAAAAGCATAATTAATAACCTACAAATAAGTGTAGTTTAAGGACACGTAAAGTAATAACATTATGTGCATAAAATTGATGTATCTGTGCTGTTGCTGGCTCAAAATGCTTAGATGTTTGCTTCTAGTTCACAACTGTTTTTGCCGTAGATTCCTAACCTACGAAACTTCCAAGACGGAAGCCAAATAAAAGATCATAAATTATTACGGAAACAAATGCTGCCGTTGCAATTGTGGCATGTTTCCCGGTCCTCAAGGGGAAACTGCCAAGACAACTAATTAGGCTACAACTTTAACAGATGCAAAATACCGAAATGACTTTGCTACTGAGGAAATAGTAAATTGACGTTACTAGGACTATATAATTTTTAACTTGGATTAAACTCAACATTTTTATTGCAATGTGTTTACAAAATGTAACGCGTAGCTTATAAACCTACTGCTTTATCTCAATTCTGAAAAACTTTTAATATTCACAGTGGTAGTGAAATTATATGCATAACTTATCCTATGATTTCTTGTCGTAGTCATTCTTTATGAAAAGGCTTTGGATAGTTGCTGTCCCTTCCGGGATATCTATTTTTTCGAATCTTTTATCAGTAAATGGTATCAAATAACAAATTAATTAACTATTGTTGAGTAACCGCGGAAAATCTCATCACCTCATCTTCCGCATAAATCAGTTTCTTCCTATTGAAATTTTTTTCGCTGCTTTTCTCATTTTCATGTTTTTCTTGACATATGAATCGTTTATTTTAATGCTATCATGTGAAAACTTCCACCTCCTCGAACCTTCTTCCAGGCCACCCCTTAAAACAGGTTCCTATCATCCAATGTACCCATCATTCTGATTTTCTCCTCCTTGTTAATTTTCGTATTATTATTTATTCTCCACACATTTATTTTGGAAAGGTGAAATCAGACTTAAAAATGCAATGCTATAATCGAAATTTGAACCAACTGAGCTGTCACTATCAAAGGATATCTCAAATTCATTTTGAGATGGCAATTTATAATGTAAGTAATCGAGAACGTCTTGTGGTTTATTGGAAAAATTCGATTCAGTTATGAAATTTCATGTTGTACCGGCACGGTCCCATGGTTGTTAAGTTATAGCAAGTGGACAGGAAGCTGGAGATTTTGATGCAGATCCCGGCTATAGCATTGTATTTTTCGTTTTTTCTAGCCTTAGCCTATACATGGCTTGTGCGAAAGAACAAAAATTAATTATCTTGTCTTTCTAGTTTATATGCACATGCGATATTATTTACCTAAAGGATGCATGAAAATAAGTCTTCTGCGCAGCTAGTCTTCTAAAACAGTCTAGTGTATACTGTGAGATTTACTCCTGGCAGTAGTGAATTGGGGTGAGGGTGTTAGTCTTCAGTGTGCCCAGGAAAACTGCTGGAGGCAAGGGTTGCCGCCTTTATGTGACGTGATGCGAGAGGCTACTCTACAGATCCCTTGCACAAGGTATGGAGAGGTGTAAAGGGCGCCATGGGCTAAAAAGACAAAATGGCCTGATATAATTACGTGTCCCCTTTTAGTGTATAACAAAGTAAGTGTCTGGCATCATGCAAAGAGCTGGAAGCTTTTACAGCATCAGCTTCGCATGTGAAGGAGAAAACTTGGATTTTCATTCATCCTGAATAATCTGGGAAGCGGGCCGCCGCCGTGGTCGAGTTGTTATACTGCTTGCCTATCACCGAGACGGCCTGGGTTCCCGCATGCCATATTTGTGGTGGATAAAGCAGCGTCTGGGTGGATTTTCTTCAGATTTTCCCGTTTCATCGTCTGCTTTATAATCTCCATTCCTTTCACCATCTCTGTCATTTCATATAATCTTTTTCACACTCATACCAGGAATCTGATCACCCATCTGGCTACACTGTCTAATCCAGAGTCCTTCTACTCAACAGTCGCTAGCTTAAGTCGTGATGGGCGGAGAGGTAAGAGGAGAATAAATAGCGAAGAACAAAAAGATGATAATATCTAGAAAATGCCACCAAGAGGACGCCCGGGCAGGTAACATTTTGGGTTACCGGTTGCGGGAAAGTATTTTCTTGACGAGTAGTGTGTACTTTGATTTAGTGCGTACCATATTGAACGGAACATGCTGTATTAAAATTAATGGAACTCAACTCTAAACCTAGAACAAAAATCATTGTAAATCCATGTTCTTTGACATTTACAAAAATCTTATCATTAATTCCCATAATATAAAACTGAAAAGAGAAAGTATAATGGAAATAAAAATCAAGAGCAGCATTTTGCAGCTGATGCCCTCTAAGTGTGGAATTACTGCTGCACCGAGGCGTTTACTTTGAGATGAAAGTTCCACGCTGTAAAATATTCAGCAAGGTCTATCTCAAAATTCTCTGTGTGGCAATAAAGGACTGCGGGTGTACGCGTATAGCTCCACGGGGACTGGTTGTGTTTCAATTAGGTAGCCGCAACACGCTACTCGGCTGCTGCTGGCAAAATTAGGTTCCTGCTACATGTCCCATGGATTATATTTGCGTCCCACGTGACAAGTGAAACCACTGGAGACACTTGCTACTGCGGGGTGCCGCTGATGGCGCCTGTCACACACAACTAGTTTGTGGCGGTATATATCATCCCGCCTACAACCAAAGAATTACGCCGTCCATCTAATAGCTAACCGTGCGCTCCGGAACAGATGACGTATGGCTATCGAATCGACCGTATCCAGAACTGGCTATGTTGGGGTTCTCCATTCCCTTGAGGGATATCAAAGCGGTTTATATCACTCTGTGTTAGCCTATGGCGTAGGGTTGACATCATGCAGCTCAGTTTAATCTCTCTGTTCATATAGCCCGTAAGGTACATATTTACGGATTATTATTGAAACGAGAATAGTTATTTGAGGTTGTTGTTTACTTTAATGTCACGTAGACGGCGTACGATGAGTATTTCTTTATCTTTTTTCAAACTCAAAGAACTGCCATTAGATTTCCTCTTCGGTTTAAACAGCGTATTTGCAAAGCGCAATACTTAAATTGAGTGCCTCTGCGGCCGAGTAGTCAACGTTCTGGCTTCTCAACCCGAGATCCGGGGTTCGATTCCCACCTGGGGAAGTTTTCTTTAACTGGAACTATTCCCTATCACACAGTCTGGAAGTATGAATGTGGAGTCAAAGTGACGTATATAATGTTAAAGAAAAGCTGATAGAACCAACGTTAAGAATGCTATACCCCACCTCAATAGTGTGCGAGTAGCATGTCCATCTCACATTCGAATCTTACTAAGTGTGAATTACCCGGATGATGCTTTTTCGGGGTTTTCCCTTATCCTAAGAAGAATGCTGAATAACACCTTTAAGCTCCATGCATTCTAAAATCGTTTGAGTATCATTTCACTAGTTCCATTCATCGTTCCGATATAACTAAAGGATGTCAAGTTATGTATGTATATAGTTAGATACATAGATTGACAGACAGACAGATAGACGGATGGATGGATAGAGTTCAGCGAGTAATATCACCAGCAATTGTTTCTCAAGTCAAAGCCCCAGTATGAAAAAAAAAAAAATCCGATGTGTTCCATTCATATGACTTTCTCTAAATTTCTGCAACAAAAATGATAGTTAAAAAGCTTATGCTCCTATTTACTCAATGCTATCGAGAGAAAAATTAGTCGAAATAGTCTTATTACATGCTTCCTGGTAAGTAGAAGCGAAATAAGGGAGTACCATAGGCTAAAATGATAGTCAAAAGCTGGTTGCTATGTGACTGAATTCCTTTGTTAGTATGGACACGAGTTGACAGATTCCTGTATGACAAATTATAACTTTTTCAAAGCTGAAACCATAAACAAGGGATATCTCAAAAACTATGAACTCCACGAAAAAAATTGTATATATCATAAATTGTGTGTTGGTGTGTTTAACGGTTTTTGAGCGATGCTGTCCTCAGACACACACAGACGCACAAATACACCGCATACACATGAACCTTTTTCCAAAAAACATTTTTTCGGATTCAGGAGGACCCAAAACATGTATTTGCGGTGAAATCTCGGCATCGAATTTTTGGGTGAAAAAGATGAAAGGGACTATACAAATAAAACAATATAAAATGCTTAAACCGTTACTAATGCTCATTACAAAGCATTGTTTATCAGTCATAATTATCTGGAACGGGCATATATTAAACACAATTTCCTATCATTGGACCAGATAAAACTTGTATTTAACCCCTGAGGTCTAGTGGTAACAGAATTCATACACATGTTTATATCTATTTCCCTGACTTTCCCTGAATATGTATATTAGTTACCCTGACTGACGTTAAAAAATTCATCATCAATCATGGAAACTATTGTGAGCATATCTTTCACAATTCCATATTAGTATTTAATTCACAACAATATTTTTTTTTATCACCTTACACCATACCCAGTCGGTCAGGTTAAGTACTAGCCTTCCGTAAGTCGCGGGTTCAAAACCGACCCAATGGTTAATTGGGCTTAAACGTGACGGTCCCTAAATGTAGAGTTACTGGCAAGAAAAACAACTCCTGCGGAAGGACATTCCGGCACCCGACAGGCTGACATGACCCTGGCAATTGACAGCTCGTTAACCAACAAAACATTTTTCTTGCACATCCCCACAGCTATCCAATATTCTCCTTTGAATCGTGCTTCAGTTTTACTTTCTCTAGCGCACATAGTAGATGGAGAAGGTATGGTTTGTATTCCACCCTAAACTTCGATTCAGAGATTTCACCGGAAAATTGTGTGTTTAGACCCACCTGAATAACAAAAAAACATTTTTAGAGAAAGTGTGTGTGTGTGTGTGTGTGTGTGTGTGCCTCAAAAACGAAATATTTGGTATTTAAGTTCAGTATCTCCCTAGGACGCGACAGAAGATCAAGAAAATCCCCCGTTTACATGGAAAAATTTTTCGAAAATTTTGATTTTCTCAAAAATGGCTGCACCGATTTTAATTAAAATACCGTATGTTAAAGATATTTGCATGAAAAATAAAATGTATATCTTGAATTCTCTGGGAATAGCCTCTGGAGACCTCTTCATTCTGGATGATTTTTGTATAACTTGTAAACCGTAAGACACAGTTAAAATTTTACTACAGAAAAACTGTAGAGCTGATTAAAACACACAATATATGTTACATTCATTTTTTTCAGTAGCGTTAACCGTTTCTGACATATTCCTTATTATTAGTTTATATTTTAAACTTTTCTCAAGCGGGAAATCAACTTTCGTTTCATCTTATTTTATTTTAATCTCGGGATTGTAAAGGAGAGTGGAACTTCAATTGTTTTACAAAGCAATAGTTTTAGCCTAGTGCATACAATGAAGCAAGTAATAAAACATTTCTGCTAATGTTTAACTCGATTAGCATGCAGTAAATAAAAAAAGTAATATTTTGTAAGGAAAGTTTGTGGAATAGCTACAGAAAATCATCTGAATGCAACACATATGATTTTTCTATTTCAAATTAGTTTTTAATGCACAACAATATAAAAGTGTAGTATTTTTATTTCTCCGCCATCCGCAGTCGGTCTGGTTAAGCGATGGTCTTCTGATAGCTAAGTTGCGAGTTCAAACTCGTCCAGACCGATGGTTTTTAAGTGTGCTTAAAAGCGACAGCCTATGACAGATTTATAGACATGTAATATAACTCTTACGGGAAGAAATTCCGGCACACCAGCAGATTGGTATGATCCTGGCAATTTTTCTTCACATTCCGATAGCTATCCAATGTTCTCATTTATGTCTTGCTTCAATTTTATTTTTTAAACTAAAAGGAATACAAAAAACAAAGTTACACAATCACGTTAATAAAGCTAAATAAAATATTATTCTCAGCACTAGAAGTATGTTATGTTATTATTAGCAATTGGAAAATAATGCATACGCAATAGAGTAAAACAAGAGAATTTCAGTCCAAAAGTTACTGCTTTTGAATTTTGATAAGGGCAACTATTAAAATATAATTCACATTGTTCAGATTGTATATTTTTAGAGGCTGACATGTTAAAATCCATGACTTTTGTGCCAACCACAACTGACTTTCGAAGTCAATGTGAACGTCAATGCGTAAATTAGCGAAACCCAGTGCCATATTAACCTTGGTGCTTCCTAGAATCTTTAAAATGTTGGAGAGAGAGAGAGACAGAGAGAGAGAAGAGAGAGAGAGAGAGAGAGAGAGAGAGAGAGAGAGAGAGAGAGAGAGAGAGAGAGAGAGAGAGAGAGACTGCATAACCTACGTACCAATAATGTGGCCAATAATGGAGTGGAGATGTTTATATTACTACTGATGAAATACTGCTCCACACTGCAAACATTACCACCTTTTTCCCGAGGTAATTCTAGTCAATAGATTCGCAGGGTACTTAACTACCCTAATATGTGACTGAACTGCCGAAGGGTAACATTGCAGTTCAACGAACATTGACAGTGAAATTTCAAAATTTTATACTTCTGTATAGATTTTCTGAAAAAAATTCTGTGTTTGCATTCTGTTATATTAACATCAATAAAACATTTTATAAATGTTATATAGTTAAAATGTTCCACGAACCAAAAACTTTGAGAAATTGTTTGCATTTTTTGAATTACAACCTTGAGCCACATACAAAAACTTTATGTGGTGATATCTTAACAACTTCGATTACTGAATTATAGTATTTTTTTTTTAAAAAAAAGTTATGAATTAATTTTTTGTTAAATTCTTTTCTTGAAAAATTACTACTGATGTTACGATAAATTTGTCATCTGTAATATTACAATAGATACTCCTGGACATTCTTGGAAATTTTAGTTGTATTGAAAAAAAAAACGGAGATGAGTGGAACATTTTGAAAGTGCGAAAATATAGTTTTGAGAAAAAAGCTGTATTATAAAATAATATGCTAGGAAACAGGTTGATTGTAAGATCTTTAAATGGGTATAGAGTTCCAAGCAGAGGGGACCAGCTAAATGTTGATACTGTATGGATACCCAATAGTTCCAGCAACTATTTGTTATAAAAAACTATTTTCGACTTTTTGACCTATTATATGATAAAAATGTAATTACTGGTGTATTTAACACCCTTGTATTTTCGTGAAACGCTACTACTTTCTTAATGTTGGTTTGAGTATTTCCGTTCATTAAGAGCAATAACTTTAACCTTCGTCTCCATGTCGTTTATGAAATCTCTCCTACATTGTATCGCAGCCGTTTTCCCGTTTAAATACATGTGAAAATAATTCAACCTTTCATCGAGAATGCCGAATAATGTTCTAAATGGTTTAGCCTTACCTTATATATATATATATATATATATATATATATATATATATATAACTTCACAGACATTTTGTGTACCATACCTGCATTTAAAAACGAATATAACATCGTTCATTAAATTCAACGAATATAACAAGTATTTTCGGTGAAAGAATTTTTAAGTGGAATCCAATACCTTCTCTATCTATGTGCATTGTACATACATGATACATAAAGTAAATAAAATCCGATCAGGATAAGCGACTTCAGATATAGTATTCCATCATATGTATGGACACCATTGTGTTTCACTGCTCACACGAAAGCTTTATTAGACGTTTGTGGCCTTTAATTTTTTATTTTCTTTCTTTATTTACCGGATGTATTGATTGTTTAGGAGCCTTTATGCAGATTAACCCTGCAAAAAAGCAACAACAAACACCAAGAAAAGTAGAGCATACCTGTGACTGAGAAGGCTGGCGTTGCAGCAGCCGGGCCTGGAAGGAACCTGGTGTATCAATGGTATGCTGACGAGTCAGCTGCTGATGCGGAGGTGTGAAGGATCCCTGTCGGAACCACGGCAGCGAGATCTTACGCCGTGATTTTTGCGGCTTCCCGCTCGCCGCCATTGCGTCACGTGACGTTCACTCTTCACTCACACCTAACATCTCCCTGTGCTACGCAGTAGTGATTTCCTTCGTTCAGATACATCGCTACATCAACAAGCGCTACAATAGAAAACCCCTTTTCTCGTCTGCACCTCCCTTCATCAAGAATACAGAGAAGAAAGAAAGAAAAAAAAAAAAAGAAAAAAAAAAGAATCGAAGTCGATGGCGACGACGATGGCTTCTACACACAACCACTTAAGGCAGAAAGCAAGTCCGATGCGAAATTATAACACGTCATACTCGGATTATATTGACTATATGTTGACCTCTTATTTGAAGATTGATCAATATTATCACATATTCTTTCCCCTCCAAGATGCGAGCTCTATAGCGCAAGCGTATATTATACTGAAGTTGCTTCATGACTGGTTAATGTATGTTCATTCTGCTCAAAACTGAAGTTGGTAGCTTCAGTTTTGGTGATAAGACTTATGAAGTAGACGAGTTGTGTGCTCAGTAGATAACAATTGTATGTTTCACGTAATGGAGACAAGAGGCTTGCCAACGTCTTTGGAAATACATGAAAGTCAACATTAAAGTATGCGCAATAATAATATTAGCGACTGAGTTGAAATTAATAAATATGAAGATCTCGGACCCACCTTGATCATAATGGACGATGGTGTTTTATACTATCATTAATGTTGAACATTACTTATGGCTACCATATATATCTATATCAGCCACGGAATAGCTACTTTGGCAAAGAAATTACGGTGAAATACGTATAGAGCGCAATTTAGCTTCTTCAATAGTAGGACACGTCATGTTGTAATCTGAAATACACTAGATACTTCAAAAGAACACCATTTTACACCAAATCCAAAGAAATAGAAGCGTTCCGAAACTTTGTTTTCCTAGTATTCCTTTTATTCAATGTTGGCAGAATCCCTTGATTAGTTGTATTCCACATCTTCCCGGGCTCTTACCAGTTTGAATAAAGTAAGTTCAAAAAAGGTGGGAGCGAGTATTTTAACCGAGTGGCTGGAGGAAACTCACTAGCTATATGCTTCTTCTATTGGCTTTATCAAAATTCTGGCACCAAAACACTAATGAACACAGGTCGCTTCTTTGGTCAGGGGCGAAGGAAAGGGAGCATAACATAAACATTGTGCTGAGTGGTTGCATGAAATTGCCTTGTAATATTTTTCTCTTTATTATATGTCAGTTTAGATATGTCAACAAAGTACATGGTCAACAGCATAAAATTGCTGCATATATTGAGCAAGATTTACAGCGCTGCGGAGCTACATGGGGTAAGACTGATAAAACAAATACACGGATAAACACACAACACGAAAAAGCTTTTACAAAAAAAAGTAGCAATTTTGCATTACTTGAAAGGGGTTGGCAATCTTCTTTATTAGCCTACTATAATACCGATATGCAATTTATTTAAGATAATCTTAATTCCGAAATAATTTCACCAGGGTAAAATCAGAATAAAAAGTTATTCCTACTCTCCTATCTGAGCTACGAAATCGATATTGGCGGGACATGTGTCTGAGACTCCAATTTTCCAGGTTAAAAAAAAAACAAAAAAAAAAACAAGACGCTTGGGATAGCATACCCCAATGTTGACTTTCATACGTTGTCATTCTGATTCTATCTTTCCAGCTTAACAGAAGAACAATTAATAGACCCAAAGTGATTATGTTTCTCAAACTATGATCTTAGCCTCTTGTGCACATACGAAAAAAGGCTATGAGAATCAATTTTCCAGCTAAAACCAAGTGGCCTGTAGGAGGATCTGCTAAATCCTTACTGCTCATTGCATCGACAACTTTCATTTTGCTTTGAAGCGTACATGGTATAGCTGTGAGTCAGTAATAGTGAGAAACACATGGCTTTGCCTGCGTGTTATTCCTGCGTGTTAACTTCAGAATCGCGTGCTCCTTTGTGTTTATCAGAGCTGGTCATTCTAAATAAATGGATAATACATGACAGTCGCGCAAGCTTGACTTCTACTTTAAACATTACAACTAAATGATTTATCATTCATCATAAACATTGCATATGAACAAATCAGGGATTTTAGATAGAGTTAATATTTGACAGACCGGGAAAAGCTTTTGAGCTCATTTAAACAGTATTTCTTTTAACCTTGCTCGCCATGCAAGATATCTTCTTCAGCTTCTTGTCATAAGGTTAAAACTGTTAGCTTAACACGTGAAGAGAAAATTAGACCGCGTAAGCACAAAGAAATGATTGAGGAACCAAACGTTTTCGTATTAATAAGAAACGTCCAACTCCCGTTTTCGGAAAATTAGTTAACAAAAATAATGTTGTAATTTCCAGGCTTGATTCGGATGTATTAAATAAAGCGTACAATACAATCATCTTTTCATATTTAAAATTCAAATTAAGTGTCGTGAACTGTATCGCTGTGGGATTTAAAAATACTTATGCAGTCTAATAGTATCTATGTTGTTTCTTTTAGATTAAATATTGAGTTGTGGCACCTTTTATATTGACCTAATGATGCCAGAAGTTTAGCAGATGGCCATGATGGGACTGAAAAAACGCCACAAAATGACAGAGGTGGCCTTGGCTTTCAAGCAACCAAGAGCATTCTGAAATCCCTACACGTTCCTTGGATCTTAACCCGTAAGGAAACCTAAAAGACATGGTGTAAGGGGGTGTAAAACTATTATTACTGCTATAATCGTGACAACTGGAATTTCCTAGTATGCTTACCTATCGTTATTAATTCTTAAATGTTTACTTGTTTCAGATGTTCCTGCATATACCTACCATTCAGCGTACCACTACAAACAGCAAATTTAAGATCATATAAGCAATGACAATGCTGCATAATTGAGGGTAGAATTTAGCGCCTAAGGCCTTAATTAACAGTTACGTTTTGGCACGCACTCTGTAGCGGTAAGATAGGATCAGGGCGTTCCCTCAAGCTCGTAGCCCCTTTCCGAGAACGCGTATTTAATTACTTGATGGAGTTCCGTTAAGGGGATTTAACGCTTCACTCCACATGTGCAGTAGTTGCATTTGCTGGCGTAGGAATATCCTGTGCTCAGATGTAGTGCGTAACAGAAGACATTTCATTTGGAAACGAACATGAACATGTGGATGGCAAAAAGCCACTTTTATTTTTATTTGTTTTCATTGTGGAATATGTGTTTTTTTGCAAGCATGTAATAAATTTATAATTATGTATACATATATACAGGCTGTTAATGAACTATACCGAAATATTTTCACAGAATATGTAGATTACTTAAATAAGTAACTTGAGATAGGAAACTAATGGCCTGCTTATTGAAATTTCGAAGTAACGGCTATAAGTTTCTCAAGTGCCAGTAGGCCACTTATCACGGCACTTCGTCAGGAATGAAAATAATAATAAAAACATTTATACTCTATGACAGGAATCGGACTAATGACCTTTGGGGTAGCAGCTTCCCGCGTTATGCATTAAGCCACCAGAGCAGTTGAAAAAAACCCTCTAGAGAAGGCTACATAACTCAAGAACGTAGTTAATGAATGTTCAGTGTCGCACTGTCAAGTGATTAGTTCGAGATTTTACAGATTTTTGAGACATTAAATCTTGAGAACGCTAGTAACGAGCTGTTAAAATCGATATTTATATACTCGAGCAGCAGTTTTAAAGACATTCTAAAATATTTTTTCAACCTGCTTTGCTTTAACACCGACTTATCAGCACCCGATACCCACACGTTTAACGCTATGTAGTTGCGTTATGTTTATCCGGGGCCTATGCATCGCCGATCTCAAATTACTTATATCAGTCACGTGCACAATCTCGCAAATTATTTCGGTGTAGTTCATTAACATCCTGTATATATCACTGAAAACAAAGCTTTTCAGGAACTTTCCCGCCTTGAATAATTCTTTAATATCATAAACAATTTCATTTTAGAGTATTTGATATTATGTGGTTGTGCGTTAGTGCCTTTACTTTCGCTACACTTACTATGTACATAGTGTATAGAGAAAGTATTGAATACCACCAAAAAATTCGATGCCGAGATTTCACAGGAAATGTCGTTTTAGGCTTCCCCGTATCCAAAAACAAATTTAGTAAAAAGTCCGTGCGCCTGTGAACACGATTATTCAAAAACGAAAAGTTGAAAAATACCAAACTTGGTATTTGAGTTTAGAATATTTATTCCAAGATGCGACACGAAGATTTTGAGAATAATATCCCCACCGCAAACTACCTCTAACATGGAACATTTTGATTTTCTCCAAAAATGGCTCTAAAGATTTTGATTAAAATTCAGTATATCAAAAATGTTTATATGAAAGATAAAATAAATATTTTGTATTTTATGGGAATAGCTCTGAATAACTCTCCAATTCTGCTGAAAGTAGCATCACTGGAAAACCGTAAGAAATAGACATAACTATGCAAAAAAGGCAGATATCGTTAAAATACACAATTTATGTCATATACTATTTTTGAGATAGTGCTTATTATTGGTTTGTTTTCAATTTTCACATTGAGTTTGTAAATTCCTGACAGTGCAGAGAAACGGATTTCAACCAAATGATAACCAGCTTTTAAAATATTGCATTAACGCTTTAGCCTATTGTACTGCATTTATTTCCCTTCTAATTCTAGGAAGCAAGTAACAAGACCATTTCTGCTAATGTGTATCTCGATTAGCGAGAAGTAGATAAATTAATAAGCTTTTTAACAATAATTTTTTTACTGAGATGCAGAGGTCATATGAATGCAACATCAGATATTTTACTTTCTCTACACGTGTTATATACATAGTGTATAGAGAAGGTATTGCATTCCATCCAAAATTCGATGCCGAGATTTCCCCGGAAATACACATTTTCGGATCCCTGTATAAAAAAAAAAAGCATTTTTGACAAAAGGTCCGTGAGTGGTTGTGTCCATGTGTCTGTGAACACGATAACTCGAAAACAAATAGTCGGTAAAATACCAAACTTGGTATTTAAGTTTAGTGCCTTCAAGGATGCGGCACAAAGATTATGAGAAAAATTCCCCCCACAACAAAGTACCTTTTAAATGGAAAACATTATCAGCATTTAGATTTTTTAAAAAATAGCTCACTTTTAAAATACTTTTCTCATACGGTAATTTGTAAACTCCTAACTATGAAAACAATACAAAAAAAAACAACAAAAAACTGATTTCAACCACATGTCAACCAGCTTTTAAAAGATTTGACTTATTTCCATTTTAATTACAAATAGGCAAGTAATGAAGACCACTTCTGCTAATGTTTGCATCGCTCATCATGAAGTAACTAGAAGACTTTTTACAATACTTTGTTACAGAGAAGTAGAGAAAGACATGTGAATAGAACTCATCAGATTTTTGTAATAGCTTGAATACAACATATGCTCAGGCACCTACTAGGAAAATAATGAAGGCTTCGTAGAATTTTTCTCACCTACACACAACCGTTTAAAAAAAAATATGTAGGGGTTCACATCATTAAAACACGTAAACTGGAACTGTACGGTTCAAATCCCATCTAGTTCGTACTCCCAAATTGAGGTTTTTATTCCAGGTTTCCCTCAGACCTCATTATTTGTAAGTGCTGGGAAGGCATAATAAATTTAGATGGAAAGGTTCTTTCCCAAAATTTCCTTTCCAACATTATTTAACATCGTATCATCAATGTCCACCAGCTAAGGTGCCATCTACAGCAAAAATGGGCGTTAAAACAAAAAATAACATAAAAACAAAACAAGAAAGATAATATCCTTAATTTATATTTTCTCATAAATGACTGCAACGATGTTAATTAAAACACCTCTTAGACTTGAATTTTTTGTGGACTTGAATAGCTAAGTAGGAGTTGTCTTGAGTGGTGATAAAAACAAACAAAAACAAAAAACAAAAAACATACCTACATACATACACAAGCTCGCGCGAACTTTTTCAGAAAATATATTTGATCGCTTACACGATTAAAAACAATATTTCCGTGCATTGTCGACGTTTCTATAGTTACTACATGGTTTACTATGTACATAGTAAATAGCGGAAGTATTGTATTCCAGCAAAAAATTCGATAGTGAGATCTCACCGGAAACACATGTTTTGGGCCCCCTGAATAAAGAAAAAGCATTTTTAAAAAAGATCCGTGTGTGTCTGTAGATTTCTGTGTGCGCGCGTGTGTATGTGTGTGTGTGTGTGTGTGTATGTGTGTGTGTGTGTGTGTGTGTGTGTCTGTGGACAGCATTGCTCAAAAACGAAAATACGTTAAATACCAAATTTGATGTATAAGTTTGGTATCTTCCTAGGATGCAACACGAAGATTTTCAAGAAAATCCCAATCCAAACTACCCTTTACATGGAACTTTTTTCAAAAAATTTTGATTTTCTAAAAAATGGCTCTAATGATTTTAATTAAAATATCGTATATTAAATATATTTACCTGACAAATAAAGTGTATATCTTGAATTTTCTGGGAACAGTCTCTGAAGACTACTTTATTCTGGGTGAATTTTACGGAATTTTGCATTAACTGCTAAACCGTAAGAGATGGACAAAAACTTACCGCACTACAAATGTAGTGCACTTTAAAACACACAATTTATGTCGTATACATTTTTTCGTGGAGTTGATAGTTTTTTAGGTATTCCTTGTTTTTGGTTTTAGCTTTGACAAACTTATACTTTTCTCATACAGGATTTGGTCAACTCCTGTCCACACAAACAAAGGAACTTCAGTCACATAGAAACCAGCTTTTGACTATTACTTTAATCTATGGTATTCCCTTATTTCATTTCTAATTACAAGGAAGCAAGTAATAAGACCATTTCTGCTAATTTTTCCTCGATTAGTATGAAGTAAAGAGAAGCATAAGCTTTTTAACAATAATTTGTTGCAGAGAGGTAGAGAAAGCCATGTGAATGGAACACATCAGGTTTATTGTAGATATTCCTTGTTATTCCTTATAATACCGAAGCATTTCACATACTCGAATTTGTCAACTTCTGGCAACGCAAAGACACTGATTTCATCCATATGGCAACCAGCATTTAAACGATTTTAATGTTTTAGCAATAAATGTATAGAAGTATAAGCTTATTAGCAATAATTTGTTACAGGGATGTAGAGAATGGAGCACATCAGATTTTTTCTCTCTGATTGGTTTTACCTAAGCTATACATCACCGTTATTAAATAAAAGTTCGATGCGTGGCACCGAAACTATGGAATCAGTTAATATTACTATTGCATTTGAATTTGCTGAAGAATGAAACGAGAGCCTTTTCTACGATTGTGAAGAGACGTGGCCTTAGCAGAGCTAGAATATCTATTTGGCTCTTGACGACAGAAGTCAGGCAGCATTCCACAGCTCAAGCAGCGCTAGATCTTCTGGCACCGGTGGTATACCTTATGTTGGTACTCGTCAACGAATTCCACCGTGTTCACCAAGTAAAAGAATCGTTTAATCTAAGCTTCCTGCCTTTTTGTTACACGTTAAACGCAAATATTATTTTACCGTCTCCAGGAATGTTTAAAAAAGTATTATTCAATTGAAAGCCAATGTTTCTCCTTAGCTTGAAACTTCTTATGACTGTTTTATTATTTTTATTTTAGTGGAGATTTGTTTGATTAGTTTGCAGCGATGCTTCATACTGATCTTCACTCTGTCTTCATTTTTAATTCTTCGCAAGTTTGGTAGGTCATATTCTTAATTTGTTCCATATATTGAAGCCTTTCTCTTTGTTTGTTTCTCTTGCATTCAATTGTACCTTCAATTACAACTTTCGAAATACTATGGTGGCTTAATTAATGCCCAATGAATTGTATTGGTATTTTTATTATTCGGTTCCAAATTTCTATTTTTGCATTTCCTCTCTCATAAGCATCTTCTGTTCCTGTACGAATTATACTGTAGTCTTCACTCCAGAAATCTCTTGGGTTTTGGAGTTTCATGTACGATATGCTAAATAATGTGAATGGAACACATTATTTTAGGGGAGGGGAGCGTGTCAGAGGTCTCAAAAGTATTGGTATATCCTGAGGACGAATTATGGGGAGGAATACAACACTTCAAATGTGAATGTCATGTTATTTATGGACGCTCTCTAACTACCGTGGTTCAAAGCGTACCATTCTAAATTGGGCGTGAAAGACCGCTTAATTTTGCTCAGAGGCTTCTCTATCAGGCTTGAGCACTTCCCCTAATTACTATACGTAGTTGAGAAAGTTAATAAGATTTGGTAGCAATAGCTTTGTCGTCATAGAAAAAAATCTGATGTATTCCATTCCCATGACTTTCTCTAACTATTCTGCAAACAAACTATTTTTATAAAGATTATTCTTTTATCCACATTATGATAATCAAGATTAACTTTACCAGCAATGGTCTTGTTATTAATTCCTTATAAGTAGAAGAGAAATAAGAGAACATACTAGGCTAAAGCAACCGAAAAATCTTTTAAAAGCTGTCGCTATGCGACTGTTATTGAAATGTGGTTCTATTCCTTTGGCCAGGAGTAAAGCAAAAGAGAGATGAAACGGATTTTCTTGATCGAGAAAAGTTAAAGTATTTTAAAACTAAAATCAATAACAAGGAATATCTCGGATGTGGTTAATTCTACAAAAATGTATATGACATTAAGTTGTGTGTTTTAACAATATCTATATTTTGTGTTGGTTTTTGTCTTGGCGCTATTGCCAAGAAATTCAGGATATATATTTTATAAGACATGCAAATATCTTAATATACAGTACTTTAATGAATATTGATTTTCAATTTCTAGAAAAACGAACATTTTGAAAAATGTTCCATGTAAAGGGTAGTTTGGAATAGACGAATTTTTCTGAAAATCTTTTGTGTCGCATTCTTAGAAGATATCAAACCAAGTTTGGTATTTATGCGGTTTTTTTCGTTTTTGAGTTATGCTGTCGCACACACATACTGACATTTTTCTATTTTTTTTTCATCCAGGTTTCTTAAAAATATGCATTTTTGATGAAATCATTGTACCGAAATATTGAGTGGAATACAGTATCTTCTCTACTTACTAATTCATTGTACATACGTGCTTGAATAAGCAATTGTGATAGTGAGTAGAGATCTTTAATTCTTCGGATATTATATGATGTGCAATTCAAAATGAATTCTATACATAAAATGGGTAGAAGTTGGAATCCGGCTATTGAATCAAATGATGCACAATCACTCTTTTGGCACAAAGATTATGGTTGTTTGCAGTTAGGAAGTTTTAGAATTCAGGTCCTCAATTACGCACATAGTTATTAAACTTAGATTCCATCTATTGAACATTCTAATAGGTGCAAATATATGTACTCCGCGAAGGTAAACACGGGTTGTGAATCGTTCTCAAATATCTATGTTTACAAGACACACAGGCTTAACAATTTCGAACAGTGTGCATGTACAATAGCAGAACACCGAATGAGGAGGAATGGAAAGCGGCGCCCAAGTCACAAAACAAAGAAACGTGTGCAATTCTATGCTCAGTAGAAAACGAAAATGATCCACGAAATAAAACCTTGCTAATGAGAGTTTTAATAAAATTCAAACTGCAAAGACGTTTTAGGAAATGGGACCAGAAAGAGCAAAATTCTGTTTTATTCCATAAAAAGTTAGAGAAATTATCAAAAGAAACTCTACAAAACTGGTACTATTTTTACTTTCTCAACCATTTTACAATTTACATAGTAGTTAGAGAAGCCATCTATCGTATTCCACCCAAAATTTCATACCGATATTTAACCGGAAATGTAAGTTTGAGGGCTCATGAATAAAAAGTTCGCGCGCGAGGTCGCGTGTCACTGTGTGAAAAACGAAAAGGAAAATTCCATTAAATACCAAGCTTAATATTTCAGTTGAAGCCTAAACTAATCTTACACGGAATGTTTTTCTAAAATTATTTTCTTTAAACTGGTTCTAACGATTTTATTAAAATGCGCTGTGTTTAAGGTATTTTTATAGCAAATGAAAAAAATTTCTTAACTTTTCTGGGAATAGTCACTGAAGTCCTCTGTAGGCGTTTTGCATAACTAGTAAACCACAAAGATAGCAAAAGCCTTACTACACAACAACAGATCTCGTAAAAGCACACAATTTATCTCAGATATATTTTTTTAGAGTTGACGATTTCCGAGATATTCCTGGTTATTGATGTAAAATTTTAATAAAAAGTTTTCTCAACTCTGAAGCCTTCATTCATTTTAATTTTTATTTATTCCTGTCCATACCTTAGTGATCAACTTTTACAAGATTTGACTATCACATTAATCTAGTGTGTTCCCGGTTTTCCCTTCTACCTACAAGAAACTACTAATATATCCATTTATGCTATCTTTATCTTGATTAGTTGAAGTAGAGAAAATCCTATTCAGCTTTTTATATTCATTTAAGAAATGCATTTATGTTAAATAATTTTAAGCTGGATTCTAATTATATAATTTAGTTTGACTTTAACAACCATTGTAACAATTTTCTTCTATCTTGTGTATAAGTTTTCGTGTAGTATAAAACAATTTTGGGATTCAAGGAACAGGAATGTATTCTCGATTCATTTGTTATTGTATTGATGTAAAATAGTATTATAAACGTTGGCAGTAGTATTGAGAGTACCACAGATGAAAGTCATGCAGAAACTTCCCACCTCATAGACGAGAATAACCATAATCTCTCCGATTGGACTAATTTCATTACAAGAATATCTCATTGTTTTAATATCAAGTGTCTGATAAAGTTTAAGGCGTCCCGCTCAACAGATTAAACCAGAGTAACCATGAGTAAGTTGTTACAGAGAGATGCAGAAAGTAAAGAACCATCTTTCGTAACTAAATAAAACGAAAGATATCAAAACAAAAAGTTATTTACATAGTTACAAAAGACTTGGGTCCGTATGTGATTGCTGCTTTGAGGTCTTCATCGGTTGGAACTTTTTCCATTAAAAAATTCATATAGGGTGTCCAAAGTGATACACCAATTTTCCTGAATTGTTTAATTAACATTTACTTTCACTGCCCTCCCCCATAACGGTGATGACCTGTCACTCCAGTCTTCGACGTGCACACTGTTTTTCCTTGATTAAATTATGTACCGAACCCTCATTCATGACTCTCATCACCATACTCTTGCGTTATTGGCCCATAATTTCGATTTCCCGAGTATTTTGTGCGTTCAAAAACCAATCAGGTCTATGGCGGTAGAAAAGCATAACATCAGCACTGAAAAACTGGTTCCACGACACAATAATGACTTAAGAGCAATGCCATTTACTTTGTTAAACAATCAAGGTAGTGTAACGTTGTAAAAACAATTTTCTGTTGATACATTTTGTTATTATTAAGTTATACCAAAGCCTTCTTTACTTTTTGTACCTCCCTTGTACTTATTTTGTAACGTTATTCAATTTTTTGACTTTATAATCTGATTTCACACTTTATTTGTGATTCACAGAGACCAAATCTATTGTCCTTATTTAAGATTGTATTATTCTTACCAAAGTATCTTGTGTATGAAATGCATGTGCAAAATCCTTTCAATAACCACGCATGGAGCTGATATTTCCGAGACCAAAGACTGAACTTCCATAACATAAGTCTTATCTCAGTTCGTGAAAGGGTAGAGGAGTTCAACCCCGGGGTTATATGTTAGTCGCAAAGCGTGAGGTAAACCGCCCACATTCAATATTACATCCCGGGAGATCTAACCCCGATTTTTCGCCTTGCTCAAAATAACATTTTCAAATCCAATGTTCGTGTATGCTCTAGATTTTTTTGGTGATACATAAGCGCGTTGCAGTTTGACTAAGATTGTCTTCTTAAGGTGAGTGTAGCTGTGAAATTTAGAAAATCCACGGTATATAAGATATATCTTATTAAATTTTATACCAGTTATTGTACACAATAATGTGATATTTCTACTCCGTATCAAAAGTAAGCTTGCAGGGCTATTTATATAATAATTTTGTATTGTATAAATTAATTATTCTAGCAAAAATGAGCCACGTGATAGATTTCTAAGAATACCACATAAAATACAGTTTTACAATCATAAATTTACAAATAGATCTGCCATAATACAATTTTTATATTAGCCCTATTTATTGTAGATAAATTATTACTTTTCGTAGTTCTTAAAACTATTTATTTTTTCAAAATTTAATATTTAGAGCAATATTTTCAAAAAGAAATATGACAATTTTCTTTAATGTGCTTTTGAAAGGCAGTATACAAGATTTGAAACAAATTAGTGAAAAACTGCGTCGTGTGGATCATTTTCATAAAACTGTTTACAAGAAATTAAGGCTGAAGTTGGGAGTAGCTATTAATGAGGATACCCATTTATAGCTTCAATTAATTGATGGTTATAAGTTTGCCAAGTGGCAAAAAGGATATACTTTTTTAAAGTTTAGAATTAATATCATTTTGGATGCATAGGCTTCCACGACCTGTGTCTTGTGTCTCTCTAGCTTCCGGAGAAGGCCGCGTTATCTTGCATGGGATTGCCGACGTTTCGCTCATCTTGCCGTGAGTTTCTTCTGGGCTTATTTGCTCTCGCTTATATAGTGGAAGTGCAGTGGAGGTTGCCCCACCCCTCGCTTCTGGTTGGCTAGTTGCCCGCCAATTGGCGTGGGTACTGACGCCGTTCTTTCCTGGTAATGGAGTTGGTTTATGCTTTCTTTTTCCAGGTTTTTCGTTTCCTTGTTGTCCTATTTCTTTTTCTAGATTGCAGTTTGTAGAACCAAACCAAGAAGAACCTCACGGGAAGATGAGCGAAACGTCGGCAATCCCAACGCAAGATAACGCGGCCGTCTCCGGAAGCTAAGAAGACGCATTAATATCGTTTTATTATGAAGAAATATTTGATTAATTTTTCACAATTTTAGTTAAATTTCGGATTGCATCGCCTTAAATTAATTTTGCAAATCCTTTCAATAAACACTGTGTTTAACTGTTTCGACATGGAAGCACTCTCATGAATCGTGTACACCTAGCAAACCAGAAGAATCTTCATAAACTCTGACTGTCCCCTTTTCATAGTTCACTTCCACAATCTAATTCTGAATTTATCAGGATTAACTGCTTGACATGTTGAGCCAGAAGATCCGAAGTTTATCAAGTTGTCTGGTGAATGCTTGATCTCAAGCTCTCTAATCGCCGATTTGTACAGGTTCTATTCGCCGAATTCCCCACAACTATAATAAATGAACTAGAAAGTCGGTTTAACAGACCGGCGAAAGTTTATTTTAAAACACAGGTAGCAGAGTAAAAAAATTACTGTGTCCAGAAAATGGCTTCTTTTAAGCTTTTTTCCAACAGCGTATCAGAAATACAGCAGTTGATGAACATTCTTTTGTGAAAGGAGCTTTTATTATACTCTGCTTTTAAGAAAATGTTCTTACCAACGATTCTATTTCCCTGAAAATTAGTTTCTCTGGTACATAACAAAGCAGTGCTTAAAAGGGAAGCTACGGAATTATTTCTTTCTTTCTCTACCACGAATAGTAAGTAGGCGGAGTATTGCATTTCCCCCAGAAATTCGATTTCACCATAAACACACGTTTTGAATAAAAGGAGAGAAAACGCTTTTAGAAAAAGTTCCGTGGACAGCATAATTCAAAAATGGATTACGATTGGCAAGTTTTCAAGAAACGCCCCATCTACTCTTTACTTGGATTTTTTTTTTTTTTTAAATTGGCTCTGTTTTCTAAAAAATGTCTCTAACGATATTGATTTAAACATCACATGTTTAAGACATTTTCATGATAAATAAAACATACATATATTTTGAATTTTCATTCTAGAAGATTTTTGCATAATTGATAAACCGTAAGAAAAATAGATCTGAATAAATAACACAAATTATACCAAATACATATTATACTTTTTTTTTTGTATAGCTAACCATTTCCGAGATATTGTTATTGATTTCAATGTTACAGTATTATAACATAACGCGAGCTCTTGAAATTCTCCATCATAATAAGCAGAGAAAATATCGTATTCCACCCAAAATTTTATACCGAAATATCAGCAGAATTACATGATTTGAGGTCCCATAAATAAACGAATTTTGTGTGTGTGCGGGAGGGGGATGTCTATGAACACCATAACTCAAAGACGAACAGTCAGATAAGTACCGAACTTGGTATTTCAGTTCAGTATTTTCCAAAGAAAATTTAAAATAAAATACACTTACCCCCAATTAAAAAATAAATTTTTGAAAATATGATTTTCATAAATAATTCTATAAATTCCATAAATAAACGGCTTTGATTGAAATACCATATATTAAAGGATATTTTCATGGAAAATAAAACTTTTATCTCTCTCAATTCGAAAGGAGTGTTGTATAATTTTATATAACTGGCCAACGTTAAGTGATAGACGAAAATAAATACACAAAAATGAAGATTTCTTTAACTCACACAATTTATTTCAAATAATATTTTTGTAGCATAACTAATTTCATAGATATCCATTATTAATGCTTCTAATGGTCAATCCCTTATCATTCTTTTAAATCCCTGTGTATTTTCACCTGTTTCTTGCTATTGCATGGAAAAGTATGGTATTTTAAGACCAGTATATAGCGTCCAGTTCTTACACATTTGATTCGCTATTCCTTTGAACCCACATATAACGAAATGTGTAATGTACCTATTCCTGCAAAGGTTTATGTGCTTTAAAATGAAGTAGGTGGAAAAATAGGCCTTCGTAAGAATAGTTTTTTTACGGTCACTGGTAAAAGATGTACATGTGAATGTAATACATTTGTATATTTATGTTAACTACGGCTAAAACAAATGACTTATATTGAATTTTTTCATCATGATTGATTACAAATGGGGAAGAAAAAAAAAAAACGCGCGTCAATTTAACCTGGGAACCTACAAGCGTTGCTGCATCCAATTAAATAGTTTCCACGAGAAAATTAAGATGGTGGTCAGACCGGTAGCTGTTGGAGATTTCCATTTCCATGTTGTGATTTCCCTTGGGAATGAGCATCCCTCAAGGAATACATAGCCTGGGCAAATTCAGGCTTGTTTACTTGCGAGCAGCTCTGTTCCAGTGTTTTCCATCCGAGAAGCTATATAACAATCAGCGTATTTAGTAATCAATTGGAAGTTCCTTATATCAACATGGTCCCTGAATGATTGCATCTGCACGTGACATTGCAGGAGAAAGTATAATACCTAAATTGCGCTGCACCAGCACTGTTATTATTTTGTGGTACATTCACATTGTTTGTAATGTTCTTTAATTTAAGCGTGTATAGGACAACTATTGATCTAATATATAAACTATAAGCCCGCCCCTTAAGGTACTTAATAGTTATTGGAGCATATCATCTCTAAAATAAATTTCAGGTCTAAACTTATTATCTGAAATAATAAATATTTGATAACGAAAGTAAAGTAAAAAAATTATAAAACTGAAGTAAGACTTGTATTAGTGTATAGAACAGAAATTAGAGAAGAAAAATAAAAACCAAGCAGTTACTCATAAAGGAAATTAGTACATTAAGAGCAATACTATGGAAAACAAGAATGGATAAAATAAAGAATGAAGTTATACGAAAAATGTGATGTAAGGGAATACTAACATTTGTAAAAGAGATAAAGAAACAATAAATGTAAAAACAAATAATACAATTTTGTAGCAAATATCCCACTTCAATTATCAAGGATGCGATATTAGTTTTAAGTATGACAAAAGCACTCAGAAGAAGTTCAATAGATTTCAAGCTGTCTGTGGAATAACTGGAAGAACTTTGGGAAGAAAAACAAAAATATCTGATGTGATCCATTCACACGACTTTTTCTACAACTCTGTAACAAATTGCTGTTAAATTCTTATTCTTACATCTACTCTATGGTAATAGAGATAAACATTAGCAGAAATGGTCATTTTACGTGCTTCTTTGTAAGTAGAAGGACTATAAAAGAATACATTTGGCTAAAGCGATAGTCAAATCTTTTAAAAGCTGGTGGTCACGCGTATGAAATCAGTTTGTTTACGTTGTCAGGAGTTGATAAATTCTTGTATGAGAAAAGTTAAAAGTATTTTAAAACTTAAGAAATAACAAGGGATATCTCGGAAATGGCCAACTCAACGAAAAAACATGTATATGATATAAGTTGTGATTTTAACAAAATTTACAATTTTTCTGTAGTAAGTTTATGTTTATCTCTTGTGGTTTATCAGTTATGTAAAATTACGCAAAATGCAAATAAAGAGGCCTTCAGAGGCTATTCCTAAAAATTTATAGATATACAACTTATTCGTCAGCAACTATATTTAATGATTTTGACTCATTACCATGTATTAAAGTGTGGAGGAATTTTCCTCAATATCTTCGTGTTGCATCCTTGTAAGATACTTAACTTAAATACCAAGTTTGATGTTTTACCGACTTTTCGTTTTTGACTTATCGTGTTCAAGACACACGGATACACGGACACACACATGGGCCTTTTTTCTAAAAATGTTTATACAGGGGACCCTAAAACGTGCATTTGCGGTGAAATCTTGTAAAATATTTTCGGGTGGAGTGCAACACCTTCTCTATGTACTATATAGAGAAAAAAAGGAAACAATGGCATTCTATAAACTTGTAGCGGTGTCTACTCTTGCATAAAAAAGAGAAGAAGAAAAAAAAGAAAAAGAAAAATCACACATACACGCAGCAGAGATATAAAGTCCATGAGATATGTACAGAGAAGCACTAAAATGGATAATAAGAAATAAAACCATACGATCAGATTTTAAAATATTTTCGGTTAATGATAAGATACAACACAATAAAATGAAATGCAAGGCTCATGTTGAGGGAATAATACAAAATAGGTTACCAATAAAATAATGGTTTATAGGCCAATTGGAAAGAGAGATCTCTATAATGGATGATGGAGACCGGAACAAGTGATTATACCACCTGATTCTTGAAAAAAAAAAAGAGAACAAAGAAAGAACTTGTAGGCAGAGCAGAGGAAAGGAGGAGTTTTTAAATAGCATGAGAAAGAGGAACACCACTAAAAAGATGATAAAAGTATGCCTTCCAACGCCAATAGACTCTGCATAAAGACAAACAGGATTAGTCAAACACCAGAAGAAGAAGAACCTTCGTGGTCTATCGGGTAAAAATCTGATGTGTTCCATTCACATGATTTTATCTACATCTCAAAAACAAATTATTGTTGAAAAGCTTATCCTTATATCTACTATCGTACTTCATGACAATCGAAATAAACAGCAGAAATCTATAACTTGTAAGCGGCAGGGAAATAGGGGATTACATTACGCTAAAGCGATAGTCAAACCTTTTAAAAGCCGGTTGCTATATGAATGAAATCCGTTTCTTTGAATGGCCAGGAGTTGACAAACTCCCATATGTGTATTTTAAAATCGAAGGTCGCGGGTTCAAAGCAGGCACAGGACGGTGGTTTCTTTTTGTTGTTTTTTTGGCGTAAAAATCCTTAGCATGACTTCCTTCGGAAGAGAAATAAAGCCGTTGATCCCGTGTCGTGGATTTATGGCACGTAAAAGAACCTCAAGCCTGATAAAGATGCGGTCTTTCACGGATGGGACTGAGAACCACAGCAGTTAAAGAGCGTCCTAAATAAAACTCCATTTCATTTCAAAATCGGAACCAATAACCAGGATCATCTCAAAAATCGTCAATTTGACGAAAAAAAATGTTTAAGACATAAATTGCGTGTTTTATCGAGTTCTACATTTTTTGTGTTTTAAGTTTTTGTCTCTCTCTTACTGGTTACCAGTTATGTAGACTTCAGCAAAATTCATCTAGAATGAAGAGATCTTCAGAGGATATTCCTAGAAAATTCAACTATACATTTTATTTGCCAAGCAAATTTTTTGAATTTTTTTCTACGTAAAGGATAGTTTGGGGTGGGGAGATTTTCCTAAACTCTTCGTGTGCATCCTTGAAAAATACTGAACTTAAATACAAAATTAGGTATTTTACCGACTTTTCGATTCTGAGTTATCGTGTTCATAGACACACTGGCAAACTATGAGAGGCATTCCAAAAGTCCTTAGAAACAATTAGAAAAACAAATTATTTTTGGTAGATTTTATTTCATTTTTCACCATAATCTACTTTTAGCTCTTTACACTTTTCCCAGTATTTCTCCAAATGTTTTAGAACACTGTACCTTGTGAAATGGCTGTGGCCTTTACTATTTCGCGAACTGATTCGTTGATCACTCAAAATCATATCCTGGATTTTGTCAATAATTTCGGAGGAAGTCACTATTACTGGAGGTCCGGAACGACGTTCATCATTTGTGGGTGTACGGCCATTTTTAAACTCATTTATCCAATTGTAAATGTTGCAAACGCAGAAGCAGATGTGGCATAAACTGCATCCAACTCGGCTTTTTCGGTGTTAAGTCTTTTAAATAGAAGTGTTATATCACCTCACTTGGTTTTTTCCACGTTTCTAAATAAGCACAAGATTGTTGATTCAATCGCCTATGGCAACGAAACCATGTGATGGATATAGCTGAAACTTTAACTGCGATCTACTAAGAGACGGCGGATATTAAATGCAACCTTTTTCGATGATTCGAGTCTAATTTATTTGGGTTTTCTAAGAAGTTATTGAACGCCCGTAGTAATAACACACATTCACACACAAACACGTGCACGGACCTTTTTCTAAAACGCTTTTTTATACAGGGGTCGCTAAAACGTATGTTTTCGTTGAAATCTCAGTATAGAAGTTTTGAGTGGAGTGGAATCCTTCTCTACATAGGTACTATGTACTAAGTAGAAAAAGTAAAAATGGGAGTCAGCTGGGAATGTAATGCCCTGATGGCAACTTACGACGTTAGATCAATGGTTAGAGCACCCAAAGGGAAGCAGAAAGATCAACGGTTCAATTCCAAGATCAAGTAACGGCAGTGAATTTTACTTTGCTTCTTATTGGCAAATATTGTCTCTAATTCCAACACAAATACTATATTGAGAAAATTCCATAAATCTCTGCAGGATGCATTGTAACTTTAGATTATTATGTAAAACTTACTATATTGTCCGCAATTTAATTACCGAGTGTCAACAGTTTAAACATTTCCCTGATGTTAAATATAATTTGAAACCGAACTGAAAGTTACCGGTCGTATAAAGTGTATCACTCAATAAATTAAAGTCATCGTGCGTTGTAGTTCTTTTTCGGTTGAGTATTCCTTTTTAATATACTCCAAAGGAAAACTTTCTCCCTGAAGATGTTCTACATTTTTGAATTAACAGAGATTAAAGTAAAATGAGTGAATCACTTTAAACGCAGCCTCTCTCATGACATCAAAGTAAGAGAAGTTAGCTTGATATACAATCGTAATTTTCCAGAAAGCTTTAACGTCCGTTTTTAGCTTTCATAAACAAACCGATGCAGAAACTGAAAGAGGAAATGACGTCACAGACTTCAACATATTTAGATGGTGAAGGCAGGTCAATTGTACATTTTCATAAGAAATTATTGGATCGTTTGAAATGGAGGAACTGTAAACATTTTTTCCAACTCTCTCTACCACTCGAAACTGATATCTCAAGGGAAATAAAGATTTTGAGCTTCCCTATTCCAAAAAAGATTTTACGGAAGATGATCTATGTGTGTTTATGTCGGTCCAATACAAAACTTGATATTAAAGTTCAGCATTTTGCAAGGATCATCCCCAAGAACATTTCCGCATCCCAAACAACGCTTAACATGGAAACTACTTCGCCAATTTTGAATTTATCAAAAATGTCTCTAATGATTTTGATTAAAAAACATAGGTTGAAGATATTTACATGTCAAATAAGTTGTATATCTTGAATTTTCTTACAAAAGCATCTGAGGTCGTTTTCATTCTGAACGACTTTGTACGACTGTAAACCTAGGACCTAGACAAGATTTTACTACACAAAAACTTATACCTCGTAAAGTACATTGTTTTCTTTTAGATTAACCATTTCTGAAATATTTCTTGTTATTGGTATTTATTTTAAAATACTTATTTCCTAAACTAGGAAGATTTACGTTTTTTTCAGGTCATTCAAAGACATTATATAGCGAAAAGCTCTTTATACATATTATTATCCCTTTGTCTATCGTATCCTACAGTGAAATATGTATGATTGAATTGGACGTTTATCTGGACTGGAAAGAAGTAAATAGAAGGTTAGGTTTTATAAGAATAGTTTGTAGGAGAGTGAGAAGGAAAGGTCATGTGAGTGTAGTTTGTTAATGCAGCAATATATGGTAGATGTCACATCTATGGACCTCCAGCGGCATAGTAAATTGATTGACCGCCTTGGTAGTGTGGGGATAGCGTGCCTGTTCACATTCAAGAGGTCGCGAGTTCAAATCTCCCTTTGGGTGTGTTTAAGCTACATTACAAAAAAATGACTGTAGCAAGGGGAACCAGAATAGTTTTATTTCGGGTGCTATACATTTTTTACTTCTAAACACACCTTTTGTGCGCTTTGGGATGCCAACTGTGCATGGGAAGTGTGACGGCTCTATGAAATAACTACAGTGAGATTTTCTGGAGAAAACATTCGCAGGGAAGGATATTCGAAAAAGGCGGCTTTCAAATGAAAGGTAACAACACTGTAACTATTCAGTTACTAAGAATTTTGTAAGGCAAGCATCGATGCGTATCACCATCTCATCACGCTGTTGGAGCTAAAATAGAGTGGAACAGGGATGTCAAGTTAGACGTTACTTTATTGCTTACACTACAGAGTTGAAATTTCGAATGCTTCTCCACCCACACTGTACAAGATGGTACATATTATGTGCTTAATGCAGCGTCATAGACTGGTTGCCCTTTGTGTTAAGCAAAGAGAGCGAATTTACTCGATGCTCCTGCGAAACGCCTACTGTACATTGCGCAACCAACTGTGCGGAAAGCAAGAACAGACTATTCCGTCAGTGCTATGGCGGTATGTAAGATTTTACGTTTGAAATACGTAATTCACCTTTTTTAGGTTAATACGTCTATTGTAGGTTCATGATTGGTAAAAAAATTGGACTATTATGTCACTTACGTTATTACTTATATTTCAGATATGGATACACAGATATTTTCATAGATTTGGTGGTAATTGGTATTCGTAACATAAATAATTGCAAAACGTAATAATATTTATTATAGTATTAATATAACAAAACAACAAGTTCCTTAACTTAGTTAATCCCATTGTAATCGCATTGTTGCCGAGCGGTTAGAACACACTCCTCTCGCCTAAAGGGCGCGGTTTCGCTGCCAGGCGGATTTTTTCCCTGATTCTCCGTATCGTATTCCACCGGCACTCCGAACTCATTCCATGTATTATCTGTGTTATCGCCTGCGGTGCTGTATGCAGTAAAACACTATAAAAATATAATTGTGTCGAGAATTCATTTGTAACGAAAAACTTTCACATTTACAGCACTGAATATAAACAGATATTGTGGTAATTAACTGGGATCGAACTCAATTTGGCCAAAACTAAACACTTATTCCTCCACTATACTATATCAGAAAGATTACTTTTAGGCATACGTAAACATAGGAGTCGATGGCTTGCATAAACTAGCACACCACGTACTATACAAGGACGAGAGAAATCCTGCTGACACGTGTTTACCCACTCCATGCGCGGCCAAGCTTGCTTGCTTCCAAACAAAATCGAGCAATCGGTGGCCTGGCTTAAGCAATGACTCTTCTTACATCATACAAAATTATATTACATTTTTATCCTAAACCAATTATTATAGTATAAGTTTGTGTTTAACCTTTTATAGTACAGTAGTTGTGTTCCCAGCTCGTGGACCCTGAAAGGAATGCGTACACAACACACACATGAGTATAGATAAGGTGGCACTCACAAATATAAGCGCTGTAGAAGAATAACATGCAGCCTATTTTACTATAGTAGTGCCCGTGCCAATTCCGTGTCCAATTCTGATCACGCTGTTTCATTTTCTCAAGAAGTAGAACAAGAGATGTGTCTGTATGTGTGTCTGTGTGCGCCTGTTGGCGGCATAGCTTAATAACGAAAAGCTCGTTAAATATCAAAGTTGGTACCTATTTAAGTTCAGTATCTTCCAAGATGCGACACAAAGATTTTCAAGAAAAAAAACCCACCCCCCACTACTGTGTACATATGTTATTTCTTGACAATTTTGATTTTCTCAAAATAAGCTTTAACAATTCTCCAAAAAAATTTGTGTTCTCTTTTTCACAATGGGCAGCAATTTCCTGGCTATCAGTACTCGTTTCTCCTGGAGATAAAAATCGTGTATTATTCTTCGTTTAACGGCAGCATCACAGTCATCGACAACAGTCACTATGCTCTGGTCTAGTTTTTCTTCTTTTCCTTGGAGTGCTCAGTACACTAGTTCCTCCTCTTGACCGCAGTTCTTTCTTCTCCTTACCAGTTCTTTTTATCATTTGCATGGAAATGCCAGTATAATACGCAGCCCATTGTGTCGCATGCGGCGCTGGATATAAATAGTGTTTATTCAGAGTTTATCACATTTATCTATTACGCTACTTATAATTTCACGCCCTTCTGAATGTACTACCTTACATGTCTTAACTTCATACATTGTGAAAAGAATAGAAATCTTCTTACAGCATTGAACTACTTCTGCAAGTGGGCTAGATTAGTACACATATCTGCAGGAATGATTACTGCATAACAACTCGCCGGGTAACCAGATATCGCTTTCCTCTGTCCCCACATCACACCTACCTACGACCCCAGAATTAACTATAAAATTAAATACAACCCAACTAAGATATTGCATATCGTAGCAAGTCATAGAACAACAGCTGATCTACACCCTATTTTTTGTATTTATATTTTCCTTTATCCTCTAGTTTCCCCAAAATGCAACAGTTACACTTTGTAATTTTCGCAGGAAACGCACTGAATATACAATGCCGAGCAAAACTTCAGGTACTTGAGGTAATGCCAGTAATGAAAAGCATTATTTCGTTTTGCTGAATGTTTAGTAAAATGTTAAAGGTTGTCCCTTGTTTTTATACAATATATCGTTTACTTTTTTATTTATTTACATAACTAGTTGCTTAGGTACACACATAAATATGTTGTTTTTTGTATCAGATAAAAATTACTGTACCAAAACTTTATGAAAAGCAGAGCAAAATATTCAACCCTTTTCAATGTACTACCGACATGTTTTGCTAGTTTGCAACTATGAAATCTACAGCCCTTTATCATCTAGGATTTATGGGATAAATGTATTCCTTGGCACCAACAATTACTAGACCTCAAGCAGCCAGAAGTGTTAGCATGTATGCCGCTTACAGGATTCAGATTCGTTTATCGACCAGGATAGAATAAATATTTGGCAAAAATATGAATAAAATCGGCATAATTTTAGGTGATAAAGACTTCACAGTTTGGAAAGATTGAAGTTACACCTTTACAGCTAGAAATCACATAGAAAGTGGTAGTATTATTATTAGACTGTTTCTGATTCTACTGCAATAAAGCAGATAGCAATATTCTTCTTTTGTGAGGAGAATTATATTCGGAGCAACTCGCGCGAGTCGCACTGAAAAGATCCATGCTCCCGAAGTTCCCGGTGCTCATTTACATGAGGGGTTGAGTGGAGTTTGCATTCCTCTCATATCTTTCCTATTTGCACTCAGCTCGTCGAACTTCTATTGTCGCCTTCATCGATCAGTGTCTGCTGTGGTGGTCAAAATCATTGCATTTTACTTGATGCTGTAGAATTAACCTTAATAAATTACTCACCACGTATGTACAACCTGATATTGTCTCTTATTCACTTTTCTGACGCTATGACTCTGGCATTTTCATTATTTCCAGCGTAATGAATACACATGTTTGGAGGTGCGAGCGTAAACATTCCCAATACTTTAATAAGAGAATACTTAGCTAAATGTAGTTGTATAAAACCTCTAGAAACAACCGAATACGGACTAAGTTAAGGTCAAGAATTGCTTCCAAAAGAATTTTTTAGAATCCTCCAATAGAAGGTCACTAAATACGAAAAAACTTACCTGATAATAAACTGTGACATAAAGGGATATCAACAATAAATTAACTAGTAACTAAAAAATATCTAATGTGTCCCATCCATATGATAGTCTCTAGCCGTTCCATACACAAACTATTCTTAAAAAGATTATTCTTTTATCTACATCATGCTAATCGAGATAAAGATTAGCAGAATTGGTGTTATTAACTGTTTTTTTTTTTGTAATTAGAAGAGAATTAGGGTGTGCAATACGACAAAGAGATAGTTCAAGTGTTTTAGAAGCTGGTCGTTATGTGAAACAAAAGGCGACACCGCTTAAGAAAAGTATTTTAAAGCGAAACCAACACAAATAATATCTCAGACACGGCTAGTTCTACAAAAGTATATGATATAAATAATGCTTCTTAACGAGATCTACATTTTTTGTGTGGTTCAGTTCTTGTCCATCTCTTTCGGTTTACCAATAATGCAACATTCAGACAGAATTAAGAGCTCTTCAGAGGCTATTCCCAAAATATTTCAAATACACATACTATTTGTGATGTACATATCTTTAATATGCGATTCTTTAATCAAAATCGTTAGAGCCATTTTTGAGAAAATAAACATTATCATAAATTTTTCCATATAAAGGAGAGAGAAGATTTTCTTGAAAATCTTTGTGTCGCATGCTGGGAAATACTAAACTTAAATACCTAGTTTTGTATTTAATGGAATGTTCGATTTTTGAACTATACTGTCCACCACAGAAACACACTCATATACAGTCCTTTTTCTAAAAATGCATTTTTCATACTCAGGGGACCTCAAAACAAATTTCTGGAGAAATATGGATATAGAATTTCTGGTTGAAATACAATACCTTCTCTATCCACTATTTACATTGTTTATACGGGATAGAGAACGTAATATACATTGAGAAAATTTATCTTAAAGATTAAATTATACAAGTAGTGGGCCTACTAATACCATACAGATAATGGTGAACATCAATTTGTTTATACTTTTGTTCTAAAGTTTTGCAGCTCTATGCAAAGAGTAGATTAAGACTCCCCTGCTTCCTCCATAAAACATCTACTTCAGAATTAATATGCTAATTTTATAAATATTAAAACATGATATCCTAAGGATGAACTGTGGTCAAATTTCCACACAAAATCAAATAGTTTTTGTCTCAAAATAGTTCCTTAGGTTAAATAGCTTAGCCGATAATTGAAGCTAAATACTTGTAATCCCAATTTTTCTGACTCTAGTTTTCCATATACTTCTCAATATTAACAATATTCCGAAAGATATGCTTTGTAACCAACCATTATAAAATTTATAGGAGATTCTCGGGAAGAATACATATTAAGAAGCGCTTTATAATTTTTACATCCTATTTAAATTGCTAAAGATACTGTAGTTAATCAGTCAGAATAATTTACGAGAAAATGAATTTCAACGTTAAAAATTAACTTTTTGACCATTCTGTATACCTACTGACAAGAATTCTATATATCGTTTTCTACATTATTATTAAAGTAGTATGCTAGTATCTGGCTTTTCAAACTTGTGATTTCTGTAACCCATGAAACTATTGATTAATTCCCACATGTAATCAACATTATTTTGTTCTCAGTGATATTTGGATGAAATTCAAAGCGCATGTTAGAGTACCTATCAAACAAATATAAAATTGCAATATTTAACAATTCTACGTGTGCGTAACCTAATATATACTGGTATTTTAAATCCCAACTCCCTGAATAATATAAGGTTTAAAAAAATAATGTAATATTCACGTAAATAATAGAATGATAGTGTCGGATTTGCGACAGACATATTTTCTTTTCTTCTTATTTTTGCAATTTTTTTCCTGAGGGGTTTTCTACTTGAGAAATTCTAAACTGTTTTATAACTTACAGTCTATTACGATTAATATACGTACTTCCTAGAGTAAACAGTTAGCTTAGGGCAGTTTCATTTAAAACTTCTAATTCCAACTTTTAGTATGATCTGATGTGCAATCAAAATATAGTATATTCTTCTTAATATTCTTAATAAGCAATTCAAAGAATTCAAACACTATTATTTATTTTATGAAATATTTATTAAACAAAATTACTTAATTCCCTATGTAATAACTTAATTTGTGTACATGACACAAAGGTAAGAACATTTCAGATATGTGGTAAGATTCAACAGTTAATTGATAATAAACCAAGGTGTATCTCTCTTCGAAAGGATAATGCCTCGTATTTTCTATGCACAGAATAAGGAAATGATACGGAAATCCAGAGTTCAGCTTTTACGTATCGTTATGTTGGCAATACTACCTCCGATACCTGACAGGAAAACCCTCTATTTAACAGCCTGACGGAATAATTTAAGCTCTTTGAAACAACAAGCAGAAGTCAGAGGTATTAATAATTTTCAGGAAATGAAGCTAACTCGCGCAGCCTCAAGGAAAACAGGGACATTCTCTTCAAAATGCCTTTACTGTTTAAAACAAATTGATAAATAGCAGCACAGCTCTTATTTAAACAGGTTTTTATTTTGAAAACAAGGTTTAGATTTCTGCCAGAGCGTTACAGATAATTACGTGTTCTTGTTGCGTTGGTTAATTTGAAGTTGTTTTTTTTTTTCTTTCTTTTTACTGCCTGTACTTAGCACATAGTTCATAAAAAAGAAATTGCACCACACCCAAAAACTGATACCGAGTTTTCACTGAAAAGTCATGTTTTAGGCCCTTCTGTATCCAAATAAAGCACTTTTAGAAAAGAAGTTGCGCGCGTGCGTGTGTGTCCGCATTCTGAGAACACGATCCTCAAAAAAACAAAAGTCGGCTAAATACCATACTTTATATTCAAGTTTAAACCCTTTCAAGGAAGCGACAAAAAGATTTTCAGGAACAACCCCCCTCCCCAAACTACACTTTACATGGATAAAATAGAACTTCTGATTTTCTCAAAAATGATTCTAACGATTTTGATTAAAATACCGTGTATTTATATTTACTTGGCAAATAAAATGTGTATTTTCAATTTTGGGAAGAGATATAACACAAATTATATTAACAGTTATGTAATATTCAGCAAAACTCAACCAGAGTCTATTTCCAGAAAATTCAAAATATACATTTTATTTGTGATGTGAATGTATTTGATATACGGTAATTCAATCAAAATCGTTAGAGCCATTTTTGAGATAATCAAAATTGTAGTACAAGGTAGTTGGGGTGGGGAGGGTTTTCTTGGAAATATTCGTTTCGCATCCTTGGAAGAAGCCGAACTTAAATACTAAGTTTGGTATTTAACGGACTTTTCGTTTTTGAGCTATGCTGTCCACAGACAGACACACACACACACACACACACACACACACACACAAAGGGATATTTGCTTAAAATGCTTTTTTCTGACTCAGGGGACCTCAAAACACATTTACGATGAAATCTCGGTACCCACCTTCTCTATCCACAATGTACATTGCACATACGGGCTGGAGAAAGTAACATTATTTGGATATTTAGTAATAAATATTGAACCGGTTCAGATCAAAAGAATAAAAACTTTACATTACAAGCTTGCAGAACATTTTTCAGTATACCACAAAGAACACCAATAAGCCGTACCTCAAATTCCTCTAGAATAAGACCAAGCACCTATCTACTGTTATGCAGCATTTGTACACACACAATTGTACTACACATATCTTTATCTTATCAGTTAAAACCGCAACTGAGGAAGTACTTATTGTAGTGTGTTTGACATTTCACAAACAGATGATTAAACAATGTTCTTATCTTTTAATAGAAAAGCTTTTCAGACAAGTAGATAGAACAATTTGTTCAAAAATTACTAGAATAGTGGAACTCGGGAATCTCATCTATTCAGTCAAAATTTTGTTCAAAGGGAGCCTGTAAACATTTCAGAAATACAGCATGGATGTATAAAACCATTTTTCAGGTAGATTCTAGTGAAGATAGGTGACGAGAATTTTTACGATAAGTCAAAAAATAGCATGAACAATTTTAGAACTGTCCCTGTATTGAAATCTTCAAAATATTTATAAAGATGAACATATAGGAAAAGAGAAGGTGGTTTACTGATCCAAAAATGTATTATTATTAATAATAATATTAATAATAATAATAACAACTTAAAAATAATACGCAATTTGATTATTTTGTCACTTATTGCTATTGTATAAATGTTTGCTATATTATCAATTATCTTTAAGTTATGTAATTCTTGTATACAAAACTTGTGTGCTTATTTCCTTTTACTTTGAAACTGATTTTGTCCTTCGTTTTAATTACCAGTAAAAACAAAGAGAAAAACAGCTTTTACTTCCCTCCAATTACGAACAGCATGAAATACCATGAGTCAGGTACTACATGTTTTTAAAACAATTGAGGCTCTCTTGTCTCAAGGGGACGTTATTTGTAGCCTGGCAAGTTCTGAGAAGGGAAGTTGACGCTGCTAGATTTAATACCTTGAAGGTGAAATTTGGTCGACAATATTAAAGAGTTTAAAAAAAAAAGTGCATACGTCGAAAAATACTTCGAACCTTTAGTCAATTTACTTATCATGGCTTTTGCTCTCAGAAGATCTTAAAGCTCCAATACGTGTCGATTTAAATACACAAGAGCACACCCTAATGGCCTGTAATTACTTCATGCCTTTTATTCGACTTCGATCTCACACTTTTCCGTATTACCAATTTTCATTCGGAGTACTCATAGTGTGTAATAAATCTCGTTCAAATCTTCAACAAAAACAGAATAAACTTAAAAACTGGTATGTTTTATGCTTAACATTTAAAATTGCTCAAAATATGACATAATTAATTCAACCCTTTAGAATCAATTTTTATAAAAAAAATCTGATGAGTACCATTCAAATGACTCAGAAGATACTAAACTTAAATACCAAGTTTGGTATTTAACCGACTTTTCGTTTTTGAGTTATCGTGTTCACGGACACACGGACACACACACACAAACACACACGGACCATTTTCCGAAAATGTTTTTTTTAGATAAAGGGGACCCTAAAACAAATATTTCCGATGAAATCTCGGTATCGAATTTTTGGGTGGAGTGAAATAGCTTCTCTATACACCATGTACATAGTGCGTATAGAGAAAGTAATTATATTAAAAAATTAAATTTTATTCTGAAACAAGTGAAAAAAGTTCTATATGACATTTTTATGTATCAGTTAAATAATGTGGAAGTATTTTTATATTTTCAAAATTAGATTCCTGCAACTTCTGATTCATTAGAAAATTATCATAAATTAAATGTTTTTTTTTCTAAAAAGCTATTAAATATATCTGCATAAATTTAAAAATGTATAATTAACGTAATAAAATGGCATACAACAAAAGTTGAAAACAGACAAAAACTGCAAGAATTAGAAGTTTCACTTCAGGGTAGCTAACCTTAGACTGCTTTTTAAGGGCCACTGGGAGTGATATTTCAAATGTCTGTATTTATTATACCAATTTCTGAAAACATTACTTTGATTGCATTGTTGTTATGTTAGTTGGAATACCAAATTTCATTCAAATTGGATAAATACTTTGCAAGATATAAATTATTTCATAAATTGTATTATATAAACATACTGCACAGTCAAAATGTTCCACGCTCCTTAAAATTGGAGCAAATTGGTTGAAAGTTTCTGAATTGGAGCTTTCAACCGTACAAATAACTTTAAATTTAAGTTTGGTGCTAGAATAATGTTGTCCTTTTTAATATTACAATATATACCTCTGCACTTTCCGGGAAATTTTAATTTAAACAAAAATGGAGCCTTTTGAAAATGTAATAATGTAGTTTTGAGAAAAACACGATCTTTAAATGTTTGTAGAGCCCGAAGCAAGGAGGAAACAATGAACGTTGATTCTCTGTATATGCCCAAAGATTCAGAACACTCTTTGCTATAAAAATATATTTTTTGTCTGATTATAGTAAAATGTTTTCTCCCAGTGTCTTTTAAATGCAAATACACAGTTGCTTTAAGTATAAAAACATTGTGATGATGAAATAAGGATATTTTGGCATCCCTCCCATTTCCCTTAGGGCTAGACATCGGAAGTAAGCAACAAATCAAAGTACCAACGTAAAGGGAGCACGAATAAAGAAGGAAAGCCAACCACTGTAGCGATAAACGAGTATTTTAAAAACCGAGGCCACAATTCACAACACATTACACTAAAAACAGAGGTGTAACAATTTTCGGCGGGATATAATGTTCACTGCAATACGCGACCTTTGTCAAACGCCCACCCTAACAATAACCATCGCCCTCGCTTTCGACATTTTCGCTGGAAAAACAATGGCCTAAACCGCTCACCAATCGTCGGCCAGAAGATACCACCAACACCAAGAGCACCACATCGACATCGCGTGCGCCACTTCCTCGCGATGACACTGCGCGCGTGGCGACCGAGCTACTGACTGCCTCCGCTCACTCCCAGCTTGCACCGAGCCTGACCTAGCTCCTCTCATGCAACCATGAGCCACCGTCCCGCGCAATGCCGCAGTCCTCCACGCCGAGTCACACAATGCTTAATTGTTTACCTTAGTCTAGCGCTCTGTCCCATTCTTCACTTCTTATATCTAAATATCATTTGAAATCGCTGCAGCCATGTTTCTTCCAGACCAAGGTGTTCAAGTCAATCTTTAAGATAATCTCTAGTAATAATTGTTTATTTTTTGTTGTTTGTTTTAGGTAGCTTAATGTCCTTTAACCTCGACGTTGGTCATATCGGACGATGATTGAAATTGGTCAAATGATACTCAGATGATCTCGGGATCCATGGAGCTTAAAGTAAATAATATATAATAGGTATTTATTATACAAGTGGATAATTAGAGAGTTTATTCATGAGTAGAACAGTTCTACGAGTGGATAATATTTTATCCAACCCTGCTCCGTTCTTATATCTAAATATCATTTGAAATCGCTGCAGCCATGTTTCTTCCAGATCAAGGTACTCAGATGAGTAACGTTTTTACTTTTTTCTGATATACACAACCATTATACAAGGTGAAGAAATAATATGGTATCTCCTAATTTCTGTTACAGAAATCTGTTAGCTCTCATCTCTATCTTGGAGTGAAATTGTATAATAAATTACCTTTAAATATAAGACAAATTGTAAATGCAAATTCTTTTAAAATTAGTGTAAAAAAAAAAAAGAATTAAGGAACTCAATTTTTACAACATACAAGAATATTTAAATATAGATGCATTTTAAGGACTTTCTGACGAAACCTATTGCATTGTATGTATGCCAAATGGTGAAATAAATTATCATTATCAACTTTAACACAATCTCCAATAATAAAAATAATAATAATAATAATAATAATAATAATAATAATATATACATATTTATAGCTTAACGTCCTTTAACCTCGACGTTGCTCATATTTGACGATGAATGAAATTGACAAAATAATCTCAAATTATCTTGGGGTCCATGGAGCTTAAAGTTACTCAACATTCGTCTTCTCAGAACAAGGGAAAACCCCGAAAAAACACCTTATCCGGGCAACTCACCCTAATAATAGTTATTTATTATACAAGTGGATAATCAGGGAGTTTATCCATGAGTAGAACAGTTCTACGAGATAATAGATAAGATAAATTAATATATGACAAATATTCAGCTAATGATTTTACAACATATAGTAATAAATTAATTAAGGAATAAGCATTGAATTTCTGCATTCTTATAGTTATAAAATATGGTAGGCTATGTATGAATAATAATTTTGTTTTTATTGCTGCTAGTTTCAAATTGAATAAGTTTACGATGAACGTTGAGAACGTTAATATATCGGTTTCAAATGATATATTAAATGAAGCAAAAGAAGCAGTTAAGGCTTTATTATCGTCGACTTCACCGAAATTATACGAAAAAGAGTTTTAGCTCTTGAAGGATTGGCAGATACGAAGAAATGTTCAGGGTAGTTAATGAAGAAGTGATTATTGCTTATTTTAATCTTCTTTCAAAAATTTGCAAGTCTTCTTCTCTGTGGAGCAAATATTCTATGTTAAAATCAACATTAAAAGTGTTCGAAGACCTAGATATATAAAGACTTTCCAAGGTGTTGGCTTTTCTTAAAGTAAGTAATGTAGTTAAAGAATAAAATGTTGCTGTTAAAAGGTCATAGAAAATTTGTAGTTATCAACCATTTATTTATTTACTTTATCCCACTCGTTACCGGAGCAACGAGTGAATTTTGTTTACTTTATCCCACTCGTTACCGGAGCAACGAGTGAATTTTGTTTACTTTATCCCACTCGTTACCGGAGCAACGAGTGAATTTTGTTTACTTTATCCCACTCGTTACCGCAGCAACGAGTGAATTTTGTTTACTTTATCCCACTCTCACTTTGATTTAAAGTCGAAGTTTTCTTATGTCGTTTCTGCATAGCAACGGTGTCTATTACAAGTATCTCAAGTAACTCAACCAAAAAGGTATATCACACAAGTTGCGTGTTTTAACGAGATCCACATTTGTTTTAAAGACATTGTCTACCTCTTACAGTTTACCAATTATGCAAAAGACAACCAAGCTATTTCCAGAAGCTTCAATTTCTACATTTCATTTGTCCTAAAATGTCTTAAACATATGGTTTTTAATCAAAATTAGTCATTTTAAACATCAAATCAAATCTTGCAGAAAATCTTCTATGTAAAAGGGATTTTGGAGTTGTAGGATTTTATTGAAAATGTTGTCTCGCACCCTTAGAAAATATTGAACTTTTGAGGTACTTAACAATATGAAACATCAACCAAAAACAGCGAAAGTAGTGGCATTTTTTGGTTTCCAGCTAATTAGAACAAAACTTTTCAAATAAAATAATAGAGAAGATTAACACATTTAAATACCGGGGCTGTAATATAACCTATTGGGAAAATTCTGTAATAGTTAACACACTGAATACTTTTAATTATGTTTGTGGAACATTGGGGAGAAAGGTTCGAAAAATTAGCTTTTGAAATTTTATAGTTATGGCATTATCAGCCTATTTTAAAGCAGCGAGAATTGGGACATTACGGAAGGAGGAGAAAGCTTAAAAAGAGATGCTAGATATACGTTTGCTGGGTAAGAAAAGAGGTGAAGCTACTGGAACAGAATTAAAAATACAAAATATGTTGGACATGTTAAAAGATTTTCATAATAGATGAACAGAACATGTATGACGTATAACGGGTTCAGAAATTATAAAAAAAAAAAAAAAAAACTATATATAATTATAATCCACAAGGAAGAAGATCAATAGGAAGGCCTAGGAAAATATGACGGGACCAATTTTAATTCTGTTTGAAGATGGAACGGGACGATTGGCCTGAATAAAGATCATGATGATCATGACTTTCTCTATCAAGTATGTAGTAGATACAGTAATATTGCACTCCATCTATAAATTTGACATCGATATTTCACCGAAAATGCATTTTGAATACTCCTGAATAAAAGACAACAACAGCTTTTAAAAAAGGTTTGTGTCTATTTGAGAAAATTACATAGAGATAATTTACACGAAAAATAACATGAATATCTTGCATTTTCTGATCGTCTGTAGTACCTGGAAGGTCCCTTCGTTGGGTAGAAATGTTGTATAATCTTGTAAAGCGACAGACAAACACGCACAATACAAAAAATGCGGATCGCTCTAAAACATGCAATTTATTCCAAACATCCTTTTTGTGACGCATCCCGTTTCTGGAATATCCGTTATTAATATTGCAAATTTTTCACTACTGTTGTCATTCTTTTGAAGTGCTGTCGACTTTCAGTTGTTTCTCGCTTTTGCATGGAAAGGGGATGTATTTAAGACCAGCATATAACGTCTGGTTCTTAAAAATTTGATTATCCTAATGTTTGTATCTATAACGAAACGTATAGGTAACTCTTTTTCTATAGGTTTATATCTCGATTAAAATGAAGAAACAAAAAATAAGCATTCTACGAATAGTATGGATAGCACTAATAAACGATAGAGGATAGAAAAAGCCATAATATGAAGCTGTTAATATAAAATAGTACTCTCAAGCCATTCAATGCGCAATTTTTAATTCCTAACACATTAGGATTTCATTGTGGTTTAGTATAAACATTTAAATTGGAGAATTAGTTTTGCCATAACGCATATGCAAATGCTCACAGCATTACAGTACCTGATCTGAAGGTGTTGCTTCCACATTTACATAAGTTTAAGTACTAAAATTTAGGACTGCTTTTAAAAACGATGTCATGTCTTTCATTTCAAGAAAAAGTACTAAATCTCACTATTTTCAATGGTTTTAACTGAACTACCTATTATAGCTTTATATAGAAAGTATTCAACTTCTGGTCAAATGCATTTCGACAAGATGAAAATGTTAAGACTTTTGAATATAAAGATTGTTTTTTAAGAAGACTGCTTGGAAACCTAACAGTACTTTTTGCACAATCCATATAGTTTTCCACCAAAGTAAAAGAAAATGTTATTAATCTTTTACACAAACATTTAAAATATATACACGGAAGTGTTTTATGAATGAAAAAAGGAATCGTTAGATTTGTTTGTTGACAATAGAGGAATATATCCCTATTGAAATTTCAAAAATATTGAAGAAAGCATTCATCTTAGTTAACATTTGCAATAATGAAAAATGCTGGAACAAACACCAGCGAAGCGAACTTGTAAACTTTCTATTAGCTTAACGTAATCTGGACAAATTAAATCATCCTGAGGGGTTGTAAATATAAAGGGTGTAGAAAATTCAAATAGATTATAGATCTACGAGTTTAAGATATGTGTTTGCGACACATCGATGATCGACCTTTAGGTTGCTATCGAACTCCACATCATCATTAATACCCAAGCTTAATGACCAAGTTCAGAGCTTAGCCACAAAACCACTTTCTTTACTATTGTAGGACAGAAATTTCTCGTAAGACTAGAAGAGAGGCTGCGACACAAGGATCCCAGAGGAAGGATTTAAAAATAGCACGGCTGAGACGGTTCATATCAACTGAAAATGCAACGTGAGAAAGAACTGCAGAGTTGCTGCAGATTTCATTGTGAAACAAGGAAAGATGCCGTGAAGAGTTCAGAAATTCATCAAGGCATAGTTGTGTTGGGATCCTTTGAATTTTGTCGGCTTTCCGCATGCATCGAGTAACGTCATATAATGTTCACATTGCTCGATTTTACATGGCAAAATAGTATTTAAATGTAACATTAAGCAGTAAAATATAATTTTAAAATCTAGTATTGCTGGTTCACTGCAATGTGCTGGACTTTTAACTTTCGACATTTTTACTCGGGAAAAATATTTTACAAGGAAAAAATTTAATAAAATTCGCTTAAATAATAAACTTGATATCTAAGCTGAGTCTCTCCCAAAGAAACGCCATGAACATTTTCGAGATAGACCAACATCCAAAACTACATTTTACATGTTTCGTTAGTTTTGATTTTCTCAAAAATTGCTCTTAAACGATTTTGATTAAAATACGCATTAAGATATTTGATCGACAGTTAAAATGCATATTATGAATTTTCTGCGAACAGATTGCATAGTTTTCTTTATTCTGAATTTCCTTGGTGTAACTTGTAAACTGCAGATCTCGTTAAAGCAAACAATTTATGTCAAATATTTATAATATAGTGTTTCCAAGTGGTAAGTCGCTATTAAACGTACATAAAATGTATCATAAACGTAATCCTTGTTCCTTGCTTAACATTTGAAGGTAACCTCTGACATTTAGACTTAGAACCACATCCCTAAGGAAAAACCTCCAGGAATGCCTAGTGAATTATATCAAATGTCAAGTTTCGTAGACTTTTGAAACCCCGTTCAGTGACATTTTTTGGAGAGGTCCACTGTGTAGTTAACGCCTGAAATATACGCAAACCAATATTAAACCATGATGCAGGATAGTGAAAACCTTTCAAGTTCCAGGCGGGAATATTCTGGTACTGGCTGGGATATATAAGTGGCTGAAGACTTTTAATTCATCGCCGCAGAACCACTGTTTGCTATACAACTGCGAAAGTGTTCTACGATTGACAGTGATTTATTTCAGCAAATTTTCTTATTTTAATAAAATAATAACAACAGCAATAAAGTCTTATTTAATGCAGTATGTTAGTACTTATGTTATACCCTGAGTTGTTGAGAAATATAACTAAACCACATAAAATCATGATTGTTTCTTCTCTCCACAATCTTTAGTCTTCCGGGGACGGAGGAAGGGTTGGGAAGAATGGATGATGGTTGCAAATGATCCAGGAGTCACAGCGTTAAGCTACTGATCTAAACGAAACCATCTAATGGGTGTTCAAAGCAATCGCGAAACGTAAGAAGCAAAGCATGAATATTTTATACTAAGCTCTGCGAAACTTTCTTATGCAGTTCAGCAAAGTCATGTGATTCCCTTAATGGATATTATAACAGATATTGAGGCTAAAAATTTACTTAAGGGTCTTGCTGTATTTTCTTATGGTTGATTAATGGTTTTGTTTTCTTTAGTGCTATATTAACAACAAATGTAGACGACAAATGTTTTTTTTCTGGCATTTGGCAAAAATGACTAGTGGGAGGTGTGAATTGACACCAGTTAAACTCTTTCGGCACATGAAGTTAGCTGACCCCTTCAAATAGATATCTGAATAAAGTGACTCCTTAATTTCTGAAAGAGTTTTTTTTTCTGTGAGCGACAGGAATAACTGCAGAATCAGCCGTTAATACGATTACAATGCTCTCAGAATTAAAGTATTTAAACATCTCCAGATTATCTACTGTGCATTGGGTATGCAGCGCGTATTAACAGATCTATTATACTATTTATTTTATATTATTAATAGATATGTTCAATAAAGACTGAGCCTGATTCTATTGAAACTTTATTATCAAGAATGCAATCAAAATAACTTTTCTATCCTTCAATGTAGTCTCTAATAAGGGTAATACACCTTCTCATCCACTTACGAAAAACATCCTCAAACTCATTTTGATAAGTGCTTCAAAATCTACTCTAAAGTCTTCAGAGCTGCATTATCGGAGTTAAACGCCATACTGTGCCAGATTGGAGATGCCTTTCTTGCCCAGAAATGTTGTAATAGCTGTCTTTACGTGAGGACGCCTATTGCCATGATGAAGCTTCCAGTTGCCAACCAAATCTCTCCGTTTTTATGCGATGTCATCTTTGATCATTTGGTGCAGAACATTACGATAATAATCTGCAGTTACTGTCTGACCTTTGGAAACCTGATGTGTGTACACAATGCCGCGCTAATAAAAAATTGTATCACTAATGAAGGTCTTGTTTGTAGACTTGTGGACGCGCATTTTGGGGACATATTTACCCTTTTTGATCCCACTCTTTGGGTTCATTTCTGGATCATAGCAGTACACCCATAAAACATCGGCAGGTGTAATATTTTTCCATCAGTCATCCCCTTCTTCTTGGCAACACTGCTCAAATCTGTCTACTTCTAAACGAGAGTTAGCACTTTGGGAATCCATCGAGCACATTCCTTGAAATGTTCAAATGACCCTTAAAACTGTGTGAATGATTCCCATTATTATATTGCAAGTTCCCTAAGAGTTACACCGGAATCCGTGCGTAAGATGAAACATGCGTCAAAAGAAGCATTCTCACAAAGATATTCAAACCTTTCTGTAGCATTCTTGTTTAAAAATACACAAAACTTTATTATACAGCGTTGTTCTCTCGTTTCCAACATTTTACAATTTAGAGACGCCTTCACTCCTTACCAACTTTAAAGTACTACTGTTTAAGAATGGTGGGGCTCAGAAAATGTAGCTATCAGTAACAATTAAGGGTACCTACTAGTATAAATATTTGGCTATAGATGGCACATTGATCACGACTGTCTTTATTGAATAGCCCTGGTATTTACTGTATGCAGTTTTATGATCTAAGGGTTAATACAATTGGGTATAATTGTATAATCAGTATTTTTCTGCTGTATTCTTAGTGATTTTCTTATTTTTGGCATTATGTTCGGTTATCTTTCGCTTTTTTCAAAAATAGCATTGAGTCCATTTGCATTACACCGGCAGGCACGGTCGCATGTATTGGATCCTGCGCATGCTAAATAACAATCTCTGCGTATTTTAGTATAAAGTTTCAATACACAGAACTTTAAGAAATGGCACTCGAAGTGATACACGACTCATATTTATTCTTCAAGGTAACAGCTCTATCAATGTTGATGTACGGTTCCGAAAATCGGGCATTAAATAGATTAAATAAATTATATAGACAGAAGGAAAATTGAAACAAATGAAATGAAATTTTGAAGAAGGTTGTTAGTCTTACGCTGCCTGATCAAATAAATCAGAAATAAATTAAATATATTTAGAGGTGTTGGCCATCCTAGAACAAAATGGATGAATTCTGAGTCGGAAAAGTCCTTAAGGCATACAATGCTCAAGGTGGTGATGACGGAACTTCAAGTAAAGATGAAATCTGTTGGTAAAATGTTGATTCGGAATTCTCTATCAAAAGTCATCTCAAGCTTGTCATGCTTATTACAGAAATGGGTTGTTTTATTAGCAAAAAGGAAGTGATACTAGCATTACCACATATAAGAAAATTACTACAGAAAAATAAAACTAGTTAAAAAGCAATGGGAGGTACTCACTGCAACGTGGATAACAACAGACCTATTTTAACCACTGGTCTATTACCGCTTGAGTGTTTAGCCTTCGTCAAGCCATTTTTGAATCCCATTTTGGCCTCAACAATATTCGTTTGGCATTAGCTCGGTATTTTAACCTGGTAAGTCATGTCGGACGATGAATGAAATAGATGAAATGATATTCAACAGAGCCCGGTATACAGGAGCTTAAAGTTGAGCAACATACATTCATCTTCTCAGGAATGCTTTGTACATATTAACTGTTGCAATAGTATAGATATTTGCAAGCCATAAAAACATTTAATTAAAGGGTCACGTTCATGCATTTGAGCAGAAACTCCTACAATATACAACTATATCCTGTGAGATAAACAGCAAACTCAGCCAACAATCGGAAATTACGAGATACCCATGTGGCAGATTCCGAGCTTGGTATGTAGCTGACTAGCCAATATTCCTTTGTGACGGCAAATACATTCCATTGAGTTGAAATTAGATATGCTGAAACGTATACCTTTAAAGAAAACTCAACCCAAAAATAAAACTAGGGCTTAAATGTGTGTTACAGGGCTGCTCACAATGCCTCTATTAATGCGCCTGAGTCCTAAGGAATTTTGTGCAAATGCTTCAAACTTCATTTATAAATTTTATTGCAACACATACCATTTATATCTTCTTCACTATGGGGGACGCTAAAAGTTAGGCATAAAAGACATAGCTTATGATGGTTTAAATGCATGGGTGGACTTTATTAAGAGATTAGAAACCCCGGAAGAAACGATCATTTGTATAACATTAAGGGTAGAAGTAAGAAAATTTTCTTTTCTTAATAGAACAATTGAAGAATGGAATGAACTGCCTTAGGCAGCCTTTCAGCCCTCTGAGCTTAAGAAATTTAGGAATAATTTTAAGATAAATTTTAGGTAACTGATTAAAGAAGGTATTAATGATCTCAAGCACCGTTCTGTAACTATTAATGTATTATTCATAGTAACTGTAATAGACATAAGTATTGCTATGCTAACTAGTATTTTTCTTTTCATTTATATAGCCCCCTTTAACATCTAAGGTCATATAGGGGGCTTCGAATTAGAAACAACTCGTTGTCTGTAGGTTTAAATCATTTTAATTCCTCAAACACGCACACATTCACTCTCACACACATACTTCCAGACTCTGTGGGGGATAGGGAATCGAACCCGGGACCTCCGGGTGAGAAGTCAGCTCGCTGATCATTCGACCACGGAGGCAGTCGCTAACTAGTATTCTATATTGACTAATAACAAGTTAGGTAATTTTTGGAAATATATCCCTATATATGCTGGTTATATGCTTGTGTAAGTTCATTGATATCCATATAGGTAATTCTTTGTTTCTTATTTGATCCAATATTGCACAATCTTTTAATATTATTAGGAAAAAAAAGTAATCTCCGCACTCTGAATGTTTAGTAAATCTACTATCTATGTTTTCCATGATTCATAGGTTAAAAATCTAATGTATTCCAGCTATATGACGTTCTCTCGCTATTTCTGCAGCAGATTATTCATATAACAACTTATCCTTCTCACTACTTCGTGCTAACCAACATAAACAGAAAATAGCAGAAATGGTCCTTACTCAAGTAGAAGAAAATAAGGGAATGCACTAGGTTAATACGATAGTCAAATCTTTAAAAAGCTGTCGCTCTGTGATTGAAATTAGTTTCTTCGGGTCCAGGAGTTCACAAATTTCCGAATGAGAAACGCTTAAGTATTTCAAAACTGAAACTAATAATAATGGGTATATCGGAAATGGTCAACTCCAGAAAAACAAAACGTATATGACATAAATTGATGTTTTAATTACATCCACATTTTTTGTGTAAGTTTTCGTCTATCTCTTACGGTGTGCTAGTAATGCAAAAGTCATCCAGAATGAAGAGGTCTTCACAGGCTATTTCCAAAAATTCGAAAATTTCATTTGCAATGTAAATATCCTTAAGATACAATATTTTAATCGAAATCATTAGGGCAATTTTTAAGAAAATCAAAATTTTCAAAAAAAGTTCCATGTAAAGGGTAGTTTGGTGTGGGGGGATTTTCTTCAAAATCTTCGTGTCGCATCCTTGGAAGATACTAAACCTAAATACTAAGCTTGGTATTTACCGACTTTTCGATTCTGAGTTATCGAGTTTAGAGACAGACAAACAGACACACACATAAAAGAAGAACCTTTATCTAAAATGCTTTTTTTTATACAAGGGACCCTAAAACGAGTATTTCTGGTAAAATCTCGGTATCAAATTTTTGGGTGGAGTAATACTTTCTCTACCTATTATGCACTAAATATAGTATGTATAGAGAGGGTAAAAGTGTTTTTTTTTTTGGATACTTTAATTCCGGTGAAATTTGGATGCCGAATTTTGGGTGGAATACAATATCTTCTGTACCAACTGCGTTTGTACATACGTGTTAGAAAAAGATAAAAATGATATATTACTGGACAGAATTTTGATTTGATCGAATACCTTGAGATATATATATTTTTTATATTGTGCCACAAATTATTTGAAGACTATTAGATTTATTTTTATAGCATTTTATTTTTCCTAACATACATTACAGCAAAATTTTAAAATAAATGTTAGTTCAATTACATTATCATTCATGGTAATCTTATGACATTCAGGGTACTTTCCTTAGAAGGCCGTGATTTTAATTTTCTTATGTGATTTTTGAAGTTAACTAAAGGTATGTGTCACATACTTGGTTTAATGGATACATTGCTTGTTGCAGACTTGTTATTTGTACAGTGTCTTGACATCTCCAAACATTGCCATATACTCGGAGTATTCTTTCTTTCTTTCCCTCTCTCTCTCTCTCTCTCTCTCTCTCTCTAATAAAATACGTCGTGTAATGATTACCATACTAACTTCGTATACCCAAGGTCGCGGGTTCAAACCTTGCGGAGAATGATGGATTTTTTTCGGGTTTAAAAATCCTTAGCATGGCTCCCTTCCGAAGGGAAATAAAGCCTTTCGTCCCGTGTCGTAGATTTACGGCACGTAAAAGAACCTCAAGTATGATAGAGAGGCCTCCGAGCAAAATTAAGCGGTCTTACACGCCCAATTTAGAATGGGACGCTGAGAACCACAGTAGTTCAAGAGCGTCCATAAATAACACTCCATTTACATTTCTAATAAAATATTTATAGTAAATAGCTCTATCTACACCTCTATTTCGTTACCAGTAATAATTATATATAATTTTCGTGTTTCTACATACACTGTTACTACCTTTATTGTATGTACGATATATCCTTTTGTTTCAATGCATTCCCATTAATTTTATATCGGATTTGTTGTTTAAATAATCCCAAAGAATTTGTATCATAAACATCGCAAAATATATTTCAGCGAGGAAACAAAAAACTGTGTGTAGCTCTTTAAAACTCAGTTCAAAAGATACTCTTTCCCTTTGAAGTTGTGCATTTTTTCTTTAATTTTAACTCTTATGTTACGATACAACTTGGCAACCATCAAGTACAATATTCTTTGCCACTGCTATGTTCGGTAACATCTGAATGTACAACTGATAAGGAGGTAATGCTAGAGACGCAGATTTATCTGATAGTTTGTGGCCATAGAATACCCACCTTGAATGCTTGCGACTTTTTTCTGTCGTATTACACAGAAGTTTATACTTACGATAGCCCCGACAGTATAGGTACTAACATTTAGTTCATGATGCTACAATTTTTGCAGGTAAATGGAGAAATTTCACATGAAAGTGAGATAAGCTACTAACGGCACAATACTCTTATGAATCGTTGAAGGTACACCAGTCTTAACATTGGGGTTTGTCAATAACCTTTGTATAACCGATTAATAGCGCTTAAGTGTATGAATATGCAGACTTCATGATTAGCTGAAATGTTAAGTGATCTTAAGTTTTTTTTTTCATAAAATATTTTACAAGTTTACTGCAGTATTTCAATATGAATAACTTTTTACAAGCATAATTAAACAACATTTCAAATATAAACTATCTCCGTCTTCGTTATTTTTCGTATAACTTTGTCTCTTCTCCAAAAGGTAACTTACAATGTTTAGTTTAAGCGTCTCTAATAAAATAACTCCTAGAAATATGCTTGGGAACATCGTAATTTCTACAAGGAAGTTGGTTATTGACTAGAGAGGTATTATATCAGTAGCATTGTTAGTTCCCTTCATTAGCCCCGCTCCTAGATACTTAACTATCAGAGATAATTACACAAGACTTTTTTTATTTTCCGGGGACATCTGAAGAGCGTAGTCATACCAGGATGAGGTTATTAGATACCATCGATATCTGCGCAGGTATATGTGTATGAAAGGTATTATTTGTGGAATAAAGAATTATTAATTTATCAATAATTTTAATATGACATATTGCTATTTTTAAATAACTTCTTTTCATCAGAAGTAATCGATACTTTACTATAATATGGTTTAAGAGACCATTACTTGCTTTTCAGTCATCTGCTGTTTATTCTGCAGATAAATTAGAAATTCAGTTGATGAAATCATTAGCAAAAATAGATTCAATTACGATAGGTATAGATCTGTGGTGCAAGAGTTGCTAAGTAGACTAAAGTTAAATCAAGAATAAGAAAAATATATGTACCATTCACATGGCTTTCTCTAGCTGTCCAGCAAGACATCACTTTTCTTACAAAATATCATTCTTTCACCTGCATCATGATACACATTAGCAGAATTGTCTTATTGTTTGCTTCTTTGCAAGAGGAAGGGAAATAAAGGAACTTAAAGCAACAGTGAAATGTTCTATTCCCAGAACATTCAAAATATACATTACGTTTGTCAAGAAAATATCTTAAACATGTGGAATTTTAATCAAAATTAGAGACATATTGAGAAAGTCAGTTTTTTCGAAAAATGTTTTATGTAAGAGGTTGGAAGATACTGAACATAAGTTTGAACCAAGTTTGGTATTTAACCGACTTTTTATTTTTGAGATATGCTGTCCGCAGACCCACACATGCGCGTGCGTTTCTAAAATTGCTTCTTTTGGGTCTCAAAATATGTGTTTCCGGTGAAATCTCGGTATCGAATTTTTGGATGCAATACAATACCTTTTCTATCCACCATGTACATTGTATATACGTACTTGAGAAAGCAAAAAGTGTTTGACGAGATATGATATCTAATACTTTCTGCACTTTTGAACATCTGTAATAAATTAGGAGGTCGTCTTTATCATGTTAGTTTAAAGTTAGTCCTACCAAGATACTGCTTTTATGGAAGAGAGGTAGGCGGCTTTTCCACTCAGAGATCCAGCCAGCATTTCTGGCTATGAAGGTGATTTTTTTCTTAAAATAAACATTATTCCCTACTCTCCGCAGAGTGTGGGAGTTAGAAAGTATAATTCATAGCAAAGGTATAGAAAATTAAGACATCTATAGTGTTTTATGTGTTACATTCACATTGCATTCTATACTCACTCTTCTACAAATGCTTGTTCTTCAATCTATTTCATGTTAAGCGACATAAACATTTCCATAAATGTTGTTATTGCACATGTACATTTCCTTATAGGTACAACGGCACAAAGGGAACAAATATGCGACGATAAACTCTTAAAAAAGGGAGTCGTTATGTATTGACTTTGAAATCGCGCTCACTTTGCATAGTTAAGAAAGTGGCGCAGAGAGAAATAGGCAGGATTATTTTCCATTTGTCAAAAGCGTAAGTACTTCAAACTCAAATAAATAACAAACAATAAATAAAAAATTAAGTCCACAAAAATTATCAACTCCACATAATGTGTGTGCTTTTATAAAGAGGATAGAAGAGGCTATTGTCATTAAAATTTAAATTTTAATGAGAATACCCCAAGCATGCATTTTAATCAAAATCGTTATAGCTATTTTTGAGAAAATAAGACATTTCGAAAATTGTTCCGTGTAAAGGGTGGTTTGGGCTGGGAGAACTTTTTCTTGAAACTATTCGTATCTATTCTTGGAAGATGTGCTTAAATACTGCTTATGCTGTTCATTTACACAGACATGAATATGGACCTTTTTCTAGAAATTCTATTTTGATGTGCAGGGAGCTCAAAACATGTATTTCTGGGGAAAGTTCGACATCAAATTTTGTTTGGAATGCAATATTCCCCCTACTTACTACACTAGAAGGTAGAACTCTGCAAATCGTTCGAGTTAAACCACCACAGTTATTTCTCAACTCAAAGTTGCTAATGCTATTATGGAAGAACTGAAAGCCTTGCAAAATAATACATCATTCATATTTGAATCCTCCATAGCTTGGATTATAAATTTTCTCCTGTGTATAACACTTTCACGCCACCCGATTCAAAATATCTTTCTCTATTATATGCTTTAACTAATGACGCCAAATGTTTATATTTTTTCATGCTTCATATTTTAATCTTCCACTTCGCGAAATTTACACTTTCTACGCGAAAAGGTTTGTACAAATGGGATGAAAAACACTCCGAATGTAATTATCAAGACAAAGCGAATGCAATTACAGTATTGAATGAAAACGTAAAGCTACAGCTCTCGAAAGCAGGCATTGCACGTGCATGCTTGCGGGCCACACTGTTCCTTGTGCTTAAACCGTGACTCCTGGAAGGGAGGGATAAGGAGAGAGATCTGAAGGATGATAAGATCTGGATGATGACGGGCGCAAGAAGGATGGGGTCCCTAACGTTTCCAGTTCAAACACAACCGAAATTGCCAGAGCCAGGGAAGAAACCTCCAAAAGCGCACATCCATCACCCAACCGCAACAGGCCAAACAGTGTCGCTTGATCCTAAACCCTGAAACAGATGACTGACAGAAATGATGGGTTCAGAAAATGAACAGGAAAGTTGTGATAAGAGAGGAACCAGCACAGAATTCGCCTGCTTACACGTGGAAACCGTGAAAAATCCACGGGTTAGAATAGGCGATCGTCAGAGTTCGAACCAAAACCTCTCGAATACGAGCCCTCATTTTACTGTGGTACCATTTCTCTCGGTACTGTGGTATGAAACTCTTTAATGCAGTTCAAACAACTCAGATTCGTTTTGTTATCAAAAACGCTTATATTTAAACTCTGTAACATTTTAAATAAGAGCTAATTTACCCAAATTCGAATTTGTTCAAGGGGATGTGGAGCTGCATGACATTTCAAGGATCGGCTTTATAGCTCAACAAACACATAGGTGGTGTTGAATACCGAACAAAAAGAAACAGAAGAGAATGGGAATAAAAGTAAAAGCATGTAGGGGTTTAGAGTGCCATATACTTGCCCCAGCTCCGTTTTCTTAACAGCCAGCACATTCACACAAAAGCTCTGCTTGGGCAATGCGAATACCTTAACGATGTCGTTAAACTCGGCAAATATAACAGAAGGAAATAATAATAGGGATAACACATGTGTGAACAGCGATGAAAAACATGGATAAATTGAAAGGACTGTCCAAAAATGCCCGCCATTTTTTTGCACATTTTCATCCTTTTCCTTCAAAGTGGCAATTCGACTACAATATCTTTTGTAGCGGAAAACTTGTGTATGAGGTCAAACATTCTCGTAATGAATAAATATTCCTAACACCGAACAAATGATTTGGTAATTTTAAAGTTTACTACAGCTGCGAAAATTAAAAATATAAGTTAAAATAGCATAATATGAATTCTAAAATTTTAGAAAACATGTCGTTTGTTACATTTGGCACATTTAAAGAAACAATTAATTTAAAATTTACTACAGCTGCGAAAATTAAAAAATATAAGTTAAAATAGCATAATATGAATTCTAAACTTTTAGAAAACTTGTAGTTTTTTTTTACATTTGGCACATTTAAAGAAACAATTATTCCATGGCAAGCTTATTAATAGGCATGATCAGAACATCTAATGGGAAACGTTTTTCTCAAAAAATGTTTTTCATTATTTTTGCGTGCTGCTTCACAGGATAGAACTCTTTACCAAAAACATATTAAAGAAAATAACCATATGACTTTTAAACTAATGATCACTTTTGAGAAATACAATTCTAATCATAAAAACAAGTATTTTGGAAAGTACAAATACAACTTATTCTTCAATCATTACGGGTTATTACAAAAAATCGAATATTAAAATAGATATCTTAGAATCTCATGTATTGCCAAACCAGCAAGTTTATGTGCACAATTAAAACAACGTACCAAATTGAGCATTTTTGTTAGAACAATGAATTTATAGAATAAAATTAATGTTTAAATAGCCATACAGACTTGAACTGTGGAACATGCCAAATATATAACTTGTGCGTTAGTATGAATCTGAATAAGATATCTACATTGTGGATTTTCAAGGACGCATTACGTTAATCAACAGACTGTTTTCCATAATTGAGTGTTCCAAGCTGCTAATGTAATAATGAAACTGCGCGGAAAGTTTTCACTGGGATTAATTTAACCATTATGTTGAATAAGAATTCAAGTTTAAATAAAGCATGTACTCTATTCGCCTACTTTATGCTAATCGAGATAAACATTAACAGAGATGCTCTTATAACTTGGTTCCTTATAAGTAGAAAGAAAATAAGGAAATACACTATTCTAAAGCGATAGACATTTTAAAAGCTGTTGCTTTGTCACTGAAATTCGGTTCTCTTTGCATGCCAAGCATTAAAAAATAAAAAGAATAACAAACTTTTGTTTGAGGAAAGTCTAAGCATTTTAAGATCGCATTTATGTTTTAACATCTATATTTTATATTTTTTGTATACTAAGTTTTTACCTATCTCTTACAGTTTACCAGCCATGTAAACGTCATCAAGAACGATAAAGTCTTCAGAGGCTATTCTTAAAAAAAATACTCAATTAATTAAGAAATTTATAATATTTGATGAAGGATCGAAATCTGAAAATAAATTACATTAATTTTATTTGTCATGTAAATAACCTTATATACGGTATTTTAATCAAAATCGTTGGAGTCATATACATTTCCATATAAAAGGTAGTTTAGGGTGGAGGGATTTCTTAAGAGTCTTCCTGTCGTATTCCTGGAAGATGCTGAACTTAAATGCCATGTTTGGTATTTAACGGACTGTATAATTTTTAGTTATGCTATCCATACATGCACCCGCACAAAAAGGGACCATTTTTACTTTCTCTATACGCACTCCATCCAAAAATGTGATACCAAGATTTCACCGGAAATTCAGAAAAAGGTCCATGTGTGCGTGTCCGTGAATCTGTGAACACGATATCTCAAAAACGAAAGTCGGTAAAATACCAAATTTGGTATTTAAGTTTAGTATCTTACAGGGATGCGACACGAAGATTTTGAGAAAAATCCCCTCATCCCAAACTACCCTTTACGTGGAACATTTTTGGAAAATTTTTATTTTTTCAATAATGGCTCTAACGATTTTGATTCAAATATCGTATATTAAAGATATTACCTGACAAATAAAATATATATCTTGAATTTTCTGGGAATAGCCTCTGAAGACAACTTTATTCTGGATAAATTTTGCCTAGCTGCTAAGAGATGGACAAAAACTTACCACACAAAAAATATAGAGCACGTTAAAACACATAAATTATGTTATATACATTTTTTTCGTGGTTTTGATCGTTTTTGAGATATACTTTGCTTTTGGTTTCAGCTTTTATAAACTTATACTTTTCTCATACAGGAATTTGTCAACTTCTATCCATACAAATAAAGGAACTTTAGTGATATAGCAACAAGGTTTTGACTATCACTTTAACCTATGGTAGTAGCTTATTTCGCTTCTACTTAAAAGAAAGCAAGTACATGGAAGCATAAACTTTTTAACAATAGTTTGTAGCAGAGATGTAGAGAAAGTCATGTGAATGGAACACATAAGATTTTTTTCTAAAACTGCTTTGTTTTCTTCAGGGGGTCCTTAAAACATTTATTTGAGTAAGAAGTCGCGGCATCGAATTTTTTTCTGGCACACAATACATTCTTTATCTACTGTGTACGTACACAGAACTTCGAAGAGACAGTTAAAAGCGTCAGGCGGAGATATTATTGAAGAAACAGTATAATGCAATGAAAAGAAAATCTCATACAGTAGGTTGCGAGAGTTAGGTTGCGTATTTTGTCACTTCAGGTTTCTAATTCTCTAAGCGAATCGACTCTCATTCCGTATGCGTCGACAGGTTCGCGTAGTCTTTAATAAAGTCTGCAACGTGCAACACGGTTGGTTGGCTGAGACGCGGAAGGTAATGCCTCCGGCTGTTCTGCACAAGAAGCTCTATTTGCATAACCAAATAAACGTGAAATCTGATTTACAGCGCTCGAATGATTTCGCAGTTTCTGCTGTTATTTTGCTGCAATTAACAGAAGTAAACAGTTTCCTGCTTTGTCGAATAAAACGACAGTTTTCAAGCTGCACATAATTGCAAGAGCAAAAAAAATTTCTATAAAAATCGTGCACACACGACTTACCAGATTTCGTTGGCATGTTAAATAATATAAACAAGTACCTCATTTGTCTACCATTTCTTATTAATTTAATAAGCAACTAATTGCACAAATGTGTAGGTATACAGAAAGCTGAGCCGAAAGTAAACTGTATCAAACAATTCAACAGCTCGTGTAAACAAACGAGCAATTCAAATTCAAAGTGTTGTCTCTGGAAAGTTGTAAAATGCGCCACAGTCGTGCATAAGGAGGTTAAAAATATGTAACAATTCTCCCAGCTTTTCATTTATTTTGATTGTTGATAAAGAATTGGATCTCCTGCTGTTGCTGGTTAAGCAAGGTCTGATGTGTTCCATTAACATAACTTTCTCTAGCAGTTCGAAATACAAACTATTCTTACAAAAGATTATTCTTTTGTGAACATCATGCTCATCAAGATAAATATTAGCATAATTGGTCTTATTACTTACTTCCTTTTAAGTAGAAGGGAAATAAGGGAATACATTAGCATAAAGCGATGGTCAAATCCTTTAAAAACTCGTCTCCATGTGAAACAATTGAGGTTAGGTTTGCTTTGTATGGATCCATTTGAGAAAAGTATAAGTATTTTAAAGCTGAAACCAGTTACAAGTAATATCTCAGAAACGTTAAGTTACACACACATACGCGCGCGCGCCCTTTGAGTTTCCCACTTTTATAAATGAATGCACGCTAAAATGAGATCTAGCGATATGCCATTTACTAAACCTTATATTTTAAACAAACTATCTTGTTACTTTTGAGAAAACGCAAAACAATAGTACAAAGTCTTTGTCAGAACATAATATTTTTGGGGTTTTAAAATTCCTTTTATCTGTTAAAAAGATATGGGACATTCAAAAGACAATCCGAGACGTCATTTTATCTGTAACTGCCTTTTACGATACTTTCTCCTGCTGTTTTGTTGCTTTCTGACCAAAACATCCGTGCTCGAAGAAGGAACTGAATATACAGTCCTTTGTGCTAAGAAATGCCAAGGATAAAAGAAACACGGATATGGGGATTGGCATCATAATTTTTCGCCATGCACCCTCCGAATATGTCTATATCGAATATTATCTATACATTTTACATAAATTCATCACTTCGGTTTTGAGGCAGCTGCTTGATACTGACATTTCAAGATGTAGTATGATTATTCCCATACTTAAAATACTTTTTAAAAAATCTGAATTTTTCTAGAAATTAATGTATGAATTGAAGGCGTTTCGAAACGCATGTTTTCACCATATATGAATAATAAATGTTTGACGGATTGTGATGTCTACTTTACTAAAATAAAAATTACGCAGCTGAAGTAGAGATACGTGTTTTAATCAGAGGCATTTTTACAACCTATTCATGATTGTTTTGTTGGATTCTTTGTCACGTATATAGAGGATGCATAAAACATCCAATTCCCATAGGAAACGCCGACGGCGCGGCATTTAACGAATGAATGATTGGTCATTTTCAACATCGATGGTTTATGGGCACACAATATGTAGGATTCATTTGCGTCTCCAACCGAAGGCAACCTGATATGCAAGGCAATTCGATAAAATCGGAATTTTCCGAGAGCAAATTTCGTTGGCAATGTTACTTTCAAAAGCAGTTCTATTTTCTGGAAGCCTTCAAGAGATAGAAAACTGACGCATGAGGAAATTAAGAATTATGCTTGTGCTCTTGAGGCACCTAACTGCGCAATTTTCAGGTGACAGAAATATTATAAATAATTTTAAAAAAAAAAAAAAAGTTCAAATAGCTTGATTCCAGTGATGGAAAACAAAAGTCATCCAAGGAATGGACACACTTGCTATCAAGAGAATAATGGAATTGATATAAATAAGCCAAGAATGGAACAGTGACCAAGTGAGATGGCTCAGGCGGTAACGTTTGTAGCCTACATTCGGGAGGTTCCGGAATTGTCCCCCTCCCCGGGGCCCACCTAATGAACCGAAAGTTTTTTCGCGGTTTGCCTCAGTTGCGAATGTTGGGTTGGATAACTTGATCCGCGAATGTTCCTATAATCCCTTTTATTAATGTCTTTAATTTCCTTTTCCACCGACATACCAAGCACTGGACTGATCACCCTTCCTGGATGCTATGACTCAGAAATTGCTTGCTCTCAACAGGTTTCTGTCCACTGCTTGTAAGTTCTTGAGGGTAAAGTCCTAAAAAGAGAATGGTAATCTCAGAAAGAAGAAGGGAATGAATGGATAATTGTATTGCACAATTAGTTATTTTCTTATGAACTAAGATGCTCTTTCCTGGCTGTTATTGCTTGACAGTGGATAAGTAGTAATAATGACATTGGATAACATTTTGTTTACAGGTAAAGAACAATCCATGGAAAACAGAACAACTTTGTATATCTACACTGTAAACCTAACCTAAAAGGCGAAGAGATTGACATACGAATGAATATCTTTGCAAATGGCTGATTTAACAAAGGCGCTGGTAATACTTGGTGAACAAAAAATTAGACAAATAATGACAAATTTTCTGAGAACGCGTGAAAAATGTTATTGAACTGTTTGTTATATTTACCTAAACTATTGCAGGTTATTACCTTACGTTGCCTATCCCATAGATAAGTTTCTTATATACATTACCATTACAGTGTCATTATAATAAATAATTGTTCTAAGTCATTCAGTCTGTTTTTGTTTCTAATCACAACATAGCTATAGCTTGTTTACATTTTTACCTCAGAGCCTCTGTAACTCAAAGGTCACTATATAAGACTTACTTTAATATTTTTGATTAATAGCATGTTAACTAACTTCACAAAAATAGATTTTCTTAAAAATGGAAAATAATGGATAAAGGTGCCAAAAACATAAATGAAAACAAAATTTATCAGAATGAGCAGTAATATATACAATATGATTTTTAACTTATTTAAGTAATACTCGCTTTTCATTACCATCAATAATTAAAATGTGAGTTTAAATTTTAATTCCAAATAATCGTGTACAGTTCTCAGAGGTTTTTAAAAAGTAAACTATTATTTTAGGAAAAATGTAAAAGTAAATTTCACTTAAGTATTACTTAATTTAAAGCACCGTAAGAATCCCATAGAGTAAAACTTCTTTCGATATTATAGGTTTTAAAAAACAAAAGATATTAAACCGACATACTAAACGAAATGTTCATGGATACAGTGTGGTGTCAGAGTTCCAAATCAGATTGTTTTGAAAAATGTTCACCATTGGATTACATTATTTTTCATAAACCGAAGTCCCATCACACAATTTGAGAGTCAATTCCACTAAGGTTTGTTTGTGGATAACTCTCTCCATCCTTACAAATTATCGTTAAGAGCTCTCCGAAACGCAAACTTTAGGGAGTAACTTCTAATCACAGAATTCAGCTGAATCTTCTCAAACTAATCAAGAAGCTTGGACGCGTGATATAGTAGTAGCAGATCTGTGGTCTAAGGGTGTCGTTTAATGAGGAAAGGTAGAGGATTGAGAATAATGATGACGTATTACAGCACTTCCAAAGTTTTGATAGAAGCTATGGGTCAAGACTTCAGCTGACACTGGGAGACGTAACTTGCCGTGATGGATTGATGATCGATTTGGTACAAACCGAACTTTGGGCAGAACTGTTCTTCGCCTTTTGCAGTCATCGATCACTGTGTACGACAGCGGAAAACCCATGGGAGCAGCAAGCTTTAAATAATAATGATCGCCCTATCACGGGAGAGGTCGTCCTTCTGCTCTGTGTTTTATGGCACAAACACGTTCGTTACCGTGGTTGCCTTATCGGATTCAGGTCACCAACGCTCGATTGTCAAGCATGAAAAATAACAGGTGATTCTCCTGGCTAACAGGAACATATGTTCCTGAAGCCACGATATCATTTGGATAGCTGCAACGGAACAAATAGTTATCTATATACTCTTTTCACATGGACCCAAACATGCGTACGTTTCAAACAAATATTGTGAAAAGTGCATTACTGGATCACTGTTCTCAGCAACAGAAACAACCCCTGGTGTGTTACATTCTCATGAGCTTCTCTATCCTTTATCGCTTATTTACATACAATTTTATCTCACTATACTTAAGAACGTTTAATTTTCATTAACATGTCTTAAGGGACAATGGGAATGAATGCTTGACCATGTATTTTTTGTAGTAAATAGTTGTCGGAACACTTGGGCAGCCATAGGCACAATTACAATCCGCTCTTGCTCGGGCTTCTACAGTTATTTAAATATGCATCCTAACTTATATAACACATTTTTCTCAAAACTACATATTCAGACTTTCAAATGTTCCACGCGTCAGCATTTGTTTAAACTCTATTACAATTTTCCAGAATGTGCAGAAATATTCATTGTGATATTCTAAGGGACAAAATACATGTTAATACCAATAATATGTTTAAAATATGTTTTCAATGAAGATAAGGTAGCCATAAAAATTAGACTTTCTTATAGGCTTATAAAAATATTTACAGTGCGCGATATTTAGTTAAAATATCCTTTCGTACAATGTTTTGTTTATGGTTTAAACTTCCAATTAAAAAACTTGCAAAACTTTTTTTTCCCCCCAAATTATGAGCCTCATGGGGTATTTTGATTACGTGATATCATTACACAAACCTTTATAAAACAACATATAGTTTTGAAAGTGTTTGGCCAGCTTATTTTTTTCAAAATAAGAAATAAATAAATAACGAACATTTTTCCATATAAGGATGATTTGGAGTGTGTGGAAAAAAAAACAAAAAAAAAACAAAAAAACTTCGTGCCTGGTATTAAGCGTTTTTGAGTTGAACTGCTCCTAGACACAGAAACACACATACAAGCCGTTTTCTTTTTGAATCAGGAGACTAAAACATGTATGCAGTGAAATTCTGGTATCAAAATTTTGAGTGGAATACGATACTTCCTTTGTTTACTAAAATTAAAAGAGCAAGTCGAAAGAAGACTGCATTTCTCTCCAGCTGTAGGGACATTAACATTGTCTATCGCTTTGGCCTGTGGCAATGAGGGAAATATTTTCAAACAAGTACGCATATTTAAGAGTATTAGGTAAGATTAATTTTGGTCACAAGGGAGGAATGTCCTGTGATAGCTTTTGCACAAGAGCAGACCACAATGGTGGATGGAAAGAGTCAACTGAGGAGATGTGGTGACCCGGTATGTTTCTCTGCAATTTATACAACTGGACGCTTGACGGCTCCCACTGCGGCTCGCGTGCAAGGATTAATGTGGCGTCAACATGTGGCCAACGCTCTGAGGCAAAACATGTATGTAGTGCGTGATTTTATTACGTTCTCAAATGCAATCAAACTCGGTAAATATTTAAATTCCTCAGGTACATATTTTATAAACTGCTAAATTCTCAAGATTTCACCACAAAAGCAATAGCATCCATAAAGTTTTACAATTGGAATGAAATACTTATTTTAGAAGGCTTGATTTTAAAAAAAGAAATAATTACAAACAGTCGAATGTTACATTCACATTATGTTCTCTACCAAATATAATTGATGTAGGTTTCTATAAAGTATTCCTAAGAAATCTTATTACTTTCTCTACACGTTCTATGTACACATTGTATAGAGAAGGTGTTGTATTGGACCCAAAAATTCGATACCAAGATTTCATCGGAAATATATGTTTTGAAACCCCCTAATTAAAAAAAAATAGAAAAATGTCCACATATGTGTCTGTGTGGGGGGCGGGGGACAGCATAACTCAGAAACGGAAAGGCCGTTAAATACCAAACTTGGTATTTAAGTTCAGTATCTTCCAAGGATATGATACGAAGATGTTCAAGAATATTCCTCCACCCCCAGCTATATGGAAACATTTTCGACAATGTTGATTTTCTCAAAAATGGCTCTAACGATTTTGATTAAAATGGCGTATATTAAAGATATTTACATGGCAAATAAAATATATATCTTAAATGTTCTGGGAGTAGCCTCTGAAGACATCTTTACTGTGGGTTTATTGTGCGGAATTTTGCATAAATGGTAAACCATAAGAAATGACGAAAACTTACTCAACGAAAAATGTAGAGCTCTTTAAAACACACGCTTTATGTCATTTTTCGTGGAGTTGACCGTTTTCGAGATATTCCTGTTATTGGATTCATTTTAAAATACTTGCACTTTTCTCATTCGGGATTTATCAACTCCCGGCCACACAAACAAAGGAAGTTCAATCACATAGCAACCAGCTGTTAGAAGATTTGACAATCGTTTCAGCCGATGGTACACCTTTATTTCCTTTCTACTTACAAAGGAGCAAGAAATAACACCATTTCTGCTAATGTTTTCTGATTAGCAAGAAGTAAATAGAACATTAGGTTTCTTAACAATAATTCATTGCAGAGATATAGAGAAAGTTATATAAATGAAACACATCAGAATTTTTCTGTTTACTTCATAACAAGAGATAATCATACTTAATCGACATAAACCCTTTATAGAAACGTTTCATTGCATATTTCGTTGCTGATACAGCGGATTAAGGGCCACTGGAGGTGAAATTCTGAGCACAATCGGTCAAAAATCGAAAGTTACTCTTTTTATAGCAAATAGTTGTTGAAACCTTTGGACATTCATATAGAATCAGCATTTAGCTGTTCCACTCGCTTCGGGCTCTACAGCCATTTAAAAATGGTACACCTGTTTTCTAACATACTATTTCTTAAAACAGCGTTTTTCTCAAAACTAAATTTTCACGCTTTCAAAATATTCCACGCGTCTCGAATTTCACAGAATGTGCAGAAGTACTTATCATAATATTAAGAAGAACAGAACTTTCAGAATTTTCCAAACACTAACAGTGATTTTTCGAAAACAAAATTTATGAGAAAAATCAATTTTATAGATTAAAATTTCTAACGTTTCTAAAACTTGTAATAATTCAATAATCTGTTATTGAAATATCACCGTTTAAGGCCTTTTCTGTGAGTTTCAAAGCTCCTTTTCAGAATATGCCAATAATTTTCTTTAATTTTGAGGTGGGTGATACATTTTGATTAGGCAATATATTTACATAATACAGTTAGTTCAATAATTTATATCTAGCAAAGAATTTATCCAATTTGAATGGAATTTGGTACTCATATAAACGTAACAGCAATAGAGCAGTATTTCCAGGATTTCCAGAAACAGCTGAATAACGAGATGACTTTAAAAACGCATCGCGAAAGTTATTAAGTTGTCTACGGGAGAGTTATTAACACGTAAAACGGAGTTATTAAAACGGAGTCAGGTAATGCAACGTGGCGATACGGGCGTTATGCCCACCAGATTTGTTACTCATCCCCACTGAGCAAGATTTCTACCAAAATATAGGGTTACACCTTTATACTTTCTCTACACGCACTATAGACTGGGTAGAGAAGGTATTCTGTTCCACCCTAAAATTCGATAACAGATTTCACCGAAAATATATTTTTTAAGGTCCAATGAATCAAAATAAACCATTTTAAAAAAAAAGTGAAGTGTTTGATGAGAGAGAAGCATTGCTCAAAGACGAAAAGTCGGCTAACACCAAACTTGATATTTAAGTTAAGCATTTTCCAAAAATACGACATGACGGCTTTCAAGAAAATCCCTCCAACCCAAACTGCCTTTTACATGAAAAATGTATCCAAAATTATGAGTGTCTCAAATCGCTAACGATTTTGATTAAAATACGAGTAGTTTAAGATTCTTTATGATAAATTAAATGTGTATGTTGATTTTTTTTAATAGTCTCTGTAAATTTCTTTATTCTGGATGACTGTTATATGCATAACTGGTAAACCGTAAGAGACAGATAAAATCTTACTACACACAAAACTTCAAATTTCATTAAAATAAACAACTTAAGGCATGTATTTTTTTTTGTGGAGAGCTAATCATTTTCGGGATATTCCTTGTTATTGGTTTCAATTTTGAAAAACTTAAAACGAGAATTCCTCATTCGTTTCATCTGTCTTTCGTTTTCTTCTGCCATGCAAACATAACCGAATTTCAATTGTATCACATAATGACAAACTTGACTATCGCTTTAGCTTAATGTAGTCCCTTATTTCCCTTCTACTTACAAGGAAGAAAGTAATAAGAACATTTCTGTTATATTTATCTCGATTAATGTCAAGTAGATAGAAATATAATCTTTTGTAAGAAAAGTTTGTTTGCAGAACAGGTAAAGAAAGTCATGTGAATGGCACACAAAAGACGTTTATTGGTATAACAGTATTTTTATAGCTCATAAGTAGAAGCGTTATGTCACCGAAAACGGTCGGCGAAATACGAGCTGTAAGGCAAGACAAAGGACAATAGAGCGCTGGAGAACATTTTGTTCCCGCGGTCCAGTTTGATAAGGAATTCGGATTTGATGTCTGACGTGAGGCGTTTCAGTCCCGTCTAATGCTCTGATGTTTGTGTGAATAATAGAAGTTTTATATGTCTCTTATTAGTAAAGCAATAGAAAACTCACCAGAAAAAATCTGATGCGTTACACTCACATGACTTTCTCTAGCTGTTCTACAAATAAACTTCTTACAAAAGATTATTCTCCTTTCTACAGTGTTGATCGAGATAAACATTAGCAGAATGTTCTGATTACTTAGTTCCTTATTAGTAGAAGGGAACTAAGGGAATGCCTTAGTCTAAAGTGATAGTCAAATGTTTTAAAAACTATGGTTATGCGTTTGTCATTGTAAATCGCTTCTTTGCTTGGCCAGGAGTAGAAAAAAGAAAAACGTCACTTCCTGTCTCAGAAAAGTATTAGTACCTCACAACTGAAATCAATAACAAGGAATATCTCGCAAACAGTTACCTCCACAACAAAAACGTAAAGGACATAAAATGTGTGGTTTGACAAGATCTGCATTTCTGGTGTAGTAAGTTTTTGTCTAGCTCTCACGGTTTAGCAGTTAAGCAAAATTCGGCAAAATTCATCCAGAATAAAGAGGCCTTCAGAGGCTATTCCCAGAAAATTCAAGATATACATGTTATTTAGAATATAAATATCTTTAGTATAAGGGATTTTAATCAATATCGTTAGCCATTTTTTGAGAAACCCAAAATTTTGGATTGTCTATGTAAAGGGTAGTATTTAGTGGGAGAATTTTCTTGAAAGTCTTCGTGTCGCACCTTAGAAGATACTCAACCTGATACCAACTTAGGTATTTAACGGAGTTTTCGTTTTTGAGCTGTGCTGTCCACAGACAGAAACACACGATTTTTTTTTCTAAAAATGTTTTTTTTTGGACTCAGGGGACCACAAAACAGATATTTCCGGTGAAATCTGGACATCGAAATTTTGGTTTGAATACAATACCTTCTCTATCCACTATGTTGTACATTATACATGCGGGCTAGAGAAAGTAAAAATACTTACTACTCAAATTGTTCCCATTGTCAGGAAAAAAGAGAAAATAAACTATTCCTTGGTGTATAAACGGTTACTTATATATATAAATGTCATAACTTCTATGATTGTTTGATTTATAGTTACGTATTATTTAAAATATGTTGTCGACATGTACTTATGCTATTCTGCACATTAATTCACTCAGCATTATCAAAGGTATTTTGTAGTTTACTTTCTGAGGATTCAGAATACTTCTCCCACTAGCCATCATAAACGTATCCAGCAGTTCACGCCCCTAAACGTCACTCATTATCACAGATGTATGTAAATAAGCAATATAAACAAGTCCTGAATCTTATAAATGCAGAAACTGCAATAGTTACAGTGAGCAAATGTTGCACATTTATCTAGCAAAAATGCTTGCCGGAATAACATCTACTAATAAGAATTTAAATAGAGCAAAATCTGCCTAAAATGGAACGTGATCGTTCCGGGATTTCTTTTCCGCTTTCATTGGTTTCCGTTTTACAAAAGGTCACATTAATAAAACAGAATACAATAAAATATAATCGCATAGAGTTTATAATGAAGGCATTATCCTGTCATGACTTATTCACAAGAAAACTTTTTTTTTTTTTTTTTTTGCATCATGTATCAACATTCACGGTTCTTAAAAATCCGGTGAAAAATACTAAAGAGCTCAAAATGAATTCTTGTCATTTTAAAATTTAGTAACTAAGTATATATTACTCATAATTATCCGTCTTGGCCAGGTTAATTACGCAAACTTTTCCTGAAAATTATATTGTTTCCGCGTTAGATAAGAAATAACTGCGGTCCGAAATTTATTTTCCGTTTGTACAGATTTCGGCATATTGGGGCCACAGCAAAAGCTGTATTTCGGGTTTTGTAAAGGAAGCTGTGCACGATATTGTGTGTTTTAATATGCTTATTCACACAGTGCATCTACATACTTTGGGCAAACTTTGTATTTTAAATTCCTATGTGAATCTCAATTAAGCTTCCTGATATACGAGATACACAAACATATTACGAATATATATATACATTGCAATATAGGGGATGGGCTTCGAGCTTGGTATCAAACCACTGAGTGTGACAGGCGTGTTAATGCACAGGATCACAGCACTAATGAATCTCCCTCCGTGCGTCTGCATAAACCTGTCAAAGTTATCGATCACGTTAGTACAACAAACACCAGTGCACTCTATCGGCTCACATCTCTTACTTAATCCAGTCACTGGTAGTTGTACACTACGTAATTTTCAACGTAAAAAAGAGCAGAATTAACCGTTTACATTCCCAAGATATAGCTTGGTTAAATAGAGGCATTCGAGAAACTTGGGGACCAGATATGTTGGCAATAAATATATTACACGATCTCTTGCACTGTGGCGTCAACAGAGGAGAGGCATACGAATTTTTATAGGTATTTGGAACCGATGGAAGAAATATAAATTCTCAATTCAGTATACATTTATACTATATAATTATATTAATTTAATAATTAGTTTATGAGAAATAATGGAGAAATAAACAAATTGAAATAAATGATTTCATATGTTAGAATAAATACACAATGAAACAAGCACAAATTAAGTGACGGCAGACAAACAAACCAAATAACTCGAAGTTGGAGTACCAAGGGCAATTAGGTGTTCAAGTGTAGGCCCCTACCAATTCAAGGTTCAGTGCGTGAGAATTCTGTGTGTTCAGAAATCGAGACTATGCTAGAAAACGCACCTAGACCACTATTGGACTTAGTTTAGTATTTCGAAAAGTTAGTTCTTGTGCTTTTTCCTCTTACGAAATGTTGCGATTAAGCACTGCGCTCCACTCAGCGCCCACTTAGCGGTGATTGCGAGGGGATTCGTCATATAGTATTTAAGCGAGTCAGGACAATTACGCTTGCTATTTTTTTCCCCTGCGTTTTTCTATTTGATTACCTTTTTGCTATTGTTTTTAATACACACGCATACACACATTTACAAACACACATGCCCAAGGCGGACTCGAAATCACGATCCTCTGCGCCACGAAGCACCAAAGCGAGGCACTGTAGCGAGCGCGGCCATGGGGACCGCAATACTTTTAGTAAGGATACAAATTTTCCTTAAGTCGTGAAATATTGAGATTTTGGAAGTTAGCAGATATCAGTGGTTCATGCTTAGATATGGAAACAAGCTAATTATTCATCGTAAACTCAGTTAGTAACACAGTACAAACATATTCTATATTATCGTGTTTAATATTTCAGTGAATTTAACTCGCGCTGTCTACTATCGTAGCACCCAAAACGCATACCCTTCAATGAGGATCTCATCGCTCGCCATTGAACAGAACAGGCAATAGAAATAAGAGGAGATTGACACAAAAGTTATATTGGAAATACTGTAATAAATAATGGGGCCAATTATAATGTTTCTGTAAAGTATTAATAAGGGGCCGCGCCGTGGCCGAGTGGTTAGACCACTAGCCTATCACCTAGACGGCCGGGGTTCGATCCCAAGCGACCGCATGTGAGATTTGTGGTGGACAAAGCGGCGCTGGGGCGGGTTTTCTCCGGGTACTCCGGTTTCCCCCGCCATCGCATTCCACCGACGCTCCATCATCATTCATGTATCATCATTAGTAGTTAAAGTAGGCGTTAATATTAATAAATAGATATTATTTGAGTAAAATATAAACGTGGATAGTCAAGATAGTGCAAGACACAAGAAGTAGAGTGGATATTAAACACTACTTTAAAAAAAAACATCTGTTGTGTTGCGTTTACGTACCTTTTTTTACTCACTCTTAACAAATTATTCTCAACAAAAGCTGAGGTAATCTTCTATCTGCTTCTTGTTAATATAGATAAACCTTCATAACTCATTTACATTTCGATATACCCAAGTACAATAAGAACAGTAAACTAAAGAGACAGCTAAATCCTTTGAAAGCCAGTTGCTATCTTCATTTCGCATTATATACAGTTATGTGGTCTTTCTTAGAGGAGACCAAACGCTTCTGGCGGATACAGAATTTGCACTGCAAAGCAACTCCACTAAATAAAATTTCACAAGAGTATAATATGAACATATTTATTCATAAAACCAAAATTATGGTAATGAAGGAAAGCAGAACTCATATAAAATCAAAATAGTGATACATATATTAATAGGGGAACCTTAATAGCTTTTAAATATTTGGGAAGCGAATCTCGGTGTATAAGATGAATCAAGGAATGGAAACTACATAATATTAGATAAACTACAAAGCAATCAATGGCTGTATTAAAACATATCTACGAAAAACGAAGAAAAATATAAAATTACGGCTGCGTCCATGTGAGAAAGATACTCCAAAACCGTCCTAAGGCATTTTTATGGATGTTCTTTAACTGCTGCTGTTCTTAGCGTCCTATACAATATTGGGCATGAAAGACAGCTTCATTTTCTTCAGAGGTCTCTTTGTCAGGCCCAAGGATGATGCTGAAAGAACAGATGGGTTTATCAATTTTTTTTTTAAAATTCAACTTTCGCTTCGCGTCAAGCAGATGGTGCAAGAATGTCATCTAATCTGACTGCTTTTTCATAATCTGCACTCGAGATGGTATGCAGCCAACCTTCTAGGACTCAAGCAAATGGCACTGGGCTACCGTCCGGTTTAGCTATTTCACTAACTGTGTGTAGATGACAGCCCAATCACAATTACCAATCTATTTGTTCAGTTTTGCTTTTGTTTTAGACTGAAGGTGAAACTTTGGGTTGCCCTTTTAAATATTCAATTTGGTATTTACCTTGGCTACTGAGAGAAACCATGAAAAACCCAAACCCAGTTTGGTCAGCATATGGGATTTCAACCGAGGACGTATACAGAATGTGGTAACAGAAATATCGTTTTGTATGTCAAAAAACTGGAGGTAATTAAAAAAAAAATCTTTTATATAACTAAGTACTTACATAATCCAGTTTCCAGAGCAAGCAATTTTCTTACCTGCAACAAAAAGAAACGAATTATAACATAGAGAAAACAAGGAAAAAATAAAAGAAGCCTTCTATAAGTTAATTTCTAAATGTACATGATTACTAGAGATTATAGTTTTGAACAAGAACATTAGCTTTTATTTGTCGGTGTGATGTTCGCTTTCTGATCCCAAGGTGGCAGATTTAAAATCTGTCCAGACCGATGGTTTTTCAGTGTGCTTAAAAGCAACAGCTCCATAGCAGTAGATTTACTGGCATGTAAAAGAACCCACACAGAGCTTACTTTAAAAATATGTTTTGGATTTACGGGACCTTAAAACATGTACTTCCGATGGAATAAGTGCATACATAGTACTTTGTTTAAAAAGTAAAAAATAAATTAAAATTCTCATTGTTCCATTCATAAAACTTTCTCTACCTGTTGTGTAAACGACTATTCTTACAAAATATTATTAATTTATTTACATCATGCTTGTCGAGATAACATTAGCTGAGCTGATCTTATTAGTTGTTTCCTTATAAGAAAGAAAATAAGGAAAGAAAATACACTAGGCTAAAGCGATAGTCAAATATTTTAAAAGTGATCGCTATGTAAAACAACCGAAATTCGATTTTCTTTTCACGGTCAAGAATAAATCGAAACAGAGATGAAACAAAAGAGAAACGTACCTAGTTTAAAACTGAAACCAATAACAAAGAATATCTCGAAACGGAAACTCTATCAGTTATTCTAAAGTCATCCAGAATGTCTATTCCCAGAAAATTGAAGGTATACATTTAATATGTCATAAACATATCTAAACATAAGATATTTTAATTAAAATCACTACAGCCATTTTTTTAAAAAATCAACAAAAATATTCCATTTAAAGCTGGTGCTTTCCTGAAGGTCTTCGTGTCATATCCTAGGAGGATACTGAGCCGGACTTTTTGTTTTTGAGTTATGTTATCCACACACAAACACGCACTAACACATACAGACCTTCTTCTAATTTGTTATTCAGAGGACCCTAAAACATATATTTCCGGTAAATTCTCGGTATCAAATTTTTGTGTGGCTTTCAATGCCTTCTCTATCTATATGTACGTATACACATAGTGCTTAGTACAAAAAGCAAAATTAAATTAAAAATCATAACTAAAGTTGTCAGCCAAGTAGCTTCCTTTCCTCCTCAGTTAACTCTTGATCTCATATTAACACACTAAAGGGGGGGGGGGACCAAAATATTGCGCTGTGTAGTAAAATTTGGCACTCAAAACAAGATCGCACAACGTATCATGGTCGTATTATCCTTAATTATATGGAAATGTAGCAACCTACACAAAAAAGTTAGCGTGCTATTGTAAAGCTAATGTCGCATTCCTACATTTGATAGCAAAATTGTTCACTGCGGAGTGAATATAGCAAGCATGATACCGAGAAATACGCCAACAGAAAATATGGTCTTTTAAATTCATTACGACTGCAGCTCAGTAAATCCAGATTTCGTCTGTTACTTAATCCCTTAAGGTGATGTATCTGTGCAATTTGGAAAATCCACAGTATGCAGGATGTCTTATTGAAATTTATACCAACCATTAGACACAATAACAATGATAATTTTGCCATGTATCAAAATCCCAGCTTACTTGACTTCTTAACATTGTACTGTTAAATTCATTGTTCCAATAAAACTGATACGTGATGAATTTTTAAAAATATTCACATAAAAATAATGTTTTACAGTAAATGAGATTCCAAATATTATTTATTATATTAGCCTTAATCAGGCCAGAAAAATTAGTAGTTTTCATATTCTCCAAAACTCTTGATTTTTAAAATTTAACAATTTATTTAGCATATTTGGAGCAATATTTAGGAAAAATTATATGAGCATTTTCATTAATATGCCTTTGTGAGACAATATAAACTTTTGAAACAATTAAGGAAAAATTACATCGTGTGGAACATTTTGAGTGCGGAGAAATGTTGGAAATGGATCTGTGAGAAAATATGCTTTAAAGTTGGGAGTATGTATTAATAAGAGTAGCCCATTAATTGGTAATTAAATTTCACAATTTTTGACCAAATTTCAAAGATGCACCAATTATCAAACAAAAAAACCCAATGGTCAAACTGTGCCTTACTTATATGGTAGTGTAGCAACCTACACAAATGAGGTGGTGTGTTATTGTGAAGTTAATGTGAAATTTAACACTTCTAGAATAGATGTGATAGTTACATGGCTCATTAAGGAATAAATATATTATTAAAATGTATGTTACACGAGAAATACAGTAAAAGTAAAGAAGAATCAACTCAAAACAAGCTTATAAGTTCACTATGATGCAACACAAATTCAGATTTCATCGATACTTAATCCCTTAAAGTGTTCCAGATTCAATGATGATAAACTCTATTTCCCACGCTACACCAGTTTGTGTTACATCCGTGAGATTGATGGGATGAGCCATAGTTAACTTCGGTAATTAGGTAATTAGCTCGGGGCTTGCGTGAATCGCCCAACGGTTCAGTTCGTTCGGCAAAGTACGTTTTGGCTTTACGTTGGTAGTTTGTTGTGCAACTTCAGCAGGAGCTACTCTAGGAAGTGTTTAACTATCCTCTCAGATACTCTAATGTGACGGGCGCTGCTCCACTATGTGGAGCAAAACAAATCACCCAATGACCTACATTCATCCTGAATATTATTACCTTCTCCAGCACTGTAGTATACAGTAGCGAAGTTACTGTACTCCACCCAATAATTCAATACCGAAATTTCACAGAAAATGCATGCTTTTAGTGCCCTCTAAATAAAATAAAATGCAGATGTCTTCCATTCACATGGATTATGCAGTGTTCAATATACAAACTATTCTTACAGAATAATATCCTTTAATCTACATCATATTAATGGAGACAAAACATTAGAAGGATTTGTCTTATTACTTGCTTCCTTGAAAGTAGGACATAGGGAATACATCAGCTATAATATATTTATATAATATTATTACTTTCTCTAGCACGTAGTACATAGCGAAGATACTGTATTCTACCCAATAATTCAATACCGAAATTTAACATAAAATGCATGCTTTTAGTGCCCTCTAAATAAAATAAAATGCAGATGTCTTCCATTCACATGGATTATGCAGTGTTCAATATACAAACTATTCTTCCTTTTATCTACCTCATATTAATCGAGATAAACATTAGTAGGAATACTTGTTTCCTTGTAAGCAGAAGGGAAATAAGGAATACACCAAACTAAAGCAATAGTAAATATTTTAAAAGCTGGTCGCTATGTGAAACTTTTGAAGTTCGGTTCGCTTTGTATAACCACCGGTAAAACGAGAGAAAAGTTAGGTAATTTAAAATGTAACTAATAACAAGGAATATATCATCAACTCTGTAAGAAAAACGTGTATGATATATGCTATGTGTTTTAATGAAATCTACATTTTATAGTGTAGTAAGTTTTTCTCTATCTCTTACGGTTTAACTGTTACATAAACTTTTGCAAAATTATTACAGAATAAACAGGTCTTCAGAGGTTTTTCACCAAAAATTCAAATATACCTTTTATTTGTGATGTAAATATCTTTAATATACGGTGTTTTTACCAAATGCTTAGAACTGTGCGCACACACACACATACACACACACTGACCTTTACCTACGTTTTTTTTTTTTTTTTTGTATTCAGGAAGCTCAAAACATATTTCGGGTGAAAACTCGGTATCGAATTTTCGGGTAAAATGCAATACCTTCTCTATATAGTAGATATGTACATCGTGTAGAGAAAGTAATATCATTTTAAGAAAAAGAACAAGTGGGCAGGCACGCGTGCGTGTATGTTTGTGTGGAGGGGGGAACATATCTCAAAAACGAAAAGTCGGTTAAAAACCTCAGAATTTTCCAAGAATGCGACACGAAAATTTTTCAGGAAAATCCTCTACCGCCAGCTACCGCTTTCATTTAAAATTTTTCGAACATTTTTATTTTCTCGACGAATTTTTATTATAATACCATTATGTTTAAGATATTTTAATGGCAAATGAATTGTATACCTTAAATTTTCTGGGAATAGTCTCTGAAGACCTTTTCATTCTGAATGGCTTTTATATAACTGACAAACCGTAAGAGGTAGACAAAATCTCACTACACACACACACCACATACAAAGTATATTTCATTAAAACACACAATTTGCCATATACATTTATTTGTAGAGTTTCCTTGTTATTGGTTTTAATGCTACACTACTTAAACTTTCCTCAAGCGGGAAGTCAACTTACTTTTCATCTCTTTAATTTTACTCCCCGGAATACAAAAGAGAACCGAATTTCAATTGTTTCACATAACGATGAGAACTAAGTAATAGGACCATTCTGCTAATGTTTATCATGATTTACATGACATAAACAAAAGAATAAAAGTTTTGTAAGGGACAGCTAGAGAACGTCATGTGAATAGAACATACTCGTTATTTTTGTAATAAACTACATATATGGTAACTAAAACTATATAGAAGCATTTGCGCCATCATGAAATTTGTTACACTTCAAAGTCGAGTGTCGTCCGATATGACCAACCAGGTTAAAGGACGTTAAGCTATAAAAAGTCGCGAAGCAACCATTTATATCATCCCCAAGCTCAGCTATTCGTTGATTATTACTGATGGAGTGAGGGAAATCGATGTGCGAGCAGGAGGCATCAAAAAGTATTTGCACGGTCAACAGTATCCATTCGGCGCACACTTTGATCATTTATTCTGACTTTGCAGCAGTAATATCCTGCGTAATCATCCTTCAATCATTGCCTGTTGGATGGATTCCTCCTTTTAAAAGTATCCTTTTTTGCAAACAAGTTCTGCTTCAATGTAGCTTGAATTGTTTATAGCAGCACATCCGTTGTTCCAAGTCTTGCACTAAGCTCTTATTCTAAAAGCTTTGAGTATATTACGGCAAAACACTTTCGAGGACATTCCTTGTTTTAGTTCTGAGGATCACAACAATAGGCAGCTCATACAAAGAGCCAAGAAAAGGTTTCATGCCTCTTATGCAAGTAAGTTCTAATTCCAGTATTTATATTTATCTTTACTTCAAACACCAGTGCAGATAACATTGCATTTTATCATAATATACTGTCATGTTGAGTACAAAAGCTTCTCCAATTCCTATCAATCGGTTCTCCAATCAATCCAAATTGCTCTAGTAAAGAAGGCTTGAGAGGTTCATTGTTGCCTGCAATACTTCAGCATGCCAGAAATAATGTTCTAGGTAGTGTTTGCCAATATATGGCCCAAACATTTAAGATCCCTGCGATCATACAACTGAAGCTTCACTGGAATAATTTCCATTGAGTAGTTTTTCCTTTTCCTACAAATGTTGAATCCGATATAAAAATGGTCTTCTGTTGACAAAATATTACTCTCTGACAAGTACAACGTCCTCTGAAATGGTTGAATGCCTTGATGCGCCGAGTTATTTCAAAAGGGCTTAAATGGCAGACAAATTCCACATCGCTCGAACCTGTGTTTCGTGTGCGCAATCCAGAAACTCACTTATTAGTGATGGATGAATTTACTTTTGATAACATCACAGCGTAAACTAATAGAAACTGTAAACAAAAAGATGGAAAGTGATTGTGATAATCCAGTAAGCAGAGAGAATTTGAAAACCCACCTATTAGAAGGAAACGTAAAATTTCGAAAGGATATTGGAACAAAGAGATTGCAAAGAAGAAGAGAAATTCTGGATATTGCTATATTTCGCCTAAAACTTGTAAGAAAGCCAGTTTTAAGAAACTTAAGCCAGAAAAAAAATATTGCACCTGTTTTAGAAAGATGTGTGACACTTCCTAAATGGATGCTGCTTTAACTGCAATAGGAGAGAGGAATCCTTTCCAAATCAATTCGAACAGCTCTGCATCGTGTAAACGGCAGGACTTTACGAGTGAACGATAGCTAAAAAGTAACATCCTACAGGCGGTCACAGATTGTTTTGCTTCGCGTTTGCACAGGAACATACCAATCGCGACTGGAATGACATGAAGTTCTCAGATGAGGTTAAATTTTCTTCCACACATAAAGAAAAGATGATTGTCTAGTAATTAAAAAAGCCCCAATAGGCGACTTCAAAATTTCAACAAAGTCGCGTATCTGTATCCTTCCACACATAAAGAAAAGATGATTGTCTAGTAATTAAAAAAGTCCCAATAGGCGACTTCAAAATTTCAACAAAGTCGCGTATCTGTATCTTGTTGTGACTGATATCAAGGGTCGGTGGGTGTGTTGTGCCGGCATGACGATACACGACAATACTAGAGAATAATTCAACTATCTCTGTGAAATATCCCGATGGAATTGTTTAACTCCTACAATATAATCATCCTGCTCACATATGTCGAAAGATTTCAAATTAGTTCACAGATAGGCAGGATATCAGGGTGGTAGACTGGCCTCCATGTACACCAGATCTGAACTCTTATTTAAAATGTGTGAACTGCGATAAAAAGGAGACTTTGCCCAAAATTACCTGGAGATGTGCGAAGAACAAAAGAAACCTGGGAAATTGCAACTTCTTATCCACGTAATTGCTGAGGTTTATTTTTTGTGTATGCCCAAAGATTGACGGCAGATATACGTACCGATATTAATTAAGTTTATTTTTGTGTTTTAGCTTACGAAAATAACATTTACATAATTACATTTTTATTTAGTTGTTTAAATCGAGTAAGCTTATGCTTTTTGTACATAAAAATTCCCAAAACTTCAAATGTTAAAGTTGTATTATTACAATATTATCTTTTAACAATATAAAAATACCAAGCTAGCGCTTACAGTTAGTAGCAGTGGCTTCTTAATCTCTCGGCTCCCGTAAGTTTATTTCGTGTTCTGTTTTCAGTTGCCCATTGTGCTACCAGGCACAGACCACAATGTGCGTTGTGAACACAGCCGCTAACGAAGATACATGGTCCTTCGATCGACACATGGATCTAGGGATGACTGTCTTTTTCTTTTTCTGCCTTGCACAGCCTGATTTAGTAGCTCTGCACTTGTTTACTTGCCGACAATTGACATATGACTGATAGCTCTACCCTCTAACTACCAACTGTTCTGAAATCGGTTCGTCCAGATATCACTATGCTTTGCTTTCCATCTGACACGATAAATGAAGACACCTGTATTTTAACAAAGAAAGATATGGCTGACCGAACATCTGAATCCCTTTTCAGAGGAAGTGTTGGGATCCTCCTCCCAAAATAATCAAATTGAGCCCAAAATTCAATTAAAAGATTGGTTCACTTATCTACACTAAGTTTTTTTCTTCAACTACATAATGTCGTTGTTAGATTAGACAAGCACACGAAGGTTTTGACAGTATTGCACTGACGGATAGCTTGATGGACATATGTGCTCTAATTGATCCTATCTTTGTAAGTAGGAGTTCAAAATATAGACCTCGAGATCTGGTGTTTTAAGTTTTCCATTCCTCCAGTTACCTTCTCTCTGAAACTAAATAAACATAAGACTTTGAAGAGAGAATTATTACTAATCTATCACTTATAAAAATACACCTGAAAACTGCACGATGACACTGTGCGTCACAACTGGTAGACTTTGGACTCCAAGATGACAAAACTTATAATTTTGTTATTTCGTTAATTTAAATAATGATTTAAATACAGCTTCACTAACTAGTATCGATTCCGGTTATGCAAAAACAGAGAAGCCAAAGGACAGGATGAAAAAAACAAACAAACAAACATAGATAGCCTTTAATTGACTGGCACAATTTCCTTTACAACCGTTAGTTATTAATGTTTCTCTTACTCTGCTCCACTGGAGTAATCACTAAACTCTGTTTACATGAAACATTCATAAGCGGTCTAATTCCTCAGGGCAGCTTTGTTGCTTTGAACTACAGAGCTGTTTCAAGTATACATATGAGCAATGCATTTAAATGATATGATATATAATCCCTTTTTGGTTAATGCACACTGCTTATTAAGCCTTTTCCAGATATCTTTAACCCTGGATTCAACAGATGGCTTGACTGAAGCGTCAACATTCAAAATTCATGGTGGCCTGTGCTAGCTGACCAAATGCCTGGTAATGGACTATACTCCAAACTCAAGAGATATGTAACACTGGAGGTATACAACTTATTGCAAACATAAGGTAATTGTTCAAAAATTTAAAACGACACGTGTTACGTATTTTGTACGTCATTTATAAACAATAACTATTTATGACTATTGACCATCTTAGAAGATACATTGATAAGAAATTCCCAATTGTTCCTTATTTTATAATTCATTAGCTGCTGCACTGTTATTCGGATTATATTTAGTTTGGAACTGAGTAATATTAAAAGAAGAAGCGGTTTTTCTAATAATCAATATCTTTGATTTAAAATACTTCTTACAACAAACATTAGCCGGTAATATTGTATTTTTAGTTTATTTTTATCAGAATTTTAAGGTAAAAGATAGTTAACTTATTCCGATTTTCTCTGTTTTAGATAATGATAAATCAAAAAACCGAGATAAGTCAAGTTTAACCACAATTAACACATTCAGCCTAGTCTAAGTTCGAAATGCTCAACACGAAAAAAAGGCAGACAAAAAAACAAGCCTTATACTTGTGCAAGGTCTAAGCAAGGATAGCTTAAGACAGGAAGACATGGGGGAAATTCAGAAATGTCACATTCAGAAGGAAGCACTGTGGAAGGGTAGTGTGTTGTGACGTAATTACTTCCCTATCGAAATGTGGCGTAATGGGATTCATAGTTTTCAAAAGCAAGAGATGCGTATTCATTGAAATGCAAGGTATACATTAAATGACAAGGCAAAACAAAGTAGTTTATTAAATATGTAAAATAAATGTTTAAAACTTAAAAATGTCTTAATTCTTATCAAATTGAAGAAACAAATATAATAGACCTTATAAATTTACAGAAAAAATCAAGAAATAATACCCAAGACTTACAACTTTACATTAGCATGCAGTACATACACCGTCGTTGTATAGTACAAAATATAAAAGAGCCCATTCTTCCCAAATGTCCGACCAACTATTGTAGATGCATCTCATAATTGCGTATAGCACTGTTACATCACTTTTGTGTTGTAAACGGCATAATGCCTTTTCACAAATTGTGAAAAATTAAAAAATTATGTGTTTGAAAATAAAAGAATATGAATTCTGAACTTTAATAAAATTATCGGTTTTCCCACTTGGAGCATTTTAACTACTAATTAACTGAAGCTATAAATGTGTATACGCATGCTTATTAATACGTACTCCCAACTTTAAACCTCATTTTCTCGCAAAAGTTTTTCCAAAACTTCCATACATCTTGATGTACTATATCATGCAATTTTTCATTAATATGCTTCAAACTTTTATATTGTCTTTCAAAGGCACATTGGTCATATTTTTGAAATAATGTCCACATTTTATAAAACTATTAAATTTGGAAAAAGCTTGCGTTTTTTAAACTACGAAAAATAATGTTAGGACTAACATAAAAAATATAATGACAAATCTATTTGTATATTTTGTCTGTAAAACTGAATGTTTCTATGTAAATATGTTTAAGAATGCATCCCATTGCTCATTTTTACTGAACAATAAATTTAGACAGTAAAAAATTACTATTTAAACACCATTTAAGCTGGAATATCACTACTAATGTGTAATAACGTATATAGATTTCAATCAGAAAATGTACATACTTGTTTTTTCCAAATTTCACAAATGCAATAATTAAGGAACAAATAATACCTAGTAGCCTAAATGGACTACTCCATTCAAGTCTGATTGACATGCTCAATAGAAAGAAAGGTTGCAGAAAGACGAGATCATTTGCTTTTACCCTGAACGGTACTTTTGTTATTTTTATTATTCTTGTTTTAATTGTCGAATATGTAATATCTGCTTTCTTTACTAATTCAAATACACTGAAGATAGCAATAATACAAAGCTACGTCCCAAAGGGATTAAAGTCCTCGCTTCTTTCCTGTTGATTTATTCAGCATACCGCACATTACAAAAATAAAACTTATAGCAAAGGAAGAATAAAAGCATTACAGATCGCAGTACCATGCACGAGAGTGCTTTAACGTTCTCTCTGCTGATTTGTGCGAGTCTGTGCAGGACAGCCAGCGAAGATTACCTGTCGGTCCACTCGCGTGCGGAAGGCAAAGAATTAAACTCTTGGAGAGATCGGAGCAAAAGTAAGCAGTGACCTGTCAAATGCAATGGATCTGAACGTTACAGAAACTGTATGAAATGGATTGTGTAAGATTAAGGAAAGGATTACTCGGATACAAATGTCGAGGGACACAAAAATTCTATTTCGATATGTAATTCTTTGAAAGAGAAATAGCACAGAGCGGAGTTCGATGAAAACCAAACCTTCAAATTCTTGTTGCTATCTCTTATTCCCAGAAAATTCAAGATAATAATTTTATTTATGATGTAAATATCTATCATATACGGTATTTTATTCAAAATCGTTAGAGCCATTTTATGAGAAAAACCAAACTTTGAAAAACGTTTTCACGTAAAGGGTAGTTTGAGGTGGGGAGATTTTATTGATCGCCTCTCTGGAGGATACTAAACTGAAATACGAACGTACTTTATGTTTTTAAGCTATGCTGTCCATGGAGCTTAAAGCTACTCGACATGCGTCTTGTCAGGATATGAGAAAACTCCGAGAAAAATAAACCTTATCCGGATAACACCGTAGACGAGATTCGAACTCGTGAGCTCTTGAATGTGAGGCACGCTACCACTACTGTGTATATGTACATATATACCCTTAAAAATGAGGTATTATAACTCGTTTCATTCTGCATGGACATCAAGCAAGAGCGTGTGCAAACAGTGCGCTCATGTCTGATTATATTTTGTCACTGCACCCTTATGGGCAAAAGCTTTACTTGTCTTTGAAATGTGAAAGAGCAGGTCTTAAGGCAAGCAACTAATTAGAGGCAAATTATTGGTCACAAACTAATTACACCATACTTCCTATCTGTTGGTGGCATTTACTTAATATCATGACTTTAACATTGGGAGAAACCTCTGCAAAATGGTTTGGACGTGGAAAAAAAATGGAATGATATTTATAGTCGCTCTATAACTACTGTGGTTCTCAGAGTCCCATTCTATACTGCGCGTGAAAGACCGCTTAATTTTGCTCAGAGACCTCTATATCGTGCCGTAAAATTGGAAGTGGAAAGCAACCAATCGAACTGCATCAGATTCTTATATGAACGACTATATCTATATCGTGCCGTAAAATTGGAAGTGGAAAGCAACCAATCGAACTGCATCAGATTCTTATATGAACGACTATATCTATATCGTGCCGTAAAATTGGAAGTGGAAGGCAATCAATCGAACTGCATCAGATTCTTATATGAACGACTGTATCTATATCGTGCCGTAAAATTGGAAGTGGAAGGCAACCAATCGAACTGCATCAGATTCTTATATGAACGACTATATCTATATCGTGCCGTAAAATTGGAAGTGGAAGGCAACCAATTGAACTCCCATCAGATTCTTATATGAACGACTATATCTATATCGTGCCGTGAAATTGGAAGTGGAAGATAACCAATCGAACTGCATCAGATTCTTATATGAACGACTTGATGCAGCAATTCCAAACAGGACAGAAGCAGATCTGGTGATAACTACTGAAATATTGGACCATGAGAGCATACATAATATATGTTGGACAATATTCATGAAGCTCGACACAGCAACTATCGAACCCAACATAAGTGGCCGGCTTCCTAGATACTAATTTTATAGGAAACCAGTTATTACGTAACATTGTTTTCCATAACCAAAAAATAAAAGCAAGTATAGATAAAGAATTTGATCTCCATCTCCTGCTGGGTCGAACATTTTGATCGATTAAAAAGAAATAAAAGACAGAAGCATATATGCAGTCTTTGTAAATCTTAGCCAGTCTCAATGTTACTAGTTTGTTAATCTAGCTGCTGGAGAAATAAAGAGCTTCATTTTAGATGTGTTTTGGGTCACGAGGACAAGGATTAGGATAACAGGCCCTCAGGACATTGGCAGAGCACCGGGCGTATGCTCCGGTGGCCCTTTGCCTCTTATCTAACCCCAGAAAGGGAGGAATAAGGGGAGCGATCAGAAATATGACGGGCACAAGTAGGGACGGCTACAGTTTTTTTTGTTTTTTTTAATACAGTTTCGGAAATTTGTCAGGACTCCGGCACTGTATTCCTTTTTCCTCTTTTTTTCCCGAGTTTCCTATATTTCCTTAGTTGACCTATATTCATTTTAATGTTTTCCTTTTACATATACATACGCATACACATACACATTTACAAACACAGAAACATCAATGTCCAAGGCGGGACTCGAACCCACGGTCCCGTGCGTCGCGAAGCACCAAAGCGAGACACTTTAGCGATCGCGACCACGGGGACCGGCCAGTTGGATGCGCCCTAGGTCCAGATCATGGGCCCCGAGCCTCCCCAAAGGGAACCCTAAACCTGAAGGGGTTCCTGATCGAGTTGTCCCAACGGCACACTATGATAACCTTCTTACAGTAAACAAGCCACGAACCTGCTGCAACCCGTCGAACGCCGTCGCCTGGCCATTCAACCCTGAAAAAAGCGGATGATGAGGAAATGATGGGAATAGAAAATTCGGAGAAAATCCCAGGTTAGGGAGGTCGGCCAGGGGTATCGAACCCGCGACCTTCCTGTACAGACGAAACCGCATGATACACAACATTGACAAAATACGCTCAGCATAAGCCAGACTAACACTGAAAGTTGAAACAAGTCATATTTGCATTATTACACATCAATTATGTTATATATGTAATGAACAAGCCATTTCTACTGTTTGAAGAACATGTTCTTGTATGATATTTAATGAACCAATATTGGAGAAGCATCTTGGATTCATTTTCTTTCTAGAGCACAGACAACACCGTGTTATTGATAGGTTGCTGGTAAACCAACCTTAACTCGAAGATAAAAAGAAAAAGAAGCCGCAGAACAACCGAGAAAATAATACACTCAACGTTTGACCTCAATGAAGCCGGGTTTTGAATTGGTCCCTTATCAAGTGCGGCGCCATCTGTCCGAGAATGGCGACGGCTTCCTTTTGGCGTCATAGAGGACGCGTCGTGGAGCGTGATGCAGAATTACAATTACTCCCAGAGTCTTCTCGTTATTTTTTTTTTTTTTTTTTTTTTTTTTACCGAAAGACGCAAGTATTCAATCCACGAGGAAATCGTGTAGTGAGCAATTAATGCCAACTGTATTAAATTAATTATGGAAACATTTCAATCAGAACGCATACATAAAGTCTGTAAATCAATGCAGACCTTCGGCAAATGTTAGCTCTGAATTCCAACGAGACATTTGTTTCCTATTTATGCTTATATACTATAATGTTGGTAGTCTCCTTAGCACGGTGGTAGCGCAGCTGCTTACCAAGCGGGAGATCTGGGTTCGCTGGGAGACCTGGCCCGGGGTGCACTCAGCCTCGTAAGGTCCCTGGGGGGCCAATTGAGGAGCTACTTGATGGAGAAATAGCGGCTACAGGTCATGAGGACCGCATTAACCGGCCGGGGGGCTCGAGGCGCAGACCACGTCTCACCCTCCAATACTGCACCCCTTCATGACGTCTGTAGTGGACCGAGATGGGGGACGCAGCGGCCGGGCGGTAGGCCAAGGTTGCCCGTGAGGTGTCGTGCCATGGAGTTATGTTACACTGTAATGTTGAATCCAGATCTGAATAGCCATATGCAGAAAAAACTTAAGCCACAAATATATTTTTTAAGGCTTGTTCACAAATATACAACCAACAAATAGGACATAAAATGACAAACTATGTTAAAAATTTCAAGACGGAATACTTAGAAAACCAGAATGTTCCAGGACGTTTTAGAGTAGTTATATCACCTTGTCTTTGTTTTGAAACTGAGCATATGAAGATTTTTCTGCGTGGAGCATTGATATTGCTTGTCTAATTTTCCTACGACTTCCTTATCTGATTAGCCATATTCTAATGATAAGTATCCTTGCTTTAATTTTTTATTATGAATTTCGAAAAACTAAATTAATACTTTTTCGTATCCGATGAGTCATATAGTATCTCCTTTGCGCTTATATATTCAATATGGACATCGAAAATATTGAAATAAAATTAAGCACTCCTTAAGAGGAAACCTCAATCGGATATGAACAAAAAGAAAAGGAAGTTGATATACCAAAGGAATGTTGCACAATAACATTTCAAATCATACTGTTCATTCGTAATAGTTTTGCATTCCAATCAAAAACTCGGTATCCATTTTTCATAGGAAATATTCGCTTTGAAGTTTGACCAAAATTGTAAACATTTTTAAATCTATTATTGTTATAACAAAATGTTATGAACTCTAAGCTTCACAAAAATATATCGTTTTTCCATTTGGCGCAATTTTACTACCAATTAAGTGAAACTATGAATGAGCCGACGCGTGCTTATTAATAGTCACTCCCAACTTTAAACATTTTTTTTGCAAAGTTTTGCCAACACTTTTGCATTCTCAAAATGCTCCCTCTATACATTACAAATTTTCACAGATTTGTTTCAAAATGTATACTGTTTCTTAAAAGAATATGAAAGCAAATAGTCATGTAATATATATTATATATATTCCAAATAATGTAACAATTCTGAAAAATAAATTATTAAATTTTGAAAGATCAGGAGTTTCGAAACGTTCAAAAAGTAATCATATTTCTGCACATATTCAGACGACTAATATAAAAATATAATATGATAGATCTATTTGTAAACTCTGTAAAACTGAATGTTTATGTGAATATTTTTAAAAATACATCAAGAGGCTCATGTATTGGAATAATAAATTACTATTTAAATAACCATGCGAGTTAGAATATTGACGCATGGCAAAATTATCACTTTTATGGGTATATTTCAATATACACTGCAATATTGCTAAAGGTACCGGTATAAATTTAAATTGCATATCTTGTATACTGTGAATTTTCATTATTTCACAGATGCACTGACTTTTTAATAATAATAATAATAATAATAATAAACATTAGTAAAGCATTTAAATTCAGGGACTTCTAGCCATGCAACATGAATATGTTAAAGACAACTCCCCTATTCCCTATTTACGCAGGAAATAATTCTATTTTTTTTTATTTATTAAAAATGCTCTTAAGGATTTTATTTCAAAATGTCATAAGTTCAAGAAATTTATATTCAACTCAACAATTCTACAAATTCCTATATCATAACTGTTTTTCCCCCATCAGAACTGCTCCTCGAAGCTGGAGTTCATATTCATCCTCTGTATATTCCGCAAGTAAGGTGGACGAAGCAACTTCTGCAGCAGAATCACAAGATTAAAACATTAAAGAGTGACGAGAATATACGAGCTGCAATATAGGTAAGGAAGGCGGAAACATTTTCAGGCTTATGTGTTAACAAGCCTAGTGTATTTGCTATTAAACATCTCGTTGCGAACGACAATGGCCGTCGTTATGGTAATTAGCGGGCGTTGAGTGTATCTTGTGGCGTCCCTAGTTTCTAAACAACACTTCACAGCATTACAACTTCACTCCTCACAGTCTTAAATACGTCATAAATAACGTAAAAGTGCTTTTACAACACTAGCTTGTGAGGAAGCAGCGTCCTTTAAATAGTTCAATTAGGTAGAATTATCTACTAACATTTCTTAATACACAGGGTGTTAATGAACTACGCCGAAATAATTTACGAGATTGTGCAAGTACTGATCGGCGATGCATGGTCCACGGATAAACATAACGCAACAACATTGTGCTAAACGTGTGTGTATCAGGTACTGATAAGACGGTGTTAAAGCAAAGCAGGTTGAAAAAATGGCTTAGAATGTCTTTAAAACTTCTGCCCGAGTATAGAAATATCAATTTTTAGCAGCTCGTTACTAGCGTTCTCAATATTTAATATCGCAAAAATCTGTAAAATCTCGAACTAATCACTTGACAGTGAGAGACTGAGCATTCATTAACTACGTTTTTGAGTTATGTAGCCTACTTTGGAGGCGTTTTTTCAACTGCTCTGGTGTCTTAGCCAGAATTATTCCCTATCCCCCATAGTCTGGAAGTATGTATGTGAGAGTGAATGTGTGTGTGTTTGAGGAAAATAAAATGATTTAAACCAAGCTTAAAAGAACCTACAAACGAGTTATTTCAAGTGCAAAGCCCCCTGCATGACCTTAAATGTTAAAGGGGTCTATATAAATGAAACAATGCAAAATACCTGCAGAGTTACTGGAGACACTGCCTCAAGGTAAATATTGCGTTATTATGAGTATTATAAAACTTTTAATATTATTAGTATTATTATTATTATTTTAATAGTATACTGTAAATGTATTTCGTTCTGACAGGGTATTATATTATCACATTATTTATATATTTATTTTAATTATACTGTACATTGTATTATTGCATTGACAGCGAACCATGCTATAAGCAGTGAAATAAGTAACTATCTATATAAGAAATGGCTAAGCAAAATTATGCATTCCAGCTCAAGTTCTGTTTCAGCGAAGCACAATACCGTTGTCTGCTTGAAATAACATTAACGTCTCACCTAGATTTCCGACGCAAACAATAGTGTAGATTTCAATGAATCTGATGCCGTTGTCTACGAATTCAAAGCCACCGATCCAATGAATGCAAGAACAAATCTCTACGGAGAGCGAAAGAAAAGTAATGGAAAGGCTGCTCGTTTCGTTCTACCTAAGGAAAACAATGCATTTAATTAACTACTGTGCCTCGGAATATAATGGAACACATTTCCTCTTCGTATACGAACAAAATCAAAACGAAGCAATAGAAAGGCAAAAACGCCACGTTTCAAATTTATTTTGTAAATCCTTCTTATTTTGCCAGCGTTCAAACGACTAAACATGACCCTGTTTTCTGAATAGTTATACAAAGTTAGTTTTTAACTTTCTCTTCTACTTAATGGTAGGCAAAGAAAGTATTGTACTTTATCCAAATACTAGCTGACCCGGCGAAGTTTCTGCCGCCTTAGAAGCAATAATTGAGCAGATTTTGAATTTTATTAAGTTCAATTTTTTATTAGGATAATAAATATAAATACAAAAAATCAAGTATTTTAATGATTATTTATTGGCCGTGTATTTTGATGCATGGGTTGCACTCTTCAGTGAAGCCCCTTGTGATAGACGACATTTCTTGTTTTATTATCAGGCGCAAGAACAAATAACGCAGATGGTCTTCCGACCCGTGAACATGGGAAAATTGACCATGGTCATGGAGAATGCAAGACGGATCGGAAATTGAAGTCGTTTAAACTCAAACGGCAAATCGGTTGGGATCATCGGGATCCTCGGAATGAGAACTTCCTCACCTTCGAATTTTCCTTTGAGTATCATCGCGTAAATCACATTGTTCATCAATTTACTTACCACCAAACGCCTTCCGTTGCACAGTTTTGGTTGGTTTATGTTTCGAAGCATGATTACTACGGAGCCAACCTTTAGTCGTAAATTGTGCGGTGGTAAACCAGGCACATCCAAGGAGTTTAAAATTTTAATTGGATAGTTGCTCTTCACGTGTAATTTCATTCGCAATGTTTCGAATCTTTTGTCGGGAAAGATTCGATTGTCTTGGGCATGGCATTGTTAATGATACTATTGGCACAATAAGCTAATAGAAACTCGAAACAAACACCATAGACAACAATGCGTTTTTCTGTCTGTTGCGTTTTTTATACCACGTTTTATGTCACGTTCCATGGAAACGGGATAAAAGGTATCCTATGCCCGTCTCCTGGTTTTCAGATACCTCCCAACCGATTTTCAGCCAAATCGGTTCAGCCGTTCTTGAGTTATAAATAGTGTAACTAACACGACTTTCTTTTATGTATACAGATTCTGTACCGAAATTTCACCAGAAATAAAACATTTTAGGATCCTAGTTCCATTCACATGACTTTCTCCATCTATTGTACTCAATCTACTATTCCTACAAAAGATGATTCCTTTATTTATATCATGCTAATCAGGAAAACATTCCTAGAATTTCTCTTATTACTTACATAATTGTAAGTAGAAAGGAAGTAAGCAAATTCACTAAGCTAACGCAATAGTCACACCATTTAAAAGCTGGTCGCTTTGTGCAGCAATTGAAATTCGGTTTGGTTCTCTATGCATATTTAGTACTAAAACAAAAGAGAGCTGAAACAATAGACGACTTCCGGGTGAAAAATGCTTTAAATAGTGTACAATTGAACCAAATAAAGAATATTTAGGAAAAAGTTAACTTATAACAAATGTATACGAAATAAATTGTGTATTTTAATCAAATCTACGGCTTTTGTCAATCTCTCAAAGTTTGTGAGTTATACAAAAGACATCCAGAACGAAGAGGCCTTAAGAGATTATACTCAGAGATCTCCAGAGCTACATTTCGTTTGTCATAATGGTGTTTTAATCAAAGAGTAATTTTAAGTAAATCGACATTTTCAGAAAATCTTCCAAGTAAAGGTTAGTTTGGGGTAAGGGGATTTTCTTGAAAACCTTCGTGTCGTATCCTTAGAAGATGCTGAACTTAAATATCAAAGTTGGTATTTAACCGATTTTTATTTTTGGGTTATCGTGTTAAAAGATACACGGACACACACATATACACAATTGAGAGAGTTTTGTCTAAAATGTTTTTGCACTCAGGGGACCTCAAAACATGTACTCTAAAATCTCAACATTAAATTTGGGAGGAATACAGCACCTTCTCTACCTATCATGCAAATCGAACGCGCTAGGGAAAGTAAAAAAATCGTATGTGTTCCATTCACATGACTTTCTCTACATCTCTATAACAAACAATTGTACAAATGCTTATTCGTCTATCTACTTCATGCTATTGATTCGCAGAACTGGTTTTATTACTTGCTTCCTTGTAAGTAGAAGGGAAATAAGGGAGTGTCACAGGCTAAAGCAGTAGTCAAACCTTTTATAAGCTGGTTGCTATGTGATTGAAAATGCCGGCACCCGTAGCCGCCCTCGCTAAAGTGCCTCGCTTTGGTGCTTCGCGGCGCACGGTATCGTGGGTTCGAGTCCCGCCTTGGGCATTGGTGTTTCTGTGTTTGTAAATGTATATATGCATATGTAAAAGGAAAACGTTAATCATTGATAGGTCAACTAAGGAAATGTAGGAAACTGGAATGACCAGGAGCTGACAAATTACCGCGTGAGAAAACTTTTAAGTGTTTTAATACTGAAACCAATAACAAATAATATCTCAGACTACACGAAAAAAGTATATGTCATAAATTGTGTGTTTTAATAACTTCTACATATTTTGGGCAGTAATTTTTTGTCTATCTTTTGCGGTTTACTACTTATGCAAAATTCAGCAAAATTCTACCAATATAACTAGACGTTCAGAGGCTTTACCTAGAAAATTGAAGATATACGTCATGCAAATATTTTTATAATATGGTTTTAATTGTTCTTCACACAAGCCGTGTGTAAGACAGGAGTAGGTGATTCAAATCCCGGCTATGGCATTGAATTTTTCAGTCTGACTCTACTTATCCAGCATTGTAAGTCGCTATTGGGGTTGTCATTTCAAAATAATTTGAGATCACCTTGTGGTTTACCGGGAAACATGCGAGTCAGTTGAGAAATGCAATGCTATGCCGGCATGTTGGCATGGTAGCTAGAGATCGGAGATCCGTGGTTCAAATCCCGGCTATAGCATTGAATTTTTCAGCCTGACTCAACCTATCTAATCTTTAAAATATGGTATTTTAATCAAAATATATTTAATTTGTCATATACATAATAATATTTTAATCAAAATCGCTAGGGCCATTATTGAGAAAATAACAAATTTTGAAATTTTTGCCGTATATAGGGTAGTTCGGGTTGGGGGATTTTTCTCAAAATCTTCGTGTCGCATCCTTAAAAGATACTAAACTTAAATATCAAGTTTGGTACTTTACCGATTTTTCGTTTCTAAGTATTCGTGTTCACAGACAGGGGTATATACACACACAAACACCTTTTTCTAAAAATTTTTTTTTTTTGCAATAAGGAGATCTCAAAACATTAACTTCTGGTAAAGTATCGACTTAGAATTTTGCTGGAATACAGTACTTGCTTTACCAATTATGTATTACAATATATACATATACGTGCTAGAGAAAGTAAAACCAAATTCAGTGACTTTTTAAACATAAAAACCAAGCAACGAAATCAGTCAAAATAAAATGATTCATAAGGGCTTCGCAAAGAAATCGTCAACCGTCAAACTTACATCTTACCCATCCTACAACTTTAAAATCCGTGAATGTTGCATATGCCACTTGACCGCATCGATAAGCACGAAAATAATAAATTTCCAGAGAATTTTTAAAAAAATAAGCAGATCTCTTGGTATTACGTTAGTGTGTAATTTCTAACCATACTTCACTAGTGGCATATATTAATTAACGGAAAGCGTAGGCGAAATTGGTTAGAATCTTAAAAATTCTTTCTTTATTAAGCATAAAATCGACAATCTACCTAACGTTATTATAAAAGCATACTTTGAGCAGATGTAGTTTTTCTTCAGATTTTTCACCTTTTAACAAAAACTCCGACAAACCAGAAAAAAAAATCCTGTATTATTTATCTGGCACGCATATATTACTCCAAACAGCCGAAATTTAATTGGACAAATTTTGGGGGAGGATTACTAAAATTTAAGAGTTTCGAAGTTCGCTTTTTTACTAACCGTAGCACGTATGTACATACAATACATACATAAGATCTAGAGAAGGTATTGTATTCCAACCAAAGATTAAATGCCACGATTTCAACGATTTGATGTCCCATGAGTCCGAAAAAGCACTTTTAGGAAATGTTTGCTCAAAAAACGAAGTGACCGCTAAAAACCAAATTTGGTATTTATGTTTAGCATCTTCCAAGGATACGACACGACGATTTTCAAAAACATCCCTCCACAACAGACCACCCTTTGCACAGAAAATGTTTTGAAAAGTTAGATTTTTTAAAAATGGCTCTAATGAATTTGATTAAAATTCTATACATTAAAACAATTTACATCACAAATAAAAGGTATATTGGGAATAGCCTCTGAAGACCTCCTGACCCAGGATGAGTTTTGCAAAACTTTATATAATGGTTAACCCATAAGGAATAGACAAACATTTAATACACAATAAACATAGATCTCACATAGGTTTTTCTTGTTGAGGTATGACGTTTTAAATAGTCCTTGTTATTGGTTTTAATTTTAAACTACCTAACTTTTCCCAAACGGGACAGTGCAAAGCGCACAAACTATCGCTTTAGCATACTGTTCCCTTACTTTCCTTTTACTTGTAATAAAGCAACCAATAAGACCAATTCTGCCAATATTTATTTCGATTAGCATGATGCATATAAAATAATAATCTTTTGAGAGAATAATTTATATTTGGAAAATCTAGAGAAAGTTATGCGAATGGAATACACAACATTTTCTTCTTAGTTCAAAAAAGTTGCACGACAGTTCGTTTTAGTCTTAAAGCAATGTGTTATTGCATTTCATCAAAATTTCATGTCTGGACTGAGAAATGAGTCTTTTTTTTTTGTTTCCTTTTCTTTCTTTCTTTCTTTCTTTCTTTAAGAATGGATCATACTATTCTTCGCAGAAAAGCCTTTCGCTCCATCATTAATCTTATTTCCAACATTTTTCATCTGTCGCATTTCTCTTTCGCCGTCATTCCAAGCAAGTCTTCGCTCATTCCTTCCTTCTTTTGGGACGCACTCATTTATTTACTTCGAATGAAGAACGTCGCCAACCTTACTTAATGATCTTCTCAGCAGCCCTATGTAAAAACCGTAGACGAATGCCAAAGCTGTTTATTTCAAATTAAAACCTTAACGAGCAACGGTGAATGGAACGTTTAATACTAAAATAACTTTGGAGATTCGTAAGATCATGAAGCATAAACACTAGGAAATGGCGAGCAATGAACTACAAATTATTTTGCGTATATAGATATCGCATAAACAGAAATATTCAGCACTCCAAGGACAAAATATACAGGAAAACTAGTCCTAGAACCAGCAACATCAGCATCTATGACTTAACTGAGCTAGGTGGCGCCATGAGACTTGCATTCGGGAGGCCTCGGGTTCAACTGCCCATGCATTTCCTTCGGGAGTTTCCCTGGCCGTCAAGCGAATGCTGGAGTGGAAGTGTCAACGATGGTGTTTCGGTGCAGCGGGCTAGGAAAAAGGATGCTCTCTGTTAAACTTTCTGTGACCACAACCTTCAGCTAGTTACCAAGATATTCGAGCCCCCCCCCATATGTCTTTGCATGGTTTTAATTTGGGAAGAATACAATTAAAAACCTAATGCGTTGCTTTCACAAAACTCTCTGCTCACTCTTCAGCAAATTATTATTACAAAATCTCATTTTTATCTACTTAATAATCGAGAAAAACTATCGTTACACATTTACAGATTTTTGGTAGGATATCGTAGATAGAGTGAGAAAAATTTTGAAAGTGCATGTGAGTATATGATGGCTTTGAAATTCTATGGCATATGCATGACCGTGAAAAAAATATCTGATGTATTACATTCATATATTTGTCTACCTATTCTACATGAGGCCTGGTAAGAACATTTGTTGTGAGAATTAGTCTCATTTCCCAAGTTTCTAATTCCTGTAGATATTGCCTGTAACAATCCTTCACATAAGTGGACGATACACACTATGTGATCAAAAGTATCCGGACACCTGGCTGAAAATGACGTACAAGTTCGTGGCGCCCTCCATCGGTAATGCTGAAAGTCTATATGGTGTTGCCCCACCCTTAGTCTTGATGACAGTGTTCATTCTCGCAGGCATACTGTGAATCACGTCCTGGAAAGTTTCTTGGGGAATGGCAGCCCATTCTTCACGGAGTGAGGAGTTGAGGAGAGGTATCAATGTAGGTCGGTGAGGCCTGGCACGAAGTCGGCATTCCAAAACATCCCAAAGGTGTTATATAGGATTCAAGTCAGTATCTGTGCAGGTCAGTCCATTACAGGGATGTTATTGCCGTGTAACCACTCCGCCACAGCCTGTGCAGTATCAACAGGTGCTCGATTGTGTTGAAAGATGCTATTGCCAATCCCAAATTGCTCTTCAACAGTGGGAAGCAAGAAGGTGCTTAAAATATCAATGTAGGTCTGCGCTGTGATCATGCCACGCAAAACAACAAGGGGTGCAAGCCCCTTCCAGGAAAAACACGACCACACCATAACACCACCACCTCCGAATTTCACTGTTGGCACTACATACGCCGGCAAATGACGTTCACTGGGCATTCGCTATATCCACACCCTGCCATCGGATTGCCACATCGTGTACCGTGATTCGTCACTCCATACAGCGTTTTGCCACTGATCAATCTGTAATTTTGACGCTCCTTACACCAAGCGAGGCGCCGTTTGCCATTTTCCTGCGTGATGGGTGGCTTATGAGCAGCCGCTCGACCATGGAATCCAAGGTTTCTCACCTCACGCCTAACTGTCATAGTACTTGGGTGGATCCTGATGTAATTTGGGATGGTCCTGTATGATGGTCTGGATAGATGTCAGCCCATTGCTCTTTACGACCCTCTTCAAATGTCGGCGGTCTCTGTTAGTCGAGGGACGAAGTCGGCCTGTACGCTTTTGTACTGTACATGTCCCTTCACGTTTCCACTTCACTATCAGTGGACCTAGAGATGTTTAGGAGTGTGGAAATCTCGCGTGCAGACTTCTGAAAAAAAGTGACACCCAAACAAACACCTGACCATGTTCGAAATCCGTGAGTTCCACGGAGCATCCCATTCTGCTGTTTCACGATGTCTAATGACTACTGAGATCCAGGCAGTAGGTGGCAGCACAATGCACCTAAGATGAAAAACGTATGTTTGTGGGGGTGTCCGGATACTTTTGATCACATAGTGTAAATAAAAAATTTACGTATGCTTCTACTATTGTATATTACTGTTATATATAATTTATGATTTCAAGTGCAAAGTCCAAAGGGGAGTGCAAAGTCCAGGGAAATCGCGTACAAGTCCTTAGTGCGGCCGGTCATGGAATTTGGAGTAACTTGTTGGGGCCCGTATAGAGTAAATCAAATTGATTCGTTAGAAAAGATCATAAAAAGGGGTAAATATTTTGGGTCTACAAACGCTGAGGAGATAAAATGGGAGCCGTTGAAAGTTAGGCGTGAGAAACAGAGGTTGTGCGCTTTATTTAAAGCTTACGCTGGCTTAAACGCATGGGAGGACGTCACTGACAAACTGGAAAACCCAACTTACTATGCACGAAACGATCATCCGTTCAAAATTAAGGGCAGAAGATACAGAACTGATGTGGGAAAGTTCTCCTTTGTAAATAGAACCATAAAAGACTGGAATGAATTGCCTGGAGCAGCCTTTCGGGGTTGTCCCCTGTCTCTGAAGAAATTTCGGAAAAATCTTGATTTTAATGTTGGATAATTTTTGTAAATATTCCTTAAATGAAATGCTTGTGATTTTATATTGTTGTAAATACAAGTGTTAAATTGATTGGTGATTCTAATTATGAAATTAATTAATCTGAATTGAGAGAAAAATTAATGTTTTCATATTTGTGTAAATAACTATTATATCTAGCTTACAAAGCCATAAACTGGCAGCTGTGATTTATTGTTTATATATCTTGTATTCATATATAACTCTGCCACCGGGTGATACCCACTTGCAGAGAAATACATACATACACATATGGTAAACATGATATTCCACCAAATTATTTCCACGTTGAGGTTCTTTTCTGGCTTTAGATACATCTGCTTTCACAGTCATTAACAATTCTTTTTCAGCAACTCTGAAGCTGATGCATTCTACGCACATTAAAATCAGATGAGTGCGCTTGCTCTTAGTTCACAAGAGAAAGGGTGGGGATTTTCCCAGGGTATGAAAATCTTACATCCTTTGGAGACTCAATATTACTGCTGTCGTAACGCTAAAAAAGATCAAAGCTGCTGCAATACGAAGACTATTCTCAAATGTAAGTAAGCACGTATAAATATTCTATACAAATAAGAGAAAAATAAACACGTTTAAATTATTTATAAATATTTAAATACTTGAGAATTAAAGCAAGAATATGTGTTTCTTTGGATGTAAATGTTTTCTATTTCACGTTAATGGAAATAAATATTTGCCAAAATACACATATAATCTGGCTTTGAAGTTCAACTCTTTGTTGGACAATACGATGGTCAAGGATGCTCAATTAGCGCTTCTATAGAACATTGCTAATACAAAAATAATAATAATAATAATAATAATAATAATAATAATAATAAATTATTGAATAAATTTTGTATTTTCAAATGATAACATTCTCCGTCTAGAAACGTTTTTCCAGTTATGCAGTAGTATACAAAATTCAATTACAATGAATATAAATTCACAGGTTTTTCGCAGAAAATACAAAACACACATTTTATTTTTTGTATAAATTTCTTAAACATCCAACCAAAAATTGCATGTCGAGATTTCACCTCAAATATATATTTTGGGGCTTCGTGAATAAAAAAAATGTTTTAAAGGTCTGTGTGTGAACAAAATAGCTCAAAAACGAAATGTCGTTTAAGTACCAAAGTAGCCATTAAGCCCAATAACTTCTAAGGATACGACACAAAGGTTTTCTACAAAATCCATATCACCAAATTACCCTTTACTTCAGAATGTTACAACTCTACTCGCCGGAGATGGAGTACGCTGAAGGTATATTCAACTAAAAATATCTGAGCTAGACCGAAGGGGGAAGGTGATTACCAATATATCACTAGACGAAGAGTTTGTACTTTCTCTCACTTCATTCAACTGTGAAAACAGCTATACCTGAATTCCGAGGTGTATTGCATACTGCAGGCATATCCCTGAGAGTGAGTGAAAAACTGAGTGTGAGTGAGTGAATGAGAGAGTGAATAAGTGGGTGAGTGAGTAACTGACTGCCATTTGGTTGCGCAGCTAAGCTGGAACAACCTGCATTACATGGAACGTTTTTTGAAATTGCTGATTTTATCAAAGACATTTACTTAATAACATATAATAACATATAGATATATTCTGAGGTTTCTGGGAACAAGCTTGTGAAGTATTTTTCACTCGAAAGGAAATGTACAATGTGTGTAATTGGTGGGGTGTTAGAGTTGGACGCAGAATGAATAAAACATGTAGATATATGTATACGCACAATTATTATATCCTATGATTTTTTTGCATCTATCATCAGTCATTTCTGAGATATCCGCTATTAGGGTTCATAAGTCTTTCCGATTTTCAGTTGTTTCTAGCGATGTCATGAAGAGTATGGAATTTTAAACCACCATACAATGTCCTGATCTTAAATATTTTCCTAACATTATTATCTTTGTACCTATTAAGATATGTGCAATGCAGCTATTTTCGGAAAGGTTTTATTTGGATTAAAATGAAGTAAATAGGAAAATAAACGTTCGTAAGAATAAGTTTTATAACCAGGAATAAGAAACAGAGTAGAGAAAGTATTATGAATTTATTTAGCATATGAGATACACATTTTATTTATTATTATGAAGTGCAATACTTCCTCTGTCTATTGTAAATAAGTGCCAAAGAAAATACAAGCGAAACATATACCACATCGCAACTGTAGAGCCTGGTACCTTCCACCGGAAATTAAAAACAAAGTAGAAGCCTTCATCCCAAATAGGTTTATCTCATATTCATAGGCTAAAATCTAAGTCTATGAACATCCAAAATTTTAATAATCTGATGTGTTACACTCAGGTGACTTTCTCTACTCATGAACAAGTTATTCTTAACAAACAATTATTATTTTTCTACTTCCTGTTAATTTGTGTTTTACTTGAGAAATAAAGTAGCTTTTAAATAATAGCTAAGTGCATAAGAGGCTGCTCAACCGCCGATAAGCAGCTACTGCTGTGTGAAGCGTCCTAGGTTCGATTCCCCGCTAGGGGTGGACATGTTTTTTTAGCCACATTACTCTCTATACTGCCCGTGTGTGTGTGTGTGTGTGCGAGAGAGAGAGAGAGAGAGAGAGAGAGAGAGAGAGAGAGATCCAACTTACAAAAATTCAAAGAAATAAAAATCCAATGAGTATTATACAAGAAATAGCTTTATTAGGATTAGAATTTGTTTTAATTTTATTTCTTATTTTAAAGACAATGATGTTCTAAAGGCAAAAGTGATTTGCAGTTATTGGCGGAGTATAAATGCAACACTTCAAATGTTTAGGAGCGGGTCATTATGTGGTGGTTCTTAAAAGCTGTTCTGTTAGTCATGGCTAAAAGTGGAAAAAATACTTCCCCTTCGAGAAAACTGTAACTATTTAAAATTTAAAGCAGTAACAACAATATCCACAAAAAATGTATTTAATATAAATTATGTGCCATAATGAGACCTATATTTTTACGAACTAACATTTTGTATATTTCTCATGGTCTGCCAGTTATGTAAGGCATTCAAAAAGAAGAAGATTTACGAGGCTATTTTCAGAGAATTAAAAATATGTACATGCCACCCATAATTTAGAAGAAAATCAAACAGCTTAGACCATCCTTCATATACAGTCATGCTTCATCCTGGTAGCAAAACTAGAAATGCTGTAATTCGCAATGAGTCACATATTTAGAGATGTTTTATTTCCATCAATGCCTACAAAAATTTTAGCACTCCCAGCTACAAATATTCGTTTATATTCTGCAGGTTCCTGTTTTGTCTAGTAAGTAATGTTTACACAGCTGTGTATGTGTTGGCTGTTACAGTTTTGTGTACACCACACTTGTGTTCTCCCCAGAATTATATTTCTTACCCACAATCGCGTGTTTTGTTTCACTATGTTTTGAGTTAAACATGTACTACATTACGTAATCTCTGTGTAAGCATGCCTGTTCGCTATGTTTAGATTGTCAGTTGTTTTGGAATGAAAAATCTAGTGAATTTAAAGCAGTAACAACTGAATATATCATTTAAAATAACAGACAAAGGTTACATAAAATGCTTTTTCCTGCTCGCATTTATATTAATAAATATCTATAATACAAATTAAAAGTTTTATTTTAATAAAATTTAATTCTTAAAAATGTCTAAAATCAACCAAATTTGGGATTAACGCTTTAAGTAACACTATTATTCGGTACGCTTATTATTGCTATTGTTATTATCATAAATTCAAAATACTTAAGATATTTTTAAACTCGCATTTTTTTGTGCATTTAACAAATACTGCATACAAAGTTTAGTTTTCTGTTTTTTTTTTTTTTTTTTTTGTTTTTTTTTAAATACAGTTCCGTAGTCTGCTCGGGTCTACGGTGCTGTATACCCTTTTTGTATTTTCCTAACATTTACTTTGTTTTCTTCTGATATATACACACATATAAATATCCATGCCCAAGGCGGGATTCAAACTCACGATCCCCTGCGCCACGAAACATCAAAACGAGACACTTTAGCGAGCATGGCCATATCTGTTTTCATACCAAATCTCCTATGTCAATAAATACCAATGCATTAGCATAAAATTATGCTCAGATATAATAATGAAATTCCTATATGTTTCATGCAGCATGAGTTAAATTTAATGGGATATATTTCCAATATATATTTTACCAAAAGTGTAATAAAGTTCTATTTTAATAAGAAACAGTCTGCCCGTTTATTATTCAAGAATACCTCTCGGATGAGTGGTATTTTCACCACTTTTACTATTACAAATACTACTTGCCTCTTCGCCAACTCCGTAATCCCATCTCAATCTGCTCCAGCCATTCCAGGCTTTATTGACCCATGACGCAGTAGTGCAAAGGGAAATAATATTAAAATCTAGATAACGACCATGCCCACATGCACGATACCAAATGATCTTGTAACAGACTAACTGCAGATCTCAGACGTGTATAAAAACAAGCAGAACGACTATTTGCAGTGCTCCAAAGAACCCGGATGCTGAAAAATCCTTGTGAGAAGCAATCCATTTCTGACTAACCGGATATGGGTTTTCTAAGATTAATATTACGATTACATGTAAACACTTAATTTCGGAAAGTTTCATTAAAAATGCTTGGAGAAAAGCATTATGCATATTTTTTATTACGAGAATTATTTCAAAGTACTAAAGTATAAGTAAAGTAAAAAAAATCTGATGTGTTACACTCACTTGCCTTTCTGTAGCTGCTAAACAAACTTCTTACAAAACTTCTTCCTTCTACACAATGCTAAAAGAGGTAGACATTAGCAGAATGTTCTTATATCTTAGTTCCTTATAAGGAATGTGCTATGCTAAAGTGATAGTCAAATGTTTTAAGCTATCATTATGCGATTGTCAATGCAAATCGCTTCTTTGCTTGGCCAGGAGTAGAACAAAAGAAAACTGGACACTTCCTGTCTGAGAAAAATATAAGTACGCTACAATTGGAACCAAATACAAGGAATATCTCGGAAACGGTTACCTCCACAACAAAAACGTAAAATACATAAATTGTGTGTTTTAGCGAGATATACATTTTTTGTGCAGTAAGTTTTTATCTATCTCTTACGGTTAATTCGTTAAGCAAAATTCGGCAAAATCCATCCAGAATAAAGAGGTCTTCAGAGGCTATTCCCTGAAAATTCAAGATATAAATTTTGTTTGGAATTTAAATACCTTTAATATATGAGGTGTTAATCAAAATCGTTAGAGCCATTTTTGAGAAAATCAAAATGTTCGAAAATTTTTCCATGTATAGAGTAGTTTGTGGTAGAGGCATTTTTTGAAAATATTCGTGTTACATCCTTGGAAGATACTAAACCTAACTACCAATTTTGCTATTTAACGGTCTTTTCGTTTTTAAGTTATGATGTCCACAGTCGCGCGCGCGCGCGCGCCCACACACACACACACACACACACACACACACAGGGACATTTTTCTAAAATTTCTTTTTTTGGACTCAGTGACCCCAAAACATATATTTCTCGACATCGAATTTTTGGGTGGAATACAATAGTTACCTTATCTATCCACTATGTACATTGCACATGCGGGCTAGAGAAAGTAAAAAACGTATAATCTGGCACAAGTTTATGAACTTTAATTTTGAATTATTTCAATTAAAGTCTTTCTTTTATTTTGTTTTAACATGCCCAACACGTGAGTGTGTATGTGTCCGTGTGTGTGTGTGGGCGCGCGCGCGTATATATACAGGGTGTCCCAGAATTCAATCGCACAAATTCGGAGGATTGTAGAGGAATCTTAGATGAACACTTTGAGATATGGTAGCTATTATCCTCTTCTTCTTCTTCTTCTTCTTCTTCTTCTTCATGGACTAGGCACAATAGCCTGTTCCGGCATGCTGACTGACCATCTCGTTCTTTGGCGTCCTCTGCTTCTTTTTCTCGGGGATTATAATAGACAACTTTGGTACCCTACCATCTTCCATTCTGTTGACAGTTATTTTATATTCATTAATTTTTATCTGTATTGCATATATATTAAGTTCTTTCGTATGATGTTATTTCTTATATGCTGCGTTTACTACATTCTTTCACCCCTCATCTTAGCCGTTTGAAACTTTCTTTTGTCATTCTATTACCCATGGTTCAAAGCCGTATGATAAACTACACATTACCATAACTTTATAAAATTTTAGTAGAGTTTTTCTTCTACAATTATGTAATGTTCTGCGAATTGCGCCTAACATCCTTGAATATATTCTAATTTTGTTATCTATAAGCATACAACAATTCGCAGCCCAGATATGTAAAATGGATAACTTGTTCAAGAGCTTTATTATTTATTCATATTTTGGATATCTAGCATTAGAGCCTTTAAAATTCATAGCTTTAAATTTCTCTATAGATAAGTTTACATTATATTCTTTGCCCATAAATTCCAAGGTATATGTTGGTTTCTGCAGGTTATCTTCTGCTGTGGCGATAATAGCTGGATCATCGGTCTACTATCCCCTGTGACAAATGTCAAGGTTGTGACACGTTTTCTGGATCGCACATCAGTGACCGTAATTAAAAAAAACAAACAAACAAAAACATGGAGTTTGCTTCCTTTGCGTGCTCGTCGTGTCTCTGTGGATAGCACAACTCAAAAATGAAAATTTGGTTAAATACCAAACTTGGTATTTAAGTTCAATATCTTTCAAAGATGCGACATGAAGATTTCAGAAAAATCCCTCTCACAACTACCATTATTTGGAACATCTTTCGAAAATTTTGATTTTCTAAAATATGACTATAGATTTTTATTAAAACACCAGGATAATATTATGAATTTTCTGGAAATAGCCTCTCAAGACCTGTCATTTTGAATGACTTTAGTATAACTGCCAAATCATAACAGGTAGATAAAAACTCATAAAACATGTAGATCTCGTTAAAACACAATTTATATCCTATGCATTTCTTTTTTTGGTAGTTAGCCGCTTTCGACATAATCCCCATTATTAGCTTGTCTTAAAACCTTTTCAAACGAGAAGTCATTTTATTTTCGTCTTCCTTTTGTTTATTCCTGGCAAGCAAAGAGAGAAGATTTTCAATTGTTTCACACAGCGAAACTTTTGAAAGATTTTTGAACGCTTTTAAAAGATTCGACTATCACATTAGCCTAGTATATTCCCGTATTTACGTTCTGCTTACAACGAAGCAAGTAATAAAACGATTTCTGACAACGTCTATCTCAATTAGCATGATGTAAATAAAATAATAAACTTTTTTAAAAAGGTTGTTTGCGTAAGTAAGAAAAAGCCATGTGAATGGAAAAAATCTCATTTTTTTTTAAACACGGATTTAATTTCTTACGTAAGAGAATTTTCTGCTATCGTATATTCCACAGAAAACCAATTAATTTAATCTATGTAAACCAAACTGCTTAGTTTAATAGAATAAAAATCTGATGTATTCCATTCATATGATTTTCTCCACATCTCTGCAACAAATTACTGTTAAAAAGCTTATGTTTCTATTTACTTCATTCAAATCGAGAAAAATTAGCAGAAATAATCTTATTACTTGCCTTCTTGTAAGTAGAAGCGAAATAAGGGAGTACCATAGGTTAAAGTGACAGTCAAAAGCTGGTTTCTATGTGATTGAAGTTCCTTTATTTCTATGGATAGGAGTTGACAAAGTCCTGTGTGAGAAAAGTGTAAATTTTTTAAAGCTGAAACCAAAAATAAGGAATATCTAAAAAACGATCAACTCCACGAAAAAAATGTGTATAACACAAATTGTGTGTTTTAAAGTGCTCTACATTTTTTGTGCATTAAGTTTTTGTCCATCTCTTACGGTTTAGTAGTTATGCAAAATTCCGTAAAATTGATCCAGAATAAAGTAGTCTTCAGAGACTATTCCTAGAAAATTTTATATATACATTTTATTTGTCACCTAAAATCTTTAATATATGCTATTTTAATGAAAATTATTAGAGCCATTTTTGAGAAAATCAAAATTTTCGAAAAAGTTCCATGTAAAGGGTAATTTGTGGTGGGGGACTTTTCTCAAAATCTTCGTGTCGCATCCCTGGAAGACAATAAACTTAAATACCAAGTTTGGTATTTTATCGACTTTTCGTTTTTGAGTTATCGTGTTCACCCTAAAACCTGTATTTCCGGTGAAATCTCGGTATCGAATTTTTGGGTGGAGTGCAATACCTTCTCTATACACTATGTACATAGTATGTGTAGAGAAAGTAAAAAGTCATAACTCATTATGTACAAATTGATTTAGTAGCAGAGTAAGACTAGCGTGGGTGTTTCCCAGGGATTTTTTAGAACGCTGAACACACAACACAAGCGAAGCGAATTCCCGTAACTCACCCATTGTACTGAAAAGAGTGGGTGACTGGGAGAGAATCGAGCTCTTAATACTGCACTGCTCGTTTGGTTTTGTTTTATAATTATGGGAGAAACCTGCGAATTAAATTTTATCAGAGAGAGAGGGAGAGGGAGAGAGAGAGAGAAAAAATTGACTTATCTAATGACTTTTTTACCTCCCTACTAAATAAGTAGAAAAGTATTCTACACCGCCTAAAAATTTGGCACGCGTGTTCTGTGAACAGCATAACTCAAAAGTAAACCCGAAACTTAATATTTAAGTTCAGCGTCTTCCCAAGATGCAACACCAAGATTCTCAAGAAAATTCCAGTGCCTAACTGTCCTATACATGGATTTTTTCTCAAATTTTTTGATTTTCTAAAAATTGTTCTTACAATTTGATTTTTTATAGTGTTTAATGCCCGCTTTTACACGCCACAGGCGATGACACTAATGATACGTGGAATAAAGATGGAGCACCGGTGGAATGTGATGGCAAAGAAAATTGGAGAATCCGGAGAAAACCCGCCCCTGCGCCGCTTTGTCCATAAATCCCATATACGGCCGCCTCGGATCGAGATCTTGGTGAGAGGCGAGTGGTTTAACCATTCAGACACGGCGCGGCCGAAAATTGAACTAAAAGACATTTTCTTGATAAATAAAATACATATTTTGAATTTTCTGAGAATAGCTCTTATCCCTACATTGCATGAATTATTTTGTTATATATGCCGTTTTTCCAATTCGCAAACCGGACCTTATTCACTTTCACCACAACTGAAGCGAATTGAATAGCCGCGATCGTTAGTGCGACACGAAATGTACTAGCCGAACGTAGCGAGTCTGAGTACCAGCGATTGCAATTAAATTTACCTGAAGTGAAAGATGGGGAGAGCCCAAGTAAAATACCCGGTGTGATGGCACGTTGGATGCTGGCGAGGCTACATTATACTGCAGATGCATGCATTTTTCACTTTATTATTTAAAGAAAAAAACACTACAGTTTTATTGCAAAAATATTAATATTTTTACAATATAAAACAAGAATAAAGAGCCTAAGTTTATTGTTGAAGGTTCGTGTAATTATAAATTAGAAAAGAAGCCCACTAAAATACTACAACTATTGATTAATCATCTTTATTGCCAAGTGGCAACACCAATGCAACGTAGGTTAATTCATGCATTATATATATATATATATATATATATATATATATATATATATATATATATATAATGGAATTGTGATGGAAATTTAAAGTTAAGAAACATTTAATGCGTCTTTAATTATTTATTAAGCTAATATAAACGGCAACATTTACATCCAGCATAAATAAAATGTTATATAATTATTTAAATATATGAAATAACTTCACGTGATGCGCATTCACCCATTTAAAATTCGAATCACAAGCTAAGCTTGAAATAAAGCCAAAGCTAAGCTACAAGAACTCCAAATATTTGCAATATCTACATTACCCATATTGACGTTCAGTTGAGTTGCAGCGATATAACCGACATTAATTTCAGTAGATTTATTAAAGTATTAGAAATTTTCCCCTTATTATTTTTTTGACACATAGCAGGTACTTAGCAGGTGGAGAAGTTGCTATAATCCACCTAAAAATATGTCGACATTTCACCGTAAATACAGATTTTGAGACTCCCTGAGACTAAATAAGGTATTTTATAAAAGGTCCATGTGTGTGGGTTCGTGGGTGGATGGGTGGGTGAGGACAGCATAATTTAAAAACGAAAAATCGGTTGGATGACTTGATAATCAGGGGATGCTACACGAGGACTTTCAGGAACCCCCCCCCCCGACCCTAACACCAACATGTACCAATTTTCGAAAATGTTTCTTTTCTCAAAAATGACTAACGATTTTGATTTGAATAACACATTTAAAAGATATTTTTAAACAAATAAAAAGTACATCTTGAATTTTCTGGGAATATCCTCTAAAGATTTCTTCATTCTGAATGACTTTCCAGACTGGTAAACCGTTAAGGTTTGGAAAAAATGTACTCCGCAAAAAATGTAGATCTCGTTAAAATACACAGTTCATGTTATCTACATCTTTACTTTCTCTATACGCACTATGTACATAGCGGATAGAGAAGGTATTGCACTCCACCCAAAAATTCGATACCGAGATTTCACCGGGTCCCCAATATCCAAAAAAGTATTTTCACAAAAAGGTCCGTGTGTGTGTGTCCGTGTGTCTGTGAACACGATAACTCAAAAACGAAAAGTCGGTAAAATACTAAACTTGGTATTTAAGTTTAGTATCTTCCAAAGATGCGACACGAAGATTTTGAGAAAAATCCCCCCACCCCTAACTACCCTTTAAATGGAACTTTTTTCGAAAATTTTGATTTTCTCAGAAATGGCTCTAACGATTTGGGTTAAAATTTCGTATATTAAACAACATATTTCCCTGACAAATAAAATGCATATCTTGAATTTTCTGGAAATAACCTCTGAAGAGTAGTTTATTCTGGATGAATTTTACTGAATTTTGAGTAACTGCTAAACTGTAAAAGATGGACAAAAACTTACTACACAAAAAATGTAGAGCACATCAAAACACACAATTTATGTTATATACATTTTTTTCGTGGAGTTCGTCGTTTTTGAGACATTTCTTATTTTTGGTTTCTGCTATGAAAAACGTATTCTTTTCTTATGCAGGAACATGTCAACTCCTATCCATATAAACAAAGGAACTTCATTGACATAGTAAGCAGCTTTTGACTATCACTTTAACCTATGGTAGTCCCTTATTTCGCTTCTACTTACAAGGAAGCAAGTAATAAGACTATCTCTGCTAATTTTTTCTGATTAGCATAAAGTAAATAGAAGTATAAGCTTTCTAAGAATAATTTGTTGTAGGGATATGAAGAAAGTCATGTGAATGGTACACATCAGATTGTTTGTAGAGTTAACCGCAAAAAATCCATTGCCTTTTGTAGGGTTTTAACCTGAGACCTTGGGAACCAGAGGCTAGCGTGTTACGGGGCTAAGTCACGTAGCACGACTATAGCTGCAATAGGTAATGTATTAATTGAAGCAGGGAGAATTTAATCCATTGTTAAAAAGGAAGAAACCAGGGGTAGAATAAAATGGAGTTTTCTGCAAAAGAAGTATCACTTGTTTGCTGCCATAACAACCACTTTCTTTGTTAGCACGTACATGCATGTGTTGGTATTCTGCGAGAACAAACACAGTAATAGCAAGTATAAACGCAAAATTGTGAAAACAACCAGAATAAAAGCAAACAAAAATAATGGTAATACAAGCGAACTCACAAAGGGAACGATAAAGAGAGACTTTAGAGCGGACGAATTGTTGGAAATAAATACAAATTATCACAGCTGTAAAGAAAATAAAATATCAAAATGTGAATGAGTAGTATGGCACATGCTCGAAAAGACTATTTTTATTCCTCTGTAAATGGGAGCTAAGAACTTGAAAATTATAAACTACCGGTAGACATTAAGCCAATAATTGATCAAGACTTGAATTAAAACCAATAGGTGATTCAATAGAGATTAAAGTTCCAATCTTGCTAAAGTGAAATCTGCTAAATTCATGACTCAATATCACAAAAACTATTTAAGATACCAGGCTGGCATTTTTACACTATGAAAAGCCTGATGTGTTACACTCGCCTAGCTTTCTCTAGCTGCTCTACAAACCTCCTACAAAAGATTATTCTTCATTGTACACAATGCTAATCAAGATAAATATTAGCAGAATGTTCTTATTACTAAGTTCCTTATAGGTAGGAGAGAATAAGGGAATGCGCTATGCTAAAGTGATTGTCAAATGTTTTAAAAGCTATCGTCACTTCTTTGCTTGGCCAGGAGTAGAACAAAAGAAAAACGGATACTTCCTGTCTGAGAAAAGTTTACCATTAACAAGGAATATCTCGGAAACGGTTACCTCCACAACAAAAACGTAAAGGATATAAATTGTGTGTTTTGACGTGATGTACATTTTTTGTGTGGTGAGTTTTTTTCTATCTCTTACGATTTAGCAGTTAAGCAAAATTCATCCAGAATAAAGAGCTCTTCAGAGGTTATTCCCCAAAAATTCGAGATATACATTTTATTTCGGACATAAATAGCTTTCATATACGGAATTTTAATCAAAATCGTTAGAGCCATTTTTAAGAAAATCAACATTTTCGATTTTTTTCCCATGTAAACGTTGTTTGTGGTAGGGGGATTTTTTTGAAAATTTTCGTGACGCATCCTTCGAAGATACTAAACCTAAATACCAAGTTTGGCATTTAACAGTCTTTTCGCTTTGGGGCTATGCTGTCCACAGACAGACACACACACACACACACACACACAGACACATACACACACGGACCTTTTTTTTAAAAACGCTTTTTTCGGACTCAGGGGACCCCAAAACATATATTTCCGGTGAAATCTCGGTATCGAATTTTTGGGTGCATTACAATACCTTCTGTATCCCTATATACGTATCGTACATTGTACATATTGGGCTAGAGCGTCATAAAAGTTTAACCTAAAGTTTAAAGTTAAAGTTTAACTTAAGTAGGACACGATATTTCTGTTTATTGACATACACGTTTGTGATACATTTCGTAATTATCAGCCAAAGAGTGGAATGCGATTACGCCGATATTGTGATATACTTAAGTGAGATTTAGGCTACAGGTAACAATGAATATAGCTGTCTACCAGCTACAGAGATTATATTTCTCAAAAAATCTAATAAAATTAGAAATGAACCCACACGAAAGGGGCTCACTGTGTATTTTATAGAAAGATAAAGACAGAAATGAAAATAATGAATTCCAACAGAATCCCCCAAATAATATTAGAATTATTTTTTCATACAAGTTGTGTGAAAGGTGAAAACTAATTCAAAAATTGCAATGCCATAGCCTTAATTTGAGCCACAGAGCTTCTCATTTCCGTCCGGATGCTCTAACTGATCTACCATAGCAGCATGCGGGCACGACATTAAACTTGGCTTCGAGTTCAAATCCCCGCTATAATATTGAATTTTTCATTCGGATTCTACCTTTAGATTAGAAACGGACATTCGGCAGACCGAGTCAGTGATGGAAGGAGCTTAGAATAGACAAGACAAGACCGGTGTAAGAGGCTAGCTGACTTACCTATTTGTTTACGTATACTGAAGTATTTTATTACAGTACACCTGAACTGTTAGAAAATAATTATCTGTGTTCTCACCTTTGAATTTTCCACCACCTATTCATAGCCTTAACCTTAAAAAATTAAATAACACAAAAAAAACAAACAATCTGATGTATTCCATTCACATGCGTTTCTCTACATCTCTGCAACAAATTATTGTTACGAAGCTAATGCCTATAATTACTTCAGACCAATCGAGAAAAAATTAGCAGAAATGGTCTTGCTACTTGCTTCCTTGTAAGTAGAAGCGAAATAAGGGAGTACCATGGGTTAAAGTGATAGTTAAAAGCGGTTGTTATGTAACAGAAGTTCCTTTGTTTGTATGGACAGGAGTTAACAAATTCCTGTGTGAGAAAAGTTAACTTTTTCAAAGCAGAAACCAAAACCAAACCATGTCTCAAAAACGATCAACTCCACGAAAAAAATATATATATAACATAAATTGTATGTTTTGACGTGCTCCACATTTTTCATGTAGTAAGTTTTTGTCCAACTCTTACGGTTTAGCAGTTATTCAAAATCCCGTAAAATTCATCCAGAATAAAGCAGTCTTCAGAGCCTATTCCCAGAAAATTCAAAATATACATTTTATTTTGCAGATAAATATCTTTAATATACGATATTTTAATCAAGATCGTTAGAGCCATTTTCTAGAAAATCATAAATTTCGAAAAAAGTTCCATGTAAATGGTAGTTTAGAGTGGGAGGATTTTTCTCAAAATCTTCGTGTCGCATCCCTGGAAGATACTAAACTTAAATACCAAGTTTGGTATTTTACCGACCTTTCGTTTTTGAGTTATCGTGTTTACAGACCCACACACGGACCTTTTTCTGTAATGACTTTTTTTCTGGATACAGGGGACCCTAAAACATATTTTTCCGGTGAAATTTCGGTATCCAATTTTTCGTGGAGTGCAATACCTTCTCTATACACTATTCACATAGCGTGTGTAGAGAAAGTAATAAACAAAATAACCTAAAATCCACACGTTATCTTAATATGAATTAGCACAAATGTTTAAGCTTCTTATTGGTGTGTTCCTTCAGTTGATGTTATATGCTAGTAAAATCAACCTTAAATTTCGATATGCGTTTTTACTCAGGTTTGACTTAGCTTTCTTCAGTTGCTTCAGGGAATCCAGGTTTGACAAGGCTGAATCAAAGGGTTAACTTAGGAAGCTGCAGCGACCAGATTCAGAATCGGTCAGGTAAGCTTTTTTTAATGAGCTACTGCGAATCCGTCTTTTCATGCCTTACGAACATACAGTAAAGTGCAAGTTGGGTTGCTTATTGCAGTAGGGACTCAGGATAGCCCACCTTTCAGTCTAAACTCCAGATGCATGTAAGATGTTCTGGTGAGCCTTTCAAATGAAGTGCATGAAGTATAAAGCATGACAAAGCTGATGAACTTGTGACTCAAGAGCAACATCATTTTATCTCAAGTAATTAGTATACAATAACAAGTGCGGCTTCGTGTTAAATAATTTACATACCGATTAAGAAGCCCCACAAGGAATTAGAGCAATGAAAACTTTTTTATGTTTATTCAAGGTCCTTTTGACTGCAAAGTCTTATCACATTCGACCATTAAAATGCATTGCATATCAATTACAGTTAGACAGTTTTACAGTTAGACTAACATTTACATTACATTTACAATAAATTGCTTCACGAGTGAGTTGCTTTTTGGCATGGAAATTTGATGAAATTACCAAAAGTCATGCAGTTCTTGTGATAGACACTTTAACGAACATTCTACAACTGTAGATAAAAGTATTTGCAAAATAACATCTACATTTACTTAAACCCTAACAAAGAACTAACATTTGCATGGTCTCCTCTAATACTGACAGAGGTAGGCAACATGTTACCAAGGAGATACAACCAACACCGACAGTCAAAACCAAAATGTAACCAATAATATGTATCACTAATGCTTAACAGAAACTTGGTTGAAAAACGGAGAAAATGTAACATTAATTTCCGTAGTTTTAGTAGGCACAGGGGGGAGTACATATAATAGTTATAGGATTATACAACCAGCCAGCAACGTCCAAGTATGCAAACAGGAATTTCTTCAGTGACTTAACCGAAACGCTAGTGGAGTTACAGGAAAAGTTTCCAGGAGCTGAATTAATTCTTTTAGGAGATTTTAATGCGAGGTTAGGAGGGTAGAATATTTCTCTAACGGGGAGTCACCAATGGGGGGGGGGGGAGGAATTCCGCGAAGGTCAACGAAAGAGCAAGGATAGTTTTATTAATGGGGAGAGCAGACAATTGCTTGCTTTCTGCGATGCCTTCTCTTTAGAAATGGCAAGTACGGTGAGGATCGAGAGGGAGAACTCACTTTCATAAATGAAAATGGAGGTAGTGTAATAGATTTTATTTTAATAAGTCAGGGTTTACTTGGCAGAATTAGAAATTTTTGGGTGGGGGATCGTATCGAGTCGCATCACTGTCCGGTTGCCCTGGAACTGAATATAGAGACGGCCATGGCGGCGCTAGCACCTGAAGAGGGGCAGGGGGTCGAGGGAGATTCATTAGTAAATTTATATGGAAACCGGTAGAAAAAGAAGTATTTGTTGATAAATTAGAAAGAAGATTAGGGGAAAGGAACGCAGACACAGCGGAGGAACTAACGCATATAATAGCAACGGCTGCGGGGACAATGAAAGTCCAAGTGCATGGTAAGTTAAAACGATTCAATGGTTGGTATGACCAGCAATGCAGAGCTGTAAAGAAACAAGCAGAGGAGGCTCTGTCAAAATTCAGAAGGGAGATGTCATTAGGAATTTTTTTACAAAAAAGCGAAGGGAGTATAAACAGCTCTTGCGGGAAAAGAGAACTACGTGACAAGACAAAATTACTCAGAAAATTAGTAATATTTTAACGCGGGGGGATAACGCTGAGATGTGGCAAGTAGTACAACATTTAAAAGGCAACCGTCAGGCGCCCAACGAAATTTCTCCCAGAAAATGGGCAATGCATTTTATGGGAATATTCGGGAAAGGTGAAAGGGAAGGAATTTTTAAAAAGGAAGTGCAAATTTTGGGAAATCTTGAGATCCCAATACTGGACGAGGAAATATCAGCACGAGAAATAGCACAGGCGCTGAGGAGTCTGAAGGGAGGCAAAGTTCCAGGGTTGGATGGGCTGCACCCGGAAGTTTTTAAAGCCGCAGCCAATGTTAATGAGTTTGGTAGGAGTATGCTCCAGATATGTAACAGATTGTTTATTGAGGGGAATTACCCTACCTGTTGGGGAAAGGGCATTATTCATCCCATTTATAAAGGGAAGGGAACTATTGGAAATCCGGATAACTATAGGTGGGTTACTCTTTTGCCAATTATGGAGAACATTTATTGTAGAGTGTTATATAACCGGATAAAGGACTGGGAATCTAAATTTGGCAAACTTTCAAAATTTCAAATGGGTTTCAGAGAAGGACACAGTACCATAGATGCCGCTTTTATATTAGACACATTAAGGACGAAGCAACTGTTAATTAAGCGGGGAAAGCTTCATTGTGCTTTTGTGGACTTTAAGAAGGCATTTGACTCTATCAATCGAAATGCATTATGGTACAAACTAGGCAGAAAGGGGTTAACAAGTAAAATGGTTAGAGCATTGCAGGCAATGTATCAAAATGTCGAATTCTGTGTGAAGTACGACAGAAACAGAGTGTCCGAGAACTGCCGAAGCTATAGGGGAGTGAGGCAGGGTTGTATTTTATCTCCCTTGCTATTTAATCTCTTTGTGGATGATATTACTGATACAATGATAGCAGAGAATATCCAAGCACCCGTAGTAGCGGATTTGCAGATCCCAACACTTTTATACACAGACGATTTAGTATTGTGCTCTACGACAGTAAACGGATTGCAACGAGGACTGGACAAACTTAAGAATTATTGCGATAAATGGCTACTTACAGTTAATGTGAATAAGACTAAGGCAATGACTTTCAAAAAGGGTTGCGTTTATAGCAGGGAGGAGACTTGGACATATGCAGGACAGATACTGGACAATGTTAAATCTTTTGTGTACTTAGGACTCACATTCACAATCAACGGAAAATGGACAAAACACATTGACATTACGAAACACAAGGCAAGGGTGAAAACGACGGAAGCTCTCCGGATACGCTACAGAATACCGAATATATCCATAACCTTAATGGAAACTGTATACGGAGCGACAGTTAGATCCACGATGACATACGGAGGAGAAATATGGAGGTGGGAACAAACAGGGAATCTGGATCAAGTGAGGACCCAATTTTTGAAAGGAATTCTGGGTGTAGGGAGGGGTACGGCAGACTGCGGAATAATGAGGGAATTCGGGGCACATAGTGAAACGATAGAGTGCAAAATCAGCAGTTAAATATTGGCTGAGAATCGTTCACGGCAACCAATCTCTAATTAGGGCAGTCTGCTACCGTGAACAGTTGCGAATGGAAGGTAATTCGACGTGGGCATCAAAATTAAAGAAAGGGTTGGAAACCATTGGGATGGGAGACATTTGGATGGCGGGGCAGGAAAACAGGCGAAGTATTTGGAGAAAAATTAAGAACCGCCTCTGTGATATTGACAGACAGCAAATAATTGCGCAATGCACAGAGAAGGTGTCATTAGAAGTACAGTCTGGGCTGAAATCGGAGTGGGGTATGGAGCAATACATCAAAATAGGTACCAAACTCATTAGAGAGGGGCTCGCGTGGATTAGACTAGGAGCATGGAGGAGCACGAAAATTTCTGACGAGAATGGTAGGAGAATCTGTCCTATTTGCGAGGAGGAAGAGTCGTGGACTCACATCTTGGCAAGATGTAGGGGTACGGAGGAATGGCGGGAAAAACATTTGCCGCGATTTTTTACCACTGCGAATGTAGGGCTAGAAGCATGTTGGACGCTGCTGGCAGGCACGGAAAACATGGACGGGCTAGGTAAATTTATACTTAAGGCAAGACAGCTGAGATCTGTCGAGGCTGCCAATAGAGAAGGAGGGGGGGGGGGAATAAGATCAACTAAACAAAAGTGACTACATTGTTCTACATACATATATATTATGTCATACTTAGGTGACTGTTGTGCTATGGTTTTATATATGTTGTATATATTATGTGTATATTTGTCTTTTAAGTGTAATTTTCTATTTAAGACGGTGCATTTATGAAGGTGTACTCTGTGCTGTAAATTTAAATTGCTATGTTTGAATATCTTTGTATTTTTATTTTCGGGTTAACTCTTAATTCTTTATTGTTGTTTAATAATACTTTGGACTGTGTATTTCCTTTGTCTTTTTATTTTCGTGTTTACTCTTTTAATTCTTTGTTGTTGTTGTTGTTTTAATATTGCTTGTAATGTGTATTACAAAAGCACGTACGGTCTGTGGACCCGTGCGATTGTTGAAATTCTATGTATGATATTGCTATGTCAATAAATACACTTATTCATTCATTCTAATACTGGTCGCTCTGACAACACAGAATACTAATACACTATCCTCACCACGCAAACATACAGAATCAATAATCACTTTATTCAAATCATAGTTATCCTTTCTGCATTTATTGGGGCAATTGGAGGATTTAATTAAATTCCCAAACGAAGTAAGAAAATATCCCAAATGTGAACTTGTGCCACCTACAAAATCAAGCTATTCTAATATAGCGATGTTAAACCCAACAAAAGAACAGGCAAAAATATTGAGTCCCACGAGAGAATTAGCATCAATGAAAAATTGTTAAATACTCTACTCAGCACACGACGTAGGTAATAAATAAGCTGCGAATGTTGTGATTTATGGTATAAAATTTAAGAAAGTCATAGATAACAACTGAATACTGGCTGGATATATTGAAGAAAACTAGATGCCATCATTTTGTACCAACGCCGGGTTCGTGGGAATGCGCGCTACGCACACAGTCTACTGCGCTGCCGGATTTTCCGTTCAGTAACTTCCGCATTACTTACAGATGTTGGTAACATATACCTAATGAGTACTATCTTTTTATAAATGTTCTTGAGTGGTGTCCATCTGTGCGAATAAAGTCTTTATCGTCGGATGAAACTACCATAAACATTCCTTAGTTAAACGATCCTTTGTTTTGAATATATTGACCAAACATCTTATAGTATCTCCAGCCGGAACTCCAGCAAATCACTGATGGTTCAGATTTACCGCGTGTTTCATGCATAAAAATACGGTGTTCAACCGTGATTTTTTGGCAGACATATCCGTGGACTATTATGAGAATAATATCCTAAGTGAATCACACACAACACACCAATTGCCGAAACTCTTCAGAACCCGAAGACAAAGCAAGGATTAAATAGCTTCAGCTGATAAATGTACGATTCCCACGTCCTGCGCCGCTTATGCACAGTGGCATAATACCGAAGTATTATAAGGCGGTTGTGGCTTAGGCATAAAACAAAGCATTACTAATTTCTTACCTACACGACTACATCGAATCGTTTGTAAAATAAGTTAATTCTTTGTGTCATTTTCTACACTTTTTAGTTTAAAAGAACGTTTTCCCTTTTCAGGGGTTCCCTTCTAATGCCTTCCTCCACAATTGGCTGTCGTGTCAAACGGTTTCATTTAAATTCCTTTCATGCATTGCCCTGGCTCTTCCAAGAGGTGCGAGGCTTCTGCCTTTTCCTCTTTTCATATGGGGACCATGACAGAGTTTGCTTTGGTTATATATCGTTCGACATCCTCTGGACATGGCCACGCCGTTGCAGCGTCCTTTTTTCTATATTTCCACAAGCGTCTCTTATCCATCAATTGCTTCACTTATTTTTTTAATTCATTTTATTTTACTTCTCTTTAACATCCATGTCTTATTGCGATACTTCGTTGACGTAAGTGGTGAAAAATAACTATTGTTAAGTAGCCTTTCAGGACTATTCTCCATACCATACCACTTTCGTTTCGCGTCAAGATGTCGATAAAATACCACGTTTGAGTGCTTTCACCATCCGTAGACAAATGACAGTTCAGAAGTACTTCGAGACCACATCTGCATGCACCAGTTTAAGAATTGGTCACTATACGATGACCTTGAAATTCAATTCTATTTGCATAATGAGAATGAAAAAAAAATTCGATATGTTTCATTCATGCGACTTTCTGCAATAAAACAGTGCTACAAAAGCTAGTTCTTCTATCCACTTCATGCTAATCAAGATATACATTATTTTATTACTTATTTTCTTAAAGGTTAGAGGGGAATAACGACATACACTAGGCTAACGCGAGTCAATCCTTTAAGAGCTGGTCGCTATGTGAGGGCTTGAAATTCCGTTCTATTTGTAAGGGCGGTATTAAAAAAAAAAAAGGAAAACACCAATCTCTTCTTATTAGAGAAAGATGTAAATATTGGGAAATTTAAAACAAAAAATAAGGAATATTTCAAAAATTCTTAGATCCACAAAATGCATGACAAATTATTTATTTTAACAAGATCTACAGTTTTTGTGTAATAAGATTTTGTCTATCTTTTACGGTTTACCAATAAGCAAAAGTCATCCAGAACGAAGGTTTTAAAGATTTTTCCAAGAACATTAGATACCTACACATTTTATTTATCATCTTTAGTATATTAATCAAAATCGTTAGAATCATTTTTAAAAAAAAAATTCGAAAACTACAAAACACCTTCCAAATATAGATTTATGGCACGTAAAAGAACCTCAAGCCTGATAAGAGAGGCCTCTGAGCAAAATTAAGCGATCTTTCACGCCCAATATAGAATGGGACGCTCAGAACCAAAGCAGTTAAAGAGCGTCCATAAAAAACACGCCATTTCCATTTTTTGCCAAAAGCTGGTTGCTATGTGACTGAAGTTCGTTTGTATGGAGACGAGTTGGCAAATTCCGGTACGAGAAAAGTGTAAGTTTTTCAAAGCTAAAACCAAAAAACAAAGAAAATCTTAAAAACGATCAACTCAACGAAAAAAATGTATATAACATAAATTGTGTTTTTAACGTGCTCTACATTTTTTGTGTGTTAAGTTTTTGTCCATTTCTTACGGTTTAGGCTATGCAAAATTTATCCAGAATAAAGTAGTCTTCAGAGGTTATTCCCAGAAAATTCAAGATATACATTTAATTTGTCAGGTAAATATCTTTAATATACGATATTTTAAACAAAATCTTTAGCAATTTTTTAGAAACTCAAAGTTTTCGAGAAAAGTTCCACGTAAAGGGTAGTTGGGAGTGGGGGGATTTTCTTGAAAATCTTCGTGTCGCATCCTTGGAAGATACCAAACCTAAATACCAAGTTTGGTTTTTTAACGGACTTTTCGTTTTTGAGCTATGCTGCCCATAAACACACACATACACACACAGATAGACAGACAGACAGACACACACGGAAATTTTTCTAAAATTTTTTTTTTTGGATTCAGGAGGTCTCAAAACATGTATTTCCGGTGAAATCTCGGTATCGAATTTTTGGGTGCATTACAATACCTTCCCTATGCACTATGTACATAGCACCTATAGAGAAAGTAAAAATCCGATGTGTTCCATTCACATGACTTTCTCTACGTCTCTGCAGCAAATTAAAAAAATACTGTTAAAAAGCTTATGATTCAATTTATTTAATCAAGAAAAAAGTAGCAGAAATAGTCTTATTGCTTGCTTCCTTGTAAATAGAAGCGAAATAAGGGAGTACCATAGGTTAAAGTGATAATCAAAAGCTGGTTGCTATGTGACTGAAGTTCCTTTGTTTGTATGGACACGAGTTGATAAATTACTGTATGAGAAAAGTAAAAGTTTTTCAAAGCTAACACCAAAAACAAGGAATATCTCAATAACGACTAACTCCACTCATATGATATAAATTGTGTGTTTTAATGTGGTCTTCATTTTTTGTGTGGTAGGTTTTTGTCCATCTCTTACGGTTTAGCAGTTATGCAAAATTTCGCAAAATTCATCCCGAATAAAGTAGTCTTCAGAGGTTATTCACAGAGAATCCAAGATATACATATTATCTGTCAGGTAAATATCTTTAATATACGATATTTTAATCAAAATCGTTAGAGCCATTTTTAAGAATATCAAAATTTTCGAATTTCCGGGTGGGGGATTTTTCTCAAAGTCTTCGTGTCGCATCTCTGGAAGATACTAAACTTAAATACGAAGTTTGGTATTTTACCGACTTTTCGTTTTTGAGCTATCGTGTTCACAGACACACGGACACACAGACGGACCATTTTCTGAAAAAAAACTTTTTATAGATACAGCGGACCCTAAAACATACCTTTCCGGTGAAATCTCGGCATTAAATTTTTGGTGGAATGTAATACCTTCTCTATACACTATTTACATAGTACGTGTAGAGAAAGTAAACATACTAATTATGATTTTTAACCGATATTTCGTTTTGACTTATGCCGTTGACGGACACAGACAAACTGATACACCTTACACCCGCCCACCCCCACACAAATAGGACCTTTTTCTATTTTTTTAATTGTTTTTATTAGGGAGTTCCTTAAATATACGTCCCACTAAACCTCTGTATCGAATTTTTGGGTAGAATGTAATACCTTGTCTATCTCTGTGTACATTGAACGTGGCAGAGAAAGTGTATTTGTTTTCTGGATTTCCTATACTACGAAAAGCAGACGCACAGAGTAGCTTCTACTGGCAAAACAAAGTGTGAACAATGAAAAGATGACAGACGTTTGGTGATGTGAGCTTCCACGCACCCCTATCGACGCGTAGTTTTGTCCACCGCAAACTCGACAATCGATATCAACAAGCAAGGGAAAAGAGGAGCCAAAGAACGGAAAACGGAAATACGTATAATGGCTGTAAACCAAATTCAATCTCAAGTTTTGCAGTGTGAAGAGCATATCGCCAACTGCGGAAAGGAAATGTCATGATTCAGTAGAGAAGTTCCAAGCGGAAGTTACACTATCTTGAAATATACCTACAGAAAATCGAATTCATAAACGGATCGTTAGCTCCTATTTTAATAATACGAACACCCCTCCATATTACTATAAGGCTCTCGATATAACAGACGATTCGCACTTATCTCTGGTCACTGCTAGTTATTTTAAGTGAGTGAAATTTATATTGCAGCTTAGCGAATGATTCAGATAACTGTTTTACATGGAATTCCAAATCAAAAGTCACTATTGATCTGTGATGTAGGTACTTCTATTAAAACTCATTAAACAAAAGAATTTTCTGGTTGGCTTTTGTGCTACATATGTCCTGTAAAGCACAGCTGATTTTATCAAATGCTTATTTTATAGACAGAACCCTTTCCTTTTCCTATCTTGCCAATACTTCGGATATAATCGAAATCCAGCACGGTATATCGGGATATGTACTGAGTTGTAAAAAACAACACCTTTACTTTTGAATACTTTTCCGTTATTGTGTAGGTGGATAAACCGAATGTCCACCTCTGTTTGAAACCACGGTCTTCTGCATTTGTTTTTGGTAAGTGTGATGTAGATTCTACATTCTAGATGTTAATTTTAAAGGTTAAAAAAACTGATTATAGAGTAAATTTCGATTATTTCGAGATAGACACACACACATAGACATGTGGCTAAAAATGCTTTTCTTTTTATTCAGGGGGTCTCAAAACACATATTTCCGGTGAAATCTCGGTATCGAATATTTGGGCGCAATACAATCAATACCTTCTCTATACACTATGTACATAGCACGTATAGAGAAAGTAAAATTTATGCTTTATAAAGCTGACTTTGGAGACAAAACTACGTGGAGAAACACACATCAAACGCGAGTTTAAATACGATGAGACTGTTTTCTGAAAGAGGGGTGTATTTAGTGACAAAGATAAATTAATAAGAGTGGTGAAAAAACAACTGTGGGGTAGGAGAAATTTCACAGCTCCGGTTAAACATGGAGGAGATTCAGTGTTAGTATGGAGTTGCATGAGCACAAATATTATGGGTGAGATATACTTTTTGATGTAATCAACATCCTAAAAGTTCATATTTCCAGAAGTGTGGATAATAGTGTCGACCTGGGGATAATACGTTTACACAGAATTGTTATCAAAAATCCTACAGAAATTCTCATAGCCATGTGAAGTATTACACAGATGTATTCCGCAATCTCCTCAGAAACCAAAATGGCGACTCTTTTCCTCTGCCATGATACCATTTGCGTTGCTCACGGTGCGCGAAGTGAGAAAAACGCCTCGTAGAGTTTACATATAACATACGAGTATGTTTCATGTCGAGTAGCTAGAACTGGAAGATGAAAGAGATAACTTATATGCAAAGGCATCAGGGCTCATTCTAGGCTGAAGGGAGAGAGACGGAAAGTTCGACAAATTACCGCACAGACATGAGTTTAACACATTTCATATCGAAGTTGCCTTTGATTTGCACGCCTCTTGTGGAACGGCTGGTTCATTATAAGCCCAAAGGGGAATGTGCGCAGAATCGAAATATGCATTCCTTTATTGTTTTCACTCCTAGATACAAATAAAAACAAGGTTCAGATAGAAATACGTTTTTTTTCTTTTCCACTGACAGTCAGAGAGGACACAGCAGAACTGTATAAGACACAGTTCGGATGTATTTGAGAGAGTTTCAAGACCTATAAAATATTCGTGCTAAACATGACTGTAAGCAAAAAGGCACCTCTTTAATATTGTAAAATACCACATTCAGAGTGAAACAGTCGTTAGCTAATGTAACTGTGTGCGAGTTTATATTACACAAGAAACTACACTGAGATTCCGCCTTACAAAGAAATATTATATCGAAAGACAAATTCGTACGCCAGAAGAAATTAGGGATAAAAAATTAATCTTAAAAGTCTTATTGTTACATTCACATGACTTTCTCTACTCTAGTTTATTAATGGCTGTACAAACTATTCTTAGGAAGTATTAGTTTTTCACACAAGCCGTGTGTAGGACAGGAGCTGGATAGGTAGAGTCAGACTGAAAAACTCAAATCCCGGCTATAATATTGAATTTTTCAATCTGACTCTACCTATCCAACTATTCTTACGAAGGTTTGTTGCATTCTCTGCTTACTATATGGTGCAAAAATTCCGTACCAAGATTTCACTGGAAATACATGTTTTAGGATCCCTGAATCCAAAAAAAAATACGTTTTCAGTAAAAGGTACGTGTATGTGTATCCGTGTATCTGTGAACATGACTCGAAACGAAAATTCGGTTGTAGTACCAAGCCTGATATTCAAGGATGCGACACGAAGCTTTTAAGAAAATCCCCCCAAAATTTAAAATTCTCCTGTCGCGTCTTCATTTATTTTTTCGGATTCAGGAAGTCTCAAAATATGTATTTCCGGTGTTGAATTTCTGGGTGGACTGCATCGCGTAATTAAGTCTATTTATTATTAGATTCCAGAGTCAACTACGAGATATTGAAATAAAAACCGCAAATATATTATAGTATAATGTACTTGAATTGAAACGGACGTATGAGTTACTTCCTTACGTTTAATTTCGTTAGCTCAGCCAAGAAAGTCACATTAGTTGAATACAAATACAGTGATGTACGTGTAATACAATAGTAGAAGCAGTATTTCCTGTGACTCCTAAAGTGGAGCAAAGGGGACAGTTCTGATGTTTCTATGGTCGGATCTAATCACGTTAATGAATCTAGTAAATGAATTCGCCACTACGCGCCATGGTGACGAGGGATCAACCTTTCGCTCACAGATGGCACTGTAGCGAAATCACGACTTACGGATACAAATGAGCGGAAAATATTACCCAGGAACTTCATTCATGGTGTGGGGTTCTCTTACGTGCAAATAAACATTACACGGGGCCACTCGGCTTTACTTCCCTTCTGAAGGAAGCCATGCTAGGGATTTTTGCGTCCAAAAAAATCCATCACCCTCAACAGATTTGCACCTGAAATCTTGGGTTTTAAAGGCTAGCACGGCATCCACTACACAAAGGGCAATTATGTGTAATGTAAACCGATAATATGGCGCTTAATTCAAGAGCCATGGAGTTAAAAACAACATTCTATCTGTGACTGTTGAAGCAGGTTTCCATTTGAAGCATTTGACACATTTCCTTTCAGAGAGCGTGAAAATATACACTAGTCCCTTGCTAACAACCTGTGGCTCCAAGATCCCACTACTAAATTGACAAAGTAGCGGACAACTGAGGTAGACTGCGCCTCAGGTAGAAAAACTGTGAAAAATTGTCCCCCAAAACTAGATCATCAAAGTAGGAAAAGTATGAGAAAGAGACTTCAATGTGTCAGTATAAATGAGCCAGGCGTATTCACCAATTAGATGTTATTTGGAAAATAAAGTCATGAAAACTATGAAATAAACATGAAACAATATAGGATATTTACTTCGTTCTCCGCATAAGACAATTCGTTTCTTAAGAGCCTGTAGCTGTAACACATAATTCAAAGCCTTAGCAATTTAACTACTGCTACTGTAAAGCAGGTGTCGCTTGAATTACGCCAGAGTAAACAAGCTTGCTCCGTACATGCTGTGAGTAAACACTGACAATAGGGAGTCTCTCTTCCTTGTTTCAGTGTATGGTGTATCAGTTTATGTCAGGAAGTAATACAATAGACCGGCAACCTTCTTACATTTATACTGCCTGCATGGAATATTTCTTGTTTATAAAAGTGGCGGAATAAGTGTTTAGTTTGCGGCAAAGTTCTGCACTCGATCAGAAAACTCAATTTGTAGCGTCATTACGCAGCCCATGCAAGTATGACAGTTACCAAGGAGAAGACTTTTCCCGACCCCATCACTACGATAAGTCAACCAATGGAAGTGGATTATTCAAACGCAAAATGTTGCAAACTGCCACAGCACTAAAGAGATTCTCTCTTCCTGATTTTTGCGCAGTTGATCACTCAGTGTACAGAAAGCGATTCGCCGGAGCATCGAGCAAAGTTGTTCTCTCTCTGCTTTACTTAATGAGCAACCGTTGGTGATTCTGTTTTGAATAAATAACCACAGTATCGTATCTAGTATATATTATGCACTAGTCTGGAGCTGGAGTTGGAATAATGTTCTTGCACTATAAGTAATTGCTGTTTTCTCCAAATTCTGTCATGTGGCAAACGATCCTAGCAATGGTTTCAGTCTTATTCCACTTTAAGTATTAGCGTTAACATTTTCAATTTAAAATTATATCCCTATTGATTTAACTTTCTCTACCACGTACATACTATACAGAAGGTATTGGATTGCACCCAAAAATTCGATACCAATATTCCCATATTCTCAAGACCCCAGATAAGAGAAAGTATTTTCAGAAAAACATTGTGTGTGTGTCTGTGTATCTATGAACAGTAAAATTAAATATTCAAATGTGGCCCAAACAACAAACTGAAGGTTTAAGCGAATTTTATAAAAATGCGGCACCAAGATTCGAAGATGCTCAAGAAATTTCGCCCAACCTAAACTACCTATTACAGGGGAAAACTTAGGCAAATTTTGATTTTCTCAAGAATCTAAGGATTTTGATTAAAATACCATATGTTTAAGACATAATCATGACAAATAAAATGTATCTCTTAAATCCTTTTCATTCTAAATGAGTTTTGCTTAACTCGTATAGCGTAAGAACCGTACAAAAGCTTACTACACGAAAATGTAGTTATTATTAAAACATAAAACTTATGTCATATATTTCCGAGAATTCCTTGTTATTCATTTCAATGTTAAAGTACTTCTTTCATTTTCAAGTGGAAAGGCAATATTCATTTTTTTTTTCCTCTGGTCATGCAAAGAATAGAATTCAAAACCATCACATAGTGACCAAGTTTTAAATCGCTTAAGCCTACTATTTTTATTGTTACTAAGGAAATGTGTAATAAAAACATATCTGCAAATGTTCATCTCGAATAACATGAAGAAGAATAAACTCTTTAATGATATTCTGTTGAAAAAGGGTAGAAAAAATCATATAAATACAACACTAGAATATATTTTTATACATGGAGAGATTAAAAATTCATTTATTCGCACACCACTATATAAAAACATACAAAAGTATGTACCATATCTTACTTGGATTTAATGGAAGCATAAACCTTTTATGAAGATAGAGAAAGTAACGGAGGAAAAATAAACACAAAGCAGGAATGTTAAAGCAACAGTGCGTGAATTCAATTCTGTGCAGCGAGGCAGTAGATTACGTATCCCTTCCTTGGCTATCTTGTCCGAGGGACAACCCAATGTTTGTATAGTGCATAGCTGTAATGTGAAAAAACAACAATCATGCAAACACGCGCTCTTCGTTGTACTTAGTTCTACCTTTTACAAAGATATAGGCAAATAAAATAATAAAGCTACGACAGTATAAGCTCGAGCAAAGTCAGTCTGAAATTACAATGATGTCTTTACTTTTCGAATTATGTTGCTGATTTAAAGCAGTTTAATTTAAAAGTACAAAGAAATTAAATTAGAAAAACAGTCCGGTTTATATGTACTTTTTGAAAGGCGTAATTACAGTAAGCTATAATAATTTCTTATTATATATTTAATGAAATTCTTGGGAAACAACTATTTATGCAAAGATGAGTGTCGAATCTATCCGTCTTATAACTGACCTTAAACTCTAATATTTTAAGTTTTTTTCGAAAGTAGCATTTGCTGCGGCTATTGTATTCATATGGAATTGAGAATTATTTTCCTCCTCTATAATCATTAGACATAGGGCCTACAGAACGATCCAATACCCAATAAATTGAGGCAGGACTAATGAATACAAGAAGATGTAAACAATTTATAAGCAAGATAATGTAAATAAATTTATGTAATATAGAAATGAGAAAATATTATTAGAGGATGTTAGTATACGCTTATTTATAAGACAGACCGGATAGCTAAAACTGTGCATGGATCATAAAAGAGAAATCTTTCGCAAGGCAAAATGGGATTAAATGTATAATAATCTGATGTGTACCATTCACATGACTTTCTCTATATTTCTGTAAATTATTATTGTTAATAAGCTTATCTTTTATTTATTTCATGCTAATCGAGAAAAATTAGAAGAAATAGTCTTATTTCTTGCTTTATTGTAAGTAGAAGCGAAATAAGGGAGTACCATAGGTTAAAGTGAAAGCCAAAAGCTGGTGGCTGTGTGACTTATGTTCCTTTGTTTGTATGGACTGGAGTTGACAAATTCCTGTATGAGAAAAATATAAATTTTTCAAAGCTGAAACCAAAAACAAGGAATACCTCAAAAACGATCAACTCCACGAAAAAAATGTATATAACATAAATTGTGTGTTTTAACGTGCTCTACATTTTTTGTGGGTTAAGTTTTTGTGCATCTCTTACGGTTTAGTAGTTATGAAAAATTCATCCAGAATAAAGTAGTCTTCAGAGGCTATTCCCAGAAAATTCAAAATATACATTTTATTTATCAGGTAAATGACTTTAATATACGATATTTTAATCAAAATCGTTAGAGCCATTTTTGAGAAAATCAAAATTTTCGAAAAAAGTTCCATGTAAAGGGTAGTTTTGGGTGGGGGGATTTTTCTCAAAATCTTCGTGTCGTATCCCTGGAAGATACTAAACTTAAATACCAAGTTTGGTATTTTACGAACTTTTCGTTTTTGAGTTATCGTATTCACAGACACACGGAAACACACACACACACGGACCTTTTTCTGAAAATACCTATTTTGGATACAGGGGACCCTAAAACATATATTTCCGGTGAAATCTCGGTATCGAATTTTTTGATGGAGTGCAATACATTCTCTATTCACTATGTACATAGTGAGTAAATTTACGAGTAAATTTGTAAAGAGAAATGTACGTTATCATATATTATATGAAATAATTACACTTACGAGTAAATTTGTAAAGAAAAGGTATGTTTAGAATGATATATAATTACATTATATATGAAGTAAGTCATACTCCATTACATAATAAATCACACCACATCACGTAAATAATGCATTTGTTTCTATTGTTTATTTTATAAATTTTCATTTTTGGAAATATGTAGAAACAAAGGCATTCCTAACTTCAAAAGTAAGAAAAGCTACGCAACAGTGAACGGCTAATAGAAATAAACAGCACCAAATGGCGTAAAGGAAAGAAATGTCGTTTTCAATTTAGGATGATTTAATAAGCATTGATGACTTTATGAACCGATGTTAACAGCAGAAATCTAACCTCTAAGAAAAGAACTATACCTGTAATTCTTTTCTCCCATGAAAACGTTTACAAAGCAAAAACTATGGGGGTGTTAATCACAAATCATAAATTGATAGTAATTAACAACTATGCCTCATTGAAAGTTAAAATTTTTCCGTTTTATTGCTCGAAAGTACTAAAATTTAAATAATCAAAGATTTATTTTCATTAGGCATTATTAACCGTTTAATTATTAAAACTTCAGACAATAACGCATTAAGTAGAGTACCTACTTACTGTGCGAGGGGTCCCCGGTTCGATTCCCGGTTAAATGAATGGGTACATATATAATATATATATATATATATATATATATATATATATATATATATATAAGTTAAGAGAAGAAAGATGGGTAATAATACTTAATGGAATATTAGGAAAGTTTTCTCCAGGATAATAGCCGATGTGTTGCATTCACATGACTTTCTATACATCATCTATGCATCTCTGTAACAAATTATTCTTTTATCTACTTTATGATAATCGAGATAAACATTAACAGAAATGCTTTCTTTTAAGTAGAAGGGAAATAATGGAATACATCAGCTAAAGCGATAGTCAAATCTTTTAAAAACTGATTGCCATGTGGATGAAATTAATTTCCTTATATTGCCAGGAGTTGCAAATTCCTTATGTGAAAAGTTTTAGTATTCTAAAACTGAAACCAACAATAAGGAATATTTAGTAAATGGTAAACTAGACGAAAAAAATGTAGTTGACTTAAATTGTATGTTTCAAGGAGATAAAATAGTTTTATGTAGTAAGTTTTCTCTATCTGCTACGGTTTATTTGTTATGCAAAACTTATCAAAATTCATCTACAATAAACACGTATTTAGAGATTATTCCCAAGCAATTCAAGATGCACGTATTATTTTTCGTGTAAATGTCTTTAATATACGTTCTTTTAATTCAAATCTTTAGAGCTATTTTTGAAAAAATAAACATTTTCGAAAATTTTTCCATATAAAGGTAGTTTGGGATGGGGGGATTTTCCTCAAAATCTTTAAGTCGCATCCTTGGAAGATACTAAACTTATATACTAAGTTTGGTATTTTACCTACTTTTCGTTTTTGAGTTATCGTATTCACAGACACACGGATACACACACGGACCTTTTTCTAAAATGTTTTTATACAGGGGACCCTAAAACGTCTATTTCCGGTGGAATCTCGGTATGGAATTTTTGGTGGAATGCAATACCTGCTCTATACATTATGTACATAGTATGTGTAGAGAAAGTAAAAAAAAAAAAAAAGACGAATAAAGAAGACATATGGCCTCCAGTTTTGAACAATATTCCTCATTATAATGCTAAGGTTAAAATAAAGTCACATTTCCTGAAAAAGAGCAGGCAACATTTATCTGTATTTTACCCTCAACTATCCAAATAAAGCAAAGCCTCCGGTGATAACGGTTTACTCGGATATACAGGAACATGACAGATCAAATAACCCGGGATCACATAAATCCATTCGCAACTACGAGAAGAATGCGGGTCCCTCCCAGAGTTGCACACATTTTTCACTCCATGCAACATGATCTTCATTATAAACGTGTCATGCCGGGGGTGGAGGCGGGTCCTGCGAGGGTGGAGGAGAAGGATGGAGTGGCTCCAGGAAGACAACCACGAGGCGCATGCGCCATGGATGCAGCAACCATGGTTGAATGTCAAGAGTTCACGGCCCCGGCTCCTGGTCCAGCTGACCTGACCTGACCCGATGCAAAGAATACTTCCATAGACACCCACAACACTATGAGATTACTTATTTTTTGCTCTCAACGTGTTTCAGTCTTTATGTCCTTGAGTCACTTAAACTATATCCTCTGGTTGGTACGCAAGAATCGCAAAAGTGATCTTCGCTCTAAGCGCCAGCGTCTCTCAAGACACTTTTAATACGAGATTATTGGATAGGGCAAATTGTGATCTGCAGACTGCAAGCTCATGAACGAATTTGCAAGTTAACGACAAAATTGTAAACAACTGAGCAAACATAATTTTTCGTAATAAAATAATCTGAATTCCAAACTTTATGAAAATATAACGTTGTTTCCACTTAGATTTTTTGAAATACTAATTAATTGAAGCTAAAAATGCACATTAATAGGTACCTGTATTCTAGCAAATTTTTTTTTTAGCTTGTTCCACTCAAAATGTTCCACAAATTGCAGTTCAATAATGCAATAATGCTTCAATTCTGAGAAATAATATTAAATTTTGAAAAAAAATAATTACAAACAGCTTTGGAGAGCAAAAAATGTAATACTTTTTCTATAAAAATAAGGGCTTAATGTAAAGGATCTGATTATATATACAGAGGTAAACTTTAATTTTAAGGTGAATACTTTTAAAATGCATCGTGTGGATTATTTTTATTGCAACCATGAATTCAGACAGTAAAAGAGTATTATTTAAATAACCCTGGTAGCTAGAACTTTAAATCATGACAATAATATTACGTTTTTGTATTTTTAAGCTTTTTGACCTGGTAAATTTTATCGGTAGGTGTATGAAATGGGTAAAATGATCCTTAAATGAGCGCGGGGTTTACAGAGCTTAGAGCTACTCTATGTTCGTTTTCTCCGGATAAGGAAAAAACCCCAGAAAACTGTAACCGAAATTCGAACTCGAGACATATTGAATTTTAGGCACAAAGGCTACCGCCGCACTACAAAGATGGGATAATACGGTTATTGTACGTAATAAGTGGTATAAATTTCAGCATTGTATCTTAGATATTTAAATTTTTCCACATTTCACAGATGCATTAGTTTATTGAAAGTTGCTTTGTAACTTCTCTGGTATTTGCTTTTTAAATATGGCACAGGAACACGTTCGCATGTTAAAATGAGATTTATCTTTAATTAGTAAATATCTTAAATAAAATAGTAAATATAGAGCATAAAAATAACAGCACTTATCATCTAACTAAAACAACGATTTTTTATGCTTTTCCTAACCAAAATATTATATTTACTATATCTTAAAGTTCAAAAAGTCACCATTAAAAATAATTACAATAAAAGCCTATTTCCAAGCAACAGTAAGAATAAAATTAGATTCATTAATTTGTATTCAATATAAAATTTACAAAGGAAATTAATGCGAAATATTCGGGGGGGGGAAAATGACACTATTAATAGCAAAAGTATGTGAAATAAAAATGCATAGTATTAGATTAGCAAAAGGCAACGTCTTGTATTTATTGAACTTCTAAATGTTCTCCGAGTAAGAACCCACACCCTATTTTAAGAATTATGATTTAGATTTGGAGGTATTAAAACATGTATATAAAAATCTAAATAATATGTAAAAAACGCAATGAACGACGAAAGTACGGATGAAAAAATGGTCGTTCTATCACTTGACTTTCTCTAGCTAATCCACAAACTGTTTTCTAAAAGGATTATCGTTTATCTACATCACGCAATAGACATAAACATTAGCAGAATTGGATTTATCACTCGCTCCCTTATAAGCAGAAGGGAAGCAAGGGAATACAAGGCTAAAGCAATAGTCAAATCATTTAAAGCTCACCGGTATATAAAACAATTAACATTCGGTTCCCTTTTACATTCCCGGGAGTAAAAGCAAAGGGATTAAATCAAGGTTGACTTTTCGCTTGAGAAAATTTTGAGCAGTTTAAAATTTATACCAATTACAAGGAATATCTCGGATATTATCAATTCTATGTATATACTTATAAAATGGTATTTGGTATCAATTGTGCGTTTTTGTCTCTTACGCTTGCGAATTATACAAAGGTCATCAAGAATAAGAGGACTTTAGAGGCTATTCCCAGAAAATGCAAGATATACATTTCATTTGTCATGAAAATATCAAAAATATATTTTAATCAAAATTGTCACTGCCATTTTTTAGAAAATCAACATTTTCGAAAAACATACCATGTAAAAGGGGATTTTCCTGAAAATCTTTGTGTCGCATCCTTTGCAGATACTGAACTTAAATATCAAGTTGGTATTTAACGGAATACACGTATATTTTTAAATGCATTCTTTTGGTTTCACGGGGTCTCAAAACATATATTTCCGCTGATTTTCGGCATACAATATTCGGGTGGATTGCAATACATTCTTTATCTACTATGTACATAGCTCATACGCTTTAGAGAAAGAAAAAGGTTTATCCGTTCCCTTTAGTTTCCTGCACAATCTGTTTATGGTTTTAGATACGTATCCAGAAACAAATTAACTACTCAAAAATATATTAAGGATTCCGATCTTGCTTGTATTAAGCCATAATGTCTTCGAAATTCTGTACCAGTGTTTTGATTATATCTACTCAATCGAAATAGGGTATTAGCAGTAAGGAAAGGAAAAATAGTATATTACTTGTATTTACAGCCATCACGATAGTGTTTCAATCTCATGTTGTGTTTATTAATTATAATGTAATCAATGTCATCAGAATATTGTCGCTGTTCAAATTAAGTTTTCTCTTATCCTTGTGGACCTCCTCAAAGTACAGCTCTTATGTTGGAGCTGAGGAGCGCTGAGAAGTTTTCACTCTCCCAGGAGATTCACTGGTTCCCATAGCTTCTTTATTACTAGCAGCGATGAGCACTTCAAGTATACGAGCTGTTTCGAAACGACGCTGAACGAATATAACAAGCTTTATGGCTTATACGTGAACTAATCCGAAGTTTGTTTCGAAACTCCTTTAGACATGTTTTTATCAACAATGAAAATTACGAGGTACGTCCAGAAAGTAAGCTCCATTTGGTAATAAAATTAAATTGTGTACAGATACAGAATAATTATTTCTTGCACAAAATTCTACAATTTTTAAACTACTTTTCCACATAACTGCTGAAATTTTGCAGGCATTTGTCATAGCGTGGCACAAGTTTTTGTATACCTTCTTCATAGAAGTTTGCCGCCTGTGTCTTCAAAAAGTTGGAAAAATTTTCTTTCACCTCTTCGTCATTGTTGAAGTGTTGACCGCTAAGAAAAGACTTGAGATGTAAGAACAGATGAAAGTCGCTAGGAGCGAGGTCAGGGCTGTACGGAGGATGGTCAAACACGTCCCAGCCAAATCCCTGTAGGAGATTTTTCGTCACATTTGCAGTGTGTGGTCGGGCGTTGTCGTGCACTTCACTACGTCCTTCATTGAACTGTCGGACCCATCTTCTCACCATTGAATCACTCATCGCATTTTGTCCGTAAACGTCGCAAATTTGCCGATAAATTTCAATTGGTTTCACTTTCCTAGCATTCGGAAAACGAATCACAGATCTGATTTCACAAGCGGCGGGATTTTCAATCAACACCGACATTGTAAACAAGCACAACAAAGCGTATGTGGCTGACAACGATCTCAAAATGGCGCACGTTTCTTCTCCTAGATACAGAGCGTCTACCGCGGAACTGCGATCGCAGCGCTGCAGCGGAGATAAATTTAAACGGAACTTACTTTCTGGACGTACCTCGTACATCATTTTTGGATTAGAAGGCGCGATGCACTTTTGTGTGGGTGTAGGTGCGCGCGTGTGTGCGCAAGTACATGTTTGTTTTTATTTTATTTTACAGTGTTTAATACCCGTTTTTACTACAAATGTCACCACAAGCGATGACACTGATGATACAGGGAATGAACACAAAGCACCGGTGGAATGCAACGACGGGAGAAACCGGAGAAAACCTGCCCCTGCGCCGCTTTGTCCACCACAAATCCATTCGGACGCTTGAGATCTAACCTGGGACGCCTAACTGAGGGGCGAGTAGCCTAACCTCTCGGCCACGGCGCGACCTATACATCGAATAGGCTACATACATCTCACAGGTTATCTACTAAAATACTACTTATGACTTGGACGGTTTTTTGGTTACTTTGAATGGGAGGTATACCTATTTTGCTCTAACCGGAGTAAGTTACATTAAACTCTCAACAACTTGCTGTAAATATAAAAAATCTGATGTGTTTCATTCACATGTCTTTCTATACATCTCTGCAACAAATTATTGTCAAAAAGCTTATGCTTCTATTTACTTCATGCTAATCGAGAAAAATTAGCATAAATAGTCTTATTACTCTTTTCCTTGTAAGTAGAAGCGAAATAAAAGAATACCATAGGTTAAAGGATAGTCAAAAGCTGGTTGCTATGGGAATGGAGTTCCTTTATTTATATGGACAGGAGTTGACAAATTTCTGTATGAGAAAAGTTAAGTTTTTCAAAGCTGAAACAAAAAACAAGGAATATCTAAAAAAAAATCAGCTGCAGGAAAAAAAGGTACACAACATTAAATGTGTATTTTAATGTGATCTACATTTTTTGTGTAGTAAGTTTTTGTCCATTTCTTACGGTTTAGCAGTTATGCAAAATTCTGTAAAATTCACTCAGAATAAAGTAGTTTTCAGAGGCTATTACCAGAAAATTAAAAATAAACGATTTATTTGTAAAACAAATATCCTTAATATACGATATTTTAATCAAAATCGTTAGAGCCATTTTTTGGAAAATCAAAATTTTCGAAAAAAGTTCCATGTAAAGGGCAATTTCGGGTAGGGGGATTTTCTTGAAAATCTTCGTGTCGCATCTTTGGAAGATTCCAATCTTAAATACCAAGTTTAGTATTTAACGGTCTTTTCGTTTTTGAGCTGTGCTGCCCACAGACACACACATACATACAGACAGGCAACATACACACGGACATTTTTCTAAAAATGCTTTTCTTTTTATTCAGGGGTATCCAAAACATGTATTTCCGGTGAAATCTTGGTATCGAATTTTGGGTGGAGTGCAATACCTTCTCTGTACACTATCCATTGATGATTGATATCCAACACAATTCGAAAGAGGCGGCGTCTTCTTCTTCTTTTTCTTCTTGAAACTGTCATACTCACATGAATTGCCTAGTGACGCTGCACATTGAATTTTCTGAGTCCAGAGGTGTGCCACAAACTTAACACTTATTCTGCCACTTTCTGTAAGTAAGTATCCCTCATACGCAGCATAAAGGTAGGAACGATGACTTGCGTGTGGTATTACTTTCTTTTCCCGACATTATTAACCGATACATTGAACAAGAGACAACCTGTTGCTACCCACTGCAAGTACGAAACAACTCTACTTGCTCTAGCACAAAAGCAATGCCTGGTATAGAGAAAACAAATAAATGCCAGTTCCCAAGAATTCAAAATGGAGATACAATAAACTGAAGTTTAACATTGCAATGGCAATTAGTAGTATCAAGTTTTACTGTCCTTGTTGCCAGGAGCTGATTTAATCCAAAAGTGTTTTAAGTGTTCACAAGGAACTGTTCATGGACAAAATGTTTCGTAAACAAGTTTTCAAAATAGTGTAATTTTGAAACATCCCTTCTGGTTTAAATTATTTCCCAGCGTTGAATGCGTATTTACTGTAACATTGTGTTGCAATAACAATTACAAAGTATGGAACACTAATGTAAGCACTAACACAATTCCAAATAAACGTTCACGTGAAACACAACTAAGAATAATTTGTTTTAAATTCAATGCCTATATCGCCAACTTAACAAGCTGCAATTAACATTAATTACGGCCATATTTAACATGGGGAAGCTTTCGAAACAGTTACTGACAGCAATGCCAACTGAACAGAATATAGCCAGAGGCTTTTGGTGAAATTCAATAGTTTGGTTCTCTATATTTTTCAGACATAAACATCTTGCAGCAACATAAAGCCACTGCGAGCAATGTTACTCTCCGTTATATGGATCAGTTCTAAGCTATAACATCACTTATCGCAACTCAAGTGTTACAGCAGAAATGACAAACCACTCACACACAAACTGACTACTAATCTTGGATTACCTTTTCATACACCAAAAAGTTTTTAATAACGTGTAGTAATATCCTCTTCTCTCAAACAACTGGTATAGAATTCTGTGGAACCTCTTCTGTGTCATATGAACATAGTCTTATACGAAAAAATCTGATGTGCAACACTTGCATAACTTTCTCTAGCTGCTCTATAATCTTCCTACAAAAGATTATTCTTCTTTCTACACAATGCTAATCGACATAAACACTAGTAGAATGCTCTTATTACTTAGTTCTTATAAGTAACAGGGAACTAAGGTAATGCACTAGGCTAAAGTGATACTCAAATGTTTTAAAAGCTACCGTTATGCGATTGTCATAGCAAACGCTGCTTTGCTTCACCAGGAGTAGAACAAAAGAAAAACGGATACTTCCTGTTTGAGAAAAGTTTAAGTACTTCACAATTGAAACCAACAACAAGGAATAAAAACGTAGAGGATATAAATTGTGTGTTTTGACGTGATGTACATATTTTGAGAAGTGAGTTTTTGTTTATCTCTTACGGTTTAGCAGTTAAGCAACATTCGACAAAATTCATTCAAAATAAAGAGGTCTTTAGAGGCTATTCCCAGAAAATTCGAGATATACATTTTTGTTTCGGATATAAATAGCTGTAATATACGGAATTTTAATCAAAATCATTAGTCATTTTTTAAAAAATCAAAAAGTTTCATTTTTTTCATGTAAAGGGCATTTTGCGATGGGGTGATTTTTTTTTTTTTTTTAAATCTTTGTGTCGCATCCTTGGAACATACTAAACCTAAATACCAAGTTTGGTATTTAACGGTCTGTTCGTTTTGGGAATGCTATTCACAGACAGACAGACAGACAGACAGACAGACACACACACACTAACACACACACACGGAACTTTTTTTAAAAATGCTTTTTTTCGAATTCAGGGGACCCCAAAACATATATTTCCGGTGAAATCTCGACGTCGAATTTTTAGGTGGAATACAATACTACAAATATTTCAATGCAATGTATACAGATATAGCTTTCCAGAAAATAGCAATCTAACAATTGCCATGCAGAAGATAGCAACCTAACAATGGCGCAATATGCAGGTGACGATGCCGGCCTAGGTCTTGTCAATCAGACGTAAACTACATTTGGTAATTTGTTAATAAGATAAACGAACTGTTTAATAAAGAGAAAGTAAACATTAATGCCAGAAAAAAAAATCTGATATATTCCATTCGCATGACTTTCTTTAGCTGTTCCGGAAACAAGCGTTTCTTAAAAAAGATTATTCCTTTATCTTCATCATGTTAATAGAGATAAACATTAGCAGAATTGGTCTTATTACTTCCTTTTTTGTAAATAGAAGGGAAAGAAGGTAATTCACAAGGCTAAAGCAATAGCCAAGTCTTTAAGTAATCTTTAAGGAAACAATTTAAATTCGGTTCTCTTTTGCATTACCGGGAATAAAACAAGAGAGATGAAACAAAGCTGACTTCCAGCTTGAGAAAAGCTTAAGATGTTTAAAACTGAAAATCAATAACAAGGAATATTTTGGAAATGGTTAACTCTACAAAAAAATTATATGGCATAAATTGTGTGCTTTAATGAGATCTACATATTTTGTGAAACAGACTTTTGTTTCTCTTACGGTACGTGATTTATACGAGCCATCCAGAATGAAGAGATCTTCAGAGGCTATTACCAGAAAATTCAAGATATACATTTAATTTGGCAGGGACATATCTTAAATATACGGTATTTTAATTAAAATTGTTACAACCATTTTTAAGAAAACCAAAATTTTCGAAAACATTTTCCATACATTACATTACATATATAACATACATACATAAATACACCCACGCACGTGGATTGTTTTAAAAAAACTGTTGTTTTTTGGATTCAAAGGAACCTAAAAGTGTATTTTCTGTGAAATCTCGGTATCGAATACTATATACATAGTACGTTTAGAGAAAGTAAGAAACGAATGCAGAAAATCAGTCATGCAGAGAATTCACCAGGTTAAAAATCTCATTTTTGCACCATCCGTCTTAGCACTTCAGGTGAAACTCTTAATTACATACACAAGCAGTGTTTTACACAACCCTTCTGAGCCTGTGAATGTGCTTTACGGAGCTCCCCCTATAAAAACTAGAGTAATAGAATTCGAATAATATGTTACCTACATTCCAATATTTATATTCCTATAGTATAATTCATCATTCATTCAGGCAAACAACCAAAGTCAAATAGCCAAATTAACTAGGTACTTGTTAATATTTAGGATCATCTTATTTCCTGAGCATCATCTATGTCACCTGAAGTAACAACTCTTCAGTTCTAACTAGCCTGGGTTTACTGAGGACAAGAGACTGAAATCTCAAAACTGTTTTTGCTTCTTGATCGAAATTGTCTGCACTACATGTATCACAGTATTTCCTAACTTAAAGAAAATGCAGCAGTGTTTTATAGGTGCATGTCTTTTTAGCCTTCTTCCGTAACGTCATTCTGCTATGAGGAATCTGAAACCAGTCTAACGAGTTCCTCTTCCGAAAATCATAAAGAGAGGACTTGGTAGCAGGTGTTCCATATGCTCTAATCCAAGCAACTCTTGAGACCTCTTCCATTCACACATCTCACTTTAACTCTCTTCGTTGACCGTTTAATGCTGCTAGTGCTTCACGCGAGCTTGCTAATGCAACAGTGGCCTTGGCATCTACTGAATGTCCAGTAGGCTTCGGACATAACTTCTAGTGTGCTAGTACGTTCTTTAGAAGCGAGCAGAGAGGAGAGTGGCAGAAGTCCCATGAGCTACTGAGTTTGTGCTAAAGGTATAATTGGGTGCAGAAGTAAGTTCTGAAGTAAATAATTTTACAATACCTATATAAATAAAATAAATATTTATTGTGGTAGATGAAATAATCAATTTCATATGTGATTTACATGCTTGCTGAGAGTGAATAGAAGTAAGTGCAATACCGTTTCTCTAAAGAATATGGATTTGTTTAGCAACCTTCTCTTTTAATCCCACCGAAGATTCAAATTGTAGGGTGTTACATTGGGGGAACGCGGTGGCTACTTAAGATTCTGTATGAATTTATGAATCATAAATAAATACTTTTGGAAGACCAGAATACTGTTATCCAAACACACACTGCATTGTGTTAACTAACATACGTACCATGTTTGCAAGAGTTCACACTGAAGCTTCGGGCTGCATCTCCGATCGGCTAAGAGCCGTGAAACCGGTTCTGTTCCATGTTGATCACCTAGTACTTCTGGGCATTAGTTTCATGACGATTTTTTCGAATTAAAAATTAACATTCTTTGCCCACATGAATAATACAAGTACTGTGAGAGAAATGTGAGTATTAGGAGCAAAAGCTTCTCAGATCCACCACAGCAACTGATTATTGAGCAAATTAATAACACGAATTCCAGTGAATTGAAAAAGTGTGAATATAAATCCTCCAAAATTGCATTCGGCTTCATAATCACTTAAAACTTGTTTCTATGTATGTAAGCTCACAAAATAAATGCTTATCTTAATCAATTTGTCGAAACTAATCAATTTAAACGAATAATGGTGATACTGGAATAATCTTCTTGCAAAATAAACTACTTAATACATAATTTTAACACATTTTTAGAAAATAAAATAAAATTAAACTTGTTACCGTTACCGAGACCCGTAGCTTCGAGGAGTTATTTACAAATGTTAGGGTTGTTATAATCACACAAAACTTGTCAAACGCTCCACATACACAGAATTCCCCTAAAAATATTACAGAAATTAGAGAACACGAACATGGAAACCATTGAAAATATACGTAGCGCAGTTAATTTCTTTGTGAAGTAATGGAAAAAGGAAAGGCAAATCGATGCAGCAACAGCAAAAATAGCCACGTTATTTGTCATCTTTTAATGGATATTTCCACAAATAATTGAAAAAAGTAATTTAAAAAGCTGTCTAGATCTACGGTGTGGGGTTTAACGCGTTAATAAAAAACCGTTCATGCGTTAACGGATTTTGTTGCATGTCTCACCGGCGTAACTTTGAAGCGACACTTAAAACATCTGCGGGATGGGTGTGATTGGCTGACTTAAAATAGCTGGTAATCGGAGACACAGAAACAGGAAACTGTTTTCGGCGTTTGAAGCTCCTGTAACGTCAGTTTTTATCTATAAATTTCCTACGACTATTGGGACTGCGTACAGCAACACTGAAATCCGCTTTAAATTGATTTCTCTCAGGCTACATATGAAAGAAGGTATGTACAAATAGAATACTACCAGTAGCAAGAACCTCGCTTATTCACACTAGGTGGGACTAAAGATAATCCGGATAACCTAAATGAAATAACGTTTTATTTATGGACGCTCTTCAACTGCTGTGGTTTCTAGCGTCAAATTCTATACTGGGCGTGAAAGACTGCTTAATTTTGCTCAGAGGCCTCTCTATCAGGCTTGAGGTTCTTTTACGTGCCGGAAATCTATAACACGGGACGAACGGCTTTACTCTCATCCGAAGGAAGTCATGCTAAGGATTTTTACGCCCATGGTCCCCCGTCGGGTTGAACCCGCGACCTTGGGTATATGAAGTTAGCATGGTAACCATTACGCCACGGAGGGCGATTCAGATAACCTAAAGAAAGCAATTAATAAAACCTTCGACCACTACAAGCACTACCCAAGGAAAAAGAATTGAGACCCGTCTATGATCGCTGTCAGCACTGTCATGAAAACGAATAAAACATGTGAAACACTTTAGGTTTCTTGCTCTGGGTAGCTTCAAGCGTCCTAAGAACATCGATCAATACGCTATCTGCGTAGATAAGTACACTTCTCTGTATTTACTGAGGTAACACACATCTTAGTGGTAAAAAAGCAACTTAACATTACTCGATGCTAAGTACTTATTTAAAACAAATGTAATTTCTGTAGAAAAAATAGTTGTTAAAGCTGGTGCCTAAAAAAAGGTTTTGTTTCAAAAACTATGTATATATATATGACGATTTTGATTTAAAAACAGAAAAAAGTATACGTATTCTACAGTGATGTGCAATGCCAAATCAATTCCAGCTATGCTGAATAACTAATTAAAATAATTTAATATGTATCATTCACATGACTTTCTCTGGCTGTTTCACAAACTACAGATGATTTCCTTTTCACGCTAATCAAAATAAACATTGCCAGAATTGGGCTTATTGCAAGTTGTTTTTTGTTTGTTTTTGTTTTTTCATTTGTAAGTAGAAGGGAAATAAGGGAATGCTCTGGGCTAAACCCATTGTCAGATCTTTTAAAAGCTGATCGCCAAGTGAAACAATTGAAATTCGGTCTGTTTGCTTGCTAGGAATAAATAAAAGAGAGACGAAAATAAAGATATCTCCTGTTTGAGAAAAATTTAAATACCTCAGAATGAAACCAATAATGAAACTAATGCCAAAAATATTTACGACATAAATTGGGTGTTTTACAGAGTTCCATGTGTTTTTGTGTACTAAGTTTTTGCCTGTCTCCTACCGTTTATTAGTTATACAAAAGTCATCAAGAATGAAGAGGTCTTCAGTGAGCAGAAAATTCAAGATGCACATTTTGTTTGTCATGAAGATATATTAAACCTACCGTTAGGTTCATTTTTGAGAAAATCAAAATTTACGAAAAATGTTCCATGTAAGGGATAGTTGGGGAGGGGGATTTTCTTGAAAATCTTCGTCTCGCATCCTTGGAAGATACTGAACTTATCGTTTTTGGGCTATGCTGCCTATAGACACGCACGCGTGCGCGCACACACACACAGAAATGTTTCTAAAAATGCTTTTTGGATTCAGTGAGTTTCAAAACATGTATTTCCGGTGAAATATCGATAGCAATATTTGGGTGAAATACAGTACCTTCTCTATCACAAATGGTCTAGAGAAAGTATTTGTCATGGTGGTGCCAATGAAGATCTGTGCTTCCCTGTGGTATTCTAAGACTAATGATGTTTCTGAAATAAGCGATTCATATGAGAAACTTCAACTCCGACTGTGCAGAGGTTGGTAAGATGTTTCATATGCACACCTACGCGAGGTCCGCAGCAGTAATTGCAGAGACCTCTTACAGAGGATGCACGGCGCTCGAACTAGGGCTGAGATGTTCACAGCGAGTGCAAACTTTCCAAATGCCTAGTATTGTAAGGTGCATCCCAATTAGCAACCGTTCATTATTTACAGGCTCCAGGGAATGACTGTCACTTCTCTTTAATAGAGGCAGCGGGGTAACGCTTTTACCTACAAAGAAATCCTTGGAACCGGAAGATCCAAAATACTAATTCAGTGCTAACGCAATCTCAATTCAACACTTCTTTTCAACAAATTTCTTCACAAATTCAATAAATATTATCATAAAACTGCTAAAGCATACCAAATTTTAAAATTACAAACTCGCATTCTTAGCTGGCGAAGACTGTAGCAAAAACAAATGGCGTTACTAATATATCACCGAGGAAGCTGGTGTGGTATGACGTGAGACTCACATTTAGGTGGTCCCGGATTCAATTCCCGTGACCACCCTCTCTTATCTTAGTTTTTTTTATAGTTTTCGTAGATCGATAGGCGAATGTTAGGGCGATGGCTCTTCTACCACGATTTTCTCTCTCATATTTCCTTCTCATTTCCTTTCCTAGTCTTGTGCTTCTAGATTTCACGACGGGAGGCGGTGTGGATGCTTGCTCCAAGGAAAGTATTCCCCATGGACGACGGAGAACTGCATGGTTGTAAAGGTGTTCATCACCATCACTAGACATTTCTTTGGGTTATTGAACTAGGAAATGTGAGGGTCTTCTGCCTGCCATGGTCTGTCAGCCTTTTCTTTCTTTCTTTCCTTTCTCTTCTGGACTGATTTAATACTTCATGTCCTATTACAAGTATAATATTGTATTATACCTACGTAATTAATTGTATTTGGTAAGTACATTTTTAACTGTTTCTTACATATTTCTCGATAACTGTTGTTTTTAATTTTTAATATATAAGGCATCGCTTTGACTGTCATTTAATAAGTTGCAATTTTCACTGTCCCTGTAATAGTGTCAGTTTCACTTTGAACCTATCAGTTTGAACTTGTTTATGTTATAGTTTATAAATTATCAAAGCTTATTTACATAATTAGCAGAGTGTTTAATTTGTCCGCGATATTCATTGTTATCGGGCTATAATAATCTGCACTCTAAAAGATTGTGGTTTCCCCGCACTCGCATGCTGGGTCATCTAATATCTTGAAACGTAGTCTGTGGTACCTTCACTTCATCCATTTCTCTTGGGGGATGTAGCCACTATACATATCGAGGTGAGCAAGGTGTATATATCCTGAACTCTATTCAGGAATATTACGGATTTATTGTACTTGATTAAAATAAAAAAACTGGATTTATTTAAACTTTGCTTTATACCTACTGCAATCGCCAAGAATATTCAATACTGAGACCATGATTATTTCATTCTGAAGCGTATACTTTACTTTCTTTACTCCACTGTATGACCGCAGTCTGGTACTATGAACTGCTGCAGAAATGTTACCTTCTTCTTGAAGTAGGATGCTCTTTTCGGATGGATGCGGAAACATTTAGAGCTATCGTTTAAGCCCTAAAAAAGCAATGGAAAGAATAAATGGAATATGTGGAAGATTAAAAGATAAGTGGATATGAATTGTTAACTCCTGGTTCATACATGTCGCCACTATTTGCAGACAACTTGATGCTCTACAAAACATATTTAATGGTTCTATTGATGAAATATTGCCCTGTACAGCGAAACTATCTTTAAGGACTAACGACACAATGAAGAGAACTATCTGCCAAGAATATCGCGCGATGACATGCTCTCAACAACCAACGAGATACCGGAAAAAGATTAGCAGTTTGTAAAATGACAATGACTTTCTATCAGAATGATATATTCCCCCGCATAGCGAAGACAATGATATGATTAAATATCCACATATCTTCAAACATGGTACAAAAGTTAACATAATTTTTAATATATGGATCTTCTTGAATTGAGATATATTTTCAGTTATATATTTCTACGTTTAATTTTGTCAGTTCTCGGTGCACAGTTCCTGAATTAACAGGGATAGGAGAATTAAAAGCTATAACTGATCTTCTTTAGGTATCAAATTAAAACGAGGAAACCTTTAAAGTTACGTAATTTGCCAATGACAAAAATTAACAACTCCAAGGTACTGTTAAACACTTCTAGGAACAGAAGCATACAAGCAACAAACATGGCTGTAAACTCTTCAACAGTTTATCTGTAGCTTGCTTTTGGCCATTCAGTTTCCTAAATCCTCGGCTTTGTTCTTCTCTCTATTGACTAAACATCCAAACAACGATATATGTACCGCAGATCTAATTAAACGCATAATTCTTGCTCTGTGGCAGGCTTCCTGCCAATTGCATTATCACTGCTGCCAATCGATAGACTGAGTGACGCTCTACACCAAAATTTAGAGCAATTCAGCCCAGACTTAATGAAGGGTTTCGGTACTTTTGAAGTAGATAATACAGGAAGAACAAAATTACAGTCCGCTGGTGGCCTCTGGCGGTTTCGAATCAATAGTATTTCAAGGGTATAAAGTCCTGAAAAGAACTTCCTAATGCCTCACATTCTTTACAATAATCTCCCTCATGCGATTTCACAATGAAGCGCATCTCTCATCTTCATGACTGATCGACATTGTTCGACTTCTCATTCAGCAGATTCATACGTATTGTTCGTGATGGATAAAGGCTAGTCCATTTACTAAAAGTTTCTTACCTGAAACAGTCGCCAGTGGAGAATAAATGTGTCTTTATTCTCCGTAAGGCAAAACCAGTTGGGTCATGAAGGATCCAGTTATCTTATAAAGAATCATCTATATAGGGTGTCCCACCTAAATCTCGACCTCAAACATCTCCCAAATGCAACAAAATATAAAAAATCAATTGGACAGGAATGTACCTATGTCAGGGGCTCCACAATGAGAAGGCACGTGCAATCCAGAGATCCAGTTCCAACACACAGTTACTTTTTTAAAAATGGAACAGGTATGTTCATTCTATTCATGTATTTGAAAACTAGAGCTACAATTAGTGCTATAATTGTTGTGCATTATCATCCAGCATGGAAAATGCACCCACAAATCACCAGGAGCGTCTTGTCCGATGAAACTTCAACAAATGTTCGAAGTGCCCTACGTTTGCATCAATGCTCTTGAAGACGGGTAACAAGAGAGTGTTGCACAGCTAGTAGTGCTTCTACAGATATTGCCGCACACGCCGCTGCAATACGCTGTAGCATATCCTCTATGGTCGTTGGGAATTCTTGATACACTCCATCTTTCACTGCGCCCCAGAGAATGACGTCTAATGGCATCAAGTCGGAGGTCGGAGCTGGCCAACAGAACCTCCGCATCTTATCCACCTATATGGAAATTTCGTATCGACGTCTCTGGAAACCCGTGCATAGCGTGTGGAACATCCATCATGCTGGAACCACATTGATAGACACGTATCCAATCCCACATCCTCCATGAGGACGGGTAGAGTGTCTTGAATAACTGATGCATATGCTGTTCGTTTAATGTTCCCTGATAAAAATAGGGACCTTAAATAAGGTTATCAATAATATCGGACCAAACGTTAACACTCCACTGCCGTTGATAAGTATTTTGGCGAATTCAGTGGGGGTTTTGCATGGACCAGTAGTGCATGTTCCGCAGATTCACATGACCATGATTTGTAAATGAAATTCGTCCGCAAACAATGTATTACTTATGAATACTGTTTTACCTTACAACTGCTTAAGTGCAAAACGAAAGAATGCAATGCGGGATTACAAGTCATTTCCGTACAGTTCTTGGTGCAGTGAGATGTGGAACGGATGAAACCTATGCCTATGCAAATTCTGCACATACTGCTGCGACTTATTCCAGAACCTCGTGAAATCTGTCGTACACTCACTTCAGGATTCTGCGCTACAGCAGCTAGAACAGCAATTTCGTTTCCAGTGCCAGTCGCTGCCTTTGTACGTTGTCGCTTTGTGGGGGCCCAGCTTCCTGCTTCCACGAGTCGTGTAGATATTGGCAATAATACGACATGAGGGACACCGTCGATTTGAGTAGCGTTCAGCTTATAGAATACCACAGCTGCGTTTGCATTTCTTTGACATTCGCGTAAATCAAAATAATATCTAGATTTTCTTCATTACTGAAGGTCGGCATATCCACTAGATGACGACAAAGTTAACAAGCCACACGAAAACACGGTTCATGTGTCAATATGAAAAGCAGTATCCGAAACGTACGTGAATTACGCTACAGAATGATAGCAGTGTAGCAGGCCAGACTACTACACTGAAGCTAGAACGTGCCGTGCCGATATTAGTTCGTTTACAACAGGCTACAGGCATGTGCAAACAACCCCTGCTTTAGACACAGTACTACATGGGTGAATTAAAGTCACGTACTTCAGAACATATGGCGCTTTGAAACGTGAAACCAACATGTTATCACTAATTATAGCTCTAGTTTACATTTTGCTAGAACAAACATACATATTCTATTAAAAAATGTAACTATATGTTGGAAGTGTTATTTGTTTACTTTTCTGGCTTGTGCGTATCTTCTCATTGTGCGAGCTCCTGACATAGGTAGGTACATTACTGGCCAATTAGATGTTTGATATATTGTTGAATTTCGGAGATATTTGAGGTCGCAGACTTAAGTGGGACACTCTGTATAAGCATCAATGCTTGAGATCAATATAGAATAATCAGTTAACTGAATGCCATACCTAATAACTGGGAGGATAAAACATCAATACCTATTGGGAGATACTGCACTTTAAGTTTAGATTTAACGGAGTTAAGTTATGCTGTCCTCAGACACAGGCAGACAGAGACTTAAACATACACACTGATTTTTCCTATCTTTCCCCTTTGGATTAAGGTCTTAAATATATATTTCCGGTGAAACCTCAGTACCGAATTTTTGGTGAAATACAATACCTTCTCTACCTGCTATATATATTGTACATACACATGTACATACGTTATGCAACTATATGCAAACAACCTCTGTAAATAAAATGTTGCTATTCTTTACTATTTTCACTTAAATGCGCCTTTAAGCAATCCATTTCCTTTTCATTGCCTGAGTAGCATTTATAGTATGCGCATGTGAGAAACAGTGCCAGTCTCCGGGATGAAACTCAGCAGCACGTTTTCAGTGACAGGAAATTCCTAAAGCTCGTAAAAGTTTCGACACGCTTGCTGCTATTGCAACGGAAGGATAAATTCCACGTGGCTTTGTTGCAAATCTGGCATCACTTCCATACCAACGACGCCCATAGCTGCTAAGGCCTGGGTGGTGTTGACACTAAAGTAAGTTTTTAAAATATCGCTGACAAGAGGAAAAGAAGGAATGGTCACATTCCTGCTCCTCTGGAAAAAAAACAACCTCGTAATGGGCTCTTCCCTACATGTGTTTCGAGGAACCCGAACGAAATTGGAAGGATTGATGACCAGATTTCACCCTTTTACGAGATGATCCTTAAGCTGTTTCAGTTGAGGTCACCAACTCGCTTGGAAAAGCTTTTCTGCTAGGTGAGGTTGGCTATTATACAGTTGGATTTGTAAAATGGCAATTCTTTATCTGCTTTAAAGGTTGAATGTTTGCGTTTATTCCTCTACCTGTAAGCTTTTTACAGAGTGTCCGGATCGAAGGTATCCAAAATTAAATTATAACTCGCAAATTATTTATTATATGCTTTTATAGCTTACAATGCTGCAAAAAGAAAGTAACTATTTTTTCCTAATTGTCTGCTCTCAATAGATTTCAATGTGGGACCCTTAAATGAATCGTCAAATATTCAGACAAATTTTACCTCGTTCCATGTAGCCTAGATCATGTTTAGTGCAACTGTTGCCAAAACAACGCTTATGCGCTGTTTTAGGTGCTTTAGATACCTAACTTGTTAGGCTATGTCTATGCCCCATAAGAAAAAACTAATGTGGTTAAGCCTGGAGGCCTAGGAAGCCAAGAAGTTGGCTATCCACCTCCCGGGCATTTCTTTGTTTATAAGTTCCCTGACGATGAGGCTGAAATGCTGGAAGATAGTTTTATGTGGTGGTCATGGGAGAGTATACTGTACCAGCATATCCAGGTGCGGGTTTCGAGTCACTGTCGATCTAAGAAGAACGGCCCGATCACCATGTTTGACTTTTGGGATGTCCCTCTACAATTCATATGTGGCATGTGGATTTACACTGCCCCATTTTCTACACCTTCACTAACATAAAACGTCGCTTCGTCAGAGAAAGGCTCATGTTGGAGATAATCGGGTGACTCATCATTCCTGTCTAGCATTTCTAATGCGAAGTTCGTATGTAAACCTTTGTCAGATGGTTTATTGCCTGAAGTATTTAAATCTTCTATGCTCTTAGTCGGAGTCTCTTGTGCAGCACACCTTGCACTGGTGACTCTGCAATTGCAAAGCAGCAGCACGAACAGATTTACGCGGGCTTTATTGAAATGCTTCTCTAATACGATTATTTTCTTTGGAGTGCCGTGGCTTTCCAGAAGATTTTACACCTAACAAGACTACTTGTGGTTCTCAGTTATTGTTACAGAATCGAATGCTTTTTCTCGTAGAACATATGGGGTTCTAAAACGTTCTTGTACAAACGTAACAAATTGCAACACTGAACACGAAGCAAACTGAACCAGCTCTTGCAATTTTAATTGCGCGTAACAAAACCAAATAATATTGCCAACCACGCAAAACAAAACTTTCAGACTTGACTGAGTAAATAAATTAGTTAGCAAGATAATTTTTTTTTTTTTTTTTTTTTTTTGATACATTGCAACCAGACGTCACTGTCAAATAACATTGGTTCGCAATGTTTTCCAGTAAAACATATATCGTATTAGGTTAGATATTTGTTATAGAAAACATGTTCAATCCGTATTATGTATGCTTATGTTGTATATTCATGCTAATTATAGCTTTAACTCGGAACATAATGTATTATCGTAGTTTTCAAACAAAACCAAATAATATTGCCAACCACGCAAAACAAAATTTTCAGACTTGACAGTGTAAATAAATTAGTTAGCAAGATACTATTTTTTTTTATACATTGCAACCAGAGGTAACTGTCAAATAACATTGGTTCGCAATGTTTTCCAGTAAAACATTATATATTGTATTAGGTTAGATATTTGTTATAGAAAACATGTTCATTCCGTAGTATGTAGGTATACTTATGTTGTATGTTCAAGCTAATTATAGCTTTAACTCGGAACATAATGTATTATCGTAGTTTTCATATATTAAAATGCCATTAAATGAAATGGTAGCCACTGAATGCCAATAGAATAGACAGTTCTAAAAATGGGCGATTACGATATATCACATGCAAACAAGTTGAAAAGTAAACATGCACAATTGGGAGGTGAATAAGTGCAAATATTTGTATCAGCGCATGAGGGCGATATGATAATCCAGTATTTGCAGTTTTTCTCGCTATTTTCTGAAGTTATAGTAGGGGGAAACTTTCATGCTTTTTTTAATATGGCTATTATTCCCTATCTCAGATGTTCGGTTGTTTACATAACAGGTCACACGGGCGACCCTCCTCTGTTCTCTACCCAGTAGGACTATAGATACATTCATCACACCAGCTAAACACAGCAGGCAAAGCTCAGAATCGTTCAAAACATATTAAACCTTGAAATTTGTGCTTCATTGATAAAAGTGCTATTAGAAAGCGACAAAATGTGTTACACATACATATTGTTCTCTACTAAATTTGCACTTATTCACCTCCCACCCTATATATCTCTACATCTCTGCAACAAATTATTGTGAAAAAGATTAGTCTTCTATTCCTTTCATTCTAATCGAGAAAAAACTGGCACAAATGGTATTTTTAATTGCATCCTAGTAATTAGAAGGGAAATAAGGGAATACACTAGGCTAAAGTGATAGTCAAATATTTTTAAAGCTGGTTGCCATGTGATTAAAGTGCCTTTGTTTGTATGGGCAGGAGTTGACAAAGTCTCGTATGGGAAAACTATTAAGTATTTTAAAGTTGAAACCATTAACAAGGCATGTCTCAAAAACGGTCAACTCCACGAAAAAATGTTTGGAACATAAATTGTGTGTTTTAGCGAGCTCTACAAGTTTTGTATAGAAACTTTTTTCTATCTCTTACAGTTTACCAGCTATGCAAAATTCATCCAGAATAAAGATGACTTCAGAAAGTATTCAAGATATACATTTTGTTTTTCATGTAAATATCTTTAATATACGAAATTTTAATCAAAATCGTTACAGCCATTTTTGAGAAAATAAAAATTTTCGAAATTTTTCCATGTAAAGGATAGTTGGGGGTGGGGGGATTTTCCTGAAAAATTTCATGTTGCATCCTGAAGATACGAATCTTAAATGCTAAGTTTGGTATTAAACGGTCTTTTCGTTTTTGATCTATGCTGTTAACAGACACACACGGACCTTTTTTTTATGGATTCAGGATGACCAAAAACATGTATTTTTGGTGAAACCTCGGTGTCGAATTTTGGGTAAAATACAATACCTTCTCTATACACAATGTACACAGAAATATTAACCTCATACGGGATGAGTTATAGCATTAATACTAGTCGTTTAAGCCCTTAAAGAACGTGCTAACAGTGTTAATAGTAAGTGACCGCTTATCTCATGCATAAGAACGAAAATTTTCCAAACAAATAATTACTGATTGAAATACGTACTGCAGTTGCTTCCCTCTAGTATTTTCAGTGATATTCCTATAGACCTGCAGATAATCGATCACAGCATATCGAATTTCCTTTATGATGTGAGGTGCATAGTTGCTATAAATACAAAAACGCCACAGAAGGTAATCGCAGATTAATCATAAGACCTTTTGCGTGTGATAACATAGGCATGTTTTTTAGTTTCACAATAAATCAGTTGTTTCGTGTGCAGTGTGACCGGTTGCAGCCAAGGTCTCCCAGAACCATACTGAACAACTGAAACCACAAAACTCCTGTGATATGTTGCGATAATGCTCCTTATTCATTATTACTGCCCATACTTATTCCGCAAAAAATATCTCAAATGAGTTATTAACCGCAATAAGTGACTGTTTTGGAAAAAAAGATAATATGTTCCATTCACATAACTTTCTCTGTCTCATCCACATAGCTATTCTTACAAAAGATCATTCTTTTATCTACATCATGCTAATTGAGATAAATATTGGCACAATTAGTCGTATCGCTTCTACTTTTCCTTCGTAAGTAGAAAGGAAACAAGAGGGTACACTAGGCTAAAGCTGGTCGCTATGTGAAACAATTGAGATACGTTTCGCTTTGCATGGTTCATTTCGAGAAAATTTAGGCAGTATAAAATTAAAACCAATAACAAGGAACATTTCTAAATATATAAGAAAATTTATTACTAAAATGGGTTTTAACGAGATCTACACTTTTTGTGTAATAAGTTTTGTCTAACGGTTTAACCGTTACGCAAAATTATGCAAAACTCATCTAGAATAAAGAAGTCTTCAGAAGGTATTCTCATAAAATTCAAAATATACATTTTGTGATGTAAATACCTATGTTTAATAATCCGCATTTTAAACAAAATCATCAGACTCACTTTTGACAAAAACAAAACTTTCAGAAATGGTTCCTTGTAAAGGTAGTTAGTGATGAGGGGGGATTTTTGAAAAGCTTTGTATCGTATCCTTGGGAAATACCACCTACCATGTACATGTACATACGTGCTAGAGAAAGTAAAAATATAAGATGTATTACAATCAGGCATGAATTTTAAGCACTACCTTTACACTACAAAGAATGTAGAACTGGTGAACCGTAAGAGATAGGCTAAAACATACTGTACAAAAAATGTAGATTTCGTTAAAAAGCACAATTTATATCATATACATTCGTAGAGTTAATCGCTTTCGAGATATTACGAATTATTGATTTCAGCTTTAAGGTATTTAAACTTTTATCAAACAGGAATATCTTTCTTTACGTCTCTCTTTTGTTTACTCCTAGCAAGCAAAGAGAACCGCATTTTAATTGTTTCACAGAGCAACCTGATTTTAAAAGGTCTGACTATCACTTTAATCTGAACTTACCTTTATTTCGCTTCTACTTACAAAAAAGCTAGCAACAAAACAATTATGCTAATGATTATCAAGATGCAGATAAAACAATATTCTGTAAGAAAAGTTTGTTTAGAAACGGCTAGAGAAAGTCATGTGAATGGAACACATCATTTTTGCTCTTTGAACTGTCTCAAAGGGCCCTGAACAAAGAACACAGGGATATTTCTTGTTATTGGTTAGTACTGTAAGAGGATTATATGCTTTTAATTTGGGCATATTTTTCTTTTTAGTTTGTACGAGTATGGGAGTATATACAGTAACATTGATAAAATTCTTATTATTAAACCTAATTGTCTTAAAGTAGATAAACCAATTATTTTCTTTAAATCAAATATACCTCATTTTCCCACTAATAAGCATATGGTAAATCATTTCTCAATAACCCTTATCTACTTGCCGGATTAAGTACTCTGTTCTGTATGAAACATGCTATAGATTTTGTATTGCTGTACTGCGACTCAATACCTCAGTTCACATTCTATTAAAAATAAGTCGCCCTCCGTGGTGTAATGTTTGCCATGCTAACTTCATATACACTTTTCAAACCCGGCGGAGGTCGATGTATTTTTTCGGGTGTAAAAATCCTTAGCATGGCTTCCTTCGGAAGGGAAGTAAAGCCGTTGGTTCCGTGTCGTAGATTTATGGCACGTAAAAGAACCTTAAGCCTGATAGAGAGGCCTCTGAGTAAAATTAAGCGGTCTTTCACGCCCAGTTTAGAATGAGACGCTGAGAACCACAGCAGTTAAAGAACGTCCATAAATAACACGCCATTTACATTTTTTTTTATTAAGAATAAAAGTGAGTTCTTAATTCTTCCGCATGAGCTGAAGCGTTTGGAATCCAAGATTAAAATCGGATAGGGATCGAATTATCGTGGACAAGATGATGCCAACACAATGTGCATATACAGCTCCGAAGGTTTGCACTTCCATATCATTGATCGGTGTACTGATGCGTCGACTGGCTTCACACGCATCACAAACATGAAAGTGAGAATACCCTGAAATTTATTGACCTTGAAAAATCTGCTGCCTTGTGCATTTGAGCGCAATATGAAGAAAATTTCCTAAGCATAAAGTAAACACTTCCACCTTCAATCGACTTCAAGCTTCTTGAATTCGTTCTATTCCTAGCACGCCTCAAATTTGAAAAAATACGGTAACCATACTTAATAATTTTCTGTCCGCTTATTCCGCCCGTTATCTCGTAACAGACAGGTTCCCGAGTTTTTATACACATAGGTACATATTATGATGTATAAGTATATATTTACTTTATGTATACATTAGTTTAGATCTGGGTTCGATCCCCAGTACCGGCGGGGGGATTTTTCCCCCGCTGGGAGACCTGGCCCGGGGTGCACTCAGCCTCGTAAGGTCCCTGGGGGGCCAATTGAGGAGCTACTTGATGGAGAAGAAGCGGCTCCAGGCCATGGGGACCGCATTAACCGGCCGGGGGCTCGAGGCGCTGACCACGTCTCACCCTCCAATACTGCACCCCATCCATGATGTCTGTAGTGGACCGAGATGGGGGACGCAGTGGCCGGGCGGTAGGCCAAGGTTCCCCGTGAGCTGTCGTGCCATGGAGTTATTATATATAAGTTTATTTTATTCAAACTCCCAGTTATAGCATCCTATTCACACCAGAAATATTTAGTATACCATAAATTGTAAATGTTAATATAAATGGCGTATTATTTATGGACGCTCTTTAACTGCTGTGTTCTCAGCGTCCCATTCTATACTGGGCGTGAAAGACCGCTTAATTTTGCTCAGAGGTCTCTCTATCAGGCTTAAGGTTCTTTTACGTGCCGTAAATCTACGACACGAGACCAACGATTTTACGTCCCTTCCTAAGGAAGCCATACTAAGGATTTTTATACCCGAAAAAATCCATCGTCATAAATTGTAAAGCTTAGGTGAACACAATATAATAATATATAAACGTAATGTTTTAGTCTTCTTATATCATCTCTGAATCGAATCAGATCAGATAGTTCAATCCCTAAAAGTAATGGTAGTGTATTGTCTTAGTGTCACTATCACTATTACTTCCTGCTCTTTAAGTTAAACTAATGGTTGGTTTCACGTAGCCCAAATATTTGTCTGAATACGAAAAGAGGTATGGTATATAGGTTCTTATACTAATATAGGTTCCAACTTGTTCAGACTATTTCACGTATACCTTTTAAACAAGTTGTTCATAAAAAAGCCTGTAAAGATTTGATACATAATAAAAAATCTGACGTGTTCCATTTATATGTTTTTCTCTACATCTCTGCAACAAATTATTGTTAAAACAGCTTATGCGTTTATTTACGTAATGCTAATCGAGAAAAAAATAGCAGAAATAGTCTAATTACTTGCTTCCTTGTATGTAGAAGCGAAATACGGGAGTATCATAGGTTAAAATGATAGTACAGACAGGAGTTGACAAATTCCTGTATGAGAAAACTATGACTTTTTTAAAGCTGAAACCAAAAACAAGGAATATTTAAAAAACGATCAACTCCACGAAAAAAACGTATTTAACAAAAATTGTGTGTTTTAATGTGCTCTACATTTTTTGTGTGGTAAGTTTTTGCCTAGCTCTTACGGCTTAGCTGTTATGTAAAATTCCGTAAAATTCATCCAGAATAAAGTAGTCTTCAAAGGTCATACCCAGAAAATTCAATATACACATATTATTTGCCAAGATATACATTTTAGTATATACATATTATTTATATATATTTAATATACGATATTTTAATCAAAATCGTTAGTCATTTTTGCGAAAATCATAATGTTCGAAAAAAAGTTCCATGTAAAGGGTAGTTTGGGGTGGGGGATTTTTCTCAAAACCTTAGTGTCGCATCCCTGGAAGATACTGAACTTAAATACCAAGTTTGGTATTTTACTCACTTTTCTTTTTTGAGTTATCGTGTACACAGACACACGCACACACACGGACCTTTTTCTGAAAATGCTTTTTTTAGAATACAGGGGACCCTAAAACATATATTTCCAGTGAAAACTAGGTAACGAATTTTCAGGTGGAGTGCAATGCCTTCTCTATATACATAGTACGTATAGAGAAAGTAAAAAGAAATTATTACTTGTGTCATTTTCAATAGCACAAAATTCATTACAGTTCTTTCCCAACTATGTTCTGCATGACCACTATATATGACCACACATTCCCAGCTATGGAACGCTCACAAAAAAAGTTTTCTTGCTTTTGCAGAGCAGATATTGATCACATTTTATTCCATAGTTCTTTATCTGTACACTTACATCCTCATGCAAAAATTGCCATCAGTTCTTACAGACTTGGCCCGCTATTTTAAGAGCATATAAAGGGCACCTGGAAGTATATGCACGTAGTAAGCATGGGCAAGTTCAAGGAAAACTGCAAACTCCCTTCTTCATGTTCCTTCATTTACCAACAACCAGATAATTATTTATTTTTAATACATTTATAAAAATTAAGTGTTTACTTTTTACAATGAAAATGTTATGTTGTATTTAAACTATACAAATACGATTTTTATTAAGATGTAAATGGATTTTAACCACCTGAATAAAATATTACTAACATTAAATATTTTAATAGTTTAAAAATAAAACATTGAAGGAAATATAAAATATAATTCTGGTAGAATGTGTACTAGAACAGCAACTGCCCTTTCATCCCCTAATTAACTTCACATTGACTAGTCCTACAAACCATTCTATCTAAATGTTGCGACAGTATATTAGTCCGCTGTGTATTTTATTAGTTTTGTATAGGTTTAATATATAAAAAATCTGCTTCAGTAGAACGCAGAACCTATTATGCTCGCCAAGGTTACTTGCTTTGTTAATATTAGAGACATAATTGCCTTTGTAGAGCAAACTTTTTAGAGCATCAGGAACGCAAGCAACAGGGTGAATTTTAGAGATAGGTTATTTCCCAAATGCCCAGGAACTTGGGACTTTTTCATTATAAAGAGTGGTCACGTGAGTTGAATACTAAGTTAATCATCTGACAACGCTATTTTTCGCGCTTCTTTTTAGCCAATCAGGAAGGAGCGCAATATTGGAGGTTTTAGGTATTTAAGCGATGCGTGTAATCGGGTTATCGTGAATTTTACTCTGATTGCAATTCTTATCGTGAATGTTACTCTTTTTTTGGGGGGGAGGGGGTAGTGTTTAACGCCTGCTTTAGCTACTTATGTGTATGTATCATCAGTGTCACCGCAGGCGAAGCTTAAGGTTACTGTTACTGCGACTGCGAATATTACTCTTATTAATTCAAAATCTTCTCGGGCTTCTAGCCAGGTAAATCAGTTCACCCTGAAGACGAGGAAGATGCACTTCTTCGAAACGTTGGTGTCAACTGGCTATAAGCCCGAGAAGATTTTGAATTAATACGTCGCCAGGAAAGCTTCAGTTCTTATTTTTACCCTTATTGTCACTCTTACTGCGAAGTTTTTTTTGTTTTTTTTTTGGTAGTGTTTAACGGCCGCTTTAACTAATTATGGCACAGCAGGCGGTAATTTTGACGGTGATAGTGATTACTGTTGCTGCTGCAACGTATTCTGTGTGATGACCGTCGACAATAAGAACTCAGCAATAGCAGAAATTAATACGAAGTATTATTATGTCATCGTTTTCAAGCATTTTTATGTCGGTAGTCTCTCGAAGGATTAGTGCCCCAACAAGTAACAACGAAAAATAAAAGTATTCATTTTTAGTGAAATGAAGTGAAATATGTCTTTTCTTGAGTCTACCCCGTGTTACATACCTTAGTTATTCTTTCCCCCCTGAGGAGAACCAACTGGTGTTCTACAGCGATAAGCATAAGGACTTTCAGAGCTATGTACACGTTTACTTATAGAGCATCTCACGGGTGCTAATTCTTGACCAACTCCAGGTAGACTCATGCCACAGCGACATATTGGAGCCACAACGAGATAACAGCGACAATGTGCATAAAACATTTGCATCTACCATCGCTAAAATGAAGTGCAAGTAATAATGTTGAGCCCCATAAGCTACAAACAAGTCAATAGATAAGAAGATAGTCCATCCAGTAGGAAAACTACTCATTTTGTGATGGAGCTTGTGTGCACATATTCAAAATACCCTCAATTTCTCTGCCCACCTAGGGATCACATGTTGAATGCAGGATTTAACACACTTCTAAGATACAAAGGATGTTATATGAAGCTATTGTAAAAACCTGCATTAACAGACCTGCAATCAGTTATGTACAGTTGAACAATGTATTTTTCCCACCAGAAGTCAAACAGGATTTACGGGATAGCGTATTTGGCGCTTTATGGGGAATTGCAAATCCAAAAATGATGAAATGGAAAAGATAACACAGGTAAGATATACATCTGTAATGGGAAAAATTCAAGTAATTCGAATACCAAATTGTTTACTTGATTTATGAGTGAAACAGATCTATAAGTCTAATTTTTGTTGGAACAGTTGAAGTATTTCATCATCAGATTCTTCTGGATTTCACCATGGAAAGGTCTCCAAGAGGTTTTCGGTCCTTGATGGACTGAAGAGTTCACAACGCGTAACTGGAAATAATAAGTAACAGCTAAAACTATTACATCCCGGTTTCATTTTTTGTCATGATCTTAAGAGTATACCGAATAAATTGAGACAGATTGTATGGAAACCTTCTTTAAAAATCCTTGTAAGGCCACTAACGGCAACAAAACAACATTACCTTTCTGGAGTATTAAGATTTCTCCTGTGGTTGAAGCCTGTAACAGCAGTAAAGTACAATATAAATATGAATTTCAGCTTTCAGGATTTTAGCGCTTTAGCTACGTTCTGAATTAATTTCCTTTCCTGCAAAATAGCACAATGCGAGGCGAAAGGTAAAAACGTTTCAAATACTTCCTGGTGCAGGTTAAAGAGTAAAACAGTAAAATAAACAATGTCAAGCAGAAGCATAATGATTGACGAAGCGGAGAGAGAGACAGAGAGAGAGAGAGAGAGAGAGAGAGAGAGAGAGAGAGAGAGAAAGCGGAAAGGTATTATTAACTGCGCGAGACTGTCGCAGAAAAGCAAAATTTCCTCTCGTCTCTTGAACAATGGGACATTAAAACTAAGGAGAAGAGAAAATGGTGGAGGGGTTGAAAACCCTAAAAGTGGCGACAAGAGTCTGTCAGAAGAAAATGAGGAGAACAGAGAACTAAGACCTACGGGTGGAAATTTTTCCATCGAGGAAGGTTGTGTGCATTATCAACAATCTATTTAACAGCATTGCTGCTGCCTTAGCCGCGTATTGCGTATACAGCAACATTTCCTTTTCTATAGTGCATTATTAGCTAGAGCTGTTCAGTTCATTCTGCTGCGAAAGGCATAAAAAAAAAAAAAAATGTAAATTTGAATTTGGCAACCTGGACGAATAAGTCTGTACCACTAATTCTCACATTACTAGATTATAGTTGCCCATGCATAATTATATTAAATGAAAGGTTATGAACTATTACTTTGCAGTCAGTCAGAAGATTATAAAAAATGGATTTCAGGCTAAAGCCCACATACGCCTTATTACTTCGAATAAGCATTTGATCGTGTATGTAAGAAAAACTTTGGTAAATCACGATTTGAAGAATAATGAGAATCAGAGAAGAATCACAGTATATATAAGAAGAGCCAATTAGCTAAATATCAGAAATAAATGCAACAAACAGAAAACAAATACAAATGAATTAAGGACTAAGACGGGGATTTTTTTGGTAGTGTTTAACGCCCGTTTTAACTACTTATCACACAGATGATAATACATGAATAAAGATGGAGCACCGGTGGAACGCGAGAACCCTGAGAAAACCCGCCCCAGCGCCGCTTTGTGCACCATAAATCTCACATGCGGTCGCTTCGGATCGAATCCGGGCCTATATAAGACGGGGATGAAATCTGCCTCTCTCTGTGCCTTAAAATTATATAGACGATCTAATCAGAGTATGCGTATTTAAAACTAATGGAGGCATTATTAACACTAGTATTTATGTTAGAAATTTCCAAAGGATGTTCTGTATATATACACACTGACGGAAAAGAGAAAATTACCCAAACAAATATTCGATGGAATCCATATGAAGCAAACCAAAATGACCCAAGCACAGATGGAAAGACGACATAATAAACGACATAGAAGAACTAAGGATCAACCATCCACACACCTAGGAGCGAAAGGAACGGCGGCGGGTGGTGGGCATACTAGAACCTATTATGACGCGCTATCTATAAACATTGAAAAACGCAGAATATCATAGCAAAAGGGTTTGTGATAGGTTAGTAATATGATGGGTCTGATAGAGATGAACTAGTTAATTCCTGTAGCCCCTAAAGTGAGGCATAGGGCATCGTTACGATGTTTTCGTGATCGAATTTGAATTTCTAGTTTATGGGTTCGTCACTATGCGCCAGAGTGACGAGGGATCACTTCATCGCCCACAGACGGCATTGTAGGACTTGCGGATGTGAAATGGCGGAATATTGTCCAGGAACCTTCTTTCAAGATAAGCGGTTCTTTTCGTGCAAATAAACATCACAGGGAACCGCAGGCTTTACTTCCCTTCCGAAGGAAGCGGTGCTAAGGATGTTTGCGCCCGAAAAAATCCATCACCCTCCGCCAGGTTTGAACCTGCAATCTTGGGTTTTAAAAGCAATCTTTAGAAGAGAATGCAGCACTTCAACGTTGCCGGCAGTAGGAACGTTAGCGGTAGTGCAGTAGGCAGAAGTCAATCACCATATATATATATATATATATATATATATATATATATATATATATATATATATATATATATATATATATCTAGGTGTATCTGCACTTAACTTTTAATATCCCCAAGATTATAATTTCACTCGTGACCAGGGCCCGTAAAAAGCAGCTGAACACTTAAATTGCTCTTAAAAAGCTTACCCTCTATCTAATCCGTATTAACCGAGATAAACACATGTAAAAATGACCTTATTGCATGCTTCCTTGAGGAAATAAGGAATGCAGTAGGATTAACCGATGGTAAAATCTTTTAAAAGCTATTGATTATGTCAAGACTTGGAATATCGTTCTCTTTGCAAACTGAAATCAACAATGAATATATCGGAAATAGTTAACTCTTAAAAAAGACTAATACGAAATAAAAGTCATTCAGAGGACTTCAGAGATATTCCCCAAAAAATTCAAGATATTTCATTTGGCACGGAGGTGTTAAAAATCTCGGATGGTAGGTATTTAAATCAAAATCGTTAAGAGTCATTTTTAAGGAAATCAAAATTTTCAGAACATTTCGATGTAAAGCGTAAGTTTGTAGCGGAAGGATCTCCTTCAAAATCGTCGTGTTCCATTCGTGGAAAATCCTAAACTTAAACATCACATGCAGACACAATTTTATTTCCTAACAAACTAATGCTTTAATACTCACGAACTGTAAACTCAAATCGAATGAAGGAAATATCGTCACAATGCCATATGCTCCACTTAGGAGGTACAGAAAATTAACTAAGTATCGTACATATTGTGTATCTTACATTCGTATAACTTCTTTCTTTTGTTCTGTTGCATTTTAAAGATTACCCAATATATACAATGACTTAAATGATTACTGAGCGTTCATATGAACAAAGGCTCTAAAGAGTTGACAGTACAACTTTTATATTTTTCAGTATACGGGAAAAAAGCGAAAAAAGAACTCCACAACTCATGCACAAAGTTAGAATCTTCGAGTTGCTAGATTAAAGCACATTTATTACATCATGAATATGGCCAAGTGTGAAGTTTCTCATTTCATATCTAGGAAATAAGACTTTCCATAACTTCTATAGCAACATTAGGGAGCTGATAAACGGAAGGAAGTGTGACGCCTGCCCATTCCACTTGCTCTGCATGTAAAGTACAGCAGTGGGGGAGCTAGCCAATTTTATAGGCGAGTGGCCGCGTAACAACATATGCTTTGCAGTCTTTCTTCCTCAAATGGGGCTATACAAACTTTTTTTCGGGTGTATAGTAGAACGCTAACAGTTTTTTTTTTCAACACAAAAAATTATAAGTACACAGAGTCGGTGTATGAGAGAAGGCCATTTTCATTTAAACTGGAGCGTTACACTCTTGGTATAATTCAAATGTTTATAATCATTCCTAATTCCCATGCTGATTAGCATGTGAAGAATTAAAATGTCGTTTGAAGTTATGTATAATTTTCCGTGTATCACATTTATAATGCAAAACATTTCTATACGAAAACCATTCTCCTGTGGCACCCTCAATAATACGTCACTGTCCTTTGTTATTCGCCATGTAAACAGTTAAGCAGGCATATTGGAGTGGAAGTAGTGGAAATGTTTGTACACGATGAGACCAACCTCTACAGGCCTGGTCTATGGTATTAATCAAAACATACGACAGCAACTTAGGTCAGCTGCTTATGCCGACTAAATTTGTTGTTTTTAAATTCCAAGCCACAAAAGAAGCTAACAAACCGCGCAACAACACCCTAACAGCTCCAATGCTTTAATCTCTTTAATGTTATTTTTCTTTTTTCATTCAATGAACAGCGCCAAACGCAAAGAAACAAAATCTCTCGACTTAAAGTTTTTCTATTAAGTTGTCAGACATGCGAAAGAGCAGTTATTGATTTGATTTCCCTCCCCACCAAGATTTTGCTGTTTTCCTTCTGGGGAAAATTGGGTCAACGACAAGAAAAGAAACACCTAGGAGACAAAACTTTGAGCACGGGAGTGAAATAGTCTCTGCTGACTTCGCTGGCATGGTCGGGGGAGAGGAATAGAAGAATACAGAAAGGGAGCAAGGGATTACTGAGGCAATATAAGTCCACCTTGCGAGTTTCTCTCGTGCAGCGTGTAACACCCGAAGCCTTTCACCCCAGCTACAATCTGTCGTCGCGGCTTTTCTTCCTTTTACGCTTATTACATTTTTACGAGCGTATACAAGGTTAGTTGTCAGATCGTGATCTGTGTTCGTAAACACCATTATTAAGCCCTTGACAGGCCGCTTTCAACAATGAAAGAAGAAACACCAATACAGCAAAGGTATTTTTGCAAGTATTTTTTATCTTTAACGCTAATATTATAGAGGCTTGAAGAAAACAGCACACGAAAATCTTGTTTCACGCTCCAAAATGGCATATTAACCTGATATCCGTTTTATGTTCAAGGCTCATTCTTAGGCTCTGATCTATTTTATTCCTGGCATCTTTGTATGGGGGTCTGCGGGTAACATTCTAATCTCTAGTTTCCAATGTCGCGCGTTCAAATCCAGCGGAGGACGGTGACTTTTTTCGGGAGTAAAAATCCTTTGTATGGCTTCCATCGAAAGGGAATTAAAGCCGTTGCTCCTGTGTCGTAGATTTACGGCACATAAAAGAAGCTCAAGCTTGATAAAGAGGCCACGGAGCAAAATTAAGCGGTCTTTTACACCCAATATAGAATGAGACACTGAGAACTTCATAGTAGTTAAAGAGTGTCCATAAATAATGCCCCATTCACAATGAGATGTAAACACCTATGTTATTCAATGCATTCGCTTCAATACAAGCATCCACACAGAAACACGCAAAGCCCTGTGTAATGCAATGCAACGCCAGAGTATGCACATTCCAAACTTTATTCTTGCGTTGCGTACACAAAGAAAGAATTCTATATTCATTCCTTCTTGTACACATTGCCTGCTGTCCAACAACAGACGATCGTAATGCGAGATTTTACTGTACACAGGCTCTTCTATTTGGCCACACCGCGCCATCTCTCATTTCCTTCAAGAGGTTATGGCAGTCTCCTTGCGAATTCTCCTTTGATTTAATGGATGTATCCACCATCTGCGTCTAGATTTCTTGAATCTAATAAATAGTAAGGCGCAAAGAGATAATTCACTGTTTATTAATGTTCTGCTTTATCTCCTTCTGCATCATTTTCAACATTTTGGATAAAGAATGTTTGTGACGTCACTGCTGCGAGCGTCATTTGCTAGTTTGCAATTTTATAATCTATTTATCTGTAAAATACTGAGTGAAGTTTCTTATAAGAAATTGTTGGTAATGTTATTCTATTTGAAACTTGCAGAGCGCTTGGACGCAATTTATAGATCTAGATAATCGTGCCCACTTCTTTATGAATGGCCTTTGCTTGTGCTTATGCTGCATTAGCTGTGCTTACATCTCATTGTGAATAGAGCTTAATACTCAATTAACTTTTTTTCCTGGCCTCTTACTATCCAATTTCAGTTTATTTTAATGTTTACAGTGCAAATTAATAATATAGAGCAAACTTCATACAGCTTAAATTCATCCAATTTTACGTTAGGACCTAATAAGACCTATTTTTCGTAGTAGAGAAAGTGCCTAATATGGTTTTATAAACAAATGAAGTACCTTATGTTTATATTAAATACTTCCATAGCGAAAGGAGACCGAATAATAAACATTTTAAATAATTGCGATTCTCATAAATCTTGCGTAATTTTTCGGGTAAGAAAAAAAGTTTTAGCGCACAGTTCAGATTTCAAGATCAGAGCAACAATCGTTGACATTCTCTATAGAGAACCATAGGATTCCTTTCTATCGAAGATTCATTGATTCCGAATTTACGAAAATAGCCGAAACGAAGTTCACACATCTTACCTCATGTGAAATGGAACGCATTTTAGCCGGTCCCGTAGTCGTTTGCGCGTTTGAGGTTGACGTTCTGCCGCGAAAGGGTCGCGGTTTCGAATTCTGCTATGGATGTTTATTGCAGTGTGTTGCTCTGTTTGTTTACTCGGTAATCATACTAAGACTTCAAAATGAGTGCTGAAAACTTTTGCGCATATAATGTTTCAAATTCGGTGTCATACTAAACAAAATGAAGCACTTTTATGTGTGTGGTGTCCGAAATTAAATTATGTATTCTTCAGTTGAAGTTGGGAATTCCTAAATTGAGCATATAAGAGTCTATAAAATTTAATATTCTGATGGATAGAATTTAATTTTAACTTTTTAGAACCTAAAAATCTGAGGTTTGTATATAATGTACTACATTATGAAGAAATAAATAATAGAGGAGCTTATAGCTGGAGAGCTTAAATCCTTCATGTCGAATTTCGCTTATGGAGGTCATTTGTCATAAAAAGTTGCTTGTGCAATACTCACTATTAGTTTTAACAAAGTTACAAAATCAAGTTTCCTATGAAACAATTAAACTAAGATGCAAATAATTCTGTTATATTGGCTGCTTTAATCTTCCTTTGAGAAAAGACAGGGATGTTCTGCACTTCAGGAATAATTACCAAGCGTGTTTTGTTTAAGTATCGCTTTGAAATTCCGCCTCTGCAGCGCTTCGGTCGGTGTACCTTCTTCTGTTGGCAAGCCAAAGACGCCATTGCGGCAACAACCGATCTGTTTACATTTGCTTTTGTATGTTAAAAATGCCTCCACGATTGAGAATCCTACCGTGGTGTTATTCGTTTTCATGGCGCTAAAGGCAAGAAAGCAGTTGTTATTCATAGTCAGCTTTGTGCAGGTACGTACAAAACATTCTGAGTGCTGAAAAGGTACGCAAATGGATATGAACTTTCAAAGATGGCCGAACGAATGTTCATGACGAGACACGGGATGCAGGACCCTCAGTTATCACTGACGATTTGGTGCAGAAAGTCGATGAAAAGGGAAAGAGAACAGACTTTTCACGACTTCTTTGTTATAAAAGGTTTTTTCTCAAGTTTCAAGAAGTGTTTTCTACGAAATTGTTACCAGACGCTTACACTACCGAAAATTCTGCTCAGATGGGTACCAAAAATGTTGACAGAGAAACACAAAATTAAAAGTTTAGACAGCGTCTTGACTTTTCTTGAGCGTTATAATGCTGAAGGTGACGATTTTAAAGTCAGAAATTGTCACAGGCAATCAAATATGGGTGGCCTACGTTACACCAGACACAAATCAATAATTTGTGGAATGCAACATTCAACATCAACCACAAACTAGAGTTTAAGCAGACAATTTCAGCCTGGAAAATCATGTGTTCCGTTTTTTGGGACAGCAAGGAGGTGTTGGTTGTTGACTGCTTCGTTGTGCCACAATAAATTCCTAAACATAATGTGAGACTTTAAAAACACAGCGCCGCGCAATTCAAAATAAAAGGCTCGGCACGCTGAGGAAATAGATCGTTTTGCTGCATGACAATGCCCGTCTACATGGCGCTAATCGAGCTCGCGATCTCATCGCATCATTTGGCTGGGAAATATTTGACTATCCTCCATACAGCCCAGATCTAGCGCTCAATGACTACCACGAGGTTCTGCAAATGAAGAAGCGTCTCGGAGGTTAGCGCCACGATGACGATAATAACTTCAAAACGCAGTGGCTGTCAAGCGGCAACCTTCCATGGCGAAGGAATACAAAAGCGTGTTATTCGATATTATAAGAACCTTAACAATGGTGGCAGCTATATGGAAAAGCAGATATTTCATGTAAGAATAAAATTGTTACAGAAAGTTTTTTTTTTTACATATCAAAACGGTACTTATTTAAAAAAGAACAAACAAAAACGTGCCATATCTTTTTCCATAAATAGGTGTCGCCAATTGCGCTTCCACTGCGCCATTCTTTTTTCGAATTTGAGACATTTCACGTCTACTTTAAATACATCATATTTTTCTACATGGATTTCAACAATGAAAGGCTCCAATTCCTGTTCGATTTCAGATAATAGGTGTTTGGAGTACCATATGAATTGTTCTACAACGTAGAAAGAATTAGGTAATATTAGTAGCACGGAGGGGTCTCCAGTTAATAAAGTACTCACCACATGTATCACGGCGACCAGACAATGTAAGCTAGCAATCGGGGTCCCTAACGATTCCAGAATTACACCAATACTGACTCCCGAGATCCTGACTTAACCATCTTTATACTAGGAGCCCCAAATTGAAGCGAGTCACTTTTCGAAAGGAATTATAACCGACCAGCGAAGTACTAAGAAGTGTTTACACAAAGAAAATTTCAGCGTTCCACATCAATATACCAATCACTATCGTGAGGTCCTACAACCGTCAAACGTATGAGATGAAAGCAATTGGATGGCATATTCATGGTAAGAAAGGAATCACCTCTACCATACGCTTCAAACGTTTATACTTTTATCTACAGCATGCTAATCAGGGCAAACATTGTCAGAAATAGTCTTGTTAGTAGGAGGGAAATAAGGGAATACATTAAACTAAAACGGTCAGATCTTTTAAAAGAGATTTTCATTGAAATTCGGCCGGGATATGAAAAAAATGAGGCCACCAGTTTGAGAACATTTCAATTGTTTTAAAATTGAAACCAAAAACAGTGAATATATGTAGACAGGATTTCATGGCCTTCATGTTATTATCGGAACTACATTCCTCTGAAACAGTTAGTTGTAAAAGAAGAGAAGTATGACATAAATTGTGTGTGTTTGGTAACGAGGTTTACATTTTAGTATAGTAAGATTTTGTTGATCTCTTACGGTTTACGAGTTATGCAAAACCATTTAGAATAAAGAGGACTTCTGGAGATATTCCCAAGAAACTCAGCATATACATTTTATTTGTCATGTAAACATATTTAATATAATAAAATCCTGTGTGCCATTATTTATAAAATGAAACATTTACAAAAAAATGTTCTAAAGGGTAGTTTGGGGTGGGGTTTTTTCTCAAAATTTTCATGGTGCATCCTTGAAACACACTAGACTTCAATAACACGCACATACACAAGTACACAAATCTTATCTTAAAATTATTTTAATCAGGGGCCCTTAAAGCACGTATTTCGGTGAAATTTTGATATTGAAGTTTTGGGTGTAATACAATACCCTTTCTACCAACTCTGTACTTTCTACATATGTGCTAGAAAGACATAGGGAGTAGCTGTGCCAGTAGGAATTATACACCAGGACCCAAAATGGCGCGTAACATAACTGACTCATTGTTGACTGGAAGATTGTGTGTTTAAAATGCAGATTAATTTTAGAGCGATACAGAAACGTACCGTACTTTACTACTACGTACGGTAACCACTACAATTCGTGGGTTTAATAAAGTAATTCTGATTTACAATTATGTTTTCTTCAAAACCATCCGGATAAATGGCACATGCTTATATCTCGCACAATTTTACTGTAAGTATAAACTGCTTTAAACTTTACCACGTCAAACCGTGCAAGTAGTCATTTCCAAATATACTTTTCACTGAAGCTTTCCTAGAAATACGTCAGGATTTAAAGAAAGTTATTTCCTCGTGATGACGGCACATAAACAGCCTAAAAGAAATGGTAACAGGTAACGGAAAAAAATAATGTACTAAAACGAAGTAAATACAAAGATACTAGCTGAAACACATTTTCTGTAACTTTAGTTAAAGGTACGAGTAAAAATACCTCAAAAATATCTTAATGATATTAAAATAATAAATATTACTTTGAAAACTTTTCAGTAACTTAATTTAAAATGAAAAAAGAAAAACGAAACTCTCTTACGTAAAACTCTCCCTCACTTGTAACTGCTTCTTTTGCAACACGCATGCTTTCATTATTCAATGGGTTAGTATTTTACTTCCATTATGTAGGAAGGAAAGTAGAATGCGTATTTTGGAACCCCTTTTCCTTTGTAGAAAAATATGCTGCGTGCTTGTGTGTAGAGGTTAACCTGCTGAATTAAATAGTAGTCCTATAGTGATGTCTTATCTAGGGATGGGCAAAAAATTACCTAACGGTTGCATTAACGGCTACCTTAACGAAACGATTACTGAAGTAATTGAAACAAATAGTAACTAGTTACCATTAACAGTTACAAACGAATACAAGGAAACTAGTTACACAAAAACTATTATTTAAATAATAGACAGCAACTAGTTATCCCGTTAATGGTATCATAAACTACATGTGCACTGGTATTGTTTATCATTACTCATCAGCAACTGTTATCAACTCGTTAGGTGTATTAAACTCCTCCGCAAGAGATCGTGAGTGGCGTTGTGGATCTAATATACTATCTGGCGAGAAAAATGTCGACTAATTATTTTGCAATTTACTAAATATCTGTATACGGCTGAGATTATCTGCATTTTTTTTTATTTCTTTTATTTTTGCGATCTTGGGAATAACATATTGGACCTTAATGTTTCTCTTCTTAGCAGTATTGTCTTTCAAAAAGTCTTTACCATGTTTATTTCTAACGTCCTAGAGCATATTTAAGTTACAACATGCGTAACTTTTACGGTTAGAGCCGCTTATTTCCTACATTTCCTTCATTGTCTTGGGTATAAAGGTCTTCTATAAATTAACCACTTACCTAAATAAGATATAACGTATATGGGAAGAAAAAACGTGGTTGTCAATAAATCCATAAGGATAGGTATGTCTTCAAATTATGTTATTGAACTTAATATACTTATATGTTTCAAGAAGCCTCTTCAAAAAGTATATCCTCTGAATGAAAACCCATAAAAATCTGAATGTGTTACACTCACATGACTTTCTCTTGCTGTTCTACAAACTTCATACACAAAATTCTTCTTCTTTCTGCACCTTACTAATCGTGGTACTCATTAGCACAATGTTCTTATTATTTAGTTCCGTATAAGTAGGAAGAAAATAAGGGAATACACTAGGCTAAACCAATAGTCAAATGTTTTAAAAGTTGTCGTTATGCGATTGTCATCACAAATTGCTTCTCTTTTGGCCAGGAGTAGAACAAAAGATAAAAAAAAAAAAAAAAAGGACACTCCCGTCTGAAACTAATAACAATGAATACCTCGAAAACGGTGAGTTCCACGAGAAAAATGTATTTAACATAACTTGTGTATTTTAACAAGACTTAAATTTTTTGTATAGTAAGTTTTTGTCTCTCTCTTACGGTTTACTAGTTATGCCAAATTAAGCAAAATTCATCCAGAATAAACAGGTCTTCAGAAGCTATTCCTAGGCAATTCAAGGTATACGTTTTATTGATAGGTAAATATCTTTAATATATGACATTTTAATCAAAATCGTTTGAGCCATCTTTAAGAAAATCAAAATTTTCGAAAAAAGTTCCATATAAAGGGTAGTTTGAGGTGGGGGGATTTTTCTCAAAATATTCGTGTCGCATCCCTGGAAGATACTAAACTTAAATACCAAGTTTGATATTTTAGCTACTTTTCGTTTTTGAATTATCGTGTTCACAGACACACGGACACACACACGGACCTTTTTCTGAAAATGCTTTTTTTTTTTGGATACAGGGGGTCCTAAAACATGTATTTCCGGTGAAATCTCGGTATCGAATTTTTGGGTGGAATACAATACTTCTCCATCCCTATGTACATTGTACATATGGGGCTAGAGAACGTAAAAATATATAAATTGTGTGCACATATTCATGCTGACAATTATCTTCCTTTACCAATTATAGCTGCTTCAAGAGATGTTTATAGTGAGGATGTCGTATAGCTCGGTTCACCTGTACAAACCGATTATGTGTGCAATAATGTAGAAACAAGTGCGAATGCATTTCGCGATTATAAACAACAGCGGTATTCAAACTGTTGACACAGCTAGAAAAACTTCTTTTGACATTGTACAAACACAAATATAAATCTGTGTTGACATCATTAACATTGAAAGGCAATTACGCTAGCGTTATTCCAATTTAACTGCGAACATAATAACCATCAAAACAAATACCTTAGTAATTATAACCGTTATATCTAACCATTAACGCACTGTTACAGAGACAGTTATGGCTGTTTTCACATAATTTCTAGTCTGAACTTTGCTTAAATGATCCATTTATTTCTCTGTAAATAAACATCAGCATAGTAATAAACCTCTAATTTATTTAAACGCCCAAAAAGCAAGAGGGATACTTTGCATCCACACATTTTTAAACACGTTCCAGAGTTGATGGAAGTCCGCGAGATCTCAATGTGTTAATTTTATTATGTGAAGTTCTGGTACAGTAGGAAACGTTTCTTTTTATTGTGTACAAATTTAGTTATGTGCGTGTGTATCTAGAAAGGGTACAAAATATTATATTAATTGTGTACAATTTTAATGCAAAAACAAAGAGTATTAACTATGACATTTATGGGGAAACTATGGAGACAAGATAAATACGTAGGCGAGTCAACAAATACCTATCTGTGTTTCAAAATATTGGTCTAATGATGAGAGGTAAACACAGCTCACTTCCAACATTTTATAATCATATTGTTGGGTGTTTCTCAATTGGATATTTGGAGAAAATTGAACAAAAAAAAAACATTTTGAACTCGTATAAATGTAGAAAACAAAAAGCATTGAAAAAAACTGCTTTCTAGTTCTAAAGGATTAGCGAGTTCTTTAAAGTTGTTTACATTAATTATAGTAACATAGTATATGTTTCTGCAAAAGAAGAGTACTTCTAAATGGGCACCCATTATATATTAAAGGATAGCGTGTTACACGAGCAGTTACAAGTGAGGGGAGTTTTACGAAAGAGAAGCATTTTCTCAATTTTAAATTAAACTACTGAAACCTTTTCAAGATAAAAATGGGTATTAATCAAAATTACTTCCAGAATTACGGTCTATCTTTAACTAAAGTTACAAGAAATTGTGCACCAGCTAGTTTCTATTAATTTCGTTTTAATGCGTTATTTGTTCTTTGCACGTTACCACTTCATGAACCTGTTTAGGTGTCATTACCATGGCGAAATAACTTTCTTTAAATCCTGAACCATTTCCAAGAAAGTCTTTAACAAAAATACAATCCTACACAGAAACAAATATACAAGGTGGGAAGTGAATAAGTGCAAATATTTCTATGTGTGTTTGAGGACGATGTGATGATCCAGTATTTGCAGTTTTCTCAACTTCTTTCTAAAGTTATAGTCATGAGAAAAATTCTGCGATGTTTTCAAGATGGCTATTATTCCCTTTCTCAGACGTTCGTTATTTACTAACAGGTCACCATCCTCTGTTTAGGACTGTTCAAAACACAGGAGATCCTGAAATTTCTGCTTCGTGTATGGTAATGCTATTAATAAGCGGACAAAATGAAATACATTTGTATTATACGTACTGCTTCCTATTATATATCAAACTATTTGCACATATTCATCTCCCACCCTGTATATTTAGGTATATACGTACATTGATGTGGACCTTCTCAGTAGCGTCCAGTGTTACAAAGAAAATATAAGTATCTTCGGATTTATTATTAGATTAAGCCCCAGCCACACGTATATTGGAGTCTGCGTCGAATTAAAATCAAGAAATTGCACAATTCACGCCTAAACTAGTGGAGTTACACAGACCAGTTTCTTTGCACAGGGATCAGCTTTCAATGACGCAAAAAAAATGACTCTCGATACACGTCTTATCTTCCATTTTGTAGCGGCATACGCTGTTGTTTTATAGCCACACCAGATACATAGTTGACACGCAAGATGTCGTTTTCGTTTGCTTAAGATATTATTCTATAATAATAATAGCAATAATAATAATAATAATAATAATAATATATAAAAACATTTTAAAAAAAAGGTCCGTGTGTGTGTGCTTCTGTGTGTGTGTGACTGTGGACAGCATAGCTCCAAAACAAGAATACCGTTAAATACCAAACTTGGCATTTAGGTTAAATATCTTCCAAGGATGCGACACGAAGATTTTCAAAAAAATCCTCTTACCACAAACTACCCTTTAAATGGAAAAAATTTCGAAAATTTTGATTTTCTTAAAAATGCTTCTAACGAAGTTGATTAAAATCCCGTATATTAAAGCTATTTATGTCCGAAATAAAATGTATATCTCGAATTTTTTGGGAATAGCCTCTGAAGATCTCTTTATTCTGGATGAATTTCGCTTAACTGCTAAACCGTAAGAGATAGAAAAAAAAAACGTTCTACACAAAAAATATACCTCATGACAAAACACACAATTTTTGTCCTTTACGTTTTTGTTGTGGAGGTAGCCTTTTCGAGATATTCCTTGTTATTGGTTTCAATTGTGAAGTACTTAAACTTTTCTCACACAGGAAGTGTCTGTTTTTCTTTTCTTCTACTCCTGGCCTAGCAAAGAAGTGATTTGTAGTGACAATTGCATAACGATAGCTTTTAAAACATTTAACAATCACTTTAGCATAGTGCATTCCCTTATTCCCTTCTACTTATAAGGAACTAAGTAATAACATTCTGCTAACATTTATCTTGATTAGCATTGTGTACAAAGAAGAATAATCTTTTGTAGGAGTTTTATAGAGCAGCTAGAGAAAGTCATGTGAGTGTAACACATCAGATTTTTTCGATTCCCATCGTCATAGACCTACCATTTTCCGACTTCAGAATCACCTTTGACGTACTCTTGCATAAGATCATTTTATAGAACCAGGCTCAACAATGTATAAAAATCTGATATGTTCCATTCACATAACTTTCTCTACATTTCTGCAACAAATTATTGTTGAAAAGCTGACTTCTTCTATTTACTTCATGCTAAATGAGAAAAAAATAGCAGGAATAGTCTTATTATTTGCTTCCTTGTAAGTAGAAGCGAAATAAGGGAGTACCATAGTTTAAGGTGATAGTCAAAAGTTGGTTGTTATGCGACTGAAGCTCCTTTGTTTATATGAACAGGAGTTGACAAATTCCTGTATAAGAAAAGTACAAGTTTTTTAAAGCTGAAACAATAACAAGGAATGTCTCAAAAACGATCAGCTCCACAACAAAAATGTATGACTTAAATTGTGTGTTTTACCGTGATCTACATATTCTGTGTAATAAGTTCTGGTCTATCTCTTACGGTTTATCAGTTACGGTTACGGTTTATCAAAATTCAATAAAAATCATTCAGAATAAAGAGGTCTTTAGAGACTATTCCCAGAAAATTCAAGATATAAATTTTATTTAGCATATAAGTATCTTAATTATAAGAACATTTTAATCAAAATCGTTAGAGCCATTTTTGAGAAAGTCAACATTTTCGAAAAAAGTTCCATGTAAAGGGTAGTTGGAGGTGGGGGGATTTTCTTGAAAATGTTCGTGTTGCATCCTTGCAAGGTACCAAGCTTAAATACCAAGTTTGGTATTTAACGGTCTTTTGGTTTTTAAGCTATGCTGTCCACACACACACACACACACACAGACTGACAGACACACACACGGGCCTTTTTCCAAAAATGCTTTTTTTGGAATCAGGGGGACCCAAAACATGTACTTCCGGTGAAAGCTCGGTGTCGAATTTTTGGGTGTAATACAATACCTTCTCTATACACTATGTACATGGTACGTGTAGAGAAAGTAAAAATACCATTATTTTCGATTTAGGGCTTGTTACACAAATGGACTATATGTGACCAAATTACACTTTTTCAGTGCACAAAGAAATAGTTTAAGCGTCTTGGGGAGAAATTCTCATGTCTCTTTTTAGGTTCTAATTTGGGTAGCAGTTAACGCCCAGGTAGGCATCTGAGTCCACTAAAAATTAAATTTAGTTATTTATTGAGGCTCTTTAACTGCTTTGATTCTCAGGGTTCTATTCTAGGTATATTGGGCGTGAAAGACTGCTTAATTTGGCACAAAGGCCTCTAAAAATCTTTAAGTCTTTTAGGTGCCGAAATCTGACACGGGGACACTAGTTTTACTTATCTTCAGAAGTTGCTAAGAATTTCTACGCCCGAAAAAATCTATCGTCCTCCGCCGTGTTTGAACCCATGTCTTCGGGAACCAGAGGCTAGCATGTTACCCCTAGACCACGGCTGACGATAAACGGCCTGTATATTCAGTACTCTTTCGGGAGGATGGGTCTATATTAGGACTTCAGTTGCAGCATTTTGCGCCCTTAGGGAACAATAATTGACTTGATATTTGCTTTGCGACTGCATTAAATTACATTAGATTGCAATTCGTGGATCCTCTTTTGAGGTTAGATACGTAGTCCAACTCTAGGATGTAGATCAAGTTAGAAATTTATTGATTCCTCTTGATAATTGTTAATACATTTATTTACATATATTAACTCTGATATTGCTTTTTTTCAGAGGTGTCAATTTTGCATAATTTACAATTACATATCTGTTTAAAAAACAACTCATACAGTAAGCATTCTTAGAATATTAATGTCTAACTGAGTTATTTATTACTAATAACAATACTGCTAGAATATATTCGCAGGCTATTGGAAACGTTTATGGTCTTGAAGTTATTCGTATTACCTTTTTTTGCATAATAAAAACTTTGTTGGCATCTACCGAATTTTCCCACACGGATTTCTTAGCGGCAATTATTGCTCGTGTGGCCGGGGTATTAATCGGATCAATCGAGGTATCGTCAGCTTCTTCATATATAGACAACATAGGTTTTGTTTTGATTATGGTGCTATATTGTAGTGGTACTTCTTTCAGTTCGACCGGGAGGAACACGCAGGCGCAAAGGACCGGGGACTGTATGGCTCCAAACTGTCTGGCCCGGGCTGGGAAGAGTGTGGGATGACGAAATGCACTTTGACCTTATACCTGCCGACACTGGGGTTCGTAATAAGCCAGCAGCGCGGGGGCGAGGTATCAAACAGAAAAACAAAGACGGAGCAACAGCCATCTGAGGAAATCCCAAGTTGCTCGTCCTCAGGCAATTATCCCTGTCAGAGTATGACTTGTTGCTTCTGTGCGAAATATTACAATGATGCATTCATAGCACCAGCACCTCCCTTTAAACCTTTCTGTTTGAATACATGGAAGCACGCCAAACACGAGAGAAACTGAGATAAGGTCTATTTTTAATTTCATTCATTCCTTCATTCCCTGACTGTAAGATATATGACTCGGCCAGAAGCCCCCAAACTTAAATTAATACAAAGGGGAAAGCGGTTTTAACAATCCACCTTCAGAAATTTACAGCGAAAGAGTGGAATTTAAAACATTTCTAGATTGTCTCTTTTACATCTGACTTCTGTTATTTCTTTTCCTCTTTCCTTTTAAACTAGCAATACATCACGTCAGCTGGTCGAAGTCTTCATAAATATGTATGAAACGAATTTATGATGCAAAACATTAGTGCAGTGAACGATGTTCTCTTCCTTCGAGATGAGGGAGTATGCAAAGCACCTCCCCTTCTGGTTTTGAATCATAAAAACTGACGCTGAATGAGGTTATTACTTTCTATTTCTTTTGCCAAACCTTTTACTAATTCTTCTTCGTCATTACCTCTTTCTCTCCAATGTTATACTATGAAATCCACCTTGGCGTTTTTTGGGTAAAACTGCCCAAGATTATAATTTACTAGTAATTTTATTGACTCACAAAAGTACAACATTTTCAAAAATGTGGAACATATCTCATTTATTATGTTTGCATAACTTAATTGCGGCACATATAACGAAATATACTACTATGTTACATGAACTTTATGTATAACGGCGAATATTTTGAAATAGGTTACACTAGCATATATTTATTGGACACGTAGTGTATGTTTCAATAACAATTTTTCCCCCTTCAATAAACTTGGGGTACTATAGTTTCCAGTTATACAAATATTGTGCAGAAATGAAGCGAGCTTAAATCACTATTTGCAGAAAATTTAAAGTATAAATTTAATTACGCCAATATCTCAAAATTGTAATATTTAATCAAAATGATTAGTGCAGTTTTGAGAACTAAAAAAATAAATAAATAAACAAAATTTAAGTGTTCCATTCATCTAACTCTCCACCTTCTATCGATTATTAGAATGTATATAGGTTATTTTTACAAAGTTAGGTTTTAGGTTTATTCTTTAAGATTTTCCTTTCTTTATTTAATACTTCATTTTAATTGAGATAGACTTTGCAGAAATAGCGGCATTACTCAGAAAATTGTAGACACAAAGAGAATAGTCAAATGTTTAAGAACTGGACGCTGCAAGCTAGCCTTAAAAGTCGGTACTGTTTGCAAGCTATCTAGAGGAACAACTGAATATCAAGGGGATTAAAGCGAATTATCGAACCATTAATAACGAATATTTTCGAAATGTTCATTCAAACATAAGACCTTCTCTACCCTCTAGCGTTTATTAATAGCTATACACATTATTCTTATAAAGGCTCATTTTTCTAACTACTTCATTCGAGATATGCCTTTACAGATACACATTATATTATTACACATTTCATTACAGATACAAAGAGAACAGCGATGATTAAAAGTTCAAGAAGTGAATATTATATGCTGGTCTTAAAATACCATATTGTTTTCAATCCAATCGCAAGAAACAAGTGAAAATCTACAAGACTTAAAAGATGAATAATTGAGCAATTTGAACAATTAATAACCCATATTTCGAATGGCTTATGCAGCAGAAACGATTATTTGGAATGAAGTTTTTGCTGTTAAGAGAAGTACATACTCTTTCTATCGCTTTTCACTACCATCTCGGTAAAAAATGTTTGCTGGAATTATCGGGCGTTATAGTAAACAATGAAACACACTCAAAGTTATTCAGTCTATTTCTTGCTTTGGATGCTATTGTCACCGTAGCAGAGGAGGCTTGCTCGCATAGATAAGATGTTATAAAGGGCAAAATGCGTTAATTACTTTCTTCATTAGGTTAGGATACTCCTCTCTCCGTTGAAGCCATAAAGCAGCCACCGACGCCTCACTCTTGGTGAACTTACCTTGAGTGTGGAATCAGCGCAAAGATCAACTCGTTCGCAAGCAGTGAAGTCTATTTTCTTAGCACTATCTACGAAATCAAATGGTGAGATAACCCAGTCGAGATTCATAGTAGAAATAGGTGGAAATACGTATCTATTGCATCTTGTAATCTTGATAAGTCATCACAAATGCGGTCTTTTAGCTTACCCAGATCTTTATCTTCAGATGAAGAAAAGATGAGTGTTCGACATATGTCCTTTCTGAACTATAGACCTCCGAGAGCTAAGGTTTCCTTCAAATGTGGTTGGGGAAATTATTGTTTCCTGTCGACCCTGCATTGAAACATTCAGTTCTTTCGAACTATGACAAATATCTGCAGATACGATAGTTCCAAATGCCAAGAATCACATAGTAACACCTCATGAAATGTGTCTTGAATTTCATCCTTAAAAAAAGTTTTCACCTGTTCTTTAAGTTCGAGAAATCACATCAATACACGATCCCACCACAACCACCTTACTTCTGTATGAAGTAACAAAGAGGTATGAGCTGAAACCGTTGCGCTACATAACTGTTCAAAACTCCTGCACTTTGAAGGTCCAGACTTCATATAGCTCACCATTTTCACAACTTGGTTAAACATTAGAGAAAAATCTTCATTACACGAGTTCACGATTAATGCCTCTCTTTGCAGAAAACAGTTATAATAACGGATGGATTTTCGTTGAGAGCACTGGCAGCAAAACCTTCAAATTTCTCAGATGTAGATCAGTAATATACAATAGTTTTTCCATGAAAGATCATGGTCATTGAAAAAGGAATTAATAGAAACCAAAATATCATGGCCTATGGTTGCAATCTCCACGGTCTACAGAACAGAAGCTGCTCCCTAATATCTTTATGTCGCATAAACCCAAGGAATTATTGTCACCAATATGGATACTCTCATCTACTTGCAAAGCAAATATTCTAACAGCTTTTATTTTCTCCACGACTAGTTCGTTGATATTGCATGGCATTTCCGATATCCTATGCCTATTTATGCTCTTGGACAGAGGAGCTTTCAAAATTTGATTAGCTGCTCTTTTACCAGGTATTGTTGCAACTATAATTTTACATGATTTCCTCTCCAAGAGTATGAGGTTTCTTTTATTAAAGCTATGAGTTCTACTACTTTAAATGAGGCTTCAAGAGCAGTATCACAGCTGTTTTCTTCTCCCGTTCTAGTATACCTAATAAATACATCACACTTTTCTGGGACACACTAGGACGCTTTGTTGAAAGACGCCGCATTAAATTGCTAGATACCATGGCCTCGTTGCCAAATGTTTCGCCACAAACTAAACACACAGGGATAGGGTTTTCCTCGTTCTTATTCCAAGTAAATGCATACGCTAAGTAACTGTCCCGGTAGGTTTTTTCTTTCGTGTCTTCTTTATGTGTTGAATTCGACAGTCCGGGAGAAACTGTACGGTTTGGCTTCTTAAGGAAAGCAGTAGGAGCCAACTGTTCACTTTCACTGTCCTGTCGTTTTCGTATATCAAGCTTATCCACTTAAACACTGTGAATCAACGCGAAAAGTACTACTGAAAGCGGCGTCAGAACACGTAACTTTTATATATTGAAGCCAGTATTTACCTGGCGACCCGGGAAACCACCGAAAAACTTATGGGTCATAAGGCCAAAGGGGTCGAACCTGAGACCTTCCTAATGTGGGCCACAGGTGAAACCACCTGAGCTAAAAATGAATATTTAAATAACCACGTAAACTACAGGTTCGGAATATAGTAGTAAAATTGAGCCAATTTCAATTATATATCTTATAAGTTGTCCTTTTTTTCTCACAAACATTTTCCTCTAAATCTCCTAAAATCATTAAAACTTCTGACGAGGTTTTAGGTCACGAGCGTAGCAAAACGAAAGCGCACAGCAGGTAAGTTACCGATAAAGAAAGGAGGAAAAGGATGGAGAAATGGGAGAGGTGCAGTGGAACAAATTAGCAAATGAACAAGAAGAGGGATCATGTTGAAGAGCGTGACCTACATACACAGGGCTAGTCAGGCAACCCCTCCCGTTTCCATGGGGATGCTACTTTTTCCTACTCCTAACGAGGACTCCTGTTTTAACCTGGTGTTGTTGCCTCTCGTGTTTCACATCGGGACCTAATTATTTGCAGGAATGCTTTTAGAAGTATTGCGATACAGGGATAGTATCACATGACAGTCTAGTTTTGTTGTAAAACTTCATCTGCGAGGGTGTAACTGATATTTAAGCTTTATTTTTCATTCTACAAATAGATCCATTGTCACCTTTCCTATAATCCATTCCACCATCATGTCATATCATCCTCTTTCTCACTCTCATTCCGGAGTCCGGTTGCTCACCAATCCTAGGTTCTCTCTGCATCTGCTCCTCAACAGCAGTGTTGCCAGATTGGGCGAAAAGTCGCCGTTTGGGCTACTAAAAGATGGATGTTCCGACCGATTTTTAATTGAGATGATTTGCGAATTTTTGGGCTACTTCTGAAATCACGAAAATAATTTAAATGTATTCCTTAAAAAGTGTGCTGTATGTTCGTAAAGTCACTACTGCTATGAAAAAGGTGACTTTAGCTGCAATACTATTTTCCTTGTTACCTTTTCTTTGTTACGTCACCATTAATGCACTCGCACCGAGTTCAAGAGAACTGTATGAATCAAATGCACCAGTTGAATGCAAATATATATTAATATTATATGCATTATATTAGTTTTTCAATAATACATTGATACTGTATCTGCAGATATATAATTTGAGTAAATAAAGTATTAGTAATAAGTAAATGGAGAACATGTGACAAGCCTTTAAAAAGAGTTTCCTTCCTGCTTTGCGAAGGGTCACAAGTTCTATTCCCGACAAGGGGTAGGAAATTTTCTCTAACCGATATTATTCCCTATGCTCCCCAAAGTCTGGATATATTGACTAGAGCGTGTGTAATCTAATGAATAAAATCCAAAGAGAAACAGTAGCCAACTATAACACTACACGATTTAATACCATTGCCGAAAAGCTATTTGTTCCAAAGAGAAATCTTGCAGTTGTGAAACTATTTGAATGAATAAATTGGACCAAACCTGTGTGCTCGACAGCCATACTGTACCGTGCAGCTTTAAATTGGAAGTTCATATTTAGATTTAGATGAGTTTCTAGACTGATCTTTTTAGTTTAATCATGAACTATTTGCCTACGTATTTTTATGCACACTATCTTATTGCTTTTCCAGATTAATCTGATTTAAGGGACAATTACCGAACTCCTTCATAACAGCGCTTGCATTAGTGTATTGATATTCTGAATTAAACTCTTTATAATCGTATTAACCGGGAAGCGGAGCCTGCAGCATTTGTCAATTGTTAAGTTTACTCAGCAAAGGCTGTGTAACTTTACTTTGTCACCGACGGATGGAACCGTCCTCTCTCGTTCACGTATTATTGTTTTGGAATGAGTCAGCGTTTCCCGAACATGGTGGCTAATAAGGGATTTTGTGCGACTGTTCTCATTGCTTTCGGCTTATTCACACTAAGGGTGTTCATATGTATCAAATGCTTCGGAACAGACAGATTAAATTTGCAGCAGTTGGTCTGTAAGCTCGCTTTTCTCACGAACTAGATAAGCTTAATGTTTGCTTTGCTTATATTCGCGTTAGTTCGTTACTGTTCATATGTGTTATGCAGACTGCGATAACGTAAATTTCTTCCGTGAGCCGCAATAAATCGAGAAGGCAAGTTTTAGCAAGTATTTCAACCTTTATAGTAGTGACGTATGCCTGAAAACAATTTTGATGATTCGCAGAAATATACAACTGACAATGGCTACAGCTGTTTTGAGATTATTCTTTCTTGCGTTTCCATTTAGGTGAATTCTGCCAGAGTATTACAGCTAAAAATATTGTAATCTCTCTTAAACTAAAGTAGAAACGTTACTTCAGATTGAAGTGAATGGAAATAAAGTTGTGTGTCCAGCTTTTACCACGTTTATTTTTAGTTTTTATTAGTATACAAATTATATACAATTTAGTTATTGTAGCATACATTGATGAAATTAATTTAAATAGAATTGGTATAAATAAGATTACATTGATATTTATAAAATAATTAAACTTCTAATTTAAATTTATTAATCTTAAAAAGAGATTTTGTCGTCATATTATTTTAATTCACTTAATTAATTTAATTAAATTGTGATAGTTTAAAACTGCAAAATTAAGAGAAATTTCATTCTAATGTTTAAGTGTATTGTCAAAAGTCCGCTTTTGTGAGGAAGAAAAAGTATTACACGGTGACTCTGGATTGTGCTTACCTACATTTTAAAATTTTGGTACTCTCAAATAACGAAGAGTAACGTTTAATGCAATATAGGGAAAAGATCATCATAGTCTTCTGTTGTTGCTGTTGATGTCTTCAAAGATATTTCCTTTATAGTTATTTACTTTTTAACATTGTACCGAAAATAAAATACTTCTTGTGTAATGTTTACTAAATAAAATTAGTTGTTCAATAAGGACAGCCTCTGGACAGTAAGTAAACGTCTCCTTTGTGGTTCCACTTTGTTATAACCACAGCGAATACTAAAACAGAGATGCAAATGAACTACGCTCTGCTACCACTGGTGCCTTCCTGAAAAAACATTTCTACATGTATACTAATATATGGCGAAATTGGATTTTTATCCCACGGAGGAAAAAAATGTAAAAAAAAAGCAATAACTTATGACGTGTTTACCGAACTTAAGACGTTAGTTTTTACGATGTCACAAATGTGTTTCTTAACATTCTGTAATACGTCTGCATACAGTTTGAACTATTGAATGTATTATTCTATTAAATAGTAGTTTACAAATTTTGGAAAACATCCATAAAAACCTTTACTGTTAACAGCGTTCTTTCTGCATATTAAAATTACAAATTCAGCTACAAGAGTGTTTAACATCGGAGGCTTTCTGTAGCCACTGTAGATGGCTTTTTATTTAGATACTTTTTCCACATTCCGAACATTTGCTTTTTTGAATTGCTAATTCACTTCAACTAGTTAAATTCTGAAAAGTTGGCAAATTTGTTTCTTTGTTTCATTTCATGAGGACATAGACTGAAAACCCGAAGCAAGAAATCAAAAAGGATGTTCAAAACGTTTATTCATAACCAATTAAATCATTAAAGCCTGGTTAGTGTCTACATAAATATTTCGGTAGTCACTTTTTAAGTTGTTTTTTTTAATCAGAAATTAATTCAGTGGAACAATGGTGAGAGATTGTCCCAGGCGATTTTGCACAGCAAATTTAGCAAACTAATTTTTTTTTTAGAAACTTTTGACTTCTCAAATTAGCTCATCGATTTTGATTAAAATACAATATTTTTAAAATTCTGAGAATAGTTTCTGAAGTCCTTTTTATTCTCGATGCCTTCATAACTGGGAAATTGTAAGACATAGATAAAATCTTTCTACCCCGAAAATGTAGAATTCTTTAGAAACGTAATTTATATTTTTGATGGTTATTTATTTCCGAAATATTGATTATTGGTCTCATTTATCCAATGTTTATACTCTTCTCAAATGATAAGTCTTTACTTACGTATTCTAATCCAGGTCGTGCGAACAGAGCCTACTTTCAAAACCATTACATAACGAGCAGCTCTTAAAGATTTTTCTATCTCTTTGCCATAGTTTATGCCCTTATTTCTCTTGCACCTTCATGTAAATATGCCTATATAATAAAGTCGAAGTAGAATAGAATGAATTAAATAGACGAATAGCTTATTGTAGAATATATAGGGAAGCCTAACATCGAAATGGTTCAGGTTTGATAAATAAATGCAAGAAAAGCTCAGTCTTATGACTATATATATTGTTTTGTTTGAGAAGGGTGTCCATAAAAAGAAATCACAATTAGTAGGAATATATGGTTGAGGTTGCATTCCTAACACCTCTCCTGCACGCCTGTAGCTATATAGTGGCACTTGCCACACACTTTAGGAGCTATGCGGGTGTTTAGATAATTATCGAAGTTTGCCTGTTAGCTTCACAAGTTGTCGCTACAATAATGGATGTGACGGGCCAGGATATTGATCGGAAACTTAGCTTGTAGTTCTTTGATCTCAACTCATTATCCGCCGATAGATTGTTCGCTGATGCAATCTCACTCCGTCTGTGACTCGTTTAGTTGCCGGCAGATACGAGAAGATAACGAGATTCAGCACAGGCCCCGATAATATTAAGCTTATCCTAGCCTTCACAGTTCTCCATACCGGCCATGGAAGGTGGGTCCGTTCTCGAACACTTTATACACCACTTTTGTACGAATACGCTTCATATCCTACATAAAATACATATGTTAACAATGATGGATGTAGAAAACTATTAATGCAACACCTGACTGGTTATTTGTTGTATTACATAGTAGAAGTGTTATAATTTACACAGAAGTTCACTATCGAGATTTCACCGAATTATACCTTTTAAGAGTCTCTGAAAATGCTTCAATTGCTTCAGCCTGTCTTTGAATAGCATAATTCAAAACGACACTCAAAGTAGTATTTAAGTTCAATATCTTTCATAAATGTCACACGAAGATTTTCAAGAAAATCCACTTCTTCTAAACAGAAAATTAATTACTTTTCATTTGATCAGAATTGGCTTCTTAACGCTTTTGAATAAAATTCCACATATTTAAGATATTTCATGAAAATGGAATTGTATGGCTAAGTTCCCTGGGAGCAAACTATAAAGTTCTCTTCATTCTGAATTGGTAACTTTTAAAATATGTACACGGTCTTACTGTAAAAAATTGAAGATTTCATTAAAGCACAACATTGTGTTAAACTTTTCGAGATATACTGTATTAATGGTTTGCATTTTTAAATACTGAATTTTTTTTAACTGTTTAGTCGCTTTTAATTTTGTTCTGATCATACAAATATCATGGAATACCAAAGCATCTCAAATAGATTCGATCTTTAAAAATTCCTGCTATAGTTTACCTACTGTACGCTGTAACAAAATGTGTGCATTTGAATTGAACGTTATTTGGATTAATAGAAATGCGACTTAGATTATTTATTTTGTAGAAGATTGAGTACAGATAGTCGTATAGATGCAACCAGATTTGTTACATTGAGCTGTGTAAGTTTCGGCAACTATCATAGAAATTCATAAAAGATTATTATAAAAGAAAACTTCTTGCACGTTATTAAAAGGTTTAAAATGTTTGCAGTAACAGCTTATGTAATTATTGCTGCATCAAAATATGAGCTAGTTCAATGAATCTGATGTCAATGGATGGCTGTGAAATTGACATTGGAGCAGGAAACCTGGTTCGCATCCTGTGCCATTCTAATAATTTGATAACGGTGAGACCGAGGCTCTTAAATAAATTGAGAAGATTTTCCGTTTTCCTAAGAGATGGTGAAACACCGTCCAAAGTTTGCCTTTGACAAATTTAATATATCTCTGTCATTTTTCCTGCTTAACAGTGAATGATTTGAAAATAGGCCACAGTCTGTGTCTGTCAGCTAAGAACTTGTCAGGGATGTCGACTAGCAGTGAGACAACGTATCATCAGAGCAGAACGACTATTGATTAGTGGAATGTTTTCCCTTAATGAAAATGTTCCTTCTCTTTTCGTTAATTCTGTTCCTGACAGAGGGTCTCTGCACGTGTCTCTCTATACTTACACCATCTCTTTCAATAGCCTGTATTATTCTTCCACAAATTTCAAGTCATATATTTGATGTTTTACAGAATGCTCCTTCCTCGCAATCTTCTTGTTTTTATCGTTGTTTTTATCGATGTACTGTTGTACATATATTTTTATACTTATTTCACTATTTTACATTTTTCACGTTTTATGAACTACATAATTTATCTGCAATTGGTAGAGGAAGTATTGTGTTTAATATAAGTATTAGTGTATTGACGCCCGCCCTTAGTTTTTCTCTGTTTCGTAGTAAAATATCCAGTTCTAAGTTACCATGGCTCGCTAAACTGCTACACGGCGAATCCCTGTCGATTACCGCTAAACAGTGGCCTAACATTCCATTGCGGATCTCAGTAACACTTACATAACTTGTAAAAGCTGTATCAAGAGCTTTGAAGCGCAAGAAACAGGCAAAGTAACTGCATTTTAACGATGAATGCTCTTTTATTAACCTAAGTCCAGATTACAACCGACCATCCCACCATAGTTGCTTTGTTCTATGTTGCCAAATTTTGTACTTCACATTAGCACTTGAGATACACTTTTCATCATCTCTTTAACCCCTCATCCTTATCCTTTGGCTAATTTTTTAGCATTTCAGAACGTATTGCATTCCCAGGTATTGAACCTTGAACTTAATGCAATTCTTGTTTACTGCGTTTCCCTGAATTTAATTACTTTCGTTACTTTTTCTTCCTAATTGTTTCGCTCCAATTTCTTACTTCACTAATCATCCTTGCATAGTAACAAAATTCTAAGTTGCGCTTTTTTACATTGCCGCACTAATGACGTACTACAACAGTATGACACTTTAGGCATTTTTATATTATTCGTTTATTTTAATGTGTCAAATTATGAACCCAAATTATTTCTCTAATTCCCCTTTACTTTTTGTAAGATAAGTTTTAATTTAGTAAGACCATAATCCCGGTAACATATTCATGCAGTAAAATAAGCCAAGCATGCAGATAGAGTAGGTTACCAGCACTGAGTGCAAGACATTCAACCACAAACCATGACAGCAGAAATTAATCGAAAAACATATTTCCTTTAACATTTCTAACAGCCGCTCGCCTGTCTTGTCTGTTATGACATTCTACTGATAGCCTTCTAGGCACAAAGTAATGCTCTAACTTAAATTACTTTTTCATTAATTTTTCTGTAAACGGTGGTTATATAATCAAATTTTAAGCTTTTAATAAACACGAACTGCGATCAAATATGATGGATTACCATTTTATATGGTAATAACTTACGCTTTTGTTGTCGTTGACACTGATTACAGATTGATACGATGTATTTATATCTACTATTTTCGGCTTTATTGAAAACATCAACCATCTATTGATTAACTTCAACCCTGTGTACGCAGTGACGCGGGGATGAAGTTTCCGCTGCAGAAAATAATTTAATTATTGCTAGACTGCGTGCTCATTAAAATTAGCCGTGCGTTTATTTACCGGGAAATATTCCGAGAAAATGCTCTAGCATGTCGCATCGCTTAAAAACATTAACCTTTCATTCCGAAAGAGAAACTTCAAAGCCAGTCAAAATGAGGATGTATGTCGCATGTCCTACATTCCATAAAATGGCGAATGAGGTTCAGTAAATTCGATTTTAATGACAAATGAGCCAGTGAAACCTTCTTTGAAGTACATAATTTTCCAGTCAGAAAGTGTATTTTATGGAGTGCAATCAAAGATTTTGAAAACACATTTTCAACAAAACGTACCTACACATTTTACTCAAACTTCAGGCGCTGCAAGTGTAAAAAAAAAAAAAAAAAAAAAAAAAAAAAAAAAAAAAAAAAAAAAACCACTAAACATTCACAATTTTCATTTTGTGTAACTTGAAATTTTATCACATTATAGTAACTTAATCTAAGATAATAGCTCACATTAAAACGTTTTACTTTGTGTCAACGGTTTGTTATACTGTATTAAGAATTTTATTTTGTCTTTCAATTATAAAGAACCCCACGCTGAAGTTTTTTTTTTAAATTTAAATAAGCAATTGCAGAATAAAGATAACCTCTTTCACTAACGCATTTGTTATTTTTTTAATTCGTACATAGTATGTAGAGAAGGTGTCGTATTCCACTCAAAATCCATATCAGATTTCACTAGAAATATACGTTTGGGTATCCCCTGAGAAAAAAAAAGAAGAACATTATAGAAAAAGGCTTGTGTGTGCATCCGTCCATGGTCAGTATAGCTAAAGAACGAAAAGTCGGTTATAAAACAAACTAAAATTAAGTTTAGCATATTTCAAGTATGCGGCACGAAGATTTTCTAGAAAATCTCCTGGCTCCAAAGTACCCTGTACATGAAACATTTTCATACATCTTGATTTTCTTAAAATGGCTATAATGATTTTAATTACAATACCATGTGCTTACATTTTCATCAAAAATAAAATGTATATCTTGAATTTATTGAGAATAGTTTCTGTAGCCCTCTTCATTCTGGATGATTTTTGCATAGCTTGTAAACCGTAAGAAAAAATGTACTTTTCGTCAAAACTCACAATTTATGTCCTATCTTATATTTTTGTTGTGAAACTAACCGTTTCCGAGACATCCCTTGTTATTGTTTCAGTTTTAAAATAATTATACTTTTCTCAAACAAAAGTCATCAGTGTTTCTTTTGTGTTACTCCTGCCCACGCAAAGAAATCGAAATTTAATAGCGCCAGCTTTCAAAATATTTTTTTTAAATTCTATTTTATTTTACGTCGCTTTAACAACTCGGTCACATTGTTCGGTAAGGTGCCTCGTTTACAGTGTATAGTTTAAAGTCTGCCGTTCCATACGACCTTCGCTTAGCCCCAAGCAGATGGTGTTAGAGGGCCGTCCAGTCTACCTGCACTATTACCACTGTAGTCAGATAATGGCACCTTTAGTTCAGTTGCCAAAGTACAGGAAGCCTTTTAAGGTCCTCACCCATTCTTACCACTTTGCCTCGTGTTAGATAACGGGGTTTGGAGTGGCGTCCAGTCTACGGCTTGCACTATTGTAGCAAAATGACAGCGCAATCGCAATAATCAAATATTTTTAGATTTGCTATCGTTTTAGATTGAAGGTAGAACTTTGGGTCGTAGTATTAAATATCAAATGCGGTATTTACATTGCAGATTGAGAGAAATCACGAAAAAACCCAGCAAAATTGGTCGGCCCATGGGGTTTTAAAGGATTTGATATCGCTTTAGCTTAGGTATCCCCTCAGTTCCTTTCTAGGTATAAGGAATTAAATAATAAGACCATTCTACTGATGTTTATATCGATTAGCACAAGTAGATAGAATAATAATCCTTTACAATAAGCTTGTTTGCAGAAAGCCTAGTGAATGGAACCCATCAGCATTTTTGAAAAGCAACCAGAATCCTCAAATTCACAGCATTCGTCGATCTTGCCGAGCAATTTGCTATTCCTCCAACTTCGCGGCACGGACAACGAAAAACAGAAAAAGCAAAGCCGCCACGTATGACGTGCACATAGGGTTACATATATTTACAACTATATTTTTATTTTCTCTACACGTACTATGTATATAGTGTATAGAGAAGGCATTGCACTCCACCAAAAATTCGTCCATGTGTCCGTGAATCCGTGAGTCCGTATGTCCGTGTGTCTGTGAACACGATAACTCAAAAACTAAAAGTCGCTAAAGTACCAAACTTGGTATTTAACTTTAGAATCTTCTAGGGATGCGACACGAAGATTTTGAGAAAAAAAAACCCACCCCAAACTATCCTTTACATGGAACTTTTTCGAAAATTTTAATTTTCTAAAAAATGGCTAACAATTTTGATTAAAATATCGTATATTAAAGATATTTACCTGACAAATAAATTGTATATTTTGAATTTTCTGGGAATGGCCTCTGAAGACTACTTTATTCTCAGTGAAGTTTACAGAATTTTGCATAACTGCTAAACCGTAAGCAATGGACAAAAACTTACTCCACAAAAAATGAAGAGCACATTAAAACACACATTTTATGTTGTATACATTGTTTTCCTGGAGCTGGTCGTCTTTGAGATATTCCTTATTTTTGGTTTCAGCTTTGAAAAACTTAATTTTTCTCATACAGGAATTTGTCAACTCCAAACAAACAAAGGAAATTCAGTCACGTAACAACCAGCTTTTGACTATGACCTATGGTACTTCATATTTCGCTGCTACTTACAAGGAAGCAAGTAATAAGACTATTTCTGCTAATGCCTTCTCAATTAGCCTGAAGTAAATACAAGCCTAAGCTTTTTAACATTAATTTGTTGCAGAAATGTAGAAAAAGTCATGTGAATGAAACACATCAGATTTTTCTTTTCTTCGTTTCCTGTGTTGCAGAGACTAAAAGTGTATAAGCGCTAATAGTAATCCTATTGCTTTACGGTGTAAAAAATCTTATGTGTTCCATTCACATGACTTTATCTATATCTATGTAACAAATTATTTTAATAAGCTTATTCTTTTATATATTTCATGCTAATCGAGAAAAATTAGCAGAAATAGTCTTATTTCTTACTTTATTGTAAGTAGAAGCGAAATAAGGGAATACCACAGGTTAAAGTGAAAGCCAAAAGCTGGTTGCTATGTGACTGAAGTTCGTTTGTTTGTATGGACACGAGTTGGCAAATTCCTGTATGAGAAGTTTTTCAAAGCTGAAGTCAAAAACAAGGAATATCTCAAAAACGACCAACTCCACGAAAAAATGTATTTAACATAAATTGTGTGTTTTAACGTGCTCTACATGTTTTGTGTGTGAAGTTTTTGTCCATCTCTTACGGTTTAGTAGTTTTGCAAAATTCATCCAGAATAAAGTAATCTTCAGAGGCTATTCTCAGAAAATTCAAGATATACATTTTATTTTTCAGGTAAATATCTTTAATATACGATATTTTAATCAAAATCGTTAGAGCCATTTTTTAGAAAATCAAAATTTTCGAAAAAATTTCTATGTAAAGGGTAGTTGGGAGTGGGGGGATTTTTTTGAAAATCTTCGTGTCGCATCCTTGGAGGATACCAAACCTAATACCAAGTTTGGCTTTTAACGGACTTTTGTTTTTGAGCTATGCTGCCCACAGGCACACACACGACATTTTTTCTAAAAATGTTTTTTTTGCATTCAGGAGGTCTCCGATGAAATCTCGGTATCGAATTTTGGGTGCATTACAATACCTTCTCTATACTCTATGTACATTGCACGTATAGAGAAAGTAATAAAAATGTAACATTTTATGTTATGCCCACAGCAGTTCAGTACCTACTCTTGTGAGCACAGAAATCCTTTTAAGTGGTAATTTAACTCTTCTTCCCACGTGATCGCCAACCCTTGCCTTAACTCTATTAACTTTATCGCTGCCAGTCAGTCTAATCCCAAGAGAACCCGTTAACGCGTGGTGAAGCGTTTAGTTGACTTTAAGGGAACGTTCCTTTACCTCCGATCGCTCGCTGCATGTTTGTATAGCCCTGTCCTCCCGCTAGAACGTCAGCAAAGAAGGATCGCTATATATCTATGGGTGGTAAAAGAAGCGTCGTAGAATTGACAAGTCATTCGGTTCTCAACTCCGTTTGTGTCATATGTCGATAATGGTGTCGAGATAAATCGAGAACTGAGCTATCTCGAGATCGTGCCTCTTCAGACAGGACAGAGGGAGAGAAATAAATAAATAAACGGGATCACTTGTGGTTTACCGGGAAACATATGAGTCAGTTGAGGAATTTAATGCCGTGCCGGTATATTGCCATGGTAGCTCAGCGGTTAGCGCAACCAACTAGAAGCCGGGAGATACGTGGTACGTTTACGCATTCCGCCGCCAAAACACTATCAAGCCGCTATTCAAGAGCGGATGCTTACCTCAGCACTTTAGTGTTTTGCGAATCCCAGTCGGAACAGGCCGTTAATCTTACGCCTAAAATCGCATTTGTACAAACCCAGGTGCAGAGATTTAAGGTGAAAAGAACAGGAAGAAGGAAAGAAAGAGGGGGCAGAGGAACTAGTGCAACAAATGCAAGGAGAAAGAGATATCGTTATTGCTACAAATCAAGGTATTGGAGTTTGAACTGTCGTCAACCTAGCTGTCTTATTTTGCGTCATGCAAACAATCTGTACGTGCACCCGAAATGTTTTGGTTGTATTCTATGTAATTTATTCTGTGTAATTATGAAGTTTTTTTTTTGTAGTGTTTAACCGCAGGCGATGACACTGATGATACATGAAGATGGAGCCCGAGTGGAATGTGATGACGGGGGAAACCGGAGAACCCTACCCCTGCGCCGCTTTGTCCACCACAAATTTCACATGCGATCGCTTGGGATCGAACCGGGCCATCTAGGTGAGTAATTATGAAATCCCGCCGACTGTGTCAAGAGGTATTATTCGATGTTTAAATATTCCAAAGTTGCAACCTGCAGAACTCTATCATCAATTGAATGGAAGTGAAATGAAAGTAATGAGAAAGAGGTGAGAAATATTCAACAATGGATGATCATAAGGACATACAGAATTGACGAAACTCTAGCTGAAGTTGCTCGGAAGAATCATGTAAACAACAAAATCGTTACAGCAAGCATGTAACCCCTGAAGAGTTAGATTTCTTTCTCTAACATTTCTCGTTCTTTGTTTTGTGAAATAATGTCCGCACATTGGGCTAATGGACTGGCAGCACCCTATACTACACGGGAATTCTAAAAGAAAGTGGACAGATATGTCAAATGCTTAAATATGCATTTCTCCATATAAATGGATAGTATCTGATGGTATTTAAGTGTGGTATCTTACAAAGAAGCGACACAAAGATTGTCAAGAAATTCCTCCTCCCCCTCCCAAACTACCGTTTACATGGAACTTTTTTAAAAAATGTTGATTTTCTCAAAAATGTCTAACGATTTTGATTAAAACATCGTACATTAAAGATATTTTACCTGACAAATAATATGTATATCTTGAATTTTCTGGCAATAGCCTCTGAAGACTGCATTATTCTGGATGAGTTTTACGGAATTTTGCGTAACTGTTAAACCGTAAGAGATAGACAAAAGATAGAACACAAAAAGATAGAACACATTAAAACACAGAACTTATGTTATATATATATTTTCATGAAGTTGATTGTTTTTTTAGATATTCCTTGTTTTTGGTTTCACCATTAAGAAACATACTTCTCGCATACATGAATTTATCAACTCGTGTCCATACAAACAAAAGAACTTCAGTCACATAGCAACCAGCTTTTGGCTATCACTTTAACCTATGATACTCCCATATTTCGCTTCTATTACAAGGAAACAAGTAATAAGACTATTTCTGCTAATTTTTTCTCGATTAGCATGAAGTAAATACAAGCATTAGCTTTTTAACAATAATTTGTTGTAGAGATGTAGAGAAAGTCATGTGAATGGAGCACATCATATTATTTTTAAACAGAATGTCTTTTTAGTTTATTAAAGTCAAACCGTTATTGCTTCCTAGATTGCCTTTTATATCTTTGCCTACATTATGTATTTCAGTAACTGAAGTTTCAGTCGAGTTAGAAGAGCTCGTTGAGGTTTCTGAAAAAATTATTTTATAGTGCAAACATACTGGAGAAAACAATTAATCCTAATAAGGATACAGATTTGTAATTTACTCTGTGCTGCATTAAGCAATTGCAGCCTTCATGACTTTAATGATCCGGCTCATTTTCAAAACCTACATCACTACCTGCCTACCATTGCTTTTGAAGCATCAATATTGGTTTATCCGTCAACTGATGCACGCATATACCATTAGTAACAGGCACACCATTTACCGACATTTATATGGAGTCGATTTATAATATTTATATGTATAGTAGGAAGCTACATATACCCACAATTAAAAGCAATGGGTCAGCAAGAAGAATTGAATTTAAGGAGAGACTGAAAGCCAATGCCTACCAATGCCAATTTTTCTAACTTTGTAACCCTTTATCTAAGAAAGTGTTTAAGATATGCTGAAACGTTATAAGATTATACGTATATGCATATATATATATATATATATATATATATATATATATAAAATAAAACTAAACTAAATTAAAAACTAATCTCTATGGAATATTTTACTTTATAAAGAACAGAACCCGAAATAACTTAATTATAATTCCCCTTCTAGGATTGTGACTGGGAAGAATTATATTTAAATAAAGATTAAATTATTATTTTAATTTATACCATAATAGTATTTTAGGGGCATTTATCAGTAATTTTTTTTTTAAATTAACCAACCATTCATTAATATCGACGCAGTTCCATAAACGTATCAAGGTGTTATATATTTATTATCCCAAAATGTAATTAGATTATTTTAGAAAGATACTTGACACACCCTTCACATACCTATTCAACATCAATGGTTATTGGTTACTGAGAAAACGGCTCTTTACATTAAAAAATTTTAATTCGAGAAATTTCTATTTAAAGAAAAACTTTAGGATCATATCATTCATTTGAAGGAACAAAGAAACCACATGGCTTGTAAAACTGGAATTTGCTATATTTAGCATGGGTACCAGTTTGTAGAGCAAAAGTTCCTCTAAAAACTGAGCAGAAATGTATTGCAAATATTATAGGGATTATGAATTTCGCTTTGAAATAGCCCGGAAATACAGAGTACACAATGACTGATATAGACCCATTTCTAGAAATATATTTAAAATACAAATAGTGTGCTTACATACATAATTTATATATTAACTTAAAGAGGGAATTCCAAATTACAAAACTACGCCATAAAACAAAACAAAAAATTAACAATTCTATTTAGTCTCCGCTTATTATATGGCAGCAACAACAGGCACACATGCACTACTTTAAATGTAAAACACTGTGGGGTCCTCTCTTATTCCGTTCATTATGTGACATGACCTCAATATCGGCGAGTTTTACATTGCCATGCACAGGCGGGGAAAATGGGGCCGTGCAAAACGAAGCCGTAATAACAAAGGCCTTCTGGAACCGTAACCTTTAGAATACAAACTCTTGTATGCTTGAACGCCAAAACATTTCTAGAGCATACGTTCCTATATATGAGGTGGAAATTAGCCAGCTATTTATACTGACGTGATTCCAATGAATGAGCGAGGAAGGAATAATGTATAATTAGAAACATTTTACTGAACTGCAGGAATATCATCAAACGTTATCAAGGATCAAATTATTATAAAATGACGAACAAAAAGGTATGAGCACACTATCAGGAGCTCAACTAAGGGATACCGGCATAGCATTGCCAAAATAAGACCAGAAGTTACTTACATTGCGATGAGAATGACTCCACTCTCATTAAATTTCCAGTAGTTTACATTTTCTAGATCTAATTTCGCTATGCGACAATTTCGAATTTAATACATTGATGTAAAATGAAGCTGAATTTTAGGATTACTTTTTTTTTCATAGCTGGATTTTTTCAAATTGGAACAAGAAGAGTTTCCTAGCTTTGTTATTTACACCCCCGTCCTAGGAACTTCCATTTTATAGTCTAAACTTATCCTATGGACATCATCTTTGTGACAGACTAGTGCACTTATTAGCTCTTTTGTCTGGATAGATCTAAATTAAAATAAGACTTCTATGTGTAATCTGCAGCAAATATTAGCAATTCTGCTTGCAGACAACTGCAGTGCACTCCTCGCCCAACTGTCTCTGTATCCCAGTCTTAAGCTATCTCGTATTTTCTTGCAAATCCCACTGGCGAGGTAAATATTTAGCTCTCAGCGGGCAGCAAAATTTGCTGGCAGGACGTCTTTGTAATAATATACAGTGGGAAACGTGCCAAGTGTGTGGACGCAGCACGCATAACATCTGGCAAACAAAAATAATAAGGTTGGAAGATTGTTATTAGCTGGCCGTTCTTTCGGAGATATCCTGGCTTGACGCCAGTCGTATGACATCTGTTTCCAAATTCTATTTGTCGGTGCAACGATTTTTTCCTTCACCAGCTGAAAGATAACAACACCGTCGTGATCCGTTTCTAGTCCTATTTCGGCAAGTCATCTAGATGTGATAACATTCTATTCAACTCACCGGAAGAAACAAGCGGTAGCGTGTAATTCACAGTCGGAAGGCCATGGTTTTGATTCTCGCGTCTGGCCCTTCTGACCCATGGGTCATTTTGGGGAATTTTTCGGGCCTTTAAGCGAATACAGGAAGGATCCTTATATCTCCAACATCCCCCACCCTATTTCACTTCACTTCTCATTTCATTTCACCCTTCCTCTGCTTAGTCTGTTTCTTATAGATGTCGGAGTCTTGGCCCTGCATGCAGGAAAAAAGGATGATTTCTAGTCAGCTCCGCCTCCGGTAGAGCGATCTCCAGAACACGGGACCCCAATCGCAGGAAGAAGGGAAAATGGTTGTACTAGCCAGCGACGGGAATTTTCAATCTGTAAGTGGAGGGACTCTGCTCTCTACTCTGTGGTGAGCCCTTAGATTGGCTGCCCTTTGCCTCTTCTTGCGTTCAAGGGGCTATAAAAATATCTAGATCGAGGTGCCGAATCTTCTCCGCGACTTATTCTATCTTTCTTGCTAACTCCATAATGACACTACACATTGAATACCCTGTAGTGCCATGGTAGTTAATTTTATCAGATTCTCTACGTTAGATTCATTCAAGTCTGCAGTCGAGGAAGTCTATTCCAAGGGTCTTCAGAAACTCAGTTTATATGACGAGAGTTTTATTCTACTCTTTGCAAAGCTTATTGAATAAGATGAAGCTGCGATAAAGCATTCCCCAGTACAAATTGATTTCCGACTTAGTCACGTTCTTATTCTATCCCCTTGTCTTTTTAGGCAGATCTTTATTTGATAGCTACATGCTACCATTCTGAGAACATCCTCTTGCTTAAGGAAGTTTCTAAGAATTTCTTTAAAATTAAATAATTTTTGTTTGGCTTTATTGATTTAGTAACTTGTGATAGGCAGATATCCAGAAAAGAAATAAATTCCGCAGGTTTGTAGTAGTATTATTTTGATTCTTTTATTAAAAATTTGTTGAAAGAAAGCTAGAGTCGTAGTTTGTCGCAAGCCCTTTTAAGGCTATTGTAGCAATATTTACTGCAATTGACATGTGCTTTTAGCAAGCAAGCCACCTCGACTAAAATTGAACAACACAGCGTTGTTTCATGAATATACAAGTGTCACTTCATAGCCGACATTAATTCTTAGCTTCGCCGTGGCCCTAATTAGAATACAAATGTCCCTAAATCTGTAACAAACAAAGCATCCTTCTTTGGCTATTTCTATTTATCGGTTCCCAATATTAAAAGCACAAATCATCATCAACTCTTTATGGTTTAGGAGAATTCTCCTGTTTCGACCTCATATTTCTTCCTATCTTTTTACCGGATCCGGCTATTATTTTGAGGCTGTTCAGTATGTCAGAATTTTACTCTGGCCAAGGTATGAGCGCTGCGCAGAGCTAGTTCAATGGTGGGGCTGCCACCTCTCTCTCCGGAACTCGAAGATGCTTTTCGAGCATTTGTCATAAGATGTGTCTAAAAGCATAAATCATGATGACGATAATAACAATAATAACAATACACAGAGTTTAACATTATAAGTATAATCTGATCAATCTTCCCTTAAATTTAAGAGCTTTAATTTAGCGACAGTACGAAAACAATTGAAAAGGGGGGCAGAAGTTACTTTTTACTTTCTCCACACGTATTATGTACATAGTGGTCAGAGTTATTGTATTCCACCCAAACATTCGACACCAGAATTTCACCGGAAATACATATTTTTGGTCTCCCAACAAAATAAAGTAATTTTTTTAGAAAAATAGAGGATGTATAATTCAAAACTTTTTTTTTTGCTTTAATATTTTTAAAAAATATTGATTTTCACGCGAGCGGCGCGCGTGTATGTGTTGTGTATGTGACTGTGTTGATAAGTTCTCGTTTGAGAAAGGTTTTAGTTTTTTAAAACTGAAACCAATAACTGAAAACGGTCAACTTCACGAAAAAAAAAAAGTATGTTATAAATTGCCTGATGTTTGAGATGTGTTTTTTTAGTAGGTTTTTGTCTGTCTCTTATGGTTTACCAATTAAGCAAAATTCAAAAAAAAAAAAAAAAAAGTCATCCAAATTAATAGGTCTTCAGACACTATTCCAGAAAATTCAAGTTAAACATTTTATTTGTCATGTAAATATTTTTGATTTTCGATATTTTAATCAAAATCGTTAGAATCATTTTTGAGCAAATCAAAATTTTCTAAAATTTTTCCATGTAAATGGTAGTTAAAGGGGACTTTTCTTGAAAATCTTCGTGTCGTATCCTTGGAAGGCACTAAACTTAATATGAACTTTGGTATTTAAAGATCTTTTCTTTTTGAGCTATGCTATAGCTATGCTATGCTAGATATACACGTACGCACACACAGACACACAACACACGGACATTTTTCTATAAAAACTTTTCTTGTTTCAGGGGGTTGCAAAACATGTATTTCTGGTGAAATCTTGGTATCGAATATTTGGGTGCAATACAATGCCTTCTCTACACACTATGTACACAGTACGTGTAGAGAAAGTAAAAAGCAGCACAAATTCAGGATCAGTTCATGCACAGTTGATACATCAGTCGTATTTTATAACGTCAACTATTACAGATTTAATTGAAAGGAAAAAGTAAAATCTCGAGATAACTTGCACGAACACCGAAACAAAGAATGACAACTTATTGATTTTGCAAACCAAAAGTGGAATTCCCGTTGGACTCTGATAGTTAACACGCTAAACAAAATCCAGAGAACCAGAATTCTATTCCTGGCTAGAAGGTGAATGCTTCTTTAACCAAGATTGTTCTACATCTTCCCTAAAGTATGTAGTATGAATTTGCTCATCATTAAAGATGAGTGAGATGGTGCCGTAGTAATGCATGCCACTCGCATTCGAGAGAATCTGGCTTCAACTTTGATATTTTGTGCTTTCCTATGGATGGAAGGTGAATATTGAGGAAAGTTTCCGCTTTTACCAGAATTTCCTGTCCACAATTTCTTCCACTGCAACTGTTTCAAGATTGTAGGTCCAGGTGACAGTGTTCGGGCGATTGCGGCTGGGCGGTGGATATGCGCTTATAAATATACGGAGTGGGGGAAGGGGGGGGTAGAAGATTCTGGGTAGCTGGCGTCGTCGGATGCGTTCGAACCGTAAACGTTGGGGATCTCGTGCGTGCTTGCGTCCTTCGTCTGGCTCTGGTAGCCCTTCGGTATCTCCTCTCATCCTTCCCTCCCAGGGGTCATGGTTGAAGCACAAAGAGACATTTGACTTAAGTGCGGTGCTCGTCCGCAACTTTACCCGCCTATGTGTCAAAGCAATAAAACAAATACTAAAATATAAAATAAAACACCATCTGATGAACAAATGTTTCCGAAGTTAAACCTGGCACTTAGCGTATGTACGTGCGTGCGAGATTTGGTAGACTCGTGGTGAGGCTAGGTTTTGTTGCTGTGTACCTACCCTGGTAAGGATTTAACCACAGGAACGAGTTGAAGGTGAAGGTTAAGGTTGTATTTTTAAGGTTTCGGGTGATGATGTTAAGGGGGTAGCGCTAAATAGGCTCCTCGCATTTTTTTTAGGAGCAGCTTCCTTTCATCTGCTTCGCTGGTTATCAATTTTTGAAAATTGTTTATGTTGGTTAATTTTGATAGATCACTCCCAAAGGGAAGGGGGAGTACTTAGTGCAGCTATTTCGCTGCTGGCTGGTATGAATAGAAACAAATTGAACTTACCGAGGGGGATGGTTCAGACGCTAGCGTATGTGGCCCGCATCAGTAGGTCCTGGGTTCAAATCCATAGGCCGAAAATGTTTTTTTTCTTCGTTGTTTTCCTCAGTCGCCAAAATAAATAACGGATTGGATATTTACTATCACGACCTAAAGTTAATCCTTCAGTCTAAAACAAGGGCCGCGTCGTGGCCGAGTGTTTTGACTACTCGCCTCTCACCTAGATGGCCCGGGTTGGATCCCAAGCGACCGCATGCGAGATTTGTGGTGGACAAAGCAGCGCTGGGGCGGGTTTTCTCCGGGTTCTCCAGTTTCCCCCGCCATCGCATTTCACCGGTGCCATAAGTAGTTAAGGCGAGCGTTAAACACTACAAAAAAGTCTAAAACAATAACAAAACTGAAAGTAGATGGTAATGGCGATTGATCTGCCATCTATCCTCAGAAAATGTAAGCAGTAGAATGGGTTGCAACATTAATCTGGTCTGCTTGTCGCGAATGGTGGGTATAGCGTGAGATATGATCTTATAAGGCTAGCTGTACTTTGCTATTTGACTGGGATGGTAGAATAGCTAAACTGGATGGCCTCGAACACCATGTGCTTGGCACGAAGCGAAAGTAGTATGGTATGGGGGTGAGACCTTAAAACGCTATTGTCTACCACATACATCAACGAGGTATCGTACCGAAACGTTACATCGCGATATGACCAACTTGTCAAAATACGAGGAAAATATAATTTTAAAAACGAGCGTCCAGATTAAAAACTTAGAACTTAATACAGTTTTATCCTTGTTTCCATTCAAAATGTTATCGCACGTCGCAGAGCTGATGTTTATTCGAACTCTGTCGTACAAAATATACATTTGGAACTTGCACAACTTAAATACTGTTAAAGAGGGAAACAGGTTTAGGACATTTTCTTTCCTAAGCCTGCATCCCTATGAAGCCAATGCCAATCCCTTCGGAGCGCTCTATATTGGGGGAGGGTTTCCAATTCTTCCCCTTGGGCTTTGTGTCAGAATGTTCGTTTTATCCAAAAAACGTGCCTTGACCACAAACTTCCTACTTGCCAAGAATAACTTGTAGAGGTCCTTTCCCCTGTATGTAACCTAAACAACAAGTTCAGAAACAGAAAATCCTCTTATGAGGCGTATGATGCCGAGTTCGTTTTGAAAAACAGCGCTGCTGGTCGATATTGTGTAAATCACCCGAGATTTCCACCCTCACGCCATTAGTTGGCTACCGCTGATACTATAAATAAATCATCTTACAGTTAAACCACGTTACATCGTCTAACCAACGCAAGGCTGTAAGATAACGGCAAGGCGTCTAAAGTTATTTATGCAACAAGTGGATAATCTTGATGTTTATGGCTCAAGTGTCATATTACGATTATTTAGAGGTTATATACAACACTTTATGCTACCTTATTATTATAAATTGCGGAATAATTGGGCATCCATAGCTAACATAAATATTGGCATCGATTGAGACGTTTTCTCTCCCTACATTTTATTTATCACCTGACGTGTTGAACCGATAATCAAGAGAGGCGCTTGGAAGCATTTCCTTTCTAATGAGCAGCCGTTACTGAGTATTATGCAGGTTTTTATCAGCACACGGGATAAGTAATTTTAAATTCAGATCTCGATTATTATATATTTAATAATGTACACAAGTTTTGCACCTTCGTTGGTCAGAAAAAAGAAACGGTTTGCATCTTCTCTCTATAAGTCACGGTAAGGAATACCGCCATTATGTCACTGCTATAGCCATCGCTATTATGGACAAGCGTGCGAAATTAGCATTATGTACAAACAACCTGTTTATAATATAACACTGAATAAAGGAATTTGCTGATATGGTGATGCTGTGGTACGGTGAGTGAATCGCTTCGGAAGGTACCGTGTTCAACCATAGGGGCCAACAAATCTAGGTTCTTCGCGATTTGTTCTCGATCGCTACGAGACTTTTCCTTTCATATCTGCAAACCATTACCTAGTTCTTCACCGAGGTGGAAATCACATACACAGGGCAATCCGTTGAAGAGGAAGGAGAAATGTTAAAAGTGAAGGTTTGAACACTAGGTTAGCAATATTGGAGAGGTAACACCATGTCAGCTATTGCCCCAATTTCCGATAATTGCCCATTTCGTTTCGTATAGTAAAATTTATTCGACGATCTGAAGATTTCACAGCTGTCATATGTTTTAGATTTTTGATTTGACTATATTACTTTCTCTACACATAAGTGTATAGAGAAGGTATTGTAATGCACCCAAAAATTCGATACCGAGATTTCACCGGAAATACACATTTTGAGACTCCCTGAATTCAAAAAAAGCCTTTTTAGAAAAATGTCCGTGTGTGTGTGTCGGTCAGTCTATCTATCTGTTTGTCTGTCTGTCTGTGGGTAGCATAGCTCAAAAACCAAAAGAACATTAGATACCAAACTTGGTATTTAAGTTCGGTACCTTCCAAGGATGCGACACGAAAATGTTCAAGAAACCCCCTCCCCCCATCCCCAACTACCATTTACATGGGAAAAATTTCGAAAATTTTGATTTGCTAAAAAATGGCACTAACGATTTTAATGACAAATATAATGTATATCTTCAATTTTCTGGGAATAGCCTATGAAGAGTTGTTTATTCTCGATGAATTTTGCGGAAATTTGCATAACTCATAAACCGTAAGAGATAGGCAAAAATGACTTAAAAACTGTAGATCCCATTAAAACTCACAATATATGTCATATACATTTTTTCGTGGAGCTGAAAGTTTTTGAGATATTCCTTATTTTTGGTTTCAGCTTTGAAAAACTTCTACTTTTCTCATATAGGAATTTGTCAACTGTCCATACAAACAAAGAAACGTCAGTCACATAGCAACCAGCTTTTAAAACATTTGACTATCGATTTAACCTATGGTACTCCCTTATTTCCCTTCTTTTTACAAGGAAGTAAATAATAACACCCCTTCTGCTAATTTTTTTTTTTTCACGATTAGCATTAAGTAAATAGTAGAATAAGCTTTCTAACAATAATTTATTGTAGAGATGTAGAGAAAGTCGTGTGAATGGAACACATCAGATTTTTTATCTGTATTTTAATCCACTTTTAAGTTGTTCCATTATAAACATATTTGAGAAAACCAAAAGGGTAGTTTGGGGTGGGAGATTTTTTTTGGAATAGCCTGAACCTAAAGATCAAATTTGGTATATAATCTATTTTTCATTTCTGATCTATGTTCTTCACACAAACACACTTTTTTTTCAAAAATTCTTTTATGACTCGGGGACCTAAAAATAGTATTTTCGGCAAAATCTCTGTATCGGATTTGTTGGTGGAAATCAATACTTCTCTACCTACTATGTATTGTATGTAAATGGTAAATAGAGTAAAAATACGAGTTTGCGAACTAAAAGGGGGTGACGGAATTAAACAGGTGGTTTACAGGTGGTTTTCTTCTAAAAGTAGCGTCACTGAAAAGAAATTGTAACCATCAACGTCAAGCTTTAATATGAGGCACGTCACTGTGTGCACAAGTGTTTGAACACCGTTAAAAAATTAAACAAAGACAAAAAGGGGGAAAGAACGTCTCTTTAACCGTGACTTCATACTGCGCTTTTGTGTTAATTTTACTCTCTTCTTTTGTGCTTTATCAACGCTTGACGTCACTAGGACCGCGATATGACATGATGTATGAAATGAATGAACTCTGTGCAGTAACAAACCGGTGTGTGTATAAATTTACCTGACGTTCGAAAGGAAAAACGTGGCTTTCGGAGGTAGATCACTCAAGCGATGCTGAGACAGTACCGCTTATGATTAATTACTTTCACTAACTTCCTGACAATGTTCATTTATTATGTGCATAGCTGTAACACAGCTAGAAGCTCTACGAAGAGGAAGAAACAATTCATGTCGAGGAATTCAAACAAAAGTAGTGGAATTAACAAATCTGATGAGTTCCATTCACATAACTTTATTTTAAATAACTTATTATTACTAAAGTGTATTATTAACTTTAATTAATGCTAACCATCGTCTCCTTAGCGCGGTGGTAGCGCAGCTGTTTACCAAGCGAGAGTCCTGGGAATTTTTCCCCCGCTGGGAGACCTGGCCCGGGGTGCACTCAGCCTCGTAAGGTCCCTGGGGGCTAGCTGAGGAGCTACTTGAAGGAGAAGTAGCGGCTACAGGTCATGAGAGCCGCATTAACCAGGCGGGGGGGCTCGAGGCGCTGACCACGTCTCACCGTCCAATTCTGCACCCCATCCATGACGTCTGAGATATGGTGGACGCAGCGGTAGGCCAAGGTTCCCCGTGCCATTGAGTTATTATAACCGTAATAAACATTAGCGAAATAGTTTTATTGCTTAGTTGATTCTAAAGCAGAGGGGAAATTAGGGAATGCACTAGGCAAAAGTGATAGTGAAATATTCTAAAAGCTGTCGCACTGCGGAGCAATTGAAAGTGAACATCAGCTTACCATGTCAGTGCTGGAAATTTTAAAACCAAATAACAAGGGGAAAAAAATCATATATAAATATATATATTTGATATATCCTGTGTGTTTTAACAATACTTAAATTTTTTGTGTAGACATTTTGGCCTATATCTTACGGTTTGCCAGTTATACAAAAATCATCAAAAATGAAGAAATGTTCCCAGAAAATTCAAAATGTACCTTTTAATATATCGTAAACATATGGTTTAATATATGTTTTCAATCAAAATCGTAAGTCATTTTTGAAAAAATAAAAATTTTCTAAAAATGTTCAAAGCAAGCTTCTATAAGTGATGAGATATTCTTCATGTCATATCCTTGATGTTTCGTTTTTTGAGTTATGCTGTTCATAGACATATGGAACATAAACGCTCACGCGCGCCTGCGAAACTTTTTTATTTTAATTCTTTTTACTTTCTCTATGTACATAGAACTATGTACATAGTGTATAGAGAAGGTATTGCATTGCACCCAAAAATTCGATACCGAGATTTCACCGGAAATACATGTTTTGAGACTCCCTGAATTCAAAGAAAGCATTTTTAGAAAAATGTCCGTGTGTGTGTGTGTGTCTGTCTGTGTCTGTGGACAGAATAGCTCAAAAACGAAAATACCTTTAAAGCCCAAACTTGGTATTTATGTTTAGTATGTTCCAAGGATGCGACACGAAGATTTTCAAGAAAATCCCCCACCCCAAACTACCCTTTACATGGAAACATTTTCTAAAATTTTGATTTTCTTAAAAACGGCTCTAACGATTTTGATTAAAATATCGTATATTAAATATATTTACCTGACAAATAAAATGTATTACTTGACTTTTCTGGGAATAGCCCCTGAAGGCTACTTTATTCTGGATGAATTTTACGGAATTGTGCATAACTGCTAAACTGTAGGAGATGGGGAAAAACTTAACTGCACAGAAAATGTAGCTCACGATAAAACACACAATTTATGTCATATACTTTTTTTTTTTCGTGGAGTTGATCATGTTTAAGATATTCCTGATTTTTCGTTTTAGCTTTGAAAAACTTATACTTTTCTCATACAGGAATTTCTTAACTCCTGTCCATAAAAACAAAGGAATTTCAGTTACATAGCAACTAGCTTTTGGCTATCATTTTAACCAATGGAACCCGTTAAAAACCAAACTCGGTATTTATGTTTAGATTTATAAACAAAATTTCCCCAGCACAAAACACTATTTGCGTGAAACATTTCTGACATTTTTGACAAAAATGAATAATGATTTTGACACCGTATATCAAAAATATTTACATCATAAATAAAATGTATATTTTGAATTTTCTGTGAATAGCTTTGGAAGACCTTTTTATCCTAGATAAGTTTTGCAGAATTTTGTATAACGGTTAAACCGTAAGAGTTAGACAAAAACCTAATACAAAAAATTAAAACATTAATTTATATCATATACGTTTTTGTTGTACAGTTAACGTTATTGGTTTCAGTTTTAAACGACCTAGCTGTATTCAACCGGGATCATGCAAAGCGAACCGAACATGAATTGTTTCACACCGACCTTGATTTGAAAGATTTGACTATCCTATAACATAACTTATTTCCTTATTTCCCTTCTAATTACAATGAAGCAAGTAATAAGACTAATTCTGCTAATGTTTATCTCGATTAGCATGATGTAAATAAACGAATAATCCTATGTAATAATAGTTCGTATTTGTATACAAAGTTATGCGAATGGAACACATCAAATTTTTTTCTTGGTGATACAAGAAGCTATAAAGATATAGAAAGCCGAAGCGTTTGAAGTTTAAATCCGGCTAACAATGTCCTGGCCTTAAACTTTTAAAATGACATCTCTAGATACAAATTAGTAACAGCACATGTATAGAAGTAATTAAATGCAAACGATTTTGGTTATTGTATAAATTTCTATTTTCTCTAAAACAGCTAAGTTTTTACTTTCTCTACACATAATATGTACATAATGTATAGTGAAGGTATTACACTCCACCCAAAAATTCGATACCGAGATTTCACCGGAAATACACCGCAAATGCATACGGTCTCCTGTATAAAAAATTAGAAAAAAGTCCGTGTGTGCCTGTGAACAAGATAACTCAAAAACGAATGGGTTGCGACACGAAGATTTTGAGAAAAAATCCCCCCACCCAAAACTACACTTTACATGGAAAAGAATCGAAAATGTTTATTTTCACAAAAATGGCTCTAACGATTTTAATTAAAGTACAATATATTAAAGATACTTACCTACATGACAAATAAAAAGTATATCTTGAATTTTCTGGGAATAGCCTCTAAAGACCTTGTTATTCTGGCTGAATTTTGCTGAATTTTGCGCAACTGGTAAACCGTAAGATATAGACAAAAACTTACTACACAAAAAATGTATATCTCATTAAAACACACAATCTATGACATATGCGTTTTTTTCGTGGAATTTACAAATTTTGAGATATTCTATGTTATCTGTTTCAGATTTAAAACAAACTTTTCTCTCATAGAAGGTTGTAAACTCCTGGCCAGACATAGAAACGGATTTGGACCACATTACAACCAGCTTTTAAAAGATTTGAATATAGTTTTAGCGTAGTGTATTCCCTTATTTTCCTTCTCCTTACATGGAAGCAAGTAATTAAGGCAATTTCTGTTAATGTTTATCTCGATTGTCATAAGGTAGATAGAAGAACATGCATTTTAACAATAATTTGTTTCAGCGATGTAGAGAAAATCATGTGAATAGAACACATCAGATTTTTAAATCATTAAGATCATTTAGAGTACAGTGGAACTCTTTTAGTGGCTTTTAGGAGAATTTCAACCTCTTGAGTAGCGGGCTCTAGGGAATAGCAGAATGCAGTAACCGCTGCCTCTCAACGAACTGGACCGTAAAGCTACATTACCCTACATCAGCTGACCACAAACATTAAGCCTCGGAGATTAGTTTACTGTGGCGGTGTCGGGAGATTTCTCTGCCTTGTGATAGGGCAAACAACGGAAATTGTGTAGCACTCGACTCCCACGAGAGCTGTAATACTGCATGCGTTACTACATTATGAGCAATGGCCAGACTTCTTGTTCCAAGCGTTAAACTCTTGTTGCTGGTTGTTTCATTGCGTTTACCATATACAAGTCACACACCACTCGGGGTTGATACATTATTTACCAAGCTTAAACGGATCCATGAATGACGCATACATGGCTTTAGTTTCAAAATTTACTAGCTTATTTGTGTAAGCTTAATTTAACTTAAAGTAGAATGTCAAAAAATCCACAGTTTCTGATCCCTTTTGATTTTTACTTTTTCTACACGTACTATGCACATAATTTATAGACGAGGTAATATTGTAGGGTACCTGATATTATCATTTTGAGTAAATGATATTTCATTTAGTAAGAAGTAACTTTGCACCAGTTTCAACAAACGATATTAGTGGTAAGATGTCGAATGCCGAGATAGCTTTGTCCTTCTAAAGCAATGCTGGCATAAGCATGGATTTTATTATAAAAGCTTTAGTAATTAGGTCAGGAGAGCTTTGTTCAGCCTTGTTCGTCTGAGTTTCTGTCGTGATAGATTCCGACGCACAGCTTTTGTTGTAAAGTGTTGTAAACTACAAGATTCATGTTACCCAAATTCATTGTTTATGACTCTTGATCGTTCTAACCAAAGGTACACCCTCCTGCACCTTAAACCCTGAGGCTACCCGCTTCCGTCTCACCTGCGCGAACAGCTTCTCTTAAGCTACTGCTCACTAATATGCTCAGTGTAGGGGTGAAACGTAATCTCACACTGGGCATCCTATAATATATTCAACCTCAATAAGCACAAAATCAAAAGTACGATAGATAAAAACTTAGTTATTAAGCTCAGCATCTTTCAAGGATGCGACACAAATTTTACAGAAAACCCCCCCACCGCAAAATATTTTTTTCATGGAAACTTTGTAAATTTTTTTATTTTCTCAAAAATAACTCCGGCTAGTTTGACTAAAATACCGTATGTTTACGATTTTCATAAGAAATAAAATAAATATCTTGAAATTTCTCAGAATAGCCTCTGAAGGCATCTTTCATTCAGGAGGAGTGCTGCATAACCGGTAAACCGTAGGAGATAGATAATATATTACGCCACAAAAAAGGTAGATTCATTAAAACATACAACTTGTGTTAAATACACTTTGTGTAAAGTTAACCGTTTCCGAAATATTACTTGTTATTGGTTTGAATTTTAAATTATTTAATTTTTTCTCAATCGGTAAGTCAAACCTCGTTTCATCTCTCTTAAGTTAGTTCCGGAAATGCAGAGGAGAACCGAATTTAAACTGTTTTACAGAGCGATAGCCTAGCGTATTCCCTTATTTCCCTTCTACTTACAAGTAATAAGACAGTTTATGCTAATGTATATCTCGATTAATATGACGTAGATACAAGAATACTCTTCCGCTAGGAAAGTGTGTTTGTGAAACAATTAGAGAAAGTCATATGAATGGAACTCAACAGATATGTTACCATATACTCAGAACTTAAAACGCATATATAGTACACGCAATTCGAACGACTATGTCGAACCGTTGTAAAATATTTAATTTTGTTCCCAATTATTTGCTTTTTGGTATGGCAATATAAAATATGCCTTGGTTCCTATTGAGCAGCAATTTGTAATTTGAGCTTAGTATACAAACACAAAGAATTTTTGTGCAGGCATTCCTTATTTAAGAAATAAAAAGCATAACCTGTTATTCAAATTTTCAAATTGAATTATAAAATATATATATATATATATATATATATATATATATATATATATATATATATATATATATAGAATTTTCACAGGACTCTTAAAGTGATAATGGAAAATATCCGTTATGTAGGAGGGACAGAGACAGAATAATGCGGAAAAACTTTCAAAAGTGTTAAAGTAAAAATAGTATTAATATACCATCGTGCTAATATAAAATGATGTACCTACTATGTACGTCAAGACTGAAATGTAATTCTTAGGATTATATCTCCGTGAGTCATTTTGAGCTACGCTACCAACAGGTAAGAAGCCATAGCCCATAACGGATGATAGAGGTTAATAAATATATAAACATGAAATGCATTAGCTGGTGTACAAAAGTTTTTAATACGCAATTCCTCAAGATACCCAGAATATTTCAAGCTAATAAGTCTATAAATGTGATACAAAGAGTATACTGAATAGTGAAAAATGCTGGAGGGGGAAAAGGAACTGAAAGCTCAACACAGTGTTTCCTTAAGTGATACAGAACCAATTACATTTTAAATAAATTTAAAATTATTGATATTAAAAAGTATACCTATGTGTAGCATGAAAGTATCAGTAATGCTCATAATAAAAACTTGGGAAAACAATAAATAAAAAAATATTAGTATTGCTTGCCAAATTTCTAAGATTCATTAGGTACCTTAAACAAAAAACTGGGTCAACTATAATACTCATTTAATTTGCATTGTAGGTTTCACCCCTTCAGTCCGCACAAATTAAACATTCCAAATAGAGCTCAGCAATATAATACTAGTGCCATCTTAGTGGTATAAGGGTAGAGTGGCTTAAATAGAATTACGGTTACGTATCGTTACCTAGATAGAAGATTTATGCATCGAGTTATTTATAACATGTTGCAAGAGAGTGGAAACCGTTTTTTATGTGGTGGAAAATGCTATGTTCGTCATAAAACAATTTTCAACGACAGACATGGACGAAAAATGCAAGCCACTGTTAGAAATAAGATACCAGGTTATTATAAATCATGCATTTTTGTATTTAAACAAAATAAAACAAACAAAATATTCAATTATTTTCCTGGGATCATTGATAATCTTGTTCTCTGTTCATTAACCATGTGTACGCATTGTTCATTGCCCTTACGATCCCGGTTGTCTGGCCGATTTGAACCACTTTTTGCAGATACACTTTCGAAGTATATTAAGTACTTAACTTTCCACAAGTGTCAAATCCAAGTTTTGTTTGGAAGATTTGATCAATATGAATTAGATTGGTGATATGAAGTTATACTATCGCCCTCCATGGTGTAATGGTTACAATGATAACTTCATATACCCAAGGTCGCAGGTTCAAACCCGGCGGAGGACGATACATTTTTTCGGGTGTAAAAATCCTTCGGAAGTGAAGTAAAACCGTTGGTCCCGTGTCGTAGATTTACGGCACGTAAAAGAACCTCAAGCCTGACAGAGAGACCTCTGAGCAAAATTAACAGGTGTTTCACACCCAGTATAGAATGGGACGTTGAGAACCACAGCAGTTAAAGAGCGTCCATAAATAACAGGTCATTTCTATTTTGAAGCTATACTAATACTTAAGCGACTTTGCATTTGTATGGCAGAACGTACCTACTACTTTTGTTTCAAATTGTTTTTGCTAAGAGGGTGGGAAAACAAAAGATGGGTCAAAGGGGTGTATTGTTTTTTAATGTAACACTTAGAGCTGTCATTTTAAAACTAGGCTCCAGCAATTCACGACTTTCGGGAAGGGAAATATGAGCATATCTCACATTGTTGTTTATCGAACTATAAAGTATGCCTCAGTAAACTACGATTAGGTTGCGCTTTTGGGGACACGAAGACTAAGTTCACAGCACATTTATCTGTAAATGAAAGCAGCCGGTTTTTGAAAAGAGAAAACCAAACATGGGCAGGCGAGAGTAAATAACCTCGCCTATTGTGAACGGACAGCGAGTGAAACGACTCCGCCCATCTTTGACGCCATTAATCCCCGTAACGTCTTAACTTGGGATTCTTCAAATGTTACCCCGTCTGCATTCTCTAAATGATTATACTCACTTTCTCAGAACATGAAATATTACCTATAGCGCCTCACGCTGGGAACGAACCATAGTTAGCATTGTGAGGCAACAACGGAATGCTGAAATCAGGGTACGTAGCGAATACCTACAGATCAACAGAACGCTGACACCTCTCAGTAGGATATTACGCTTACCGAATTGAGCTCATAAGATGATATGTAACGTCTTTGCGCTGGTCGAACTTGATGAGTACTTTAATAATTTGTGTATCAGATACAATTCACCAGCCAGATAAAATAATATTATTTATTAAACACAATATGTAGAGGTGCCAGCCAGGTTAGAAACAAGCTGAAATACTTACTGAGGTACCATAGCCCCTTAGACAAGAATGACCAGGCCCAAGGCAAGAATAAACGCTTTACCCGGAGTTTTTTTTCCCGCCGCAACCCTATTCCTTAACAAACACTGCACCCCTCCCCCCTTTCGCAGATACTGACCTCGTGAGCTACTTCACTCACTTTGTACCCGGCATTTCCTGGCGTTACAATCCACTTTTATCTACATGTTGTCACTAGATGCTAGAATTTGTTTATAAACTATCCTGGAATATAATGTGATAATGAGCCGCTAATTAGAAATTTAAACCTGATATACCTTACCGCTTCCTCCGTATACGTGGAACAGCAATTATCAGGCATTAATTAACTGCTTCACCATGGCTGGTTATAAACCTCTCGAACTTCGCCCCGCTTCCTCTTGCTTAAAACTCTTTCGTTACCAACGTTACAAATTTCACGATGTAATTAGCGAGATTGGAATATGCAAACCTGAATGATTGGTTACCCAGTAATGTTTAGGTAAACTACAAGATTGCTCATGGTAGTTTGCGATAGGATCGTAGGTTACAAGAGCGCATTTGATACGTAAAAAGTGGGGTTTATTGCCCATTTATCTGTAGACGCAAAATCTACAGATAACCGGTTTTTAGCAGGGAAGACAAAAGAAAGGCAGGCGGAAATGTTTGCGCAGCCAGTTCCCATGGCCGCGTTTGGTACTTCGTGGCGCAGGGGATCGCGAGTTCGAGTCCCACCTTCGGCATGGAACTTTGTGTTGTGTTTCTATGTTGCTTTTTTTTAAATACAGTACCGGAGTCTGATCGGGACTCCGGCACTGTATACCCTACTTTTATTTATCTAATTTTTTACTTTGTTTTGCTATATTATTACTGGATTGCTGTTTACTTCTTTTACAACACACATACATATACACGAACATATAATACCCATGCCCAAGGCGGGACTCGAACCCACGATCCCCAGCGCTACGAAGCACCAAAGCGAGACGCCTTGGTGAGCGCGGCCATGGAGACCGGCAGTGTTTGTGTTCTACACAGTCTCTCCTCAAATCGCCAATTAGATCCCGTTTGACGTCCAATAGGTACGTAAATAAAATAAAAATATTTCAGGATTGCATTTTATATTCCAGCAAACATGAGCACATACATAGAAATTTTCTTTATGTGTTTATTTATAATTTGTGTAACCTATGGTAAAATGTAAGGCATATGCCTATTTACAATATTTTAACAAACTTGTGGATTGTTGATATAATATTTAATATAGGTATGTTGTTCTGCCTTAGTTTCTTTGACCATGTGCACATTTATTGTAATGAATAAACAATATACATTTGAGAGAAGTTGAGGTGAAAATCCTACGATATTTTTAATCCTGTCCAGCCCAGTGGTGCCATATGACATGATTATCTGCATTTGTTGTTCTAGATGGATAAAGGTTAACGCTCATTAATTTTCAACCTTAATAGTGTATATTTTGGTATTTTCTTTCAATTTGTTGATATTTACACAGCTTAGAACAAGCAAAAGCAAAAATGAAATCCCTTCAAAGATACCTTTTTCTGAAAAATGCAGAATTTTATTCCGTTACAGTGAGGTGCAGTCAACACTTAGATATGCCAATTAGCATTTACGTATTTCACCTGGACCCATTCTTTCCTCTATCACAATGGCATTGTAGCGAGGATTCCAACTCAGGTTAACCTGTGACATTGAAATCTTGAGCAGTGATGTAATGCGTTTTAGAAGTTAAGACAAGTGAGTTACCAATAAGTGATCAAGTAAGACCAGCTTTCCATGGCAAATATGCATCCTAAGGCACCAGTTTTCAAATAGCAATCTCAATCAAAAGTAATTCGGGCTGGAAAGGGTTAAGCAGTGTTTACGCCAAAAAAAACTCTCAGCCTGGCAAATTCCGATCCAATTTTTCTACAAATAACTGCATCAGTGATGTCAAATCTTCGATGTTTTCGGCGGAATATCTTATTAATGTTTGGAGCACTGTTGAAAAGAAAGCAAAAACAGGAGTATCTAAGTTGCTTCGAGGCGCCTCTCTACTCGACTGATTGGACAATGAGTGTATCGAACCCTCCGTTGTCTCTGACGTCACTAATCCCAGTAGTGTGTTAAATTGGAACCCCTCAAATGTTACCACTTCTCCTCCCTAGTTCTTTGTTTCTTTCTTTCACCTTTATATCTTCTTCGACTTACATCCCAGGATATACAAGCAGCTCCTGGGATCAGAGAGAAGCTCCAGTGAAATCTAAACATCAAATTTTTGGGTGGAATAGAGTAATTTTCCCACTTACTATATACATTAGTATATGAAAAGAAAGTATACATTAAGAATCAAATGAAATGGAGTTTATTATTACATGTGACTAGTAATTCTAATCAAATTGTGATAAACAGTTTCACTGCGCCATTTTAGAAAAAACAATGCTGAACAATAATAATCTCGCTCTTAAATATTAACTCAATTACATAAAATGATTATCTTATCTTTGTAACCGCTTATTCATATAATTAATTATTTTGAATGTTTACAACATATATTACACGATGTAAGGAGAGAAAAGCTTACCTAGCAGGGTAAAAATTATAAAATGTCAAATACACCTATTAGGTTTCGCATAGGTGCTCTCCACTACTGGGAACACCAGGCTGAATTACTCCTATGGCGGCTAGAGCGATCCTGGTTTCTTCAGCCTTGTGACGACTACCGCATGTGACAACTATATAGGGCCTCCCCTACCAGCAAGAAGAAGCTCAAAGAATCTGTCAAGATTCTTATATCCTTTCCTCACAGCCGCTTTCTCGAATTTGCCCCGAAAAAGGCAGCTGGGAACTGTCGATAAATAACGTAAGCTGTTGCTTATTCATGAAGGTACGGTTTCCCAAAGGAAACATCTTCAGCTCTCCCTCCTGTATATTTTAAAACGTGTGGAAAGGAAAGACGTGACCTGAGCAGATAAAAGAACTGCAATACGAGGCTGAGAGTGTTCCTTTTGTCAATGGCTTTCATATAAGCCCATTTTATTTATGTATAGAACAAGACTGGTTTGTATTATTCAATTTAATTATGAAAGGTGCAACCGATACGGAAGGCGAGGTGTGTTCTAAAAGGCTGGATGCAAGTTATCAAAACAGCTTCCAGATCCAGCTACACCAAAATTTCCGTTAAGTCCTTTTACACATATAAAGTTGATAAAGATTTCCAACATTGCTCTTCCTTTAAGGCATTACTATCTAAAGTTTCGCTAGCTTTCGTTATAGAATCAGCCAAATCAAATGTTGAGGAGATTTGTGGGCGTATCTGTGAAAATCTAAAATTCCACAGCTTTCTTCTGATTGCTTTTTACGATATACTCAGAACATAAAACGTATAGAGTACACAGCATTTTAACAATCTATGCCACATCGTTGTGAAGATATTCATTCATAATCATTTTCTGGTATGGTAACCAAAGACTACTTGGATCCTACGGTTTATCGTATCGATCCAAAATTGTTAATTTCGCTTTGTATGCAAACGTAAGAAATTGTTGTGCAGGCATTTCTTAATTTTAAAAGAATTGGCTGACACATGTCGTTGAACTGTTTAACAGTTTTAATTTGAGTTATTGGAAAATAAGTGTACCTTGATTTAATGTTGTTCCATTATGTACCTTAGAACAATTTTATAGCCGTTATTCCTGTAATTCTTCTGAAAAGCAGAAGCTAATAAGTGATAAACTGCAGCATTTCGAAAAGTGAAAAATGCTGAAAAAAGGAACTAATAATAATTGAGATTAGAGATTAAGTAACCATTTGTGCCTTTAAAACTGTTCATATTAAATAAAGCAACTATGTAGCATAAAATCATAAATATAAATATAATAAAATGCAAAGTACAAACTGAAATGTTTCATATTTGTCAAAATGTTCCATTACACTATCAAAATGCTTTAAACATGAATGTACAGAGTAAACAATTCATTCTCCTGCTCCACAAATAATTCCATAATCAATTTTGTCTACCCCTTGCCTCTAAATTGAAGTTCCAAGCTCTGCGCTAGTAGCAACTCGGCATTTAGATTCCCTTTTTTCTAGTTTTTTATTCAGATATATATTGCATCCAAAACTTACTTTGAAGTCGCCGGTTATGTTTGATGTTTTATGTTTCTCTGTCATCACAGCGATATCAGAGGATACTATTTGGTAATCAAAAGTATTTTCGGGTTTTCAATGTAAAAGTAGGTGAAATTAACTACTCCAGTGGTTTTAGCTAAGCATAGTGGCGTGCTAGATAATAGAAAATTACCTTTATTTATCATTTTCTAATTTATTTAAATACAATTAACTATGTTGCATGTCCTAATTATTATAGTACCTCCAAGCATATTATTTCCATTATGCACACTTCCTCCTGTGTGTATGTGTATGTTCCATTGTTATTGGGATACCTAATGGTATTTTCTACATAAGGTGAAATTTATAATCTGCGATTTTGTCACTATGTTCACATGATGACGAGAAATGGAAATGGAGTGTTGTTTATGGACGCTCTTTAACTACTATGGTTCTCAGCGTCCCATTCTAAATTGGGCGTGTAAGACCGCTTAATTTTGCTCAGAAGCCTCTCTATCAGGCTTGAGGTTCTTTTACGTGTTGTAAATCTACGACATGGGACCAACGGCTTTACTCCCCTTCCGAAGGAAGCCATGCTAAGAATTTTTACTCCCGAAAAAACTTCATATGCCCGCGACCTTGGGCATATGAAGTTAGCACGGTAACCTTTACACCACGGAGGGCGACATATATGATGAGGGATCAGTACGTCGACCTCTGAATTAAATCACTACTTGCGAATGTGAAAATCTTGAAATTTTGCACAGGGATCTTGTTTCAAGATATGTGATTTTTTTTACATGCAAATAAACATTACTCGGGACAAACGGCTTTCCGAAGGAAGCAATGTTAAGGATTTTACGTCCAAAATGTCCATTATCTTCCACCAGGATTAAACGTCTAGCACACTAAACATTAAACGGAGGGCGGTTCCTAATGTACAAGGAAGTTATTTGGTTTGAGGTCCGTAGAAGATCAGCGTTAGGAGAATAGCTGTGATAGAATATAATTCTAACTCAAATTTCATTAGATTTGTTTTTAACTTTAATTTCAGTACTTAAAGCTATTTTAAGTCTGCTTTAGAGATAAAATAATAAATAAACTAATGAATCCTAAAATATCTTAGGGTGAGACATGAGCTCTCTCCCTGCGTCAAAGCAATTATATTCTGGCTTCCGTTTACTTGGACATTGAATGGGTGCATCTGAGTAATTGTGACTCGGGGAATTGTAGTGTGTCAGTTGCTACACGTTAGTTATGCCGATACACAAACAGTCTTGAACAAAGAGTTCTTATGTAGATACTTACGTAAAAATCTGATGCGTTCCATTCACATGACTTTCTCTACATCTCTACAACAAATTATTGTTAAGAAGCTTATGCTTCTAGTTACTTCATGCTAATCGACAAAAAATTAGCATATTAGCATATTATTACTTGCTTCCTGGTAACTAGAAGCGAAATAAGAGAATACCATAGGTTAAAGTGATAGTCAAAAGCTGGTTGCTATGTGACTGGAGTTCCTTTATTTGTATGGACAGGGGTTGACTAATTCCTGTATGAGAAAAGTTAAGTTTTTCAAAGCTGAAACCAAAAACAAGGAATATCTAAAAAACAATCAACTCCACGAAAAAATGTATAGAATATAAATTGTGTGTTTTAATGTGCCCTACATTTTTTGGCTGGTAAGTTTTTATCCATCTCTTACGGTTTAGCAGTTAAGCAAAATTCCGTAAAATTCACCCAGAATAAAGTAGTCTTCAGAGACTATTCCCAAAAAATTCAAAATATACATTTTATTTGTCAGATAAATATCTTTAATATACGATATTTTAATTAAAATCGTTAGAGCCATTTTTGAGAAAATCAAAATATTCGAAAAAATTTCCGTATAAAGAGTAGTTTGGAGTGGGGGGGGGAGTTTTCTCAAAATCTTTGTGTCGCATCCCTGAAAGATATTAAACTTAAATACCAAGTTTGGTATTTTACCGACTTTTCGTTTTTGAGTTATCGTGCTCACAGACACACTGACACACACGGACCTTTTCCTAAAAATATTTTTTTTTGGATACAGGGGACCCTAAAATATACATTTCCTGTGAAATCTCAATATCGAATTTTTTGGTGGAGTGCAATACCTTATCTATACATTAGGTACATAGTACGTGTAGAGAAAGTAAAAACGAACTTTTGCAGCAAAGTGGTACGGCGATTCGAATGAAAATGTCCTGACGATCCAGTTCTACGCAGAGAGACTGCTCGCCATCTTGTTAAAACGTTGCAAAAGACAACCACTTAAGAAATGTGTATTCAGTTGCCGTTAGACGAAATAAGTGAATGATTAAAACAGTCCAAAAAGGTCCCTCCTTCGGATTAATCAGAAAACAGACGTTTGCAGCACGTAATGACACTAAATTACTTAAATTAAAATCTTATTAAACTAAAGTGGTCCAAGAACTGCAACCGCCATTACGCGACACGAGTTCAATTCAGTAATTGGATGCTGCAGTTTATATGCAGAATCTATCATATTTTCAGATGAAGCTCGATTCCAATTGGATGGTCGAGATAGTTAAAAATCTGATGTGGTCCAATCACATAACTTTCTCTACATCTTTGTAACAAATTCTTGTGAATAAGCTTATTCTTCTATCCCTTCATGATCATGGAGATAAACACTAGCAGAAACGGTAAACCTAAGCAAGACAGTGTATAGAAATAATCTTCATACATCGATCTAAAGTAATTTCACAGGAATAACTACCAGAATAACATCCACGATATTTATGAATGTACCTATAGGTACATGAATTTCATACTAGATGCCGGAAGTTATCCTGCTGAGGGAGCTAATTTGCAATAACTCATGTAACGCAAGTTACCTAGTTATCTTCATCTTTATGGGTTTTCAATATAATTTATGTCTTTAGTTAAGTCCCCATCGGGTTTTCTCCGGATTCTCCGATTTTTCCCTGATTCATTCCATAACTGCTCCATCATATTCCCTGTCATTCATCTCACCAACATTTCATATCATCCATTTCCTCACTTTCATATTAGATATTGGGCTGATCAGCTATCCTGGCTTCTCTCTGATACACAGCGTTTGGTTCCAACCGTCCTGGGTCGTATGTGAGTCCTACATACGAATAGGGTAAACAGAGAAGAAAGAAAAAAAGATGCGCGCATATTCTCTCTCTCTAACCCAGAGCTGCCGCCTCTGCAACACGCAGTGCGATCACATGACTCAGTCGGTAGAGAACCTGCCTGCTTGCGAGGGGTCGCGGGTTCGATTCCCGGCTGGGAAGGACGGATCTTTCTCTAGGCCAGATTATTTCGCGCGCGCGTGTGTATGTATGTGATCTAATGATAAAAATTAAAGATGGATAGAAATATGGATAGAAATCTAACAACTCCAGTACACAAGCTAACATTATTTCGAAAAGTCGTTCTACAGGGAATTCCGCCGATAGGACCATGCAGTTAAAGGCGGGCATAAATGGAACAAAAAAAGAACCAAAAAAAAAAAAAAACCCGAATACTCTGTCTGTATTGTCCTATGTAATCTCAAAAAAAAAAAAAAAAATGTTACTCTCAAGACTTGTCTTACCTCTCCGTTTCATCTATCTTCTTTATTACTTTCTTAAATACCCCTTTGCATTTTCCTTACCTACCTCTTCCATTTGTGCATACTTAAAAATGATTAAAATTATTCTGCGTTCATAACTAAAATACCATTCTAGGTCTTGCATTATTGTTAGCGTGTTACTATTCAGTCACAAGCCTCATTTTCCCATTTTCTTCAAAATGAATATTTAAAGACCAAGGAGTAGAAAATGTTGACACTAAAGGTGAAAAGAGCGCAATGTTGTGAAACCAAGTGAGTGTGGAATCGTCTTCAAGCGCCATTAAAATACATTCGTCGGGAGTGGAAGTTCAATTAACGAACTACTGAGATGTTGCGATGCGCACCAATTATCGGCCTCCCTTATTTCTTCGTTTTTCTTTTTCCTTGCTTTGCGTTTTCTATTCAAACTGGCGTCTCTCGCTAGATTTCAATTATGCATATTAATTCGTCAGCATTCATCTGTTTTCCAAGTGAAAACTGTCTCATAATTGCGTATAAACTTTGTCTGCTAGATCTTACTAGCATTCAGAACTAGTTTTCTGACCCTACGAAGCAATGCGAAAAAGAAGTAATTTTTCTTAATGAGTTGTGACCCCATATATCACTTTTAGTAGCTTAGCGGATAGTTTCAGAAAAGGTCATACCGAGAGGAAAAAGAATTGTTCCCCAGCCTTTCTGCTCCACTTTTTTCCATTAAGCCGCATTATCATAAAATATTAAATCTTGTAAATGGACTATAAAGCCTTTCTGCTTCGTCATCATTTGAAAGCAAACACGTGTACGTAATATAGAATAGGACACGGTCGGAGGGGACTCGGTACAGCACCTGTCTTTATTGTAATAGAGATGTTCAAAAATGCCTTAGAAAGTGCAAGGAATTGCACTCGTAGCATCGTAAGTGACCGTCGTCTCTTGCTAGACGGCAGTTAAAGTTTCAGCTACATCCATCACGTGGTTTCGTTGCTATAGACGATTCAATCAATCTTCTGTTACTTTAGAAAGATGGAGAAAAAAATCCGATGTGTTCCATTCACATGACTTTCTCTACAACTCTGCAATAAATTATCGTTAATAAGCTTATTCTTCTATTTACTTTCTCCTAATCGAGACAAAATTAGCAGAAATAGTCTTACGCTCTTTAAGGAAATCAGTCCTAACATAGCTGGTCTTGAAAGTTTTCTGTGGTGCAGAATACCCTACGGTTTTACCGGTCTTATTGCCTGATGTGGATGGTTGGGCGGACAATTTTCCTGGAGTATGCTTTACGTTGGCGGATTTGGCAGATGGTGATGCCGACACTGACGCAGCTGTAGAGGTCTTCGTACTAGTCCTGGCAACGATAATTCTTTCGGCAATAGTGGCACCGTTGATATCGCAGGTCTGTGTTGCGATCTCCCACCTGCAACAGAGCTATAAGAACCGGAGCGCGGGACAGAGGGTTGTCGGATACGCAGGAGCTTACGGGCTTCGGAGAAAGACACCTTCTCCTTCACCCGTATCTCCTGGATCGCTCTCTCCTCAGCAAAACGGGGGCAATCTAGGGAACTAGATGGGTGCTCCCCGCTGCAGTTCACACAAGTTGGAGGGATGCCGCAATCCCCATCGTGCGAAGCGTCACCACAGGTAGCACAGGTGGACTGAACAGTACAAAATTCCCTCGTATGACCAAATCGCTGGCACTTGTTAACAGCGTAAGGGGTTCGGAATGTAGGGCCTAACCTCGATAGCTTCGTACCCTGCCTTAATCCTTTGAGGGTGATCTACCCGGTCAAAGGTAAGGAACAGGGTACGGGTGGGCACGAATTCACCATTTACTCTGCGTTGAACCCTATAAACGAATGATACACCTTGGTCTGCCAGATCTTCCTGAAGCTCCTCATTGGACATACCGTCCAATGCGCGGGTGGTGATAACGCCACGCGAGGAGTTCAAAGTCCTGTGCTTTTCAACCTTAACTGGGTAGCTGCCTAACATTTTAGCTCGAAGAATTTTTGCTGCCTGGGAGGCTGAAATTGCCTCAACCAGAAGGGAATCATTTCGAGCTCTAACACAAGAATTAACCGGGCCAGCGATGTTGTCTAATCCCTTTTGGATAGCGAAAGGGCTAACAGACGAAAACTTCTTTCCTTCCTCTGTCCTAGATATAACTAAGTAGCGAGGACCTTGAGGCTCGACTACTTCTTTTCCACGCATATTAGACTTTGGTTTATGTTTTTCCATAGAAAAAAAAAAAGGTGTAAATTCATCCCCCAGTGCTCCCCACCCACCACGGAGCACAACGAGGGGTCACCCCACTGGGGTGACAGGGCTACACAGGGGATATAGCGGGCTCGCCGTCCCACTCACCCTGGAGTTCGGTGTAATACCTAGTCCTGGCCGATTGACTAGGGGTGGGTTAGTCCCTAGCCTCCCGTTTAGGCAAATCAGAAACCAAAGCGGTGTATTAGGCTGCGCACCCTCCCCAGTTACTGAAAGACAGAAGTCCAGGCTCAGGTACGCAACCCTCAACCAACCAGGATATTCCTTTTCACCGACACGGGTCTCCACGCACGGCCTACACGTGGGTGAGCATTTTGACCTACTGACTCCCGCACCACTCTGAGGTTGCCCACAGAGGGAGTCAAGGTGGCTCGGGACCCCGGGTGCGCCTAACCCGTACCTACCGTAGTAGGCCCCTGGGGGGGGGTAGCGTCGAAGGTGCACCGGTTTTGCGTGTGTCCAAACTTTTGACAGCGGAAGCAACGCATAGGGTTCGGTATATACGGCCTCACAGCAGCACGTGCATATCCACAGTGCCTCAGGTAAGGTGGTGCCTTTGAACGTAAGGAATACCATGCGCAACGCAACCGACTGACCATCACGTTTACCTAAAAGACGGTACGCCTGACATACACCCTGGTCGGAGAGATTCGAAACAATGTCTGCATCTGAAAGACCGTCTAGGCAGCTGGTGGTCACTACGCCTCTACAAGTATTCAAAGTTTTATGTGGGGCTACCCTTATTGGGTAGGAACCCAACAAGCCGGCTTTCAGGAGCTTCTTAGATAGGTCTTCGGTCTTGGTTTCTACTAACAGCGTACCGTCTCTGGTCCTGGCTGCGTTGCCTACTTTACCACAGATTCTGTCAATTTCCCGTTGGATATAAAACGAGTTAATATCGCTCATAGTTTTTGATTCACAAGCCAAAGTCACTACCAAAAGGCGGTCAAATGGAAGAGTTTTGCGCGGAGAATTCATGATGATAAGGCCCCCTTCCGGTACTGTCGGCGTCAGCCTACCATCCGGGGGAAAGAGAAAAAAGACACCAAAAATACATTCCGGTCTGTGCCGCCTGGTAGACCCCTACCAGACCGATCTCACGGAGTACTTAGGAGGAGTTACCCTCCAGCCTACACTGCTGGTCCATATGGTAAGCCTCCACCATGCACAACCCGGCTTTATCCCCCTACCACAGGTATAACCACCTGTGGCCCCCCACTTTAGACCATGGTGTGTAATGACACATCCATGGATTCAGGGGACTTGTGGTTGATTACACCGGGTTCCGGTAACACGTCCGGCCTGTGATTCTAACCCGACGACCTGCGCTCGTCGGGAGATTAGCACGGGCCGGGCTCCCAGAGAAGCTACGTGGGTGTACATATCGGTATGGACGAGCTCCGCACCTAAGGCTTACACGTAGGGGCAGTGTGAAGGGTCCACTCAACCGTCACGCCTGAGACTTCCAAAGAGCACACAAGTTGGAAGCCGCGCTGGAATCGTGGGACAGGAACCACGGAGATAGAAGAAAGATCCCTGTTGGTGAGGCAGGAGTTAATAAACCTAAAGCCTTAAAACTAAATATATAGAGAATAAGCCTAGAAGAGGAAGAAGATGAGGCGAGTAAAGTCGCACAAACAATAACATACACAAACAAATGCGCACAGACACACGCAGACAAGAACACAAAACGTGGCACAGTGGATGGCGATGGGGAGTATGATATGGTGGCGAGTGGCTCGGGAATCCCCGGGTGCGCCAAACCCGTACCTACCGTAATAGGCCCCTGGGGAGAGCTAAAAGGAGATTATGTCGAAAAATAAAACAAATTATACCGAAAATAATTTGTTTTTTTAAGGACCTATTGAACTTCTCTCGTACCCACGCGCCCAGGAGGGGTCGCACCCGGAAGGGTGGGATGAGAGAATATGCCCGGTAACCGAAACCAGGAGCAACGGGGCGGCCATGACAGGGTCCCTACAGTTTCCAGATTTAAATACCTGGACAGTCGGACAGGCAGACCGTGGCCCACATGGGATCCAACGCCCCCGCCAGCAGTGGTTCTCATCACGGCAACCAGCCGAAGTCGGGGAACCGAAATAGCCACTATGAGCATCCTTTCCCCTGCCACGCCGCGCCGAGTACCATTGCCAAGACTTCCAACCCTGAACGAAACCGACAGTATGAAATATGAATGAAATGGCAATGGTAAACGACATGGAGGGACAGGACAGGACATTCGGGAGATGAAAGAAACCTACTCATCATTCGCTGGCGACTCAGGGAAACCTCCGAAAAAACCATGGGTGCGAACCCGTGATTTCCCGAAAAACCTACTGAGCCTCCCGTTCGGTTGTATGTATATAGATGCACACGCACGCGCGGACACACGCACACAGAGATACACATTGTGTGATAAGTCAACATGCGTGGGGACTTTGATAGCGTGAGTTATTACAAAGTGAGGCTTTATTTTGTTTAGCTGCTTTGATGAATGCCTTACAAACAGGTAAGATACAGATCTTACAGCTGAGCAAAGTATTTCAATGACCGCCAAAATTAAAGTTGTATAGGAAACTACGAGCGAGACATTCGACAACTTGCATTGGCTGTTGTCGTGGTATAGGTTGATATGTGACACAAACAACGTAGTTCCTTATTTAACATCATTAGCTCTTAATACATTGAAGACAATACATTTGTAAAATTTTCATAACAGCATGATGCAAATATATTTACCTAACAAAGTTAATGCATATGGAATGTATGTAAACGTTTATCAACTAATAAGTAGGGGCATCCTTCTGTCAGGATGACGAAAGCAGGTGAATCTATCACCGCAGCGTGTTTTATCGCCTTGCATTGCATAGATCTTGTTGGGCATGCACACATATATACAAACGTTACACATATGCATAAATCAAAGGTGTATATTAACCAATCAGGGGAAATGGGAAGGAAAGCGAAATAGAGTGTGGATGAGTATATCAGCGGGGCAAGGTTCAGGTGTAGACCGCAACCCTGGCCCTGGGCGTTTCCATAGTTTTCCTTGTAGGCGCATGCTGTCCCTTATTTCCTCTAATGTCATTTAATTTGCCTTTCACGGTTGGACCTGGCACGGTGGTTGGTAATCTATGTAGAATGTGTGCATCTGCTTTAAGGAGACAGCTTTTTGTTTTTTCCTGCCCGTCGTTTTCTGTCCAATTATCGGTCCAGAAACATCGGGGGAGGGACGTTTGGGAACGTTAAACTTATTGCTGAACCTCGCCGCATCCCTTCCTCCCGTCTCCACTATAGACCTACCCTGGCCGCAACGCTCTCCTCCGCTTCTGAAAATCTAAGGTAAACATGTTTAATACATTCTAAGTACAAGTTCGTATTACTTTAGCAATACGACATATAAACCATAGTAGAATCACGGTGCACTTTAGAATTAAAGGAGGAAGCACTTTGTAAAGTCTTATCTAACCTACAGCTAAATAAATTAAGAGAGAATACTCCAGGCTGATTCTCCTAAGAACATTTCTTACATCGCTATATGAAACAGAAAAATTACATTGAGTTTTATTTGTGACCTTTTAATTGCTGTGGTTCTCAGCGTCAAATGCTATATTAGGATGCTTAATTTTAATTAGAGGTATCTTTATCAGACTTGAGGTTATTTATGTGCCGCAAATCTAGACACGGGACCACCGGCTTTACTTTCATTCTAAAGGAAGCCTTGCTATGCATTTTTACGCCCTCCGCCAGATTTGGACCCGCGATCTCGGGAACTAGAGGCTGGCTTGTTACCCCTAGTCCACGGGTATAGGCCGCGCCGTGGCCGAGTGGTTAGACCACTCGCCTCTCACCTAGACGGCCCGGGTTCAATTTGTAAGATTTGTGGTGGACAAAACGGCGCTGGGGAGGGTTTTCTCTGGGTTCTCCGGTTCCCCCGCCATCGCACTCCACCGGTACTCCATCTTCATTCATGTATCGTCAGTGTCACCGTCTGCGGCGCCATAAGTTAAACATTACCACTACCAAAAAAAAAAAAAAAAATATATATATATGTGTGTAGTGCATGTGATTAATTATTGAGATTGATGATGACGACTTACACCCATCGTCTATCCACGACAAGAGCAACCTACGTAATTTTAGCACTGAATTATTCTACATGCCAGAAATTGTTTTCGTAACCAATTCTCGAATTTAGTTGTTAATGTATTTTCCAATATTATTCAGTAATCAAAGCGGATAATTAAATTTCACCGGGAGAAAAGAAATAAGGGGGAAAAGCTTCCGCTTGTATTTGTGAAGTTATATCAAAAACTTACGGTCCCCTTGCTTTTTCAAGAGCCGCTTCTTTTATCCACGAAAGAAATTTAATTCCAAACTAACAAAGCACAGGCAGCCTACATCTTCTCTTTATCCCCTTCCCTATTCTTTTTTTAAAACCGAATTTAAGTTATCTGTCTTTATTTAACTGCAGATGAGGTAAAAGAGGTGGCTCAGCACTTCCCTTGGCCTTACTGAGAAAACAGAAGCGACCTCGCTCTCTACTGCTCTTGGCAAATTTGAGAAACAGATCTTAACAAAGAGACGGAAATAAATAAATGTTCCAGCACTCAACTTTATGCATCTAAGAGTAATTTGTTGTATATAGAGTGATTAATATAAAGGATCGCATTCACGTCCCTTTCTCTTCTCGTTCTTCTACAAACTCTTCTTATAGAAGGATATTAGTTTTTTTCAATTCACATATCCACATTTCGTTGAAGGATAGTAGGTAAAGCGATACTCCGATTAAAAAAAAGGTGTTTCTACGTGATGGTTTTAATATTCTACATCATTTGGATAACCACCAGGAAAAATAGCAATTTCTAGGTGAAATAAGTAACTATTAAAAATTCAAACCTGCCACGAACACTATCTCGGAAATGGTTAATTAAAAAAATGACAAGTTGTGCTTTTTAAATAGATTTATATCTGTTAAACAGTAAGTTTATCTACCTCTCGGTTTAACAACAGCCATTCAAAATAAAGAGGACTTCACAGGCTGCTCCCAAATAATTTTATATATATATATATATATATATATATATATATATATATATATACACACACAAAGTTATTGCTGATTTTCTAGAAAATGAAATCACTGCTGAGATGCTTATGAACATTTTAGCTATTAAGTCAGCTGTTTATAACGAAACCCCACCAGAACAAAAGAATTGAGGGATATAATGTCTCAGAAACTCAGAAGCTTTGTGTTCCTTTTATTAGAAATAAAAATCAGATGTGTTCCATTCACATGACTTTCTCTGCATCTCTGCAACAAATTATTTTTAAAAACCTTATGCTTCTATTTACCTTATGCTAATCGAGAAAAAAATTAGCAAACAGTCTTATTATTTGCTTCCATGTAAGTAGAAGGGAAATAAGGGAGTACCATAGGTACAATGGACAGCCAAAAGCTGGCTGCTATGTGACTGAAGTTCCTTTGTTTGTATGGACAGGAGTTGACAAACTCCGTATGAGAAAAGTATAAGTATTTTAAACCTGAAATCAATCACTATCTAAAAAACGATCAACTCCACGGAAAAAACAAATATATATCTATATAACATATTGTGTTTTAACGAGCTGTACATTTTCGATCCCATTAGTTTCTGTCTGTCTCTTACGGTTTACCAATTATGCAAAATTCCATAAAATTCATTCAGAATAAATAGTCTTCAGAGGCTTTTCGCAGAAAATTCAAGATATGAATTTTATTTGTCAGGTAAATATCTTTACCATACGGTATTTTAAACAAAATCGTTAGAAGCATTTTTTATAAGATTAAAATTTTCAAAAGAATTCCATGTGAAGGGTAATTGGGAGTGGGGGAATTTTCTTGAAAAGCTTCGTGTCGCATCCTTGGAAGATACAACACTTAAATATCAAGTTTGGTATTTAACGGTATTTTCGTTTTTGTCCACAAATAGACAGACAAGATACACACACACGCACACACGGAACTTTTTCTAAAAATGCTTTTTTGAATTCAGGGGGATCCAAAATATCTATTTCCGGTGAAATCTCAGTATCGAATTTTGGGTGCATTACAATACCTTCTCTATACACTGTACACATAGAAGTGAAAAGAAAGTAAAAATTAAATAATTATAAATCAGAAAAAAATAAAATAATATACGAGCAAAGAGTATTACAAAATTCCAGGTGGCTTTTAGAATTCTCTCTTTATTGTCATCTTCCTTATTTTCCCTTTGGTTTCTTACGACGCGACACCAAAGGCATCTCTCGCTTGAAGAGATTTTCTGCCATTGCAAATTTTACGACAGATTGCTTCTTCAAGAAGTTTCAGGCAGAGATGGTCCCTCGAGTTTTATAATATCAGCAGGAATTCTAAAGAAGCTGTTAAATAACTTAAGTGGCGCCTCTCTTCCGTACAAGAACTATCGACACTTCGTCTTAAAGGAACCCTACTCTCAAGAACCTCCTTTATGACCCTCTGGACTTCTTAGAGAGGAATAGGTAATGTCAAAGTTCACAAAAGTTTTCAGACATGCATTTTATCACATTATTTTATGTTCGCTCACATAAAACGTCATGATTCAGTAATTTTGCATACCAGAATTTTCAGAATTTATCTGGCAGACAAATCACAGATACCTACTATTAAAAGTGCATACTGAGGTGATTAAAAAGTTACTGTTTACGTTTGTATCTAGCCCCATAATCTACTAGCGTAACCGCTTCTGTTCTTCTGCCTAATACCTACCTCTGGACTGGCAGGATACTGACACAAAATGTCGGCCTCCGTGGTGTAATGGTTAGCATGCTAACTTCATATACCCAAGGTCGCGGGTTCAGGAGGACGATGGCTTTTTTCAGGCGTAAAAATCCTCAGCATGACTTCCTTCGGAAGGGAGGTAAAGCCGTTGGTCTCGTGTCGTAGATTTACGGTAAGTAAAAGAACCTCAAGCCTGATAGAGAGGCCTCTGAGCAAAATTAAGCGGCCTTTCACGCCCAGTATAGAATGGGACGCCGAGAACTACAGCAATTAAGGAGTGCCCATAAATAAAACTTCATTTCCATTTCTGACACAAAATATAGGTGAATTGTAGAAGGGTAAAGTTCAAGTTAGTCGGTTTGTTTATTGCTTTCGATGATAGGTGATTTCTAAACTTGAACACCAAGTTTGGTATTTAAAGGACACACACATATACTTTCCACAGACGCACACACACACACACACACACACACACACACATTCGGACATTTCTCTTAAAAGGATTTTTTTTTAATTCAGGGGTTCTCAAAACTTATTTCCGGTGAAATTTCACATTTGAATTTTTGGACACCTTCTCTATACACTATGTACATGTAGAGAAAATAAGAATCGTTAGAGCAGTAACATTTTTCGAAAAAGTTCCATGTAAAGGGTAGTTGGGGTGGGTGTGTTTTCCTGTAAATCTTCGTGTCGCATCCTTGAAAGATCTGAATTTAATATCAAATTTGTTATTTAATCGACTTTTTGAGCTATGCTGCACGCAGGCACACACATAAACGGACATGTTTCTAACAACGTTTTTTGTTATTCAGCGGGTCTCAAAACATGTATTTCCGTTAAAATCTCTATATCAAATACTTAGTGTGGAATACAATACCTTCTCTATCTACTATGCACAATGAGCATACGTGCTAGAGAAAGTAAACCCCTTCCCTACGCGGACACGCACAAAAGAGCATGTCCCGTAACACGTTAGCAAGTTGAGAAAACATTTGCATAATCTGATGTGTTCCATTCACAAGACTTTCTCTACATATCTACAACAAGAGATTACTTCATACTATCGAGAAAAAATTAGCAGAAATAATCTTGTTACTTGCTTCCTTGAAAGAAGCGAAATAAGGGAGTAACATAGGTTAAAGTGATAGTCAAAAGCTGGTTGCTGTGTGGTTGAAGTTCCTTTGTTTGCATGGAGAGGAGTTGCCAAATTTCTGCATGAGAAAAGTATACGTTTTTAAAGCTGAAATCAAAAAGAAGGAATATCTCAAAAACGAGCAACTCCACGAAAAAAATGTACATGACATAAATTGTATATTTTAATACGCTCTACATTTTTTGTGTGGCAAGTTTTTGTCCATCTCTTACGGTTAGCAGTTATGCATAATTCCTTAAAATTCATCCAGAATAAAATAGCCTTCAGTGGCTATTCTCAGAAATTTCAAGATATACTGTTAGGTAAATATCTTTAATATACGACATTTTAATCCAAATTGTTACAGCCGTTTTAAAGAAAAAAAAAATTTCGAAAAAAGTGCCATGTAAAGGGTAGCTTGGGGTGAAAGGATTTTTCTCAAAATCTTCGTGTCGCAAGCCTGGAATGAAGATATTGAATTTAAATACCAAGTTTGGTAGTTAACAGACTTTTCGTTTTTGAGTTATCGTGTTCACAGACACACGGACACACTCACACACACACACACACACACACACACACACACACACACACACACAGGACCTTTTTGTGAAAATGCTTTTTTTTGATACAGGGAACCCTAAAACATATATTTCCGGTGAAATCTCAGTATCGAATTTTACTATGCGCATAGTAAAGTAGAGAAAGTAAAAATTCAAGATTTTGAAGTGCATCAGGGCTATTAAAGAAGCAAAATTATGAGCATACATGCAACATACGGAGCACGTGCGCGCACGAAGCTTGTTTGCATGGATTGTTAAAGGTAGTTCTCGCGGCCTTGTTTTCTGAGAGCCATGTAACCTCATCTCCTTTCAGTTGTTGGGGATGAAAGGACGTTAAGAGATTGGTCTCCTCCTGCCCGTCTCGCCTCGGTAGCTTTTGTGTACTCTCCCCAACCCTCTACACACAATTCCATTATTAGAGTCCCGTTTCCGTGATAGCGACTGCTTCATCATCGGGATTACTTTGCTTAGCCGCTGGTCTACACGCTACACGAGAATTCGCTGCAACAAGCAGCGTTTCGTGCTACACATAGTTAAGGAGACACTAAATGACGAAAAGTGCCGAAAAATTTCAGATATGTTCAATTCACATCACTTTCTCTGCCTGTTTGACAACAAATTATTCTTACAAAACTTTATTCCTCTATCCACTCCATGCTAATTGAGTAAAATATGATGTGTTACACTCACATGACTTTCTCTAGCTGCTATACAAAGTTGTTACAAACGACTATGCTTCTTTCGACACAAGAAGTTAGTCAAATGTTTTAAAAGCGATTGTCATTGCAAATCGCTTCTTTGCTTGGCTAGAAGTAGAATTCTAATATTTCCTGTCTGATAAAAGTATAAGTACTTTACAACTGAAACTAGCAAGGAATATTTCGAAAACAGTAAACTCCACGAAAAAAATGTGTATGACATATATTGTGTATTTTAACGAGATCTACTTGTTTTGTAGAGTAAGCTTTTGTCTCTTAAGGTTTACTAGTTATCAAAATTAATCCGGAATAAACAGGTCTTCGGAAGCCCTTTCCAGAAAATTCAAGATACATTTTATTTGTGATGAAGATGGCTTTAATATGTGGTATTTTAATCCAAATCGTTAGAGGCATTTCTAAGAAAAACAACATTTTAGAAAACAACATTTAAAGGGTAGTTAGGGTTGGGGGATTTTCTTGAAAATCTTCGTGTCGCATCCTTGGCAGATACCAAACTTAAATACCAAATTTGGTATTTAACAGTCTTTTCGTTGTTGAGCTATGCTGTCCACACATACCACACGGACCTTTTTCTGAAAATGTTTATTTTTAGTTCAGGGGGTCCTAAAACATGAAATTTCGATGATGAATTTTTGGGTGGATTACAATACCTTCTCTATCCACTATGTAAATTGTACATACGGGGCTAGAGAAAATAAAAATATTATCAGAAATAACCGTATTGCTTAATTACTAATAAACAGATGGAAATAAAGGGAGTACACTAGGATAAAGCAATAGTCAAATCTTTTAAAAGCTGGTCGCTTTGTGATGCAATTGACATTCGGTTCTATTTTCATGAGCAGGAGTAAAAAAAGAGAGATATGAAACGAATGAGAAGTACCCGTTTTTGTATTGTTTGACGCCCACTTTTACTACATAGGCACCGCAGGCGGTGACATTGGTGATACATGGAATGAAAATGGAGCACCAGTGAAATGCGATGCCGGGGAATCCCTGTGCCGCTTTGTCCACCACAAGGTCGTTTGGGATGAACTTCCCGTTAGAGAAGGGTTTAAGCATTTTAAAATTGAAACCAAGAATAAGGAATATCTCAGTATATCAGTTGTGTGCTTTAACGAGAGTTTCCTTTTTGTGTGGTAATTTTTTGTGTATCTCTTACGGTTTACCTGCTATGCAAAATGCAGTCAGAGACTTAGATACACATTTTATTTGTAGGTAATGTTTAATAAAGAGCTATTTTTGCTAAAATAAACCATTTTCGAAACTTTTTTACCTTTTAAATGTAGTTTAGGGTGTGAACACTTTTCAAAATCTTCGTAATCCATCCTTGGAACATGAACAAAAACATCAAGTTTGGTATTTAATCAATTTTGGTATTTAATTCGTTGTCACTTAAAGTATTCGCGTACCTTTTTCTAAAACTTATTTTGCGCACAGAGGACCCTAACACGTGTATTCCCAGTGAAAGACGGGATTCAAAATTTTGGGTGGAATGCAATACCTTCTCTGCCTGTGCACTATGTACGCAGTAGAGAAAGTAAAAATGACGGTTTGTGATCTTATTAACTGTATAGAGTCAGATGGCACCGCGGCGTAGTGTGAGGATTTTATAAAGGGGTCCTGGATTTGATACCTGTAGGGCCGGCCACTCTAATAATGGATTTTTGTAGTTCCCTCTGTTCTTTAAGCGAATGCTGTAGTGGTTCCTATTCTACCAGAAATTTCCTGTTCCCATCATTACCTTTCCATCTATTCGAGGGTTGAAGAACCATATCAATTTGTGTGTTACGGCTATTTGAAGAATCGTGCAATTTGGAAAGGTTCTAAAATAATTATTTTCATATGAAAGGTCTTAAAACAAAATGGTGAAATTATTTCCTCTATTGCAATATAGTGCGATTTCTCTTGACATAAACATAAATACATTAAAACACACCGTATATTGAACTGTAGCCATGATGGTTGGCCATTCTGAAGTTTTCCCAGGCAAATTCCATTACATACGATGCTAATTAAGATTTCGATTAAAATGTGTGATTATTATTTACAAGTATATGTCACAGTCTATTTGTTTTTCTGGAGGAAATAAATGGAACAGTTGCAAAAAAACCGGTTATTATGGAGAGAAAAGGAGAGAGAGTCCGTCACAGTAGGTGTCCGACTTCATCTATACGCCGTGAGGTTGTCGGGATTGCTTGTTTATACTAAATCCCTCCAGGTTATATTGTCTGCTTCATAAAAAGAATGAAAAAACTAAATGTCCAAAGTATTCATTTCAGCAACTGAAATTGCTATCACAGTACAATAAACTGCATAAAATAATTCAAACAGGTATGTGCATTTCTTTTAGGGAGACTAATGCTTTTGCTTTAGATGTCCTTATTTTAAGTGTGTCAATGAAAAATGACTGACGTAAAATAGTTTGTTAAGTCCTATTCAACGTTTTATTTCGCAAGACTGGAGTTTTTCAAAATTCAAACGAAGTTATGCCAGAAACAGAAAATTCGTTTATATTTGAACATATTTCCGATTTTGAATATCAAGCTAAAAACGTTTAATAAAAACTAAAGTTGTTATAAAATTCGCTAAATGGGCTCGTGAGTCTTAAGTTTACAATAATTTATGGAGTTTTGTTGAAAATTAGAACTTAATGGATCAAATATTTCATTTTAAGTAACGAAAAATATTTAGATGAACGTTTTAAAAACGATATCAAAATTGGAATGTGTGTTCTTGAGAATTTAGAGCGCACAGAGCACTGAACCAGATATTAGCAAATCAAAGCCAGCAAATAAAAGCATTTTTGCATTTTTACCATTCCACAAGATGACAATTTACACACACATCATGGAAACACATCACATGGGTTAACTAACAATGACTGTATTTCAATACGCTATTTCAGAGCATAGATGGTTCTTGGTGTGATGGTAGCGCTGCGCCCGGGTTCGATTCCCGGTAGCTGGGTGGAGATTCTCTACCGCTGGGAGACCTGATCCGGGTACACTCACCCTGATGAACACCCTGGGAGGACTGAGGAGCTACTTGAAGGAAAAATAGTGGCTCCAGGTTTTGTGGAACGTACTAACCGGCTGGAGGTACTACTAGAAATCCAATGGCTGATATAGCTCAAATTTTCGAATGCTTCCTTTTTTACTCTTTCATGAGAAATTATTCCAAATCCTGGGAAAATTAAAATATAAACTTCAGAGTGTCCAAAAAATCAGAATAAGTGTTGGTAAAAAACTAGGATCTCCATCTCTAACCACTTTCCACCCTCCAGTACTGCACCCCTCATAACGTCTATAATGGACAGACGTGGGGACACATCAGTGCAGTGGCAGGCTTGGCACGATTTCGGGCTGTTGCACCGCGGAGTTTATACCAGAACAGAGATATAACTTGTTGTAGGTTAGTCTATAAATCTCAGACATAACGGACTCCATTGGTTCTAAAAGAACTCTCTACACAATTATTCCTAGCCCATAGTTATCATCTTCCATCTACTAAACAACTTTGGAAAGTGTAATTCTTGACATCCTTGATGGTAACATATTAGGAGCCAAACAAGGAAGAATTTTTCAGAGGCAGTGATAAATTCCGAGTTTTAATCACCTTATTATAAGCTCAGGAAGTTAAGGGCAACATTAGTTATATTTTTATTACCTCCAGAAAATCTGAAACGCGCTACTTCAAGAGATCAAATTTCCTACAATATAGAAATACAGGAATTGTCGAGCCTAATAATAAACGATCGTAGATATTTTTCCAGTGTTTTAAACTCAAAAACGTTAAATGTACAAAATTTTCTTACACTCAGAAAATAAAATACAGGTTATTCTGTGTCCAAATCTTTTTAAAGCACTGCCAGAGTTGTACAAAACATGCTCATTTTTATCACAGATAACTGGAGTTTGTGATAAGAACGGACTGTGTTGTTTTATATATTCAAATCTAGTTATTTGAGTGTAATTTCGAGATGAACACAAAATTGCCCTCCTTTGTTCCAACTTTCAATGCAAAAATTGAAATGAATACTAACAAAAGGGCAATGCAAAATGTGATATTTAGTGTCATAGCAAATGTTTAAAACAATAAGCATTGCCATTAAATACTTTGTACCGGTATATCGCAACAATAAGTGCAATACGCAGCATTGTTAAATCATTATTTCACAACAACAATGCGTGTAAAGCCGTTTAAAAATTCACCCCAGGAACACTTTTCACAACAGCTGCAGGCCAACGAAATACGCGAGTATCTTAGAGTCTTCCTTTTAATATCCAATGTTGCCAATGTTTTAAATCATAAATTGCTATTTATGTGAATACTAATAAATAATGTCAACAATATAGGGCCTGAAGCACCAACTATGAATGGTTTGGGACGGGGGTTTTCTCAAAATATCTTTGAAGATGCTGAGCTTAAGTACGCTTTTTATTTATCCGTTCCTCGATTTTTGAGGTAACTGACAGACAAACTGACTTTCTCTATAGTAGGTCTGGGCTGTCTTAAAATATATCTATTTATCCTAACTCACTCTGTAAAAGGGGTATGGGTGGCGAAAGTCGTGCGCAACAGTGGCATTTTTCCACTACTGCCTAGTCTGTCAGTGTCGTAACCAGTTCTAAGGTTGTTTATATAAATGTACGAGTAGTATGTTTATTGATAGGAAACATGGATATGTTTATGATGTGGTTGGAACCTGAGGAAAATATCTGCAATGGTATACTCGATACATAAATTCTTCGCTCATGAATGGAAGCGTTGAAATCTTTGAAAGCCGTTACACAAGTCATGGAAAGAATTTCCAGTGTAACTCGCACTTCAATTTCCAGACTGCAATAGGAAAATAAGCAAACAGGCGAAAGTAGAGCTGGTGTTACGACTCCAGAAAAGAATTTAACTATTATCTTAACTAGATCAAACATAATAATTTGAATGATTACAAGTATACTATTTTTATTAATCTTAACAATTAGATTCAATCATGAATGAAATCAAGGCGGATAATATTACTAATGGTTTCAATACATACTATAAAAGGTATTAAGATTTCGTATACCGGTAAGAATATACAATTAAGTACCTTTCTGTATAACATTAATATTTTAAGTCAAGGTTCAGCTGTATGTGCACAAATGAAAGGTAACTACTACAAAGAAAATCATAATGAAAGCAAGAGCAGCTACAATAACATTGGACAAAACTGACCGATTGAACAGTTTCACCATACATTTAAAACAAGGTGACTCTGAATCTGACGATGTGTTTGAACACTTCGGCAATTATCCAGCATCCGAGGACAATGGACATGAGGATCTTAAAAGTCTCTCCGGAACCCTCCAGGGGATGTCGTCCATTTTATCAACAGTGTGTAAAGCACTGCGTTTGAAAGAATTGCAGGGACATTTACAATAATATCACGGAAGTCACTCAAAGTTGCATGGAAATGGTACTGCTTGGAATTAGACAGTCAAGGGTTACCTACAGCTGCAGTATTACACACTCAAGTTCCTATGTTTCAGAACAATCCATGGATTAAAGGTTTTTAAGGGGGGGGGGATTCAGTAGAAAAAACATATATTACCAATGAATTATGGATATTGGATTTTTGTGCGCATTACATTACTTCTCTACTCTTAGGCACTTTGTTTAAAGGGAAACTAGCTGCTGCAAAAACAGAGCAATCCTAAAAGAGTGAATGATAACTTGTTTTATTTACTACTATCTCCGCAAGGAAACTTCAAGCTAAAAACAAACGTTATTGGGTAGCATTTTGCAGGAATTCTCATTAGTAACCGGAGTGAATATCTATCAGCAAACAACGGCAGTACAAAGCATGAGCGAAAAACAATGACGAATTAGGACCGCCAAATGCCTACAAGAGAGCTTTATTCAACTGTGAGTTGTAAACGCACAAACAACCACCAAATAAGCAACACAAGTTGCAACCACTGAGCTATGAATGATCTCGTAGGAAGCGGCAAATGCAAACCGGTGTGGAATAATGGACCCATTATTTCCTACACTGTGAATCTGAAAAACAATTTAAACGCTTATACAACCAATGATTAACCCCGTGTATAGTCCAGTAATTAATTCACCGAATATTAATTAGAGAAGAATCAGTGAGCTTTGAGGAACGTTTGCAAATCAGTTCAAGGTGGAAGTAATCTTTATTAACGTCAGTCAACCGCAAATTTGTGGAAACAATGAACCATAACTACTTTTACATCTCAACCCACAGAATGTAATTAACTAAATGGACCGAAACACTTGAGAGAGTAACGAAGTTGGAGAAAGTACTCCCCCCTTTTTAAATAAGAAGCGGGAAAGAAAACAAAAGAGCGTTGAAATGGAATTATCACTCTGAAAGGAGTGAGAACGAGAGAAATACAGAAAGAGCGTGGTACGAAGTCTTCCGAAAGGAATAATTATTTCTTAAAGCAGCCCGATCATCTACGCATAATTTGAGGCACTTCTATGCTTACAGATCTAAGAGGAAATTATTTATTACCATCACCAAAGATGTGTGTCTTTGATTCTTCATTCTTCTTTGTTATCGCTGTGCAAGCATTCGGTTTCTCAGAATAAATTGCAAGTATTAAAACATTCTAACAGAAATTCCGCTTTTTTTTTTTTTTAATCTCTCCCTGCCATTTAGTTAGATAAATTGAAAATACCATGCGCTTCCTTTAGATGCCACAAATCGCTTATTCACCTGCAATGCAGTAGTAACCTTAGTTCCGCTAGCTCACTATCGGTGAATGACCCACTCAAGGCCACGTTCAGCTGTTACCTATGTTTTGTCAATTGCTGCCTTCTGATTAAAGAGTGAAAACTCTAAGTTTGTTCAATGTGCATCTCAAAAGTGAAAGTTTATTCAAGATATCTGGTGGGTTGTGTGGTAATGCATTTGAATCAACATCCAGATATAGAGATTTTGTGACTTTGAGGTGAAGAAAAATTATAAAAATCTGATGTTTCGTCCATATGTTCTGAAAACAAACCATTCTTACACAAATATGTTTTATCTAGATCTTGCTAATCCAGATAAACTTTAGCAGACATTTTCTTTTTACTTGCTTCCTTCTAAGCAGAGGGAAATAAAGGGAATACACTACGCCAAATCGATACCTTGTCAATGTTTCAAAATCTGGTTGCTATGTGCGCAATTGACGTTCAGTTTACTTTTTATGGCCAGCAGTAAAACAAAAGATAGATGAAACGTACTTTAACTTTTCTCAAACTTCCTGTCTGAGAAAAATTAAAATAGAAACCAATAACAACGAATATCTCGGACACGGTCAGCTCTATATAACATAGGCTATAATGGGTCTACATTTTTTGTTTAGCAACTTTTTGTCTATCTCTTACGGTTTACCAGCTATGCAAAAGTCATCCAAAATGGAGAGATCTTCAGAGACTATTCCCATAAAGTTCGAGATAAACATTTATTTGTCATGCAAATATCTTTTAATATACGGTATTTGATAAAACTCGTTAGTCATTTGTGAGAAAAATAAAATTTACGAACATTTTTACATGTAAAGAGTAGTTAGGGGTAGGGGGGATTTCCTTGAAAATCTTCGTGTCCCATCCTTGGAATACACTAAACTTAAACACTATTTTGGCTGTCCACAAACACACATGCGCCTTTTTCTAAAAGTGTTTTTTGGACTCATGGGACTTCAAAACATGTTGGTGAAATCTGGCGTCGATTTTTAGTGGAATACAATATTCTCTATATACTACATAATAGATGTAGAGAAAATAAAAACACCTAAATAGAAAGTTACCATAACAGATATACGAGTCTAAGTAAATTGTTGGTAAAATTTTGCAGAAAATAAACAATTAATTGTTTGATCATTTTTAAAACATTCTTAAGACCCTTTACCCACATGAAATAATCTTGTTTTATTATTTTAGTTTATTCTGAAAGCTCCACATTTATTTTAAAAGCCACACAAGCTTCATAGTGCCACCATGTCATACAGGTAATGCGTAATGTTAAAATGGAAACTCCATTTTCCCTAGTTCCTATTTTTGGGATCCTTCAAAATTGTCCATTTTAAAATGGTTTAATATAAATACTAATATTCGAATCGCTTCGGGCAATAAATACCTTAAAACTGTTGTACAGTTATTTTTAATTGTTTCATCAGTATCTTGGGCATATCGAGAGTTTTGACTATCATATAGGTTAATGTTAAAATGGAAACGCCATTTTTCTTAGTTGGATCTTTCAAAATGGTCCATTTTAGAATGATTTAATATAAGTACTTGCCATTTACAAATCGTTTCCGACAATAAATACCTTAAAAATGTTGTGCAGTTACTTTTTGTTTTATCAATATCTTGGGGATATCGAGAGCTTTGACTAGAGAAGCAACTAGATGACAGTAGGTATGTTATTGCATTGGGTTAATCATTTTTATTTTCTTACGCACTAACATTCACATAAGCGAATACATTATGCCTATGCGGTAGTCAAACGTTTTAAAATATGAAACAATTGAAGTGGCTTTGCATGGTCTCGTATGAGAAAAGTTAGGTAGTTTAAAATTGAAACCAATAACAAGGATATCTCAAAAACGGTCAACTTACAAGAGACACATATATGAAAAATTACGTGTTTAAACCAGATATTTTTTTGTCTGTTAAGTTTTTGCGAACATTCTAAAAAGCACATCCAAAATAAGAGGCTATTCCTAAAAAATTCAAAATATAAATTTTATTGTGATGTAATATTACGGTATTTTAATCAAAATCGTTAGAGCCATTTTTGAGAAAATAAACATTTTCGAAAATGTTTCTATGTAAAGAGTAGTTGTGCGTTGGGGGATTTTCTTGAAAATTTTCACATCCTTGGAAGACTTTAAACATAAATACAAAATTTGGTTTTAAACGGTATTTTCGATTTTGAGTTATGTTGTGTACACACACAGATACGGATCTTTGTCTAACAATGCTTTTTCGGCCCCAAAACATATATTTCCGTTTATCTCAATATTGAATTTTAGGTGGAATATAATACCTTATCTAACCACTATATACATACGTGCTAGAGAAAGAAAAAAGTTTTTTTTTTATTTTGGGGATCTCAAAACATATATTTTCGGTGAAATTTGTGTATCAAATTTTTGAGTGGAATATAATAGGTACCTTCTCTATCCAATATGTAGCTACATTCTACATATTGGCTTGAGAAAGTAAACATTTACACTAACAACAATTTTAGGAATTAAATGTTTGGCATCTTGTTACATAAATTATTGAAGCGAAATCGAAGCTTATGGTTACAGTTTTATTATAGAACGTCGTGATACCTTCTCGCAAAATTTAGCAAACTTACAAATGACACGCCCCTCGAAACAAGTGAATATAGCTATCCCATTTTGTTGCATTTACCGCGGTTACTCAATTAACGTTTAGACACACATACCCGCTGGTCAAATAGAAACTGGATATATTGAAAACACACCAATGTTTATTAAGGAAAACACTGAAGGTAGGGGGGAACGAGATAAAGAAGGTCTTTGTGGAAATATGTGGCCTCAGTTCTTTTGATTGAGGGTCCACTGCATAAAACAAAGATAGCGGCCTGCTGAAAGTATGCATGCATAAATAAGCTTCTCACAAAGAACTGGCATAATAAATCTTGCAATATGTATACACATATCTGCAGACATTTCGTTCAGGTATAATCGTGCAAAGGATTCGATCTCTGTATTTCGACTATTCTCAGCAATATCCGATATTTCTACAGCAGTCTCCCTGGTAAATCTCACAAGCAATGCTCCGAACTTCCCTTCCAGCAATATCACGTGTTTCTTCTACAAGTGCTACACTTTTGTTTAATCTACTCTGTAACAATGCCAATACCAAGCAGCACGTATTTATGTTACGTCTCTGTTCAAACAGGCGTAAAAACGACCGCAGCACAAACATCTCAGGGAAAACTTTCTTTCGAGATAAACCTTTATTTTATTCCTCCTTGCCTTACTAGAAAAACATCAATCTTCGGGCTGTGTGAGAACAAAGGAATGAAAAGCCCGCCTGGGTAGTGTGGTATCTGCTTCACGTTCAAAACGTCGTGAGTTCGAATCTCGCTGAGGGTGAGGGTTTTCTCGGGGCTTTCCCTTATCCTGAGAAGACGAATGTCGAGTAACTTTAAGCTCCATGGACCCCGAGATCATTTGAGCATCATTTCACTAATTTCATTCATCGTCAGATATGACCAACTAGGTTAAAGGACGTTAAGCTAAATAAAAAAGAAAAAAAAAAGAAAAAAAAAACCCTGTTCCAAATATAGAGACCTGTAGGGTTATAGAAATGAGTTGAGAATGCGTGCCCAAAAGTAGTCATTTATCTTCATCAACTTTATCAGTAATAAGCTCTCACACTGCTGGTGGATGGGTGTGAGTTTAGCTCCACAAAATTTGATCCCAAGTAAGCAAAAGCAGTAGCTTTCCGTCCTTTTTAAGGAAATAAATAATGTATAGTATGAGAGAAATGAAAGAACACAAGAACAACTTCAACTTCCATCCCTATATTAAACTTATTTTAACAGCTTAATATAAATGATAGAAGATTATTGAGGAGTGTACCACTAATATATATTTTTGCCATACGAATATACCAGATATGATAATGTTCATGATCATTACCGTTGATTTTGAGACTCTAAAATATAACGACCATTCTTCTACGTGGGCTGTGGGAATTTCCTGAAAACCTTCGTCTTCCATGTTTAAGGTAAATACATTTGCTGTTAAAAACAAATGAGATACAAAGCTTAAAGGAGCATTGTCGATAAACTTGTTTAAACTTGTTTTATGTAATTAATCAGTTTTTAATATGCTAATACAAAGCTGTACTTTAACCAAACGGTTTATTACATCTGTCCCAAATGTTATATAAACGTAAAATGTCAGAGAAAGAGGCGAGGCATAGGAAAAGGAAAAAGTCCGCAGAACTAGCTCACATGGGAAGTAATGATCGAGCTCATCGCAAAAATCAGAGTAAAGACACTGAAACAACTACGCAAACTGACAGTACAAAAGTCTTATGTGTTCCATTCACACGACTTTTATCTACCTATTCTGTGACAGACTTTTCTTAAAACAGCTTATTCTTCCCTCTACTTCCTGTTAATCGAGCAAAAATTATTACTTAGTTCCTTCTAAGTAGAAGGGAAATAAGGAAACACACCAACTCCATACTTATTCATATCTTTTAAAACCTGGTTGCTATATGATGAAATTGAAATACCTTTCTCTTTGCATGTCCAGAATGAACAAATAAAACAAAGTTTGGACTTCTCTTTGAAAAATTCTTAAGTATTGGGAATTTAAAAACCAATAACGAGGAATATATCGGGGGGAAATGGATGCCAAATCCACAATAGAAAAGTATAGACATAAATTATGTGCTTTAGCGATATTACAATTTTTTTGTAGTAAGGTTTTGTCCATTATGAATTACCAGTTATGCAAGTGATGCAGAATGCAAAGGGCTTCCCATATTATTCCAAGAAAACTCAAGATATATATTTTATTTGCAATAAAAATATCTTCAACACATGGTATTTTATTCAAAATCGTTAATTAAGCATTTAGAGCTAGTGCTAATTCAGAAAGCAGACTTTAATTTTGAAACTGAGAATACTAGAGAAAAACTGTTTGCACTAAAATCCACATAATAAACAACCAATTTCATGCAAAAGAATTTTTGGCTGTTGTCCAGTGTAATCAAGATAGTTCAAAACTGTATTCCGAAAGAAAGCCCATATTGACGAACGAGTAAGGGTTAAACTTACATCAAAATGCGTACTTATATTAACTACAGTAGTTAATATAAGTGCAGCCATGATAAATACCAATGATTTTTATCAACCCCTTTCACCTCTTGTATGCTTTTATGAAGAAATAGTGAATTACGAAGAAACAGCGCTGGATTTCTGAGAAGAAAAAATTGGTTTAATTGACAAGGAGTTATTAAGACTGTAGTAGAGCGATGACCTACCTAGTAAAGTTGCTATTTCAGCGAGCCTAGACTTCACTATGATCGACTCTCATTCCTCTTGACTGCGCGACAACTCATAAACAGTCGATAAATCATGGTACTATTTCGCCCACTCTTTCCTCAGTCAACACATGGCGTTGAATTCCCGAAACGACGTTACGTCACATGACTGTGATACGTCCTGTACAATTTTTGGCTGAGTTGGATACAGAACTACGTTTTAATTACAGTCCATGGATCTAATCCGTATATGAGTTGACATTGCTTCATATATGCATGGATTTGGTACGGAACTTAGACGACTATTTTTGAGCATCCATTTCAAAATTCATGTGACGTAGCGGGTTTTCCTTTATCGACAAAGGAGTTAAATTGTGGGGTTTCATTATGACATATCACCAACTATAATTGTTCGTATAACCAATGAAATGTCTCCTTTAAAAGCTGCCGTTTCAGTTCTATTAGATTTTCATTCCATTAACTCTATTATGTTTAGGCAGTAGATCTCCATGACTAATAAGATCTACAAATAGCACACATTCATTGTTCCCCATTTATACTGAATCCTTTAACTTTGTGTATTCAAATTCTCAAGTCTTCACCTATACACAAGAATGTGCCTATTGCCCAGTTGCCATGGCTAATAATTCCGAGCTTGCTCGTTTGTTTGCTTTTTATTTCGGTTAAAACAAATAACATTTTAATGATTACAAAAACTAGTAACGTGCCTATTTCTTCTAAAATAATGGATGGGCTTTTAGATGCTTTTCTGGAAATATCATTCAAGTTAAACCCGAAAATATAAGTTTCACTGTGCTACCAAGATTACCTACCCTTAATTAAACATTTTATAGAAAAATCTGGAGTGCAACGATCCAAATGGGCAAATTACAAATGTTAAGTCACTTTACGACGTCATTGCTACAGTCTCCTTTGTCGCTAGCAAATATTTAAACATGAAAAAGTTCGTTTGCAATGAATAGATTTTATATCGTAAATTTTAAATCCTTTATGAGTAAAATGATATGCAAGTTTTTTTTTTAAATATCTAATTTGTTTCGTAATAATTTATACATGTACACACACGCGCGCCGCAATGACTTTGAAACAAAGATCAGAGAAGAAATTTGAATACATTAGAGGTCGCAATGCAAGACAGTGCTACAAAGGATTGTAAGATGTTTCCGGTGACGGTGTAATTATCGTACAGTAGCAAGGTGGATCAAAGCCTTCAAAGAGGGACGGCGGACGAGCTTCGGCATGGTCATCCTGCAGTACGATAAGTGCAGAATGTGAACGCGTCAGTGCTGGCGGAACAGAATGCCACGATTACTAATTGACTAACGATGCAGAACTGGCACCTTCAGCTATGCTAAGAATCCTGAAAAAGCGGAAAATTGCCTCAAGATGGGTTCCCAATGATTTGACCAAACATCAAAAATGGCTGCGATATGATGCAGCTCATACACACTTGGAGCGCTAAGAATGCGAGGGGCTTACGGCGGATCATCACTATTGACTAGTCCTGGGCCAAAGCTTATGAACTTCAGCTGAAACGTCAATCAAACGAGTCTTCATAGGCCACCGCGAAAAGTAACAGACCGCAACCAATGTGAAAGCTATGGTAACATTGCCTACGACTGGGATGGTGTTATAAGCATACCGTTCCCAAAATATACAGTAGTTCTTTTGCAAAATAATCTGTAAACAGCTTTAAGAAGAGAACGAGACTTCCTGAATAACCCATCCATTATTCTGTACGCCAAAGCAAAGGCACTGTGACTTATTGGTTGAATCGCTGGGCCCGAGAAGAGCCTTATCACCCCCCTTATTCTTCAGATTAAGGCCCCTGCGACTACGATCTCATCCCTAAAATGGAAGAATCACTTCGTGGGATCCGCTTCTACACAGTTCATAACGTTTCAAACAACCGTCCACTCCCTTTGCAATATCCAGAGATTAGCAGTGCCAACGGTATCCAAGGGAAACGCGTGATACACAACGGTAGTGATTTAGTCGAGGGCCTGTAAAACTTAAAACCTTGTATGTATAAAAATAGTTGCCATTATTAAAAACACATATATTTGCATTAGCAATGTGAGGCCGATGTGATGATTTAGAATTCATGTTTTGTTTTTTTTTTCGCATATTTTCTAAAATTATGACCATAAGGAAAATTCCACGTTTTTTTTAGGATGGCTATTATTCCATTCTCAACTTTCTACGATTGTTTACGTAGTTGATCCTCCTCTGCCCTTTGTCCTGCAGATTATAGACGTTGAGATAAGAAGGAAGAATATCGATCGCATTGATACTTCAACCTATGTAACCATACGCTTTTATTTTCATAAAGCATTATTTGCTTAGGATGCAAATGTATTTGGGGTTTAACTTAACGTTATTAGCACAATGACATTATTTATTTAATTGTATTAAACAAATAGATATTCAAACCACCGTTACGTAGGGATTTGCACTTCCGTTCTTTAAACCACAAAATCACTCTCATTGCTCTTATAAAGGTGAATAATTAAAACTAAACCTCAGCAATTAAAAAAACCTTCAAATCGAGAGTTAAGAAAACTTGTGTCACAGAACCTTTGATACACCGCAGTTAATATTCAACTTTTGGGAAGACAGTCCTTTGCAGGATTGGCAGATTCCTCAGTTACGGTTTAAATTAAATGAATATCTACTAATTCAGCATATGTAAGTCATTTACTGTGTCAAGGAAATTTTATGAGTGAATCGGGCCCTCGTTCCCTCACTGTAAGTCACGTGAATGCAGGTCGGTGGAGTGCGAGCTGTACTAAATAAGAAGCTGGCTGTTACATGATGTGTTTAAACGTAAGCGAGATATAACAAAAGGCCGTTCAAAAGCATTAGACCCTAAAATTTGTGCTTCATTTATGATGATCCTGTTGGTAAGCGGGTAAAATTAGATATATTTATGTGTTATACGTATTGTTTCATACTAAATATAAAATTACTTGCATTATTCACCTCCCATTCTGTATATATCATACACAGAAAGCTGTTTATATAACTTCATTCAAGAGTCAATTCTGAAATGCTAGGACTTGTGTTAATATTTGTGGGCAGTGTATTCAAATCTTTCCTCTTTCACGGACCTAAGCATTTTCCGCCGAATCAGTTTTAACACACACGCAGAAACGAAACTTCCATTTCCCGTGTGTATAGCGACCGTATTAACAAGACATTCATGAAGGCGAGGGTGGTTTCCATGGAAACACAAACATACAGTTCCTTCTTTAAACCGATGGGTTTATTAAATTTTCATAACCTCCTTTGAAACGTCATGAATAAGAGAGAACCTTCAACATCATCTCCTACATCAGAGATAAATATGCTTGAGTGGAGAGCGTGATATCTGCTGAGCAATATCTGGCAAATACTTAAATATGTATAAAGATGTATTTATATGCAGAATGGAACTTACTGATGGCTTACTGTATGATACTGTATTGCTTATTTATCTTCCTTACCGAAATTTAATTCGGAACTTTGGTCTCAAAAGCAAATTTGTCTCTCAGGCTGCACGCTTAATGCCATACCTATACTAGTTTGAACTGCAACATTGGTAACGGAGCGCAAAATTATAAATTAAACTTGAGAGAAGAAAAAACATTCATTGGTCTGAGTCCCGCATTCGGGAGGTCCTAAGTTCAAATATTGTGGGCCGACAATTTTTGTTTTACTTTCTCTAACACGTAACTACATACAATATATATAATACCTATTTCACCGGAAATATACGTTTTGAGGTTCCTGAGAGAGAAAAAACTAGGAAAAGGTCCGCGTGTGCGCGTTTGTGGACAGCATGAATGAAAGGAACATTAGATATCAAATTTGGCATTTATGTTTAGTATCTTCCAAAGATACGACACGAAAATCCCCCGCCACAAACTACCCTTTATATGGACAATTTTTTGAAAAGTTTGTTTTTCTCAAAAATTGCTCTAATGGTTGATTAAAATACCGTATATTAATGATATTTAAATCACAAACAAAATGTATATTTTTAATTTTCTGGAAATAGCCTCTGAAGACCTCTTTATTCTGGATAAGTTTTGCAAAATTTTGCATAACAGCTAAACCGAAAGAGAAAGACAAAAATTTATTCCACAAAAAATGTAGATCTCGTTAAAACATATAATTTATGTATAATACGTTTTTCTTCTAGATTTAACTGTTTTCGAGATATTCCTTGTTATGGGTTTCAATTTTAAACTACCTAAATTTTCTCATACGGGACAATACATAGCGAACCGAAGCTCAATTGTTTCACATAGCGACCAGCTTTTAAAAGATATGACTATCGCTTTCGTCTAATGTATTCCATTATTTGCCTTCTACTTACAAGGAAATAAGTAAAATGGCCATTCTGCTAATGTTTATCTCGATTAGCATAATATAAATAAAATAGTAATATTTTAGAAGAATAGTTTGTATATGGATCAGCTAGAGAAACTAATGTGAATGGAACACATCAGCATGTTTCCCCCATAGTTTCGGCAAGGTACACATCGAGTCGGATATTTAATATCACGACCCCAAGTTCCACCATCAGTTCTAAAACAATAATAAAAGTAAAAATAAAAAAAAAAATAAAAAAAATCGTAATGCTACCATGTATCCTCACATAATGAAGGCATTTAGACTGGACGGCACCCCAACGCCATCTGATTGTCCCGGAACAAAGTGGTATAGCATAAAGGAATTAGACTTCGAGGACTAGGTGCACGCCGTCTGAATATAGGAAGCTGAAAGCAGCTAGACTGGATGGCCACCTAACGCCATCTGCTTGGCGCTAAAAAAAAAGTGATATGGTATGGTATGGCATGAGACCCGGAAGGCTAACAACCACCACATACCGATCAAAATGTATCTCACCTTTCAAATCCATCTTGATATGGTCCTCCAGTAGTTAAAGCAATGAAAATTATATAGAATAAATGTTAAACTAATGTGTTCCATGCACATGACTTTAGCTTCCTGTTTTGGAAACAAACTATTTTTGCAAAAGAATACTCTTCTTCTCTATCTACTTCACACTAATCGAAATAAACATTGACAAAAATTCTCTTATTACTTAGCTCCTAACAAATATAAGAGAAATAAAGCATATGGTAGGCTAAAGAAATGGTCAAATATTTAAAAATCAGTCGCTATGCGATTGCCTTTGAAATTCGGTTCCCTTTGCATGGCCAGGAGTAAAAACAAATGAAAAAGCATGACAACTTCAAGTTTGAGAAAGAGTATTTTAAAAATGTTATAATAATTGAATAAATTCACTAACAAGAAATATCTTGGAAAGCGTTAACTTTACCAAAACAAAAAACAAAAAAATAGATAAAATAAAAAGTAAATACATAAATTGTGTGTTTCAATGAGATGTTAATGTTTGTGCGGCAACTTTTTTCCTATTTTTGCAGTTTTATCAGTTATGCAAAAGTCATTCATAATAAAGAGCACCTCAGAGGTTAATTCCAGAAAATTCAAGATATTATTTTATTTCTCATATAAGTATCTTTAATTTACGGTATCTAAATCAAAAACATTAGAACCATTTTTGAGAAAATCAAAAATTTCGACATTTCTTTCTGTCGAAAATTTTGGGACGGGTTTCTTGAAATTATTTGTGTCACATTCTTAGAAAATGCTCAACTTAAATATCAAATACGGTGGTCAACCGACTTTTCGTTGTTAAGTTATTCTGTTCTCACACACACATACACACACACACACATTTTTCTAATCATGGAACTCTAAAACGTGTATTTCCAGTTAAGTTTCGATACCGAAAATTTTTTAGAAAATCAAAATTTTAGACATTTCTTTCTGTCGAAAAATTTGGGACGGGTTTCTTGAAATTCTTCGTGTTGCATTTTATGGATGGGAAGTAAAGCCGTTGGTCCCGTATCGTAGATACGGCACGTAAAAGAACCTCAAACCTGATAGAGAAGCCTCTGTGCAAAATTAAGCGGTCTTTCGCACCCAATTTAGAATGGGACGCTGAGAACCACAGTAGTTAAAGAGCGTCCATAAATAACAGGTCATTTACATTTCTTAAAATGTATACTGCTCTCGAACACTTCTCTTTCAATCCTCTGCTGAAAGTACTGTCAACATTACTGGAAAACAATGATTTATTAATATTAAGTATAAATAATGGAAATGAGCGACGAATTCAATTTACTAAAGCAGGACTTTCTGCTAATTTTACAATACAAAAGATTGGTTAGTAATTATTTCTCACATTTCAGAGTATTTTCTTATAAATTTATCATAATGTTGGTATGTATCCGTGACAGCTACTAGCTGGCACGAATGTGGGCTCTCTTCTTGTCCCGCCATTCCCCGCATATATCTAGGGTGAAAACCCACAATGCTATGAATCCGTATCTGGACAGCTGTGGCACGGATACATAGAATAGGAACATAATGGTGCAAGCTTGCAACTCCTTTAGCTTCTACGGTTTTCAAACGTCAAGCAAGCCGTTTCATTGCGTCTTGAGGAATAACGAACAGACTACATTCTCTTGGTCCATTGTTTCCTGTGTAGACCTCGTCTTGAGGCTAAAATCTGCCAACGTCTAACCCCCGGGACATCTTATGATGTAGCTTCCTCAGGGCTACTGCGTCTTGTCCAGCTGGCGTTCCTTCTTTTATACTGTGGTTGGGACCTGCCAAGTACCGCCCTCCTGTGTTGCCATTGGTTGTCGTTCGGCCAATGGATGGAGTCGCTGCTTTCTGGGTTCGCATTGGCTCGCTGGCAGCAAGGTAGCATTCTTTTTCTTAGCAGCGTTCTCCAGACGCAGACACGCATTCGTCGTTTGACCGAGGAGGAAATCAGACCTGGCCTTCTACCAGATCTTATTTGGAAGAGCAACTGCATGCGCCTGCGAGGTCACGCCTGTGAATTCTGTGGAAGTACCACACACCAGCGCCCCTAGCGGAGACTGGCAGTGGGCAGTGCCCCTCTTCTAGCCTTGTCTCCCTCCGGCCGTATCCGCCGGAGATTCCCTCACAGCTGGAGAACAACTCTTGCGCTTCAGGGAGGACCGCAGTGGGCATTGGCCCTCTTCTAGCGTGCCTCCTGGAGGAAGCTCGGCGAGCCTCTCCATCAGCGGCATCCCTTAAATTGCTGCCGACACCAGCTCGACCGGCCGGAACCTGCACTGGAAGAGAGCGACGACTTTCTCTTCCCTCGCCTCCTGAGCTGCACTGCATTCAGACGTACTTGGAACCGACTAACGTACTGACGTTACCGCGGGCTCACAAGGCCACAGCCAAGGGTCCGGGCTTAGGCTTGGACCCGGGGTTCGCCCCAATCGGCGCGTCGCAAGACGTCCGGCCCGCTGTGAGGAGCCGAATGGCACCCGCACACGACACAGACAAGCCGAGTACCAACGCCAACGTCAAGGTAATACCTGACAAAATGAGCACTCCCGGCCCAAGCTCCTCCTCAAAATCAAACCCCGGCCCACGGGCTTTAGCCCTTAAGGGCAAAACCAAGACTTCTCTTAAAAAAAAGTCCTCCCGCCTAATTAACCAAGGGACCGCGGTCCCTCTCACCCCGGAAGTGGCACAACCCACTTCCACACCAGTTGCTCCCTCCGTCCCCTCCAAGGCCCAGTCTACCCTGGTGCCTGAGGGCACATGTGATCAAGACGGCTTTACCACGGTGGTCCACAGGCGCCGAAAGACCTCCGGTTCAAAGCCGGAGGGGCGCGCCTCCCCCACCCCTGCAGCACCAATTCCTGAGAGCCATCGCTCACAACGGGCGGGAAGAATACCGCCTATTGTGGCCGACCCTTTTCCCAACCATGTGAAAGTCATGAGGGAATTAAGGGCAGTGCTCTCAGAAGAGTACCAGGCCACCCGATACCCCACTAGGGTCGTAATCAGAACCAAGAACCCGGACGATCACGAGAAGGCGAGGGAGGTTCTGAGGAAGTGTGAAATTCAATTTCACACATATTCCCTCCAGAAGCCGAACTTAGTCCGACGAGTGATCAGAGGACTTGACTCTGACACCGACCCCGAGGACATCCGTGTTGGCCTGGCGGAGGAACACGGAATCAATCCGCGGACCGTTATCCAACTCACTAAAACCTCCCGACCCGAGGGTGCTGAGCCCACTAAGGTCAAGATGCCCTTATTTTTGGTCATCGTCGAAAAAGATGGGGAGGGAATTCCAGATATTGACAAAGTGACCACTCTGTACAGCACCAGAGTGCGCGTCGAGCCACACCACGGCAGAGAGGGGCCAGCGCAGTGCTATCAATGCCTGCGCTTCCACCACTCTAGCCACGCGTGTGAGCGGAAGACCGCTTGCTTGCGCTGTGCAGGTGAGCACCAGGTAAAAGACTGCCCTCACCCCAGAGAGGCAGCCAAGTGTGCAAATTGTGGGGGGCGCCATATAGACATCTATGGCGGTTGCCCCAAAAAACTGGAGCTAATCCAGGCAAGGCAGGGCAGAGCCATCAAAAACCCAGCGAATGTGCGTCCAGGCACCAGCTTTGCCAACGCAATGTCGAGGCACGAAGAAGTGCTTCGACAGGCTGAAGCAACGCTGGCGTTACCAGCAAACCTTCCTGAAAGCCCGGAAACTCAGGTCACCACCCCTCCTGCGCCCCCCAGGGAGCAGAGACCCAAGCAGAAGAAGAAGAAGCAGGCACGGCCTCTCAAGAAGCCCGTGGCTCAGACCGCCGCTGCGGCAAAACCAACCCCGGCACCTGCGGCCGCAAAGGCCGAGCCAGCTGCCCCGCTGATCGCGGGCGGCCAGCCCAGCCAAGCGACCACGCAGCTTCCCCCTCCAGAGCAGCAAGCAGCTCCTATTGGCTCGACCAATGAGAGCGAAGCTGCTGCTCCAGCCACTGCCCAGGCAGTCGCTTCTCCTTGGGAGAACCTCTCCGTGCCTGCTAATGATATGACCGAGTTTTCCGAGCTCTCAGCCTGGTTTGCCGACCTCATATCGCGATCCCTCCCCATACTCAAGCGCTGCAGGGATCAACTGACAAGCCCCCACATCCCCGCCCTCCAAAAGGTCACCATTATGCATGAGACGGCCCGACTGCTGTTCCCTAACTCCAGCTCGTAATGGCGGCGCTTAGAACCCGTAGATCTTTGCGAGTTGCGTTCTGGAACGCAAACGGAGTCCGGGAACAGCGGCCGGGCATCTTGGAGTTTGTAGATGATCACGGGATTGATATCCTAATGGTCTGCGAGACACATCTGCACGCTGGTATTCCATTCTATCTGCCAAGTTACGTCGCCCATCGGACGGATCGACCCGGCCGACAGGGCGGTGGTACGGCTATATATATTAAAAATCACCTTACCCACACTCCTATTACCATTCCTCCGCTACAGCACTTAGAGGCGACCGCCATAAGGATCTCCTTGGGGGGGTCGGAAATAGTGCTAGTAGCGGTTTATGACCCGCCGGACGGCCTCTTCTATGAAGCGGACCTGAAGGCACTCCTCAACCTCGACCACAGAGTTTGCATCGCAGGCGACTTCAACGCGAAGCATCCACACTGTAACAGCCGCACCCAGAACAGAAAGGGCCGCGGACTCTACCGCCTCATCAGCGGAGACCCGGCCCTCTTCGCGCACGGTCCGAGAGGTCCAACGTACTTCCCGCCACGCGGCAGGGCGGACGTCATTGATTTCATGGTCACCAAAAACATTCCATTTCATCTGGATCTCTCGGTTGTGAACGCGCTGGACTCCGACCACAACCCAGTTGTGGTCGACTCCGACGTTTCACTTACAGCTCTGGTCACACCAGACTGGACAGTAGAAGTCGACTGGGATGCTGCTGTGCAATCCCTCCAGAACTCTGTGGACGCTAATCCTCGAATAGACTCGATAGAGGCTCTCGAGGCGGCGGCCGCGCAGTTCTCAACCACAGTCCTAAATGCGGTCCGTGCTCACACACACCGCATTCCTTTCGAAATACCTCAACCTTCCGTTCTTCCTACACATTTGCGACAGCTTATTAAAGCAAAAAATGCTGTCAGAAAGCTATGGCAGAGATTTCGCCATCCCAGGATAGGAGACATACACCAGAGGTTCAAATCCCTGGCCCGTCGTCTCCTAAGAGCACACCGTAGAGAGGCCTGGGAGCATACGTTAAGGCATGTTAACCTCCATGAGAGGAAACCTTGGCGAATAGTCCGTGGCCTGCGGAAAGACAGACTGGAATACCGGCATCCTATCCATGGCACCCGGGGCCATCTTGCCTTCGAGCCCCGGGATAAAGCAGATGCATTTGCAGACTACCTGGAAAACCAATTCCAGCCCAGAGAAGAGCCCCAGGACGAAGACCAAACTGAACTCGTCGAGCGGGCGGTAGAGGGCTTCCTAGAGGCCCCGCCCGCAAACGACGAGGAGTTTCACGTCCCTGTAGCTACCCCACAGGAAGTAGCCTCCCAAATCCGTTCTTTAAAAACCAAAAAATCCCCTGGACAGGACCGTGTAACAGCGGAAATGCTCCAGCACCTTCCCCGAAAAGCCGTACTTCATTTGACCCGGATTTATAATGCATGCTTACATATGCGCCACTTTCCCGCTACGTTGAAGGAGGCCCGTGTGGTATGCGTTCTAAAGCCGGGGAAGAACCCGGTTTTCCCGGCCAGCTACCGCTCCATCAGCCTCCTGCCAGTCATCTCGAAAGTATTCGAGAGACTGCTCCTTGCCCGCCTCGGCCCTCACCTCGAGGAAAGAGGCCTCCTACCTGAGCATCAGTTTGGTTTTCGCCCTGGACACTCCACGACCGTGCAACTACTGCGTGTGGCCGAGAAGGCCTCCCTGGCTTTCCAGGAGAGGTCTAAAACGGTTGCGGTATTGCTGGACGTGGAAAAGGCCTTCGCCACTACGTGGCATGATGGGCTCGTCTACAAACTCATAGAGCATGAAATTCCCTCTCCATACATTTCCTTGGTAGCTTCCTTTCTTCAGAATAGAAGCTTCCGAGTAAAGGTGGAGGGGGCACTTTCAACAGAGCGGCCCATTGGCGCGGGAGTGCCGGAAGGTAGCGTGCTGTCTCCGGCGCTCTTTGCAGCTTACATGGCCGACATCCCCACCCACCCCAGCACACACACATGTCAGTACGCGGACGACCTCATGATCTTCGCTGTGAACAGGAACACCAGGTACAGCTTTCGGCAAATCCAAGCCCACCTCCATGCCATTGGCAGGTGGAGTGAGAAATGGCGAATGGCCATTAGCCCGGAGAAAAGCTCTGCGATTCTCCTGGCGAAAACCATTAGAAATCGGCTCCAGCAAAACTTTGTTTTACGACACCGTAGAATCCCTTGGGTGAACACGGTGAAGTATCTCGGAGTGACGCTGGACCGACGGCTGACTTTCACTCCGCATGTCAGGGGCAAGGTGAACCTAGGGCACGCTGTTCTCAGGCAGCTTTACCCCATGCTCAATTCACAGAGCATGCCCCTTACCCTAAAGCTTCGGCTGTACCGGGCGATCATTCCGCCTCTGGTTCTGTACGGCTGCGAAGTCTGGGGGACCGTAGCTAACTACGTGCTCCTCAGAGTCCAGACGCTGCAGAACCGGGCACTACGGATGATCTACCGTACCGGCTGGAGATTTCCCGCCCATATCCTTCATGAACATTCCGGTATCCCGTACATTGTCGACCTCATCAGAACGAGGACCCGTTCATTGTACGACAAAATTCCAACCCACCCAAATCAACTGGTGAATTCTCTGGGAAATTATGATCCCAGAGAAGTACGTCGCCTGCCCTCTTTCCGCCTGCCGAGAGACGCCATTGGCCCTCTCGGTTAGCCACGCCCCCTCCCCTGAGATATATTAAATTTAACCTGAAAAGGGCAAAGCGACCTTAACCCGTAACCAAAATGGGGTAAAAATAATAAAGCGTGTCGTCCTCATAACGGGTGAACGCAAAATCTAAATTACTACAATCAATTCTGCTCCAGGCGGGAGAAAACTGCGCGGCCTCCTGATTGGCCCGCGCAAGCGCCCGTGGGCGTGTCCTCTCCCTACAAAGTTCCCCGTACCAAAAATTATCCTTCAGTAAACACATACATCCGCTCCTCAACACAAAACCAGCAGACATACACCCTGCTCATTTCGCAGGTAAAGCCGCGACGCGGCTAGGAACTGCGGCACCGACACACGACCGGGGCATGCCCCGATCGACCAGTTTTGCGTCTGGCGTCAGGGTACCTCCCAAGGCCTGGCTTATGAACCCCAAGCCAAAGCCGATGTGTTCGCTGACTACCTCGAAAGGACTATGAGGCCACGAGACGACCCCCAGGACGAAGACTTCTCGGACCGTGCTCGACGGGAGGTGCGTCGATACCTTCGACGTCCCTCCGACGAGGCGGACCGTCTTCCTGACATCCGACCCACTGAGCTCCAGGGGTCACTCTGGCGTCTCAACCCCAAAAAAGGCAGCAGGTCCTGACGGTCTAACCCCCGCCATGCTCCGCTGCCTTCCCAACAACGCGGTGCTCTTTCTAACCAAGGTTTTCAAAATGTGCCTCACCTTGTGCCACTTCCCACGCGAGTGGAGGGAGGCCCGGGTGTTACGCATTTTGAAGCCGGGGAAAGACTCATTACATACTTCCAACTACCGATCCTTTAGTCCCTATCAGTTCTCTCGAAGGTCTTCGAGAGGCTACTGCTAAACCGCTTGTTCCCTATGTTGGGCGACATTCGAGCCATCCCTGACCATCAATTTGGTTTTCCTCCTGGGCATTCTACACCCCAGCCGCTACTGCGAGTGGTGGAGGCCGCTGCCCTGGGTTTCCAGGACAGAGCCTACACTATGGCGGTGTCGCTGGACGTGGAGAAGGCCTTCTCTACGACCTGGCACGCGGGTCTGCTCCTTAAACTAATCCGACTGGAGCTCCCGACACATATCATACACCTGCTACACTGATATCTCAAACAGATATCTTTTGTCGTTTCAGTTACGGGACACAAATCAACACATAGGCCAATAAGAGGCGGAGTCCCCGAAGGCTCTGTACTATCCCCACGCTCTTCAGCGTCTACATGGCCGACCTACCAACAGTGCAGCAAGTCAACATAGCCCAGTATGCTTATGGCATGCTGTTATTCTGTACAAACACCCACGTAGAGCCTTCAACCCCATTCAGAGACACCTCCGCCTCATCCAAGAGTGGTGCGAGCGTTGGCGGTTGTCCATCAATCCGGAGAAAAGCCACGCTATTCTCTTCACCAAGCGCCGCTTTCCCGCAAACTTACCTACATTCATGTACCTCAACAGAAGGATGTAATGGACGAACACCATAACCTACTTGGGGGATGAAGCTTGACAGGGGCGTCACTTTTGGGGAGCACATCAGGGAACTGAGCTGTCGGGGTCACGGGGCTACGGCCTCATTGTACCCGATGCTGAAGTCCACGATGCCGGTTCCCCTTAAGTTGCGCCTTTTGAGGGTTCTCATAGTCCCCTTGCTAATCTACGCCTGTGAGATCTGGAGCATGGCGGCAGACTCCAGGCTGCTGTTGCTTCAGCGGGTACAGAATAGATGTATCCGGGTTAGCTATTCTGAGCCTCATGCATTTCCAATGAGACTCCTGCACGAAGCCTCTGGTCTACCATACCTGGAGGACGAGATTTGGCGTCGGGCAACAAAATTCAACGAAGGGTTACCATTCCATCGGAGCGCCCTCGTTAGGTCTCTTGGGGATTACAATCCCACAAACCGCCGCTTCAAGCGATACCGGCTTCCCCGCATGGCTTGCGGGCATCCCCGGTAACGAAGGAGCACCTCCAACAGCTGCTACGGCTAAGCTCCTTACAATCCTTCAAGAGTTGCTTGGATTCAAAATCCTCAAATAAACATTTTTGAATAAACTCACACCAGCGGTGCACAAGGGCCGTTGCACCATGATAGGCAACGTCGAGGGGCAACACTTGCCTCCTCCCGCCACTTCACAACCCCAACACTCACCCGCCATCCTGTAAAAACCCACAATCCCGTCAGAACGTGGTTAAGTTCTCTCCAAGAACAGGGACACGTCTAACACACCTCGGACTGCCCTCAGCCTGCCAATTTGCTCCAGTCTGGTCCAGATGGTGTTAAAGTTTTTTTCCACTGTCTCTGATAACTTTATGCTCTTCTTTAAATATCTCGATGCTTTCGCGTATAATACGATGTTTATAATATTCGCATGGTACCACTAATTTTATGTTGCCAAAATCAATATGATGGCCGGTCTCATAGCATGTTCGGATAGAGCGGACTTTTCAGGCTGGTTAAGTTTGAGGTTTCTGATAAGCTTTTTTCGTCGTGTGATTGCCGATCTTCCGGTTTGGCCTATATATGCTTTGCCGTAATCGCATGTTATTTTATAAATCCCTGGATTAAGTAGTGGGTCGGATTTTATTTTACTGTTCTGAGGGTGGATTGTAACTTCCTGATCGTGCTGTACCGAGTATTAATCCCGTGTTTGAGTAGAACCTTGCCAATCTTTTCAGTGGTGCCCTGAACAAAAGGAGTCTCAAGACGCGATCTACACCGGAAACAATGGACCAAAATAATTTTAATATTGGCCGTGGAAGTTTACGAAATCATATATGAATACATTATTTATATAATAATTTACGATTGTAAGCGATCATGATAGATATCTTTTCGTTTTGTAAAATACAATGATATGCAGACACTATCGCTGAAGCCGTTCTGGTCTGAGTAAACCCTGCCGAGAACGTATGGTAAGATACATGGGTGTTAACCATGTATAGCGTAAGTGAGATTAAAGTATACGTGCAAAAATCCCCATGGGGAAGCGACTGAGAATGCTTCAATATTCAGTGAGGATTAGTTTCCAGTTGAACATCATTGTTTTGCTACATAATCTCTTGTTAATAAAGTTCTATAAAATAATGTGACCGAAAATTCGTCATTCTACTCTTAATCTGTAACCAGGTTCAGGCCAACATCTCCCGAAGTTTTTCTCGAGGTGACTGGGTGCCCTCTACCTTGTACAGGTTCCTGGTCAAATGTTTGTTCATGGGCAAAGAGGACAGTAACGATTCTTAAAACAATTTACCGATGTGGTTTTAAGGATTTTAAGATAAGAGCATTTAAAATCTTATTTTCTTAATTTTGAATATTTTGCGTTTTTTTTAAATATACCGTTAGATTAGATCATTAGTGTAAATAACAATATGTAGTACATTACTGAATTTTACATGTAATTTCCCAAATGGAGAAAAGATTATCGTAAATATGGCTATGCTGTTTTAAATTAATTTTAGCTTCTTACATTCATGTCGCTATACTTTATACCACATGAGTGTGAATAATTAACGAAGTTATTACTCCAAAAAAGAATAAATTCCTTTACATCGCGCTTTAGGCAACTCTTCAACAAATAAAACGTTGATCGCATTATGTATTTCCGTTGACATTTAAGCCCCGGTTTTATTGCCAAGATGTCGCTAGAGACTAACTGAATGATTGATGTCGGTGGAGAGGCTGAAGTACTTGACACAGAAAGCACCCCAAATTTGCCGTTTAACGAGGGAGAAACTTTCTCGATAAAGCGAGGATAGTAGGCTGGAAGGAAACCAACTAAAATTCGCGGCGCTACGTGACCATTGGAAACTGACATGTAATAAACAATCCGACAAGGTGTGTACCTACTGCGCTTCAGAAAACCAGTTAAATGCGCGTTTGTTTTCAGAAATGCAGTAATGCACAATGTGAAAGAATGATATGAGGAGATGCTGACACTGCAAGACAGGTTAAAATATCATATTTATATACTACTCATATCAAACAAATCATGAAAGAATTTAAGGAGCAGTCATCACTTAGCTTCTTGTACATACGAATTAGGATGTCATTAGCTTTTAATTACATTTGAAATCGCCATCTCCTTCGCAACAGGTCATGTATATGACAAAATAATAAACTATTCACAATATTTACAGGAAAACGAGCCAGAATGACCTTAATTATGGCAGAAAAATCGTTGTTATTGCGAGAAAGAATGGCACCATTACCATTATATCGGTTATACATGTCTGTAAGACATTCAGAGAGAGAGACTAATAAGTACTGACAGTAATTATCCAAGTATTTAGTAAGGGTAGATTGCAATAAACTAATTGAATAATAATAATAATATACCGAAAAGTATAGCAGATTACATATTATCAAAAGTACTATGAATCACACAATAAGAGATGCAGGTCGATTTCACTCTGAAGCATGTATACGTCATTTGGTTCAATATATTAAGAACAATGTGAATTTTTAAAATTCATATATATATGAATGTATGAATTAAAATGCACCGACAACTCTTATGTTGTAGGAATGGCAAACCTGCCGTTTATCTAATGCAGACATGCACTGGGGAACCAGACCTTCCAGCATCCGACAGATTATGTTACGGAATTTCGGTGTAGGTGACAGGTATATACGCTTGATATTGCCTATTAGCAAGCTCTGTCGGGTCGCATTCACGGCAAATTCTAAGTCTGTACATAAAATGTTGGCCTTCTTTGTTGGAAAGTATGTTCTTTAATGTACCGTTGAAAGGTAATAAACGAATATGATTAATTGAGCTAAACCTAGATATACATATATGCAACTTGATTGCCGTTAGTCTCAACCTTGATAAAAAGCCACTGAGCAAAGTTAAAGTCTTTCACGCCCAATTACGAATGGGACATTACGTACCGCTGCATTAAAGAGCGTCCATAAATAAAATTCCATTCTCCTTCATTCCATATAGTGCTTGAGTTGCTTGTTTGACTCGTGTTATCTCAGTTTCTATATCTCAGGAACAGGTATCATCCTAATGTATACTGTGCCAAACTATTTAAATATCTGGTAGGTTTTATTCTATTAAACACCTTTCAAATGACTGTTAATTTAGAATATAATGCCGGATAGAGCACAAGAGTTGTATAGGTAGAGTCAGACCGAAAAATGTAATGCCAAAGCGGGATTTGAACCACGGATATCAACTCTACCCAAATTCTGGCAAAACTTTACAAACTCTTTGGACTTCTTAATGGATTAATATCTGGAGAACGGTTGGTGTTTATAAATGCAAAATATAATACAAGCAATTAGGCATTTTAAGAGCTCGGCCTTAATTGTTAGACACTTCCTTTTGTTTCATTTTTCTGCATGCTATTGATGGGATATTTTCTTCCAGATGCTTTTCTTCCTATGCTAACTCGACAGAAACTAATATTTTAAGAGAACAAGGAACTTGCTCTTGCGAGCGTATTTTTTATAAATAAACACGTAACAGAACACAAGAGCATTGGGCCTAGCGGGCTGCAAAAAATCTCCTTGCAGCTTTTGTTTTCCTGAAGAATGGAGATTGTTCTTTCAAGCGCATCTTTATAATCGCTGCAACACAATATAGGGCCTAGAAGGCTCTAGGGAATCTCCTTATAGTTTTTGTTTTCCTGCCAGAGCAAAAATGAACGTTATAAAGAAAGTTTCCCATGTGTACTTCCTTCCAGAAAAGCTGCACTCTTGCAGTTACGGGCAATCGATCAAACTGTTCTGGTGTAATTTCCTCCTTGACACGGCCCTCCAACTCCCTTGAGCTAGTAGGATTTGATAGCGCATTTAGCCTTCAAGTGTTTAATCCGTCGAACAATATCAACCAGCAATGAAGATGACAGAAGTGGTTGTGATGACGTTGATTCTGGCTCTGGTTTCAACAAGATGGTGCCGCACTGGCTAGGCTAAAACGGCCGCTTACCACACGAGTTGGGTTTTCCTATTTCACACAGAATAATTATTATTCTATCGCCAGAAACTTACACAGAAAAAGATAAACCTTCGAAGTAGATCATACGAAACTAGTCATAATGAGAATGGAAGACATAATTCAAAGAGAAGTAAAGTTGGAATTAGAGAAGCATAAGATAGAACTTTTTAGTGACTTTTTTCAACTTATACTCGGAGATTTTGGCGAAGAATTGTTTTCGAAACTCGGCAGAACGGTGATATAAAGAAGAGTAAAATACCTAAGGTTGGCTATGACAATGCAACCAAAAGGCAAACGCATCCAAGGACATGATAGTGCAGAGTTAAATGACAGCAATTAGGAACAGATCAACAGCATAAATACAAAAACGAAATTATGGTTATGGTTACTGAAACAGAAAACCACAAAAAACAAATAAGATTTCACTGCAGATTTGAGCGGTTTATGTGAAAAATTTCAGCTGTGTCTTTAGTAGTTGAGCTGCTGTTAAAAAAAAATCTGATGTGTACCATTCACATGACTTTATCTATATCCCTGCAACAAATTAGTCTTAAAAAGCTTATACTTCTATTAACTTCATGCTAATCAGTAAAACATTAGCAGAAATAGCCATATTACTTGCTTCCTTGTAAGTAGAGGTGAAATAAGGGAGTACCATAGTTAAAGTGATAATCAAAAGCTGGTTGCTGTCACTGAAGTTCCTTTGTTTGTATGGACAGCAGTTGACAAATTCCAGTATGATAAATGTATAAGTTTTTCCTAGCAGAAACCAAAAATAAGGAAGTCACAAAAACGACGAACTCCACGAACAAAAATGTATATAACATAAATTGTGTGTTTTAACGTGCTCTACATTTTTTGTGTAGTAAGTTTTTGTCCATCTCTTACGGTTTAGCAGTTATTCAAAAGTTCGTAAAATTCATCCAGAATAATCTACTCTTCAGAGGCTATTCCCAGAAAATTCAAGATATACATTTTATTTGTCAGGTAAATATCTTTAATACACCAAATTTTAATCAAAATCGTTAGAGCCATTTTTGAGAAAATCAAAAGTTTCGAAAAAAGTTCCATGTAAAGGGTATTTGGGGGTGGGGGGATTTTTCTAAAAATCTTCGTGTCGCATCCCTGAAAGATACTAAACTTAAATACCAAGTTTGGTATTTTACCTATTTTTCGTTTTTGAGTTATCGTGTTCACAGACACACAGACACACACACACACACACACACACACACACACACAGACACACACACACACACACATACGGACCTTTTCCAAAAATGCTTTTTTTAGATAAAGGGGACCCTAGAACATATATTTCCGGTGAAATATCAGTATCGAATTTTTTGGTGGAGTGCAAAACATGCTCTGTACACTACGTACATAGTGCATATAGAGAAAGTAATAAAATATAGCATCTCACAATAAAAATTGAATACGGGTATTATGATGTCACAACCTGGTTTTGTGCACAGGATGTGGTAACATTGGAAATATATAATTCTCATATGTTGGCGACATTGCCAACTTTAGCGGTTATAAAAATCACAGGTAGAGTAGCGCCACTCTCTTTATTAGTGTACACCTAGCATGGGATAGTTGAAAAGACTCCTCCTGGACGACAAGCTTGGCCTCGTACAATATATTTGCTATTGATTTTGAAGTGCTCATTTTTACTTTCTCTACACGTACTATCTACATAGTGCATAGAGCAGGTATTGCACTCCATCCAAAAATTCGACACAGAGATTTCACCGGAAATATGTTTTTTAGGCTTCCCTGTAACCACGAAAAGTATTTTCAGAAAAAGGTCCGTGTGTGTTTCCGTGTGTCCGTGAACACGATAACTCAAAAACGAAAAGTCGGTAAAATACCAAATTTGATATTTAAGTTGAGTATCTTTCAGGGATGCGACACGAAGATTTTGAGAAAAATCCCCCAACCCAAATTACCCTTTACATGAAATTTTTTTCGAAAATTATAAAAGTTACAGTAAGTATACTAAAATCAAAAGAAAAAAATACAAAACAAAATTATTTTAAGTAAAATATTCTGTAGGTTGAAACGTATATTTGTCATATTTACAATTGAAATGCATATTGCTTGCCAGCCCAAAAAATATTAGTAACAATAAATTAAAGTGATGTTTTATCACATTAATACAGCAGCAGATTAGGTTTGATTACACATGTATGCCCTAATTTTCTGCTTGAACAGTATAACGTTCCGGCAGTCCCTTACGTCTTCAGGTAGGGAATTCCAAAGACGAGTTAAATCTATTGTAAATGATGATGCATAGAAGGTTGTATGATGAGCAGGTATAGCAAGAAGGAAACAGTCGTGAGCGAGTCAGATTATGGTGGTCAGAAACATATTTGAAGCGAATATTTAGATAGTTTGGAATGGTACAGCATCGTATTTGTTTCATTCACATGACTTTCTCTAGCTGTTCTATAAAAACGTAACTTATTTTATATAGGTAATGGTAATTAAGATAAACATTGTTTCTTTGTAAGTAGAAGGGACATAAGGGAACATACTAGGCTAAAGCGATAGTGAAGTGGAACCATTGAAATTTTAGTCTGTTTGTTTGCAAACAGAACAAAAGATGAAAAGGAAGATGTTTTCCGCCTGAGAAAAGTTTAAAAACGTTGAAACTGAAACCAATAACTCGAAATATTTAAAACAAAAACGGCTAACTCTACTAAAAAAAAAAAAAAAAAAAAAAAAAAAAAAAATGCATATGGTATAAATTGCGTGATTTAATAAGATCTACAATTTTTGTGTAGTAAGTTTTTTTCTAGCTCCTACAGTTTACACGTTATACAAAAATTATACAAAAGTCATCGAGAATGAAGAGGACTTTAGAGGCTATTCCCAAACTATTAAGAAGTACATTTTGTTTGTCATGAAAATATCTAAACATATGACATTTTAATCAGTCGTTAGGGTCTCTTTTGAAAAAAAACAACAACAAAATTTTCGAAAAATATCTCATATAAAGGGTGGCTAGGGTAGGGGAGGACTTTCTTGAAAATCTTCGCTTCGCTTTGGTTTTAATCGATTTTTCGTTTTTGAGCTATGCTGCCCACAAACAGACACACGGACATGTCTCTAAAAATTCTTTTTTTATTCAGAGTCTCAAAACATGTATGTCCAGTAAAATTTCTATAAAGAATTTTGAGGCTCAATAGAATACCTTCTCTATGCACTATGTACATTGTATATGTGGCCTAGAGAAAGTAATAAAAAAAAAAACAATATGTTTGAATAAAAAAGAAGAAAGAAAATTTTATGCGTATGTATATATGAAGGTAAACCTGGAAGACAGATGTAAGATCATATCCTCCCTGAGGTTTAGTAAAGGAAGACAGCACATCGCTCCTTTTTGGATCTGCGTGCAGCATTTGACACAGTGTACGAAATATGGAAGTCATTAGAAAGTAAACACGCCACCAAAGCTTTTGATAGCAGTTAATTCTGTTCTGTACATAAAAGGCAGAGTGAGACTTAACGGTACGGTATCATGACCGTTTTCTATACAAAAAGAATCAGCAGAGAGATAGTTCAAGACTAATTTGTTTGCATTGTTTATGGATGGAAGTGAAAAGTATACATATATTGGGGATGTGGAGGCTCAAATACGTTCACTACCAAGCACTAGTCTATGCAGAGAATAGCAGAGTAACCTGTGATTGTATGAGAGGAAGCATTTCTAAAGGTTTTCTTTCATATGTTGTGTTTGATGCTTTAATACAGACATTTTATTTGCCTTAATTCTTTCGAATTGCTAAGCTATGATATAAGGTACGATAGTCCTGACAGGAAAGAACCCGTTGTATTCGACAGAGATAAGGGACTATACTTTCCCCTACAGATCGCTACCTATCTTAGTTCCCCGTGTTCTCATAATGGTAAATGGGTACCCATCCTATATATATATATATATATATATATATATGCCGAAAAAAGCGCATTCTATAGGAGATGCATTTCAGGTGCGGGTGCAGTTGCACTGTAGGTACATCATTAAATTATTTTGAGGTTATTAAAGATGCCGATCCCGGTGGCCGTGCTCGCTAAAGTGTCTCGCTTTGGCGCTTCGTGGTGCACAGGATCGCGGGTTCGAGTCCCGCCTTGGGCATGGGTGTTTCTGTGTTTGTAAATGTAAAAGAAAAACGTTAAGAATAATAAGGTCGAGTAAGGAAATATAGGAAACTGGAAAAAATGGAGAAAAAAGGAATACAGCGCCGGAGTCCTGACAAGCCTCCGGAACTTTTAAAAAAAAAAAGTTCTAAAAAAAAAAAAAAAAAGTGAAAACCCTTTTCCTGCTCGTGACATCCATCCCGTTATGACCTGGCTTGTTTTAAAAATACTTTTGCAAAACAGAATACTGTTGAGCTTCTCCCTAGAATAGTAAAACGCTTCATAAGAAAATGTAATAACTTTTGACTCATTTTTAAGTTTTATATAATATCATAAGATAAATATACAACATAAGGTTTAAAAAAGGAAAGGAACGCATTCATACGCCCCTCTAATTTCGTTGGAATATACAATCCGGTACTGTGAATTGCACAGTGCCGCAATATCAACCTCTTGATATATGTTATATAGACACACACACACATCTTTCTTGATGTTAGTAGTCGTGTAGCAGACTGATTTTATAAATCTCAGCCTTGTTTCATAGCTCGAAGCTTAACTTCTGAAACTTTTGTTTCATTGATCTAAACTTTCAGACTTGTGTTGTATTTGCTCAAATGTGGATTCAAAATGTTGCTAATGGAGACATCAATATCACACATGCCTGTCTTATTTCAATAATATAAATACATATACGACTGAGTTGCACCGCAGCGCCGGCAGCTAATTGAGACACTGAGACCTGGAGGCCCGGGCACTATCGATTCTGTCGAGGAATAAGCCACAACGGCACCCGTTCACCACGTCGTGGCGTGGGAGGTCAACCGCGCTAAATTTCCTTTTATATTCATGATTTACCACATCGCGGGCTTTTTGGATATTCCACACAGCGTTTTATTGCTACCTGGAGCTGTTGCTTAACTCAACAACCGCTGCCTTTTCCAATACTGGTTAGAGTAACAGCTACAGTAATGAACTCTCCCGCAGCTGCAGTCCACGAACCATAATTATATCCTCGGGCAGCGCTTCTCAACTGTTTCTTTTAGCTCAGTCGGCCCTGAAACTCGAAACTCATTACGCTCTTCGAAAAGATAATCTTACATTTAAAAGCACAATTAAAAAGGCGCGTCTTTTATTCAGTAAACGCGTCCTTCTTTATGTATCCCACCAACCAGGGCTTACTGAGCTTGGGGTAATCACACAAGCAATAATATTACCCAAAATAGAATTAACAGTTTTTAATATTATTCACTGTGACTGAATTATATCTATTTGAACTATAATATTAATACTAATAGTGTGTTTTCTGGGGGTAGCGCTTAATACCCATCCTTGCTGCATACAGCTTCACAAGCGGGGGACACTGGTATGAAATAAAATAATAATTGGCGAAGTAACTTTGAAAAGGAAACGTTTCATGACTATGTCTAAGGTACCTCGGCATTTGAGGACTGAGGAAAACCTAAGGGAAAACAAAACAAAGCAAAAGAAAAATATATTCAGAGAGACGGTGGCTCTCCCTGGATTTGTGTCCGTGCTTTAACGAGCTTGACCATACGTGTCGTGGCTAATCGTGTGCTTTAACTGATCAGATATATCAATAATCACCGTGCCAACTTTATATATAAGGATTTTTATAACCTCGTGCATAATATAAAACGGTTTTAACCTAATTTTCAAGTTCATTCAAAGAAGTGAGATTTCTGTGAGCTTTGCAACTGATTTACTTTATTCACGTTTAAACGAAACTAAAATAAAGCCCTTGGTACCTTATAAAAGAGAAGGAATGAATAGCTATGAAAAATATATCTATGTTTGGATGTAGGTGGATAGCAGTAATTTGCAGCGACCTTCTACTAGGGGAAAGTTCGCTAAAGTAACAAACAGTTGGCGGGAACAACTCCTACTCCAGATGCTCAAAAAGTCTCGTAGCATGCCTTCTTTGCATTGCTCTTTTGTAACGGTATACTTGCAGCATTGCAACATTGATCTAAGGTACACAGCCGCACGAACACGTTTTAATTTTCTCTTAATGAAGCTACCTAGTTTTTATATTAAGAAGTTGTCTATGTTACTGACTAGAATCGCATTAAAAAAAACTTTGCTACCCGACAGAATTGGAACGACTATTACAGTTGTCAAGTTCATGCCCTTTGCTGAAGGTTTTACGAAAGAGTGTCAACATTTTAAAATTTAATTTGAATAAGACGGTATTTTACCGACACATCTTGCTGGACACAGGTGGTTGTATAGATGGAACGCGTTTCGAGAGACAGTCTCTCTCATCCTCGGTTTATTAGCCGTCTGGTAGGATCAGCTTCGTCCACATCTTATCCAAATTGGAATGCAATGTTTCTGCGATCCAGCAAATGCTTCCACTGTAGAAATCCAGAGGTCACCTAGCCGCTTCGGAAAGAAGACGATGTCAGAACTGTCCATTAGGTCCATCAGATGAGGCTCGTATTCCAATTTGGATCCAGACGTGTACGAAGCCCACTCAACCAAACTGAGATAAGAGAAACTACCTCAAAATACGATCTATTTACACAACAACCATCAATGTGAAGCGAAATGTGTCAATAAAATAAACAATGAAAACTTCTGTTTAAATAATGCTTCTTTTATCATATGGCAACGTTTATCTGTAGCTGTTAAACACTAACATGTCCGTTTAAGATATAGCTAAGGTAATATTTATTGCACGTCGCTAACCTCCGCGCATGCAAGTTACGCAGTTGTCACCTCATTTCTTTTGTATTATTCCAGCTTCGAACATAGCTTTCTGTTTTCCCGTTTGCTCGTGTGAGAGAAGCACGGAGCTTTGCTCCTCTCACTTCTTGCTATTTGAATTAGATTTCCATTAATAGCGGATCCAATGGGGTACGCGCGTCCCCTCATTGCCAAGTATAACGTCAATAAAAATATGCAGACCGCAACATAATAAATCTCAACACAATATTAGTAAAATAACAGTTAAACCGATGTTGTGATTCCGATTATTGTGCCGATCCATCATTACCAAACGATTACGTTTGTGTTTTGTTTTGTGTTTTTTGAACTTACAGAATTAATCATTTCAAATTAGGATTAAGAGATTAAACGATGTTTTTCTTCTTCTTCTTCACAAGTACAACTAAATAATCTAATCTTCGATTTCAGCACAAGAGCTTACGCAAGTTGAGTTTATATCCTACCAGACGTTCTCTAAACATATTGGGCAAAATGGACTTGTTCATTTAAGTAAAAGAAGTTAATTGTTCAATCCCTACTTTGGTGCTCTATTTTGTTTTGTTTGTTTTTGTTACTTTTTGAATAAGTAGATTTTAGTAAAAATACTCGGAGTACATTTTACAGTTAGTACATGTATATTTAGCAAAATCACTTTAAGGGTTTACAGCTCATTATCAATTTTTGTATAGTTTCATTACTGTAATAATTCTCGTTTAGCGGCTCAAAATGTAAATAAATACTATATATAAAAATTGCAGTATTCTTTTATTTATTTACATTTGCTCCTTTCTGAAAATGTTTATCATAATTTGTTCTACTTCAAAGTCTAAAGTTTTAAATACAGAAATCCACACAGAATGCTGTGTAGAAATCTGTGGAAGGAACAACAAATTACTAGGGCAGTAGTGCGAATAAGTTTATTTTTCTGTGCCATATCCTAGTTACGGCATGGCGCAAACTGAATGCATGCAGACAGTATGCAAACACGTCAATGCCAAAGCCAGCTGTCGCGGAATATGTTATCCAGTTTTAATAAGTAAGTTGGTGAACTTGTACTCAACACAACTTCGTCTCTGCTGGCCGCAAAAATCCATTCAAGCATGCAAAAACTCCACACCGCCTGGCTAGAACTGATGCCGGGTAAATGGATGCATCGAGAATGGTCAAAACTTCTGGCCAATATGTACTGTAATACTTGAAACTTGCCTTCTGACACAATGTTTATGTATTTCTGATCAAATTTTGCACACAGCCTTTCTACTATGCGCGCTGGTTTTACGAGATAGCGGAGAGAGGTCGCCCGCTGTCTGCCAAGCAAAGGATTCATCAGCCAATGTAGCGAATACGCTATCCAACTTACCGCGACCTAGCTGAATTATTAAACAAAACAGAGCAGCATGTAGTGAAATCTGGGATCTACAGACAGAATGAACGCTTAGCATTGAGGCCACTAGATATCAGGGTGTATAACGTACTTCATATGTCAATGCTCCTGCTCTGCTCTGCTTCCGAAATTGCGCGAAACCTACCGAATGAAGATAGGGAGCAGTACGCCCAAAAACTTGTGCACGCATAGTAGTTCAGTGCATAATATTACTAGGTGCCGTGTTTGCACAATTTATGGGAATGAATTGTTTATTGCTGTATCATTTTAAAGTTTATGAATAGCAAACATGCTTCAATCGGGTTGTTTATTTATTTATGTTTACCTTCTCTATTCTACTCTTAACAAACTTGGTCTCCATTACTCATAATATTCCCACTCTGTTCTACTTTATCTATCTGTATATTACATTTCATAATAATCGTGCACTCTATGCAAAATATCTTATGTCTTCCACTCACGTGGCTTTCTCTACCTGTTTTGCAAATTATTCTTAAAAAAGATTATTCTTCTAACTGCATCATGCTAATCAAGATAAACACTAGCAGAAATGACCTTATTATGTAGTTTAAAATTGAAACAAATAACAAGGAATATCTCGGAATTGGTTAACTCTGATTATATATAGAACATGAATTACGTATTTTAAAATGATTTACATTTTGTGTAGTAAGTTCTCACAAAATTCATACAGAAGGATAGAGACTTCCCAGAAAATTTAAGATATAGATACATTTCGTGCGTCATGAAAATAACGTAAACATTTGGCATTTTAATAAATATACTTATAGCATTTTTGAGAAAATCAAATTTTTCGAAAAATATAATACCTATGAAGTTGAATATTTTCGCTTTTGAGTTATGTTGTCCCACCCTACCCTCCCAAATACACACGGACCTTTTCCTAAAAATGCTAAAACGTTTGTTTCCTGTGAAATCAGTAGTATATACTAAGTACAGAAAACAATAATGCAGATCAGTGGATTTACGCTCCTCTAAGGAAGCCGTTTTCAACCGATGGCTAAATATTCATTAACCATTACTACTTATTAATACAAAAGATATATACAAAGTTTTCAAGTTGTTAATTCGCCTTTGCCTATATTCAAGTCGTATTCTTTTGTAGAAGCTTAGCTCTCCTTTTCTGAGATGCTACAAAATGGAGGGAAGTGACGGAAAATGTCTCGCTTGTTGCTATTTTCGCTCGTGTTCTGTTTTCCGGTACCTCGCAAATAAAATCACTCACTTTTCTGCTTGAAACAAGAGCTAAGGAACAACGAGTCAGTGTAGCGTAAACGTTATCTTCCATTTCGTTATGAAGAACTCAATGGTGCGGAAACTGTGATGTCGAGCAATGGTGTAAACTCTGCAGATATGGAGGCTTGGGCTGCTCGCGGTAGATAGCGTTGAATAACATGGCTGGTCATCATCTATGACCTTTGTTTCTCTTCCCACAACGAATCGGGAATCGGTTTTCAACTATCTGGGGGTTAATTTGGTCGTGACATTTCCACCCATTTGCGTAGCAATGTATCTGCGGGGCTAACAGAGCAAAAACAACAAACAGTATGGGTTTTATCCAACTCCCACGTGTCAAATCCAGTCAGGTGAGCATATCCTGAATATACTATCTCTCCGTGCTAGTTAACGATCCTATTCCATTTGCAAATAAAACCAACTAAATGATTTTTCTGTACACATCTCTAGAAAAACAACAACAAAAAACACATTCTCTGAGACAAACGGAAAGAGAGAACCAGTACTTGGTCCACCAGCCTTTCAATTAAAACAATGGAAAGAGATGACCAGCACAAATGCGACAAGATGCAAGGCTTTCTCCTCCCCAACGAAATTCCCCACTTCAATTAAGGTGACTGGTAGCGATTTGGGCTCAAAAAATGTATTCTTTTGTATCTAAAAAGTAGTACAAATCTTCCTTTTTTAAAAAGGTATGTTATCTGTAAATTTACGACTTTAAAGGGTCGATTTAAATATGGCGGCGCGCTTGATCACAGCCACTTAGCTTTTTTTTTATATATATATTTCCGTAACTTGAAATTGTGCAAACTTGGGTGTACTTTTTTCCAAAAATACTGCAGCTATTTTAATAACAATGTCTTCATAGTTACTAAAATATATATTCTATAAAGTAAGCCATTATTTTAAAACATCTAAAATTACAAATATATTTCTCTTGAATATTTAAGTAAATTTGGGATAGAAATGAATTGCAGGCTTTGCAAGTGTTATAAAATATTCAACTGTCAAAGTGAATCGCAAGTATTAGATATACTGTATAAACGTGTTATAATGTAAGTATATATTTTTTTTGTGGAAAGTTAAAATAACTATGTAGTTGCTTACATCATTGAAATCACAATGGATTACTCGACATTCATACTTTCTTTTTAATCTGAGCAGTAGAAGTCCAGAAAATTATGTATAAATCACTCAAGTTATGCATTAAAATGCTGAAATCGTATAAGGATCAGCACTCGTCTCCTTAAAGTGGGATGAGTACTTCAATGTACAGAATGACAATGTACAATACATTTCGCTGTTTTCGTTTGGACCTTTCAATGGATACGCCGGTTCTGTAAAGCAACCGAAAATACCATGATCGTAGTGTACATTCTGGAAAAGTGCTTCTCAGTTCGCTGTGGGGCATAACACAAGCTGTTCCAACTCTGCGTACTCGCGCGTACTAAACAGTCCTCAGAACCCGGGTGAAGGATTCGTCACTAGGCGAAAGTTTACCTTGCGTTTCCAGACACTTCATTCAGCCCTGCTGCTGAGCTGTATTGCATGTTGCAGGCACGCCCCTATTTAGACGTCGGTATTCCGCTGCTCTTTTTTTTATTGGGGTTAACCACACTCCATCACACATCACGCTGGTAATACACACCGTAATTTGTTGCGTTATTTACAGCAGCAATATTTCACTATGTCATTTTATGGACTCGGCTTAACATTTCACCCCTAGAGTTACTAGCATCACTGCTATGTGCCCGACTCCAACGAGGAGCGTAATGGCAGATATCCAGACTGAAGTGTATTTATGGACTTTTCGACTGTGAGAGATTTTTAAAATATCAACTTCCTTTGGTTTCAAGCATCTGCCTGGTTTTAGTTTTACGACGCAATCGTTATATCGTTTCCCATTGGTCGTTTTGTATCTTTTCGTAAAGAAAATTAACCGCCTACTTACGTACGAGCAATGAACTCCTTTCAATGAATAACAGAAAATTATCTGTCTTCCCCAGCGTGGCTGGCTGACCAGTGTTAATGACCCCCGTTTTGTCAGGCTCATGGCCGGAAGCAGCGGAAAAACCCCTTTACGGCACACTTTCCCTTCGTTTCTAAACGTTTCTTCCGGAACAGTTTTATTTCCTGGTCTTGCTTAACATTGTTACGGCTATCATTATTTTTATTATTTCTCTCATTACGAAATTATATATTGTGTGAAATGCTGTCCACACACCAGGAACTCCTCTGGCACTGTGGAGCACCATTAACGAACTCTACGCTATGCGCGCAAATATAAACGACGCTGGAAATTCTAACAGTCTTAGGAGAGACTGGGACTGTGGTTTTAGATAAAAATGACATTTTCGATATATATATATATATATATATTCTATAAACATTTGTGAATCATTTTGGCCAAAATCTTTTCACGATCCATATTTTTAATAGCCCAGCGATATACTAAATCACCATGCACTACCTTTAAACCCTACTGGACTCCTTAAGCGATGATGTCAGCCGCTGCTCCTTTTTCAAACAACTGATTTCGAAGGAATTTGTTCTGTATATTCATGTATTGTTATGCGAGGTCATTTTGAAAGGTCTATACTCAGTATGTATCAATCTTAGTTAAATAAACTTGTTAGGAATATAGTTATGTTAATAGTTTATACTGGTAAATATAGCCGCTCTTAAAGGGCGTTGCGTTGCGGTATAACATGGTGATTTATAAAGGCCGAGTTAAGTATAATTAAAAACTACTTTTATGTTTTATAACCTACAAATGAAATGAGTAATGTTATGTAAATATTTTACCTAACGAAAAAGCATTGAGCTACTAGCGAAGTAACTCACATTTGCATACATTTCGGATAACCTCTGAGCAGCGTCACCTAAATACCTAGGCGCTGAAACATTGGTTTTTGGACCGATAATGGATTTTCCTCGGAACATGCGCTAAACTTAATGTTATAGGGTTGAACTGTTTTTCGTAGGGCAAAGGCCTAATTTCGAAGAACAGACTGCTGTTTTACCGTATGCGATCGCTATTGGAAACGCTACCCGCCACAATATTGCAACATTTAATTTGAAACATGCCATGCAATGATCAGGAATACAACTTCACAGAAAACTTAAATAAAAATAAAAATACTTTGTTGGATATTTTATAAGAGAAAAATGTTTGAGAGCACTTAGTAATGATACTTCACGGTAACACTGGGTCTTGTAGCTTCATGTTTGTCTGCTTTAACAGAGATGATATGTAAATATGTTTGGGAAAATTGGGAAAATAGACCACACAACACATTATTTAAAATGTTACAAGTAGGTAACACTTTAGTTACACAGCCCATTAAACTAACCTTAAAAAAAATATATTATATATATAAAGAGAGAGAGACAAACACTGAAGTAAATTATAAGAATGGGGTGATTTTGTAATTGTGACAAATCAGTACTATATGTAATTATAAACACAAAATTTATGATAATTGCACCTTGTATTTATGCTTGGATAATCCCAGTAATCGCGGAGGCTAACCAACGCCATGAGGTACAAATAGTATCTATCTGTTTGTCACACGGTTAGTTAGGTTATGTTTGTTTTTCCAATTTGAGATAAACTGAGATACACTATATTTTTAAACCTGAAATTCCGGAATTTCATAATTCGAAAATAGTAATGTAAATCCCAGTACAGTACCTATTACGTAAAGGGCGGGTATAGCGAAAGTTAAGCATAAACATTAAAGGTGTGGCAATGCGAACCTTTCTTTAGATTTCCTTTTCTTAGATTCCTAGGAAAAAATAGGGGGTAATTTTTCTTAATCCCACCTTTAATATGGCAAGTGCACATTAGAAAGTGCACATTGAAAGTTTTCTTCAGATCTCCTGCAAGACAAATAAAATCGTGCAAAACAAAAGCACCGCTATAAACTGCTTTTTTCTTAGTTTTTAGTATGATATTTCTATATTTTATATATATATATATATATTAAAAAAACCTAATAGCAGTTCTGCAGCTTCTTGGCTTCATTTTTGTCGTTTCTAGACCTTAGTCATGAGCCAACTAAACACACAACCAACGGGGAAAAAATCCCTTTGGTTCCACCTCAACTATTCTAAATATGTTGGCTTAACTCAAAGTAATTGAATGTGGTGTATTATACCACAATTACACTAAACTTTATTAGTCATAATAGAGGCCTACACAAACATGAATCAAGAGTTATATAGAAAGAGTTAAACTGTGACGTCAAACTTAAGAAGTCCTATGTCCTTTCTCTATGTGCATTTTTCTCTCAGTGTTTATTGTTGTGCACAAAATCTATATTTTACACTATAGTTTTTCTTTGATTTATAAGAAATATGCTCACGTATTCACAAATATGCTATACAAATATTTAAGGATACATTTTATGATTGTTTTCTCCTTAATTTATACTGAAAACAGAAAACTTTGACATCACAACCATAAAAACTGTAATTTATTTCTCTAAAAATAATAGCATCAATTTAAATAAAACCCTTACTTGGATATTGAATCACAATCAAAATGCCCTGTAAATTTATTATTATTTAAATCGAGAGGTTTGATGATTTGCACTTTTATTACACGATTTGATGACGATGCAATAGTTAAGATTGGAAAAGTCTAAAAAGAAAGAAAAGATGGTGAGAAATAAGAAAAAGGCAATCAAAACACAGTAAACGTGCCGCGGGGAAGATACACTGAAGACAGAACGAGTCATGCTTTACTTTCGCAGTCGCTTGTTTGTTTAAACCAAGAATTCTTGCACTAAAGCAAGAATTTTGCTCGTGAGGATAAACATGTTCTGTAAAACGAACAAACAACCCCATGGAAACTTTTCCTTCAACTTCTTGCTCAAGGAAGTTCCCGCGCTGAGACAATGAGTAATTAACAGCATCGAAACCTTGCAGATCGTTTTTGTTTTGCCAGTGAAAGAAGGCGGGAAAAACTGTAGGGGAACTGTGGTGTGTTGTTCAATGTTGAAGAGAGGACAATATTAATTGTGCTTTCCTGGGGCTTTATAAATTACCAGAGCTACCTACATAAAATGTTTGTGTACATAACCCACTTAAACCTGTTAAGACATCTGCCAAACACTTCACGTTAACCAATAACTGATGTAATCCAAAGAGAATTGGATAGTACTGCAGCGCACAAACTAACAAATATTTTTAAATCAATTTATTTTCTATTCATCTATGGAGAAAGATAAAGGTGCGGAAAAACCTATAGTTGGGGGATACTGCTATACAGAGTAAATAAATTTAGCACTTTTTTATTTATTTATCCCATTATTTTTACTTTCTCTGCTACTTATGGTAAGTAGAAGTAGCTTTCAAACAAAAAATTGTAGTTTTAAGATTTCACCGGAAATATATATTATAAAAAAAAGTGATATAAAGGCCAGTTTATTTAACAGCATAACTAAAAAAAATCTGATGTGTACCATTTACATGACTTTCTCCATATCCCTGCAACAAATTATTCTTAAAAAGCTTATACTTTTATTTACTTTATGCTAATCAGAAAAAAATAGCAGAAATAGTCTAATTACTCGCTTCCTTGTAAGTAGAAGTGAAATAAGGGACAACTATAGGTTAAAGTGATAGTCCAAAGCTGGTTGCTATGTCAATGAAGTTCCTTTGTCTATATGGATAGGACTTGAAAAGTTCCTGTATGAGAAAAGTATACGTTTTTCATAGCAGAAACCAAAAATAAGGAATGTCTAAAAAACGACGAACTCCACGAAAAAAATGAATATAACATAAATTGTGTGTTTTATTGTGCTCTGCATCTTTTGTGTAGTAAGTGTTTGTCCATCTCTTACGGTTTAGCAGTTATTCAAAATTTAGTAAAATTCATTCAGAATAAACTACTCTTCAGAGGCTATTGCCAGAAAATTCAAGATATACATTTTATTTGTCAGGTAAATATGTTTAATATACGAAACTTTAATCAAAATCGTTAGAGCCATTTTTGAGAAAATCAAAATTTTCGAAAAAAGTTCCATGTAAAGGGTAGTTGGGGGTGGGGGTATTTTTCTCAAAATCTTTGTGTCGCATCCCTGGAAGATACTAAACTTAAATACCAAGTTTGATATTTTACCGACTTTTCGTTTTTGAGTTATCGTGTTCACAGACACACGGACACACACACACACACACACACACACACACACACACACACACACACACGGACCTTTTTGTGAAAATGCTTTTTTTTTGGATATTAGGGACCCTAAAACATATATTTCCGGTGAAATCTCGGTATCGAATTTGTTGGTGGAGTGCAATACTTTCTCTATACACTATATACATAGTGCGTATGGAGAAAGTAAAAATCTTGCATAAATACCACAGTTGGTAATTAAGTTCAACATTTTCTAAGAAAGTGACGCGAAGATTTAAAGAAAATTTCTCCCTCCAAACTACCTTAAAACATGTAATACTTTTTTAAAGATGTTGTTTTTTTAAATCTTAAGGTATACATATTAAGAATATTTGCGTTACAATAAGAAGTATATCCTACATTTTCTGAGAATGGCTTGTGAAATCCTGCTTACTTGGAAGGAAATTTGTATAATCTTGTATAACTGCATATATTAAATGACAGACGAAAACAAGCAAAAACTATCTAGATAATTTTAAAACACACAATCTATTTCAATTTCAAATTTTCTTCTTTTTTGCAACGGCTATTTCTGAGATACTGTTTTTAAATGTACGAGTTGTTCAATATTTAAAGTCCATTCTTATAAGGCCGTGTCGATTTTCAATTGTTTCTCTCGAGGTTATGAAAAGAATGTGGGCATTTTAAGGACGGCATACAGCGTCCAGTTTTAAAACATCTGGGTATGCCTTTGTTTCCACACCTATATCCAGAATTGATATAGTAAGCAATATAAGTAGATAGCAAAATAAAGTTATGTAAGAATAACTTATAGAGAAAGGATAGAGAAAGACATGTGAATGTAATATATCCAATAATTAATTTTGTTTGTGCTATCATGCTGTGCTATCATGACATCTATGGCCGAGTGGGATGACTCAGACGGTTTCGGGAGATCGCGGGTTCGTTTCCCATGGCCGGCCTACTTGATACAACCTGCCCCGGTCGCCAGGCGAATGCTGGTTAGGTTTTCTTCATCACCCAAATTTTCTGCCCCTCCTTGACGCTTCCATTCATCTTTCATCCCATTGGTTTCTTTCATGGTTGGAAGTGGCAGCGATGGCTCTAACAATTTTGATTAAAATATTGTTACTTAGAGTTAATTACATGACAAATGAAATGTATATCTTGAATTTTCTGGGAACAGACTCTGGACATCTTTATTCTGGATGAATTTTGCGGAATTTTAAAATTATTGACACACCGTAAGAAATAGACAAAAGCTTACTTAACAAAAAATGTAGAGCTCGTTAAAACACACAATTTAAGTCATATGCATATTTTTCGAGGAGTTGACCGTAAAGGAGATATTCCTTGTTATTATTTTCAGCTCCAAATACTTATGCTTTTCTCATACAGAGATTTGTCCACTCCTGCCCATACAAACAAAGGAACCTCAGTCTCATAGCAACCAGCTTTTAAAAGATTTGACTATCATTTTAGCTTATGGTACTCGCTTATTTCCCTTCTTCTTACATGGAAACAGTAATAATACCATTTCTACTTATTTTTTCTCGATTAGCATGAAGTAAGTAGAAAAATAAGATTTTTATGAATACTTTGCTGCAGAGATGTAGAGAAAGTCATGTGAATGGAATATGTTTTATTTATTTATACATTGGATTTTTTTGGAGGTAAATCTTTCACTTATATCTTTATTTATTCAAAATGCTTTATGTCATGTACATTTCATCCAATTCCTTTTAAATGTTTTGTTCAAATTTGAACTATTGAAATCGTCAAGCACATTTTCTGTACTCCAAGGGCATTTCAATTATTTATTTTCAAAGGTGCAGGACCAACAGACAAATCAGACAGATATAAATCATTAGGGCCAGATAATAGATCTCAAAGCTGGCTGATGTCATGAGGGAGAAACAAAACTGAGCTGCAGTCAGCAACATGAAAGATGACAAATGTGTTCTGAAATTAGTGATGAATACAGAAATGGAAATGGTGTGTTATTTATGGACGTCATGATTTGTCATTTTGCAACCATGATTAACTCTTATTGATTTCTGCAAAACAAATCACTGCCAATAGATAAAATCTCTTATGAAAACACTTACCTGTTACTGCAAAACTTGAAGAAAAAGTTTACATGCACATATTTACTTTTTTAAATACTAATTTTTTATACTAACAAAATAATTAATAAACAAATGCATAAATAAATAGCTATTTTATAATATGTAAAGATTGAAGCTAGTAACATTGAAGCAATACAAATACCAATATAACAATTAATAATTTGTAATAAACCTTCAGTTATCTTTTTCAAATTCAAGGGTTAGTTTCACAATTATAATTCACATACATTTACAAAAAACATAGTATATTGGTTCCTTAAAATAAATATATCCTAACAAATTTGTTACGGTTTTCGAAAAAAGATGAAACTTCAAAAAATAGAATTTTTGGCAATTCAGTTAAATTGAATAAATGATGACCTTGTTTACATTTGTAAGACAAAACGTTTTTTGGAAACCAAGGTTAAGGAGCAGTTTGAAAATATTATTAACCATAAAATAAATCCAGAAGTTAAATTATTAAAACAAATAAATGGACTCATAGATTTAATGGTTTGGGAGAAAATATTAATTTTAAAGAATAAAACTCATGCAATAAATTTTTATATATCACCAATTAATTCTGTCACCAAATTTGTTTTCATTCCAATAGTTAGCAATGCCATAATACACGATCCTTCACCTTGTAGCAGTAACCGTAACAATGTAAATAAACAACAAGCTGATGATGCAATGGAATTATAATTGCAAAACTAGTCCTTGAATTTAAAAAAGATAAATGAAGTTTTATTACAAATTATTCATTGTTATATTGGAAAACAAGTAAACAATGCTGATGGTGTGCCAGAATTTTGTCCTGAAGCAGTTCTTTTACATGCCAGTAAATCTGCTGACTTGGGGCTGTTGCTTTTAAGCACATTTAGAAACCATCAGTCTGGGCTGTGTTTGAATCTGCAACCTTATGATTAGAAGGCCAGCATCTAACCACTGAGCTACCCCGACCAAGCAGTTATGCTTGACAGTTAAAATTCCTAAGAAAATCTCACTGCCAAAAATCACTGCCTATATTACTATCTCAACACCCTTAATATAAAACAAGATAAAAAAACTGGGTTCTTAACTTGATTTATCACAAAGTGAACAAACTGTTGCTAACTCTAGAAGATATGCAAACAGTGTATATTAATCATTATTTTATTCAAAATATAGCTACAAATGAAATTGAGTTTTATTTATGGACGCTCTTTAGCTGCTGTGTCTCTCAGTGTCCCATTCTATACTGGGTGCGAACGACCGCTTAATTTTGCTCTGAGACCTCTTTTATCAAGCTTGAGGTTCTTTTATGTGCCATAAGTCTGCGACAAAGGACCAACAATTTTACTTATGAACTTAGCATGGTAACCACTACACTGCAGGGGGTAACAAAAATATAGCTGCCACTTAAAACTACCAACAGAGGTAGCTAAGGTCATTTAGATATGGACTTGTGACTACCATGAATATGTGATGATCATCCTCCCTGATTTGTTACATTTCATTTTGTTCACATCTTTTCCTTGGTCCCTATACTAGCTATGTATTCTATATTTAGGCATGGAATATTTCCTTCCAAATTTCCTCTCTGAGTTGTTATTTATTTCATTTTATGTATAATAAGTGGTAGTGTTTTGTGGTGTGTAAGAGGTAAGAGGACATTCAGCACTATTCAAAAGGTCAAAAATGCTTTAATTTATTTTACTTACAAACCTGAATCAAATTCTCCAATTAGATAAAAGACAAAAGATTCCTATAAAGCAATATATTTAAGGCATCTGTTTCACCCACTTATGGCTAATATTGGGAGTATAAACCCTGAGAATAACTGAAATAATTGTGACTGTTATTAAGGTATACTAATGGGGAAAAAAATTGAAATAGTAAGAGGTAAAATACTGAAAAGCTTCAAGTCTTTATTCACTAAACTGATCATTTAAGTGCATGAGCACTTCCATACAAAATTAAGTTTGTATAAATAATACTTGTAATAATTCTCCATACATAAAACTAGAAAGTGACAGTCGAAATTAAGATTAGCAGCATTTCTACATATACACTTGGTATCATGTAATCATTAAGAATTAAAAACAATATTGTTTTGCATTACCAACATGGTAATTTTTTTAAAAATATGAAAACAAAAGCAAACACCAGTAGCAAATCTGCACAGTTCCTTATATATGAATAACTTCTGAAGGAATAAAAATAATCTTTTTGTATTGTACAGAGAAAACATTATTGTTTGTACTACTGTATAAAGCAAGATGCATTCTATAAATTAGCCTCTTGTAATCACTGCTGCTATAGTTTGTTCTGCATTCAATCCTTAACTGCTTCTGTCCTTCTAGCTTTAAATAGGTTATAAATTACACAAGCTTACATACATGCAATACAACAACAATAAGCAAGACATGTATGAACCTCATGACTAGATGCTGGTTCATGATTGTTTACATACAATTGATTTAAATTAGTAAATGAGGTACAAAAAAACAATGAAAGAACAGTATTCTTAAACAATTACAGAACAATAAGGCACTAAGTGATTTTAAAAATGTATGAGCATCCATGAGACTTCATAATGTCAAAAGATTCTGCAGCAATAAGTCAATGTCTTCAATCCCTACCTTATCGGAGTCTGTCGTATTCCCAGAGCCAAATGATGCCAAAGAACCACGATCCAGATTTTCAACACTCTCATCCAGTGATGCTGAATCATCCAGATCTCTAAAAAATTACATCTTTCATTAGTTATTCTATTGAAAAATAAAATTACACTACTGCATAATAAATATTGTTCAGCTTCAACTTAAGTTAACATACTATATGATGGCACATGTGTTTAATTATACTGTGGCCTGGTGCCAAGTTCAGCTGCAGAATTATGTCTGGGAATTCAAATCATAAATGGCCTATTTTTAGCAATACATTATTCAGCTCATATTGTGAATTTTTGGGCGAAAATTCTATTTTTAACAGTTATGAGGTAAATTTTTACAGCTAAACATACATTTAGTTCTTGAACAGTTTTGTTTCTTGTAGATGCAATTTTCAGAATAGACATATATATTGCTTTTTATGCTGTTAAACGTCAAATCATTGATTTAAAACTAGCTCTAAAATTAGTTTATAATATACTATGTATATGTTATTTCCAATAAAAGCATATACCCAATGAACTTATTAAAATCAAAATTGGATAATTACACATTAATGTCATAAGCTGTGTAGGGCTGCAGCAAAAGAAAACTGAAATTTTTCAGGTTTTATGAAGAAGGTAACAATAATTATGATAATTACGATTATTAGAGTTGTGTAACTTTATTATGAGTAACTTAAATTTAACCATTGTTTTTAAAATTTGTGTACTTAACCACCAAAGCTTCAAGGGGGTTCATGAATTGTTTGCCTGCAATGCTACCATAAGACTCTCTTTCTCCAATATATTCAGAAGAACCCCCCCCCCCCCCTCAACTAGCTTCAATAGTTTGTCTTAGTTGTAAGTCTTCTTGATGTAAACATCATTATTCTGTCTCTTTATACTACTGCCATATCATATGAAATGAGTCTACGCTCCTCTTTCAGCAAGTATTGCTCACGAGGGGTGAATTAAGTAAAATTAAACAAATTTTATGTTCTCATAACTAAGTGGAATCCAAAAAATTTGTATGGAAATCTAACAAACTGTATTTTTTTGTATTTTATTAAGCGATTCTGCCTCTCAAGGTTTAAAAAAGTTTGTAGGTACAAAGCAGAGCAGATAATGAAGGTAAGCTGTAATTGAAGGTGATATTGTTCATGACAGTAAGAAATTGCCTTTTATGAACACCACTGTTTTTTAACCTTAGAACATTAGCTATCACTTTAACTAATTTGCTAGCATTAGATTGATATTTCAGTATTATTCTGATTTGGCATTATGAGGGATGTTCTAAATGCTCTCCACCTGCTGAGAGATGTGAAGAGAGTCAAATTATTATGATAGCTGTTAAGCATTATCGAGCTGTAAGGTCTCAGAGTGTGAGTGCTGTCACTTGTTTATGACAATCATATAAATCAACTGGTACTAACATAAAAATCTGATGGTTACACTCACATGATTTCTCTAACTCTCTACAAACAGACTTCTTACAAAAGATTATTCTTCTTTCTACAACAATGCTAATCGAGATAAGCATTAGCATAATGTACTTTTACTTGGCTCCTTATAAGTAGAAGGGAACTAAAGGAATGAGCTATGCTAAGGCGATAGTCATATGTTTTAAAAGCTATCATTCTGCAATTGTCATTGAAAATTGCTTCTTTACATGGCCAGGAGCAAAAAAGAACCAGAAAACCAGACACTTTCTGTCATTGAAATGTATATTTTAAAATTGAAAAACCAATAGCAAGGAATATCTTGGAAACTGTCAGCTCTTAAACAAAAATATAGATACTAAATTCTGTGTTTTAACAAGATCTATATTTTTTGTATAGTAACTGTTTGTCATTTAATTGTTATGCAAAGTTCTGCAAAAATCAACCAGAGTAAAGTGCTCTTCAGAGGCTATTCCTAGAAAACACAAAATATTTTTTTTTATTTGTGTTGTGGATAACTTTAATATAATCAGCAAAGAATTAGAGATGGAAATGGAGTTAACTGTTATGGTGAAAGGGAGGATAAAGCAGACAATTCAACAGCAGAGCTAGAATTAGGTGAGCAGATTAATGAGAAGGGGATGCAGAGTGTTGTGTGTGCGAAGTATGAAAGAAGGAAAAAAAAAAAAAAAAAAAAAAAAAAACATGGGTAAAAAGCAATAGAGAAGATTGATTGGCGAGAATAATAAGAAATGAAGGGGGGGGGGGGTGAAAGGAAAAAGTAAATCAAATATCACCAAGGGTGACAAGGTCA